>OX453296.1:20000-620000 GCA_949710035.1 Crambus lathoniellus
CGTAAAAATCACTAAAATATTTTGTAACTTCTTAATTTATATGAAAATATAAATTAAAAATTCGGTTCTTAGTGTCACAAGAAAGCCCGGGAAGCCCTCTTCACAATAGGATAAGGACCCGCGGGGTAGCTACCCTCATTTCCGAGCGCCACCCCCGCGAAATTAGATAGTAAGGTGCAAAAACCGCAAACTTAAAATTGTAATAGATCGCGAGCTTGAAATTGACTTTTTTATTATAGACAATATCAAAATTCCGTTTGGTACGAAAATTAGTTTTAAATTGACAGTGGATTTGACTGAACGAATTTTGAAAATCGTCCCAGCCAATTTTTAGATATAGCCTTTTAAACTTTTTTAAAATTTTATTACTAAATTTCATTGTTTTTTTCACAAATTTCGAGTGGTTCCCGAAAAGCGGGGCCAACCAAATTTTAAATAGTGGT
The DNA here is from genome assembly GCA_949710035.1 of Crambus lathoniellus. Taxonomy (NCBI): domain Eukaryota; kingdom Metazoa; phylum Arthropoda; class Insecta; order Lepidoptera; family Crambidae; genus Crambus; species Crambus lathoniellus. The sequence continues at coordinate 20,444 of OX453296.1, forward strand.
AGGGACGGGTGAAACCCACCCCTCACCAAAAATTTAAGGATAAGGGCTCATACCCTTAGCCGCAAAACCTTTTAATCACCCTTAAATTCGACAAAAATTAGACAAAAATTTTTTAAATAACTTATTTAACACATTATTATTTATTTTAAAATTATTATTTTGATATAGCGGGAAAGCCCAGTCTTTTCCCTTTTTAACAACACCCCTAACTCGCGTTACGGTTAAAACCCCTCCGAGCGCCGACCCCCCAAAGACACTCAGGTAAAAAATTTCAGCAAAAAGCTGAACTTAAATAATAACGGTCAAGGGTGATCAGCGACGGTTATTAGGCGTTTTTTAAACGCCATAGACATAAATTGGCGTTTAGTAGTTAGGTATATATTAGGGGTGTATCAATTAAGACAAATTCACTCCCAAGAAATTTTCATCCCCCTACCCCTATTTCCGGAAGTAGGCCATCCCTGGACTTTTCCGGAAAGTTAAAACGCCAAATATTTTTAATTTAACTAAAAAAAGCCTCCCCAAAGTTTCATCCAAATCGTCCCGGTACTTCCCGAGTTACGGATTTTCACCCCCGGTCAGTTGGAACTTTTCAAAATTTCCCTTAATATAGATTTTTATTGATATTTGTGCAATAAAAAATTCTATTTTTGGCCGTAGCTTCACGAGTGGGCCCGGGGCTATAGTACCTTGAAACTGGTTTTCGGGAATTACTTATAGTTTCCGAGCGCCACCCCCCGGGAATTTCCCGATTAAAACATCCGACTGACCAAAACAAAAATCTTTTCGAAAACGCCTAGGCCAACATCAAAATTCAAAATTCCAAAAACAACTTCTATCGATCTGGTATCCCTTCTTTCCCCTATCCCACATCCTAAAATCCCAATCCCGCTTTTCCCCATTTTGTGTCTGGGAGTTAAGGCCGAAATCCCGATAACTCCGAAAGTATCGGAGCTAGACGAATTTCGACCTCAATTCTGACCCTTAGACTCCTTCGGAGTCTGGGCAAAACCCATACTTAATTATCCTACCCCGCACCCTTTCAACCCCCTACCCCCAACCCCTAAATTAAATCTTCGACTCTAAATTCAAAATATCCTCGGAACTACCACTTTGGCAAAGGTAGTCCCATAACAAAATTTTGTCCTTGTAACCTACCCTATCCATTTCCATCAAAAACCCACCCTCCAATTTCACCTTGAACCCGATCCCTCCTAGTCACCTAACCATTGAGTTGTTTTGGTGCCTCTCTTTAATCAAAATTGATTAAAGAGTAATCAAACCGAACCCTACATCCCGAGGTCAATTCTGACCCCGGATTCGGTGAGGGTATCCATAGCCCTTCCCTTCCCACCCCCTACCCTCCACCCTCCACCCCTAAAACCCACCCCCAAATCGAAAAAATTCGATAACTCGGGAACTACTGGCCCGATTTTGACGGGAGTGGGCTTTTCTGGTCGGGGATAAAAAGCCGGACTTGACCTACCCCTTTGCGACTCTACGTAGAGCGTGTAGAGTCTAATTAAATTAAAAATCAGTTGTAAATATTAATATTAAATACTCCAACAGACCAGTTTTTGTAGTTTTAGGACACCCTGCTTCTCTTTTGAGAGCAGGCATAGGTTTAGAATTATTATTGACATATTTTATTTTATCATTAATTATTATTTTGACTTTTATTTTATCTATTAATTGACTTTTACAACTTTTACAAGTTTATTTTAATTAGTATAGGGACCCTAGACCTCTTTTAAGGCTAGGTATTAGTATAGGACATTTCCAAAAATATTTTTTGGAAATTTTTGAAAAAGTTAAAATTAAGTTTTTATTTATATTATTTTAACAAACGTAGTTTTAAGACACCTGGACCTTTTTTGAGGCCCAGGGAATTTTATTTTTTAATTATCTTTAACCTTCCCTATAGGGAATAAAACTCAATTTTAATTTTAACACAGAAACCAAAGATATTTTATTAGAATTTTATTTTAGTTTAGGACTCCTGGACCTCTATTGAGGCCAGGACAATTTAGTTTAGGACAAAATTTTGAAAACATTTTCAAATTTCTTTTAATTTTACAACTTAATTTCAATTGTTTCTTGAAAAATATAAATATTTTACTACTTTTTTATTTTAGCATAGGACTCCTGGACCTCTACCGAGGTCAGGCCAATTTAGTTTTTGGGACTTTTTTGAAGTTTTTTGGATACCCCAAAAACTTAAATTTAATTTTTCCAAGAAAATAATTGACTTTTTACTATAATTTTATTTTAGTTTAGCACTCCTGGACCTCTATTGAGGTCAGGATTCTTGGTTTTTAGGTTCTTTTTTGACTTTTTCGGATTTTACCAGAAAAACTTTAGCTTTTCTTTTGCCACAAAAACTAGTGAAATCGACTCGTAGATCTCTCCGGAGGCAAATCAAACATTTTTTGGAATTTTTTGGAACAAAAACTTTTTTTCGAAAATTTTTTTGTCTAAAAATTTTCAAAATATTTTTACATATTCTTGTACCCAGAGTCAAAATAAGGCAAAAACTAGTTTTTAATATATTTATTTACGGGTACTTTTGAACTTATAACATTTTAAAGTCTTAATTTATCCGAAATTTATATCTTACTATTTAGTTGTTAGTATTAGGTTATCTGAACCTCTCTTGAGGCCAGATATTAGTATTAGGATTTTATTATTGACGACGTTGCTCCCCTGGGGCCCTTGTACACACACTAAGGTCACACATCTTAACACAATACTCAACAAGTCCCTAAACAAAACAGGTTTTTAATATTAAATTTAGTAAAATTTTGTCATTTTAACAATTTATCTTAATTTATCTTAACTTTATTTTGAATTTTAACTTTTACAAACGCACTAAGTACCTGAATAGACTAATAGGTTAGGTTAGGAGGCTAAGAATTTTAAAATTTTGAAATTGAATTTTAAAATTTTTGAAATCCAATTTCCTTCAATTTAGTCTAGTCACTTATCTTAACGTTCCTCAGTTTTAACTTTAAATATAAATTTAAATTTACCTATCCAAATTAATACTTTTTCAATTTTATTTTCAACTTCATTTATTTCAATTTTATTTAAATCAAATCTTATTTTAATTTTATTTTAATCTTATCTCAATTTTAGTCTTTTAACTTAACTTTATTTAAATACTTTTAAATTCTATCCGATCTTTACACATACCTGTTCTATACTGTGTCGTCCTAATTTATTAATTACAAAATGTCGAATAAGCAGAGAGGTGCCAATGGTAACAGTAGAGGTAGGGCTGCAAACTTCCGGGAAGATACGGTGGTCCACAAGACTCCGCAGGGGAAAGTGGAGAAGATCCCGGAAAGTTTGGGCATAGCGCACCTTCTCCCAGCGATGTCTACTCACGCAATCAGAAACGCCGCGGTAAGGCTCAGAGATAGGATTTTAAAGGCCTTGGAGGCAACTTCGACACACAAGTCGGTAACTAAAGAGGATAAGGCCCTTATCACCAAGGAGGCGAACGACCTCAACGAGATGGTGTCGGAGTTGGCTCAAAGGCTCATAGACATAGATGAGAGAGAGCCCTCGAGTCAGAAAAGAGTGACAGAGGAAGAAGAAAGAGAAAGAGGGATACTTATAAATAGGGAAAGGGACATCCTTTACGATGTTCTTCAAGTCATCAAAAAGACAGAAGAGAACCAACGACAATACATAGAGAACCAGCAGGAACATATACAGCTGACTGGTGATAGACTTACAAGTATGCAAGAACTAATAGAGCATACTAAGGAACATACAAAAGAGACCCTAGAGAGACAAAAAGTATCCACGAAGGTAATAATAGAGAAGTTAGGCAACATCGAGAAAAGGGAAACAGCAGAAGATATAGGAAAACTACTAGCGGAGACAAAGGAGAACACAGAAAAGACCTTAGAGAGGCATGAAGAAACCAAGAGGGTAATGATAGAGAAACTTGAAAGCATAGAAAAAAGAGAGAAAGTTCCAAAGCCGCAGAAGGCAACGTACGCAGAAGTTCTGACGGAGGCCCGGCAGAGACCGCCCCATGGCAGAACTCTTCACTCCATCATAGTGGCGTCGACCGACCCAATGCTGACCAGCGACCAAGTTATGGACGCAGTCAGGAAGACGGCGGATACCGGCGCCGATGAGGAGTGGATTAAAATCCAAAAAGTAAGAAAAGCAAAAGATCAAAAGGTGATAATAGGATGCGAGGACGAGAAAGAAGTAGAGAAGCTGAGAAAGAGACTGGAGAAGGAGAAGACACTGAAAGTAGAAAAGGCTAAAAACAAGGATCCGCTGGTAGTAGTACGATATGTAAGGGGGGACAAGAAAAAAGAGCAAGTAGAGGAGGCCATAAGAAGGAAAGCAGCCAACGTTTTAGAGAAGAGCAAGGATACGAAAGAGCAAATAGAGGCCATATACGAGAAGAGAACGAGAAACCCGCACGTGATGCACGTGGTCGTAAAGGTGACCCCCGCGATTTGGCGGCAGTTGACAGAGGCGGGGACTATCCAGCTACAATGGGGCATCTCCAAGGTAGAGGATCAGTCCCCGATCATCCAGTGCTCCCGCTGCCTGGGCTACGGCCATATCAGGCGGGTCTGTACGGAGGACTCGGACAGCTGCAGCCATTGCGGGGGAAGCCACGTGTATGCCGTGTGCACAGAGAAGGAGAGTCCCCCCAGCTGCCTCAACTGTAAGCGGGCCAAGCATACTGAAAGTCAGCACAACACCTTTGACAGCATGTGTCCCATTAGGGATATGTGGGACAAGCTGGCCCGCTCAAAGGTGGCCTATTGCTAAGGGCCGCCAAAATAGAAAATCTGAATGGCAAGCTAACTTAGGCAGTATTAATAGGGACACAGTAGGGACAAACAAAAGCACACACCCTGGAGCAGCCAAGTACGTAAGAGTGCGAAGAGACGGAGGGCAACCACCCAGACAATGCCGCCACGGAGGGGTGCTGGAAACGCGCTGGACAGGGAAGGTAGTAGCTAAAACAATGTATGGTAACAAAAAATGGTTTTTGCAACCATCCACTTGCGGAGGTGAAACCAACCCACACCGCGACCAGCCCGCCTCCGGGATGGCCTCGGGGTTAAGTAGCCTTATACCGAGACTCACGCCCATACGGAAAAATCCAGTACATGCACACAACACACACACACAAGGGCCCAAACAAGCAAAAGTAGGCAAAGTAGTGGTAGGCAAAAAATTCTCAGTTACTAGTAAACGCCAAGTGAACAGATACGTTACGCAACAAAATATACATACATAAAGAGAAAAGTAAAATATTATTAGACCATAGGAGTAGATACAAAGCTGAAAATATAAAATCTCTCACAGCTATAAGTAGGGAAAACAGACAAAGCAATAGTATTACATTAGCAAAGATATACATATATAAGACATAATAAACAAAGACAAAGAAATCAAGAATAGGGGAAAACATAAGTAGAAATATAAGAATTGCAGTAAATAAAAGAGAAAGAAATAGACGGTAGGAAGCAATAATTACAGAAATAAAACTATACATAAGCTAAGTAATGTACTTATTAGAAAGTAAGAATATACTGTAAAAAGGAAAAACAAGAACTGTAACTAGAAATAAGAAACGTAATACTCCAGTAAGAAAAGAAAAGAAGAACCACGCAAGAAGAATCAAGCAAAAAGAATCAAGCAAGAAAAGAGAAGAAATAAAAAAGAAGATAAGAAAATTTGTATGTAAAAGAAAGTAATAGAATATATGTATGACAAATTGTAATTAATGTAAGAAATTAAAGAAATGCAAACGAGGAATTATGTAAGGTAAAGAAAATCAATGTATGTAAAAATTATAAATAAGAAGTAAGCGAAGGGTTTAATAAATGTAAATAAGTAATATTAAAATGTAAAATGTAAGGCAAGGAAACAATGGCAATTAATCATGGCATGTAACTAGTAGTGAAAATACGAAGAATATACGATAGTTATAAACAGTAATAAGAACAAAATGTAATGAAACAGAAATAATAGAATTAGAAAATAGAAAGCAGAAATAATAATGTAAAGTACATAACACAAGTAATACAAAAATGTAATATTATATAAGAAAGAAAATTTTGAAAAGAAAATATCCCAAAAAGGGAAAAAAACAAACAAAAGAAAAAAGAAAGATAAAAAAGACAAAAGCAAAAAAAGGCCTGCTACAAAGCGGGGAGCAATATAAAAAAAAAAAAAAAAAAAAAAAAAAAAAAAAAAAAAAACCTAACCTAACCTAACCTAACCTAACCTAACCTAACCTAACCTAACCTAACCTAACCTAACCTAACCTAACCTAACCTAACCTAACCTAACCTAACCTAACCTAACCTAACCTAACCTAACCTAACCTAACCTAACCTAACCTAACCTAACCTAACCTAACCTAACCTAACCTAACCTAACCTAACCTAACCTAACCTAACCTAACCTAACCTAACCTAACCTAACCTAACCTAACCTAACCTAACCTAACCTAACCTAACCTAACCTAACCTAACCTAACCTAACCTAACCTAACCTAACCTAACCTAACCTAACCTAACCTAACCTAACCTAACCTAACCTAACCTAACCTAACCTAACCTAACCTAACCTAACCTAACCTAACCTAACCTAACCTAACCTAACCTAACCTAACCTAACCTAACCTAACCTAACCTAACCTAACCTAACCTAACCTAACCTAACCTAACCTAACCTAACCTAACCTAACCTAACCTAACCTAACCTAACCTAACCTAACCTAACCTAACCTAACCTAACCTAACCTAACCTAACCTAACCTAACCTAACCTAACCTAACCTAACCTAACCTAACCTAACCTAACCTAACCTAACCTAACCTAACCTAACCTAACCTAACCTAACCTAACCTAACCTAACCTAACCTAACCTAACCTAACCTAACCTAACCTAACCTAACCTAACCTAACCTAACCTAACCTAACCTAACCTAACCTAACCTAACCTAACCTAACCTAACCTAACCTAACCTAACCTAACCTAACCTAACCTAACCTAACCTAACCTAACCTAACCTAACCTAACCTAACCTAACCTAACCTAACCTAACCTAACCTAACCTAACCTAACCTAACCTAACCTAACCTAACCTAACCTAACCTAACCTAACCTAACCTAACCTAACCTAACCTAACCTAACCTAACCTAACCTAACCTAACCTAACCTAACCTAACCTAACCTAACCTAACCTAACCTAACCTAACCTAACCTAACCTAACCTAACCTAACCTAACCTAACCTAACCTAACCTAACCTAACCTAACCTAACCTAACCTAACCTAACCTAACCTAACCTAACCTAACCTAACCTAACCTAACCTAACCTAACCTAACCTAACCTAACCTAACCTAACCTAACCCACAGTTCCCCCGCACCTCTAGACCCGAGCGCCACGTTTTTATGACGCTCCGTGCCTTTAAAATCGCAAAAATAGTGAAAGTTTCCCCGATTTCAACAAAAATTACACCAAAAGAAGCGGCTCGTCGAGCCCGTCATTTTGGTGTACCACACTTGGTGCCCAAAGTGAAACTGACGGAAGAAAAGTGAAGAAAAGTGAAAAATTGAGGTTAAGAGGAGCTTTGGAGGAAGAAAACTCGCGAATTTCATCGACGACCCCTGGTTTTTGGACTGTGGGAAGTTGTTTTTTGTCGAGGAGCAGCTACCACCCCAATTCCAGATTTTTAACACCAGGGTCCAGGAAGTTTTCTAACAAAGTCCAAAAACCACGTGGACACGAGGTCCTGGATACGCTGGAGCAAATCCAAAAAACACACTACAGCCACCAAGAGGACGTCGCCGCGGACGTTTCAGCACAAACTGGTGCTGAAAATATTGAAAAACGAAGGAGATACAAGGTCCTGAAATAAAAACATTCTAGTCATTAGTGTAAGTGTTTGTGAAACAAAATCCCCCTGGTAAGTTAGAAATTAAAAATTGTTATTAAATTTGTTGGCCCTTCAGGCACATAATTGCAAAGTTTTAGAATTTTCATATAAGTAGTTTTGGATTTATTCGGTTTTCAGGACCGGTGAGGCTATTGCCCCGACATTAGAAAACCAAATAAATACCGGTTTTTTATAGGACAGAGGACTGGATTTTGAGTCACAGGAAGAGGCCGACTCGGGCTATCCTGTGCAAGTAGTTTTTGGTCTAAATTTTCAGTACTTGTCTAGATTTGCCTAGACAAAGTTAAATTTTCAATCGTAAAAATCACTAAAATATTTTATAACCTCTTAATTTATATGAAAATATAAATTAAAAATTCGGTTCTTAGTGTCACAAGAAAGCCCGGGAAGCCCTCTTTACAATAGGATAAGGACCCGCGGGGTAGCCACCCTCACTTCCGAGCGCCACCCCCGCGAAATTAGATAGTAAGGTGCAAAAACCGCAAACTTAAAATTGTAATAGATCGCGAGCTTGAAATTGACTTTTTTATTATAGACAATATCAAAATTCCGTTTGGGACGAAAATTAGTTTTAAATCTACAGGCAATTTGAGTGAAAGAATTTTGGAAATCGTCCCAGCCAATTTTTAGATATAGCCGTTTAAACTTTTTTAAATTTTATTCCTAAATTTCATTGTTTTTTTTCACAAATTTCGAGTGGTTCCCGAAAAGCGGGGCCAACCAAATTTTAAATAGTGGTAGGGACGGGTGAAACCCACCCCTCACCAAAAATTTAAGGATAAGGGTTCATACCCTTAGCCGCAAAACCATTTAATCACCCTTAAATTCGACAAAAATTGGACAAAAAATTTTTAAATAACTTATTTAACACATTATTATTTATTTTAAAATTATTATTTTCATATAGCGGGAAAGCCCAGTCTTTCCCCTTTTTAACAACACCCCTAACTCGCGTTAAGGTTAAAACCCCTCCGAGCGCCACCCCCGCGAAATTAGATAGTAAGGTGCAAAAACCGCAAACTTAAAATTGTAAAAGATCGCGAGCTTGAAATTGACTTTTTTATTATAGACAATATCAAAATTCCGTTTGGGACGAAAATTAGTTTTAAATCGACAGTGGATTTGACTGAACGAATTTTGAAAATCGTCCCAGCCAATTTTTAGATATAGCCGTTTAAACTTTTTAAAATTTTATTCCTAAATTTCATTGTTTTTTTCACAAATTTCGAGTGGTTCCCGAAAAGCGGGGCCAACCAAATTTTAAATAGTGGTAGGGACGGGTGAAACCCACCCCTCACCAAAAATTTAAGGATAAGGGTTCATACCCTTAGCCGCAAAACCATTTAATCACCCTTAAATTCGACAAAAATTAGACAAAAATTTTTTAAATAACTTATTTGACATATTATTATTAATTTTAAAATTATTATTTTCATATAGCGGGAAAGCCCAGTCTTTCCCCCTTTTAACAACACCCCTAACTCGCGTTACGGTTAAAACCCCTCCGAGCGCCGACCCCCCAAAGACACCCAGGTAAAAAGTTTCAGCAAAAAGCTGAACTTAAATAATAACGGTCAAGGGTGATCAGCGACGGATATTAGGCGTTTTTTAAACGCCATAGTCATAAATTGGCGTTTAGTAGTTAGGTATATATTAGGGGTGTATCAATTAAGACAAATTCACTCCCAAGAAATTTTCATCCCCCTACCCCTATTTCCGGAAGTAGGCCATCCCTGGACTTTTCCGGAAAGTTAAAACGCCAAATATTTTTAATTTAACTAAAAAAAGCCTCCCCAAAGTTTCATCCAAATCGTCCCGGTACTTCCCGAGTTACGGATTTTCACCCCCGGTCAGTTGGAACTTTTCAAAATTTCCCTTAATATAGATTTTTATTGATATTTGTGCAATAAAAAATTCTATTTTTGGCCGTAGCTTCACGAGTGGGCCCGGGGCTATAGTACCTTGAAACTGGTTTTCGGGAATTACTTATAGTTTCCGAGCGCCACCCCCCGGGAATTTCCCGATTAAAACATCCGACTGACCAAAACAAAAATCTTTTCGAAAACGCCTAGGCCAACATCAAAATTCAAAATTCCAAAAACAACTTCTATCGATCTGGTATCCCTTCTTTCCCTTATCCCACATCCTAAAATCCCAATCCCGCTTTTCCCCATTTTGTGTCTGGGAGTTAAGGCCGAAATCCCGATAACTCCGAAAGTATCGGAGCTAGACGAATTTCGACCTCAATTCTGACCCTTAGACTCCTTCGGAGTCTGGGCAAAACCCATACTTAATTATCCTATCCCGCACCCTTTCAACCCCCTACCCCCAACCCCTAAATTAAATCTTCGACTCTAAATTCAAAATATCCTCGGAACTACCACTTTGGCAAAGGTAGTCCCATAACAAAATTTTGTCCTTGTAACCTACCCTATCCATTTCCATCAAAAACCCACCCTCCAATTTCACCCCGAACCCGATCCCTCCTAGTCACCTAACCATTGAGTTGTTTTGGTGCCTCTCTTTAATCAAAATTGATTAAAGAGTAATCAAACCGAACCCTACATCCCGAGGTCAATTCTGACCCCGGATTCGGTGAGGGTATCCATAGCCCTTCCCTTCCCACCCCCTACCCTCCACCCTCCACCCCTAAAACCCACCCCCAAATCGAAAAAATTCGATAACTCGGGAACTACTGGCCCGATTTTGACGGGAGTGGGCTTTTCTGGTCGGGGATAAAAAGCCGGACTTGACCTACCCCTTTGCGACTCTACGTAGAGCGTGTAGAGTCTAATTAAATTAAAAATCAGTTGTAAATATTAATATTAAATACTCCAACAGACCAGTTTTTGTAGTTTTAGGACACCCTGCTTCTCTTTTGAGAGCAGGCATAGGTTTAGAATTATTATTGACATATTTTATTTTATCATTAATTATTATTTTGACTTTTATTTTATCTATTAATTGACTTTTACAACTTTTACAAGTTTATTTTAATTAGTATAGGGACCCTAGACCTCTTTTAAGGCTAGGTATTAGTATAGGACATTTCCAAAAATATTTTTTGGAAATTTTTGAAAAAGTTAAAATTAAGTTTTTATTTATATTATTTTAACAAACGTAGTTTTAAGACACCTGGACCTTTTTTGAGGCCCAGGGAATTTTATTTTTTAATTATCTTTAACCTTCCCTATAGGGAATAAAACTTAATTTTAATTTTAACACAGAAACCAAAGATATTTTATTAGAATTTTATTTTAGTTTAGGACTCCTGGACCTCTATTGAGGCCAGGACAATTTAGTTTAGGACAAAATTTTGAAAACATTTTCAAATTTCTTTTAATTTTACAACTTAATTTCAATTGTTTCTTGAAAAATATAAATATTTTACTACTTTTTTATTTTAGCATAGGACTCCTGGACCTCTACCGAGGTCAGGCCAATTTAGTTTTTGGGACTTTTTTGAAGTTTTTTGGATACCCCAAAAACTTAAATTTAATTTTTCCAAGAAAATAATTGACTTTTTACTATAATTTTATTTTAGTTTAGCACTCCTGGACCTCTATTGAGGTCAGGATTCTTGGTTTTTAGGTTCTTTTTTGACTTTTTCGGATTTTACCAGAAAAACTTTAGCTTTTCTTTTGCCACAAAAACTAGTGAAATCGACTCGTAGATCTCTCCGGAGGCAAATCAAACATTTTTTGGAATTTTTTGGAACAAAAACTTTTTTTTCGAAAATTTTTTGTCTAAAAATTTTCAAAATATTTTTACATATTCTTGTACCCAGAGTCAAAATAAGGCAAAAACTAGTTTTTAATATATTTATTTACGGGTACTTTTGAACTTATAACATTTTAAAGTCTTAATTTATCCGAAATTTATATCTTACTATTTAGTTGTTAGTATTAGGTTATCTGAACCTCTCTTGAGGCCAGATATTAGTATTAGGATTTTATTATTGACGACGTTGCTCCCCTGGGGCCCTTGTACACACACTAAGGTCACACATCTTAACACAATACTCAACAAGTCCCTAAACAAAACAGGTTTTTAATATTAAATTTAGTAAAATTTTGTCATTTTAACAATTTATCTTAATTTATCTTAACTTTATTTTGAATTTTAACTTTTACAAACGCACTAAGTACCTGAATAGACTAATAGGTTAGGTTAGGAGGCTAAGAATTTTAAAATTTTGAAATTGAATTTTAAAATTTTTGAAATCCAATTTCCTTCAATTTAGTCTAGTCACTTATCTTAACGTTCCTCAGTTTTAACTTTAAATATAAATTTAAATTTACCTATCCAAATTAATACTTTTTCAATTTTATTTTCAACTTCATTTATTTCAATTTTATTTAAATCAAATCTTATTTTAATCTTATTTTAATCTTATCTCAATTTTAGTCTTTTAACTTAACTTTATTTAAATACTTTTAAATTCTATCCGATCTTTACACATACCTGTTCTATACTGTGTCGTCCTAATTTATTAATTACAAAATGTCGAATAAGCAGAGAGGTGCCAATGGTAACAGTAGAGGTAGGGCTGCAAACTTCCGGGAAGATACGGTGGTCCACAAGACTCCGCAGGGGAAAGTGGAGAAGATCCCGGAAAGTTTGGGCATAGCGCACCTTCTCCCAGCGATGTCTACTCACGCAATCAGAAACGCCGCGGTAAGGCTCAGAGATAGGATTTTAAAGGCCTTGGAGGCAACTTCGACACACAAGTCGGTAACTAAAGAGGATAAGGCCCTTATCACCAAGGAGGCGAACGACCTCAACGAGATGGTGTCGGAGTTGGCTCAAAGGCTCATAGACATAGATGAGAGAGAGCCCTCGAGTCAGAAAAGAGTGACAGAGGAAGAAGAAAGAGAAAGAGGGATACTTATAAATAGGGAAAGGGACATCCTTTACGATGTTCTTCAAGTCATCAAAAAGACAGAAGAGAACCAACGACAATACATAGAGAACCAGCAGGAACATATACAGCTGACTGGTGATAGACTTACAAGTATGCAAGAACTAATAGAGCATACTAAGGAACATACAAAAGAGACCCTAGAGAGACAAAAAGTATCCACGAAGGTAATAATAGAGAAGTTAGGCAACATCGAGAAAAGGGAAACAGCAGAAGATATAGGAAAACTACTAGCGGAGACAAAGGAGAACACAGAAAAGACTTTAGAGAGGCATGAAGAAACCAAGAGGGTAATGATAGAGAAACTTGAAAGCATAGAAAAAAGAGAGAAAGTTCCAAAGCCGCAGAAGGCAACGTACGCAGAAGTTCTGACGGAGGCCCGGCAGAGACCGCCCCATGGCAGAACTCTTCACTCCATCATAGTGGCGTCGACCGACCCAATGCTGACCAGCGACCAAGTTATGGACGCAGTCAGGAAGACGGCGGATACCGGCGCCGATGAGGAGTGGATTAAAATCCAAAAAGTAAGAAAAGCAAAAGATCAAAAGGTGATAATAGGATGCGAGGACGAGAAAGAAGTAGAGAAGCTGAGAAAGAGACTGGAGAAGGAGAAGACACTGAAAGTAGAAAAGGCTAAAAACAAGGATCCGCTGGTAGTAGTACGATATGTAAGGGGGGACAAGAAAAAAGAGCAAGTAGAGGAGGCCATAAGAAGGAAAGCAGCCAACGTTTTAGAGAAGAGCAAGGATACGAAAGAGCAAATAGAGGCCATATACGAGAAGAGAACGAGAAACCCGCACGTGATGCACGTGGTCGTAAAGGTGACCCCCGCGATTTGGCGGCAGTTGACAGAGGCGGGGACTATCCAGCTACAATGGGGCATCTCCAAGGTAGAGGATCAGTCCCCGATCATCCAGTGCTCCCGCTGCCTGGGCTACGGCCATATCAGGCGGGTCTGTACGGAGGACTCGGACAGCTGCAGCCATTGCGGGGGAAACCACGTGTATGCCGTGTGCACAGAGAAGGAGAGTCCCCCCAGCTGCCTCAACTGTAAGCGGGCCAAGCATACTGAAAGTCAGCACAACACCTTTGACAGCATGTGTCCCATTAGGGATATGTGGGACAAGCTGGCCCGCTCAAAGGTGGCCTATTGCTAAGGGCCGCCAAAACAGAAAATTTGAATGGCAAGCTAACTTAGTCAGTATTAATAGGGACACAGCAGGGACAACCAAAAGCACAAACCCTGGAGCAGCCAAGTACGTAAGAGTGCGAAGAGACGGAGGGCAACCACCCAGACAACGCCGCCACGGAGGGGAGCTGGAAACGCGCTGGACAGGGAAGGTAGTAGCTAAAACAATGTATGGTAACAAAAAATGGTTTTTGCAACCATCCACTTGCGGAGGTGAAACCAACCCACACCGCGACCAGCCCGCCTCCGGGATGGCCTCGGGGCTAAGTAGCCTTATACCGAGACTCACGCCCATACGGAAAAATCCAGTACATGCACACAACACACACACACAAGGGCCCAAACAAGCCAAAGTAGGCAAAGTAGTGGTAGGCAAAAAATTCTCAGTTACTAGTAAACGCCAAGTGAACAGATACCTTACGCAACAAAAATATACATACATAAAGAGAAAAGTAAAATATTATTAGAACATAGGAGTAGATACAAAGCTGAAAATAGAAAATCTCTCATAGCTATAAGTAGGGAAAACAGACAAAGCAATAGTATTACATTAGCAAAGATATACATATATAAGACATAATAAACAAAGATAAAGAAATCAAGAATAGGGAAAAACATAAGTAGAAATAAAAGAATTACAGTAAATAAAAGAGAAAGAAATAGACGGTAGGAAGCAATAATTACAGAAATAAAACTATACATAAGCTAAGTAATGTACTTATTAGAAAGTAAGAATATACTGTAAAAAGGAAAAACAAGAACTGTAACTAGAAATAAGAAACCTAATACTCCAGTAAGAAAAGAAAAGAAGAACCACGCAAGAAGAATCAAGCAAAAAGAATTAAGCAAGAAAAGAGAAGAATTAAAAAAGAAGATAAGAAAATTAGTATGTAAAAGAAAGCAATAGAATATATGTATGACAAATTGTAATTTATATAAGAAATTGAAGAAATGCAAACAAGGAATTATGTAAGGTAAAGAAAATCAATGTATGTAAAAATTATAAATAAGAAGTAAGCGAAGGATTTAATAAATGTAAATAAGTAATATTAAAATGTAAAATGTAAGGCAAGGAAACAATGTATTAAACATGGCATGTAACTAGTAGTGAAAATACAAAGAATATACGATAGTTATAAACAGTAATAAGAACAAAATGTAATTAAACAGAAATAATAGAATTGTAAAAAAGAAAATGATATAATAAAAGAAATGTACACAACACAAGTAATACAAAAATGTAATATTATATAAGAAAGAAAATTTTGAAAAGAAAATATCCCAAAAAGGGAAAAAAACAAACAAAAGAAAAAAGAAAGATAAAAAAGACAAAAGCAAAAAAAGGCCTGCCACAAAGCGGGGAATAAAAATAAAAAAAAAAAAAAAAAAAAAAAAAAAAAAAAAAAAAAAAAAAAAAAAAAAAAAACCTAACCTAACCTAACCTAACCTAACCTAACCTAACCTAACCTAACCTAACCTAACCTAACCTAACCTAACCTAACCTAACCTAACCTAACCTAACCTAACCTAACCTAACCTAACCTAACCTAACCTAACCTAACCTAACCTAACCTAACCTAACCTAACCTAACCTAACCTAACCTAACCTAACCTAACCTAACCTAACCTAACCTAACCTAACCTAACCTAACCTAACCTAACCTAACCTAACCTAACCTAACCTAACCTAACCTAACCTAACCTAACCTAACCTAACCTAACCTAACCTAACCTAACCTAACCTAACCTAACCTAACCTAACCTAACCTAACCTAACCTAACCTAACCTAACCTAACCTAACCTAACCTAACCTAACCTAACCTAACCTAACCTAACCTAACCTAACCTAACCTAACCTAACCTAACCTAACCTAACCTAACCTAACCTAACCTAACCTAACCTAACCTAACCTAACCTAACCTAACCTAACCTAACCTAACCTAACCTAACCTAACCTAACCTAACCTAACCTAACCTAACCTAACCTAACCTAACCTAACCTAACCTAACCTAACCTAACCTAACCTAACCTAACCTAACCTAACCTAACCTAACCTAACCTAACCTAACCTAACCTAACCTAACCTAACCTAACCTAACCTAACCTAACCTAACCTAACCTAACCTAACCTAACCTAACCTAACCTAACCTAACCTAACCTAACCTAACCTAACCTAACCTAACCTAACCTAACCTAACCTAACCTAACCTAACCTAACCTAACCTAACCTAACCTAACCTAACCTAACCTAACCTAACCTAACCTAACCTAACCTAACCTAACCTAACCTAACCTAACCTAACCTAACCTAACCTAACCTAACCTAACCTAACCTAACCTAACCTAACCTAACCTAACCTAACCTAACCTAACCTAACCTAACCTAACCTAACCTAACCTAACCTAACCTAACCTAACCTAACCTAACCTAACCTAACCTAACCTAACCTAACCTAACCTAACCTAACCTAACCTAACCTAACCTAACCTAACCTAACCTAACCTAACCTAACCTAACCTAACCTAACCTAACCTAACCTAACCTAACCTAACCTAACCTAACCTAACCTAACCTAACCTAACCTAACCTAACCTAACCTAACCTAACCTAACCTAACCTAACCTAACCTAACCTAACCTAACCTAACCTAACCTAACCTAACCTAACCTAACCTAACCTAACCAGTCGTGCGCGGGCCGTCCTAGAGTGCGGCACGTTTTGACGGAGCTCCGCCGGTAGTTTTTATCACTCCCGCTCCCGGCCGGGCGGGCGGGCGCGCCCTTTGTTATCCATTGTTTCCTTTGTTCTCGGTTCGGCGAGTCCGCGCTCCCACTCCCGGGCGGGCGCGCCCATTGTCTTTTCACACTTAGTGCGGTCGGCGTGGCGGCGGTCGCGCTCCCGCTCCCGGGCGGGCGTGCCTCCATTGTTCTCGACGCGGAGCGGGCGCGGCGTCTTCGTTGCCGTGGCAACGGGCGGGCGCGGTCGTACGACCTCCTCTTCGGTTGGGAGTGGGCGCGGCGTCTGTGTCGCCTTGGCAACGGGCGGGCGCGCTTGCCTTCGGTGGTGTGCGTGTTGTGCGTCGGTGCAGTGGTGTGTGTGCGGGGCGTTGGCGCCTCGTGCCCGCGTTTGCGCTCCCGACTACGTAATCGCCCCTGGTCGAGCGGATTCTTGCTCCCGGGTGGGCGCGCACTGGGTGCCGACTTGGTGAGTGCTTGCTGCGGGACGAGCGTAGCCGTACCCTCGAGCATGCGCGTCTCCGCGTCCGCGGGGTAAGTCACCCTTTGTTTCCGGTTCATTGAACTTCCGCACCTGTCGCGGGAGCGTCTCTGCGCCCATAAAACACTGTATCTGCTCTGTTTGTGAGTACCCTTGTTCGTACTGCGGGCGTGCCGTTGCTCCCGGTAGGTAGGTTCCCGTCTCTGGGCGGGCGCTTCCCTGCTCCCTTTACTACAGCGCACTCACATCCCCTTTCTTTGTCTCCATTATGACCACCCAAAGGTCTCCGGTGCCAGGCAAACGCCTGACCCGGGCCAACTCTAGAAACTTCACAGACAATGTTGCACGCGAACCCCCCCCCACTATCACATCCCCCAATAGATTCGACATCCTGAGCACCATCCCTCAAGAGGACACAGACGCCGGCGCCACCAGCTCCCATGCGGGGGTCAACCCGGCGGGCGCCCCTCCGCGGAGCGGTTCTCCGACCTACGCCGGTGGCGACTGCGGAGAACCCGCCCAATGGAACCAGACCAACACCGACATTGTCCAGGGAGCTAAAAGGGCCGCCGACGAGATCGTCACATACGCTAGCAAAATCAAGGACGCCCTGAGGGTTGACCCCAACAGCAGGAACAGGTCAGTAAGAAAAGAACACAAACTTACAATCAACCACTATTGCGACATGATTATTGATAGGGTCCAGGGGGGTTCCCCTAACACTCGTGCGAGAAGGAGACTCCTATCCCAGTGGTCCCCCTCGGCACCTATACGAACTTCACAAACATCTCTCGCGGCTCCATCCGTGCGGTGCGACTCTCCCCCACTATCACCCATGGACACCCAATTATCACAGGCCCCAGACAATTTGGGTTCCCACTTTGAAGACTTGCGGCGCGAAATCGGCGACATTAAAACCACACTCAAATCACTCGAGGAGAAGTTTGCGTCACTCCCCCTTTCTCTCACCCCCCCTCCGCCTCCCTTGGAGGACCGTGCTGAATTCAGTGCGGCCATCCAGAAGGTCTCGGACACATACGACCTCCTGCAGCGCAATTTGGCGCGGGCGGCGGAGGACGGGGGTGGTGAGCCGGGGAGGCCGGTTATTAACGTGTCGAGACCTCCCCCCGCGCACAATGGAATAAGATCATACGCTTCAGTCTTGGCCGACGCCCCCCTCCCGGCGCCTACCCTGCCGGCACTGGTCATCTCGGCGGGCCCCGGCACGGATGCCGCCCCGGATTCGATATTTGACACTCTTAAAAACGTACTTCAAACAACCCACAGAGATGGTATTCGCCCGGTCAGGGTAAACAAGCTCTCAAATGGCAAAGTAAAACTCACCTTTAACAGCCCAGAAAGTGCCACAGCCGCAGAGCGGAGGATCAGGGAGGCTCCCCCGTCCTCCGGTCTGCGCGCGGAAAAAGAACGTAAGCTCTACCCCATGATAATCATCAAAGGAATTCACAAATCCCACGAGGAGCGCAATCTCGTAGAATTGGTAACTAATCAAAATCTGGACACTAACATTTTTAATCCTAACGACATTAAGCTACTATTCACCAGACGAAACCGGAACCCTGACCTATACAATGCGGTCTTGAGAACTTCCCCCCAGGCGTGGCGGGCCCTTGTCGCCCTACACAAAACATCGGATTCTCCTTCGTGCACATCGAGGATTTCTCCCCCTTCAAACAATGCCGTAGATGCCACGGCTTCGGCCATACGGCGGGCACCTGCAAAGGCCAGGAATTGTGCTACCAGTGTGGCAGCCCTGAACATAGTGCCTCGGAGTGTGCGAGAGGGGAGGGCCCCCCGAGGTGCGTCAACTGCACTAGATTTAACACCACCAACGGCGGAAGGAGAGACAATTTTAAACCACTCAATACTAACCACTCTTCTTTTGATAGCAAATGCCCCAGAATGGAGGCGATGCGTGAACGTATTAAAGACAAAATAGATTATGGCCGATAACCACTCTGACGGCTCTTCTTTGTCCCTAACTCAAGTCGTTCAACAATCTTTCTCCATGATATCCCATCCCTTCATCCTAGTATCTATTTGTGTATTCCATTTATGATATTATACTGTAAATCTGCTGAGCTCTATTATAAAAACCAAAAAAACTCATGAGAACTTATATATTTTCACGGACCTGCAACCGGGCGGGCGCGCCCGCTCGACCGTTGGTCTGCCGCTGGTCGCGCGGGCGCGCCCGCCCGACATTCTTGTATTATTATCACTGTTGCCACGATAACTGCTATGGCTGGACGGGCGCGGTCGCGCCCGCCAGGTTGGACATTGTGTGACTCTATCGTTTTTTTTTTAATATATTAATATGCTTTTGTTTTAAACGCAACTGTGCCGGCGTACCCGCGAGACCACCGCGGGCCTCGCGGGTGTACCCGCACAGCACTGTCATATATGTCACTATAATGCTTGGAGCCTGACCGGGCGGCGACCCCCCGCGACTGTCGTTTCCTCGCGGCTGCTCCGGCCACCGGTCGCGGGGCCGCGCCCGGCCCGACCCACTCGACTCGTACCTGTCACGTATATCTGTTAATTATTGTGTTTAAGTACCTAGTTTAATGCCTATCTGGGCGGGCGTGCCCGCGCGACCACCGCTGGCCGCGCGGGCGCGCCCGCACAGTATAACCACGCTTAGAGCCTGGCCGGCCGGGCGCGCCCTCGCGACTACCACCGGCTACCAGCTGGGGGGCCGCGCCCGTTCGACCCGACCCATGCCATTACTAAATATAGTGTTGGCATAAGTTTAAAAAAAAAAAAAAAAAAAAAAAAAAAAAAAAAAAAAAAAAAACTGTGCCATAAGTACCATGTTAATTTGCCATAATTATTTATACTGTAGTCATAGAATAACTGGGCACTCGTTTGAATGTCCGTCCGGGCGGGCGTGCCCGCGCGACTGTCACTGACCGTGCGGTCGCGCCCGCCCGCACAGTATCATCATGTGTAAGGCCGAGCTGGGCGGGCGTGCCCGTGCCCTAGCCTCGTGCACCGGTACCGCGCCCGCCCAACCCGGTTACAACTATTTATTGTATGTTAACCATTTGCTTTGTAGATATACAAAAAAAAAAAAAAAAAAAAAAAAAAAAAAAAAAAAAAAAAAAAAATATAAGCCACCAATATACCTATAAAATACCATTACTTATTTAAAAAAAAAAAAAAAAAAAAAACCCTGTTCGCGGGTAATCATTGTACATAGCTCGTTTGTTAAGGTCTTTTATATATTAATATGCTTTTGTTATAAACGCAACTGTGCGAGCGTACCCGCGAGGCCCGTGGTGGTCTCGCGGGTACGCTCTGCACCCGCACAGCACTGTCATGCCACTATAATGCTTGGAGCCTGACCGGGCGGCGTCCCCCCGCGGCTGTCGCTTCCTCGCGGCTGCTCCGGCCACCGGTCGCGGGACCGCGCCCGGCCCGACCCACTTGACTCGTACCTGTCACATACATCTGTTAATAATTATGTTTAAGTACCTAGTTTTAATGCCTATTTGGGCGGGCGTGCCCGCGCGGCCACCGTTGGGCGCGCGGGCGCGCCCGCACCGTATAACCACGCTTAGAGCCCGGCCGGCCGGGCGTGCCCTCGCGACTACCACCGGCTACCAGCTGGGGGGCTGCGCCCGTTCGACCCGACCCACACCACACTATAATTGTGTTAGCATAAGAATGGACTTTGCCAAAGGCACCATGTTAATTTGCCATAACTATTGTACTTTCATCTCTACACTGTAGTTATACAATGTCTGTGCACTCGTTGGAATGTGCGTCCGGGCGTGCCCGCGCGACTGTCACTGTCACTGACCGTGCGGTCGCGCCCGCTCGCGCAGTATCACCATGTGTAAGGCCGGGCCGGGCGGGCGTGCCCGTGCCCTTGCTACTGGGCACCGGTACCGCAACCGCCCTACCCGGCCCATGTTACTTATTGTAGTTATTATATGTGAACCATTTGCTTTGTAGTTATTATTATAAAAAAAAAAAAAAAAAGGGAAAAAAAAAAAAAAAAAAAAAAAAAAAAAAAAAAAAAAAAACGCCACTAATATGCCTATAAATACCATTACATATATAAAAAAAAAAAAAAAAAAAAAAAAAAAAAAAAAAAAAAAAAAAAAAAAAAAATTAAAAAAAAAAAAAAAAAAAAAAAAAAAAAAACACCAATATGCCTATAAATAAACGCCACTACTCCGCTACACCTCTTGTCTCCGCTGCCACTGCGTGCCTCCTCGGTGACGGCGTGGGGGGTCGGCAGGATGCCCGGCGCCGCTGTTGGTGTTGCGCCTCCCGCGTCGTGGGTGCGGCCGTCGCCGCGGCGCGTCGCGGCTGCGTTTTCCCGGCCTGGATGGTCGCTGAATGGACGCCTCTCACTTTTGCGAGGATGGGCGCCGGCGGTCCGCGAGTGCTCGGGGCGGGGGCGTCTGGGCTCCGGGTGGTGCGGGGTGCCGCATGGGCCGTGGGGGTCCTCCGGTGTGCGCGCGGCAGTGGTCCCCAACTTTGTGCACATGGGTCAAGGGTTGGCCGCTTTCGGGCGCACACTGGGAGGAAGTTTCCCGCAGTTTATGCGGTGCGTCTGCTGCCCGGGGCGCGGGCGGGTCTGCCCTGGGTGATTGCGGGCCGCGGGAGCCGGTCTTCGGCGCGGGGCGCCTGTTCGGCGGTTGCCCGGGCGGGGGAGCGCGGCCGTGGTGTGCGGCGGCGGCGGCCGCGCCTGCGGGGTTGGGGGGGGGTAGCGCCGGCGGCGGAGTCGGGGGCTGAGACGATCTCCCCACCCGGTTGTCTGCGCGAACGGCGTGGAGAAGGCGGTGGAGAGGGGCCGCTGTGAGCGGTCCGGCTGCGGACTCGTCTAGCCACGAAGAAAACAAATTTTTTATGCTAATATTAACTGTACCTGAGCGGGCGCGCCCGTGCGACCACCGCTGGCCGCGCGGGCGCGCCCGCTCAACCTAATCTTACCACGTATTGTTACTATGCCGTGGGTCTGGCCGGGCGGGCGTGCCCTCGCGACTAACACCGGCCCCCGGCCGGGGGGTCGCGCCCGCCCGACCCGACCCACATGCCACTTTGTATTAGCTTTAATTGCATCTGGGCGGGCGTGCCCGCGCGGCCACGGCTGGTCGCGCGGGCGCGCCCGTTCTGCCTTGTCACACTGCCCTCACGGGATGGAGGTTTATCTTCACTTATTTTATCACCCATACACTTTTTTTCCTAATTCAGCTTGTGTGTTATTGTCAACTGCCACCGGGACACCCCACTGTTCATCTTGCGCCTCAACAACCCTTTCCTCGGGTGAGGCAGGGCCTACCGGGCTGGCCCCTGCGGCCCCTCGGGCTGTACGGCTAGGTCGCCTTGTCGGCTCTCTACCACGGGGGCATATGTGGCGGGGGGCACAAATCGACGTGCCGCCCCAGGGGAGGGTCTGACCCGCTCGGGTCCCACGCGCAAAAAAATTTAGGGGTGGGCTGTCCCGGTGGCAGTCTTATTGTAATCGTGTTTATTAGTTCATTATGTATAAGTATATATTATATTGATGCCCCTCTTCTCCTCCTATCCCAATATCTTCTGCTTTCTTTCTTCTATCCTCGTTCTGTTGTGTCCCCCTAGCCCCCTCTTTCTTTCTACCCCTTTTTCTTACCCCCGGAGCGCGGCACTGGTGGGCAACAAGCCTGACCATGGGATGAGCTCATAGTGCCGCGTCCACTCCCTCACAACTTTTTATCTTCCCCAATTACTCATTTACCCATTCCGTATAAAATCCATATGGATTGCCCTTTACGTCTACCAAAAGTTTAAAAAAAAAAAAAACCTAACCTAACCTAACCTAACCTAACCTAACCTAACCTAACCTAACCTAACCTAACCTAACCTAACCTAACCTAACCTAACCTAACCTAACCTAACCTAACCTAACCTAACCTAACCTAACCTAACCTAACCTAACCTAACCTAACCTAACCTATCTTCACTTATTTTATCACCCATACACTTTTTTCCTAATTCAGCTTGTGTGTTATTGTCAACTGCCACCGGGACACCCCACTCTTCATCTTGCGCCTCAACAACCCTTTCCTCGGGTGAGGCAGGGCCCACCGGGCTGGCCCCTGCGGCCCCTCGGGCTGCACGGCTAGGTCGCCTTGTCGGCTCTCTACCACGGGGGCATATGTGGCGGGGGGCACAAATCGACGTGCCGCCCCAGGGGAGGGTCTGACCCGCTCGGGTCCCACGCGCGAAAAAATTTAGGGGTGGGCTGTCCCGGTGGCAGTCTTATTGTAATCGTGTTTATTAGTTCATTATGTATAAGTATATATTATATTGATGCCCTTCTTCTCCTCCTATCCCAATATCTTCTGCTTTCTTTCTTCTATCCTCGTTCTGTTGTGTCCCCCTATCCCCCTCTTTCTTTCTACCCCTTTTTCTTACCCCCGGAGCGCGGCACTGGTGGGCAACAAGCCTGACCATGGGATGAGCTCATAGTGCCGCGTCCACTCCCTCACAACTTTTTATCTTCCCCAATTACTCATTTACCCATTCCGTATAAAATCCATATGGATTGCCCTTTACGTCTACCAAAAGTTTAAAAAAAAAAAAAACCTAACCTAACCTAACCTAACCTAACCTAACCTAACCTAACCTAACCTAACCTAACCTAACCTAACCTAACCTAACCTAACCTAACCTAACCTAACCTAACCTAACCTAACCTAACCTAACCTAACCTAACCTAACCTAACCTAACCTAACCTAACCTAACCTAACCTAACCTAACCTAACCTAACCTAACCTAACCTAACCTAACCTAACCTAACCTAACCTAACCTAACCTAACCTAACCTAACCTAACCTAACCTAACCTAACCTAACCTAACCAAAAATAAAAAAAAAAAAAAAAAAAAAAACACCAATATGCCTATAAATAAACGCCACTACTACGCTACACCTCTTGTCTCCGCTGCCGCTGCGTGCCTCCTCGGTGACGGCGTGGGGGGGTCGGCAGGATGCCCGGCGCCGCTGTTGGTGTTGCGCCTCCCGCGTCGTGGGTGCGGCCGTCGCCGCGGCGCGTCGCGGCTGCGTTTTCCCGGCCTGGATGGTCGCTGAATGGACGCCTCTCACTTTTGCGAGGATGGGCGCCGGCGGTCCGCGAGTGCTCGGGGCGGGGGCGTCTGGGCTCCGGGTGGTGCGGGGTGCCGCATGGGCCGTGGGGGTCCTCCGGTGTGCGCGCGGCAGTGGTCCCCAACTTTGTGCACATGGGTCAAGGGTTGGCCGCTTTCGGGCGCACACTGGGAGGAAGTTTCCCGCAGTTTATGCGGTGCGTCTGCTGCCCGGGGCGCGGGCGGGTCTGCCCTGGGTGATTGCGGGCCGCGGGAGCCGGTCTTCGGCGCGGGGCGCCTGTTCGGCGGTTGCCCGGGCGGGGGAGCGCGGCCTTGGTGTGCGGCGGCGGCGGCCGCGCCTGCGGGGTTGGGGGGGGGGTGGCGCCGGCGGCGGAGTCGGGGGCTGAGACGATCTCCCCACCCGGCTGTCTGCGCGAACGGCGTGGAGAAGGCGGTGGAGAGGGGCCGCTGTGAGCGGTCCGGCTGCGGACTCGTCTAGCCACGAAGAAAACATTTTTTTTTTATGCTAATACTAACTGTACTTGAGCGGGCGCGCCCGTGCGACCACCGCTGGCCGCGCGGGCGCGCCCGCTCAACCTAATCTTACCACGTATTGTTACTATGCCGTGGGTCTGGCCGGGCGGGCGTGCCCTCGCGACTAACACCGGCCCCCGGCCGGGGGGTCGCGCCCGCCCGACCCGACCCACATGCCACTTTGTATTAGCTTTAATTGCATCTGGGCGGGCGTGCCCGCGCGGCCACGGCTGGTCGCGCGGGCGCGCCCGTTCTGCCTTGTCACACTGCCCTCACGGGATGGAGGTTTATCTTCACTTATTTTATCACCCATACACTTTTTTCCTAATTCAGCTTGTGTGTTATTGTCAACTGCCACCGGGACACCCCACTCTTCATCTTGCGCCTCAACAACCCTTTCTTCGGGTGAGGCAGGGCCTACCGGGCTGGCCCCTGCGGCCCCTCGGGCTGCACGGCTAGGTCGCCTTGTCGGCTCTCTACCACGGGGGCATATGTGGCGGGGGGCACAAATCGACGTGCCGCCCCAGGGGAGGGTCTGACCCGCTCGGGTCCCACGCGCGAAAAAATTTAGGGGTGGGCTGTCCCGGTGGCAGTCATATTGTAATCGTGTTTATTAGTTCATTATGTATAAGTATATATTATATTGATGCCCTTCTTCTCCTCCTATCCCAATATCTTCTGCTTTCTTTCTTCTATCCTCGTTCTGTTGTGTCCCCCTATCCCCCTCTTTCTTTCTACCCCTTTTTCTTACCCCCGGAGCGCGGCACTGGTGGGCAACAAGCCTGACCATGGGATGAGCTCATAGTGCCGCGTCCACTCCCTCACAACTTTTTATCTTCCCCAATTACTCATTTACCCATTCCGTATAAAATCCATATGGATTGCCCTTTACGTCTACCAAAAGTTTAAAAAAAAAAAAAAACCTAACCTAACCTAACCTAACCTAACCTAACCTAACCTAACCTAACCTAACCTAACCTAACCTAACCTAACCTAACCTAACCTAACCTAACCTAACCTAACCTAACCTAACCTAACCTAACCTAACCTAACCTAACCTAACCTAACCTAACCTAACCTAACCTAACCTAACCTAACCTAACCTAACCTAACCTAACCTAACCTAACCTAACCTAACCTAACCTAACCTAACCTAACCTAACCTAACCTAACCTAACCTAACCTAACCTAACCTAACCTAACCTAACCTAACCTAACCTAACCTAACCTAACCTAACCTAACCTAACCTAACCTAACCTAACCTAACCTAACCTAACCTAACCTAACCTAACCTAACCTAACCTAACCTAACCTAACCTAACCTAACCTAACCTAACCTAACCTAACCTAACCTAACCTAACCTAACCTAACCTAAAAATGGATGCTCAGGTAACACCACGTAAAGGGCATCCATCGCCAAAATCTTCTACATCACAAACCTCCGAGACCGATACCGGACTGGCTGCATCTCTGCAAACTATCAACGCAGAGATAAGCGCGCTGCGAGATGAGCTACGAGAAGTCTCTGGATGCCTCCGCAGCGTTAAGGCGGCCACTAAGGAGGAAGTCCAGGAGGTAATAAGGGAAGAGACCTCGGCGATCAGAGCGAGGACGAGAGACATCCTTAAGGAATTGGAGGAAGTTAAGGATGTTGCTTACACGAGTGGCCCAGTTCCATCTGGACCAATGGGCATTGGATCAGAGCTGGCTATCTCTGAAACGGCGACACATCTGGAGGAGATGATGAATCCTTTGAGGGCAGATGTGGCAGAGGTGGCCAGCCAATCCAAAGCTTTGAACAACACACTCGTGTGGATCAACTCCGCCCTAAAGAAAAATACACAGGCACTCGCGCCCACAACCACCAAACCAACCGACACCACTTACGCAACCGTAGCGGCTCGTCCAAAACCCCCTGCAAAGCCGAACCACACGATCATCGTGACGTCGACCGACCCCACCAACACCGGGGAAAAGGTAATTGAAACGATCAGATCGGTGCTCGACTTTAACGGGGCGGGTATACAGGTGGACAGAGTCCGTAAAGCGAAAAACCGGAAAGTGGTGTTAAGCTTCGGTAATGAGGAGAGTGCCAAAACAGTAAGGGACCAACTTACAAAAACAGAAACTCTCACAGTAGAGACTGGCAAAAACAACAACCCCTTGATAAGACTCAACAACGTAATGGCCTATCATAGCGACAAAGAGCTCCTGGAGCACCTGCAGGCCCAAAACAAGAAATTGTTTGAAGACCTGGCAGAGGACCAAAGAAAAATGTCAGTGCGCTACCGCAAAAGGGCACGAAATAACCTTCAGTGCCACCCAGTGCTTGAGGTGTCTCCCTCACTTTATAAGCGCGTCATGGAGGCAGGGGCGGTCCACATTGGTCTAGGGAAATCGACCGTAGAGGACCAATCGCCTCTTGTTCAATGTGCCAAATGTCTGGGCTTTGGACACACTAAGGCTCTCTGCAAGGAAAAGGACGAAAGCTGCAATTATTGCGCTGAATCCCACTCCTGGCAGGACTGTCCAGCCAGAAAAGACAACCGACCACCAAACTGCAAAAACTGCAGTAAAAGTAAAGGAGACACCTCAAACGTTATGCCCCACATAGCCTTCAGCGACATATGTCCTGAACGGCGAGTCTGGGACAACATAGCGCGGTCCAGGATCGCGTACTGTTAACGCCACTGTTCTGACTGGGAACGCCCTCTACAGTAACCACGGACACACCAGCCTACATTTCATCCAGGCCAACCTACAAAGATCAAAGCAAGCGACGGCCGAGTTGTTAAAGGCGGCTGCGGACCTCGGGACAGCGGTGGCTATTATCCAGGAACCCTACGTGGGAGCCTCAGGCATAGTTAAGCAAGTCCCAGGCACCAGAGTCATCCAGTGCACCCTCAACCGCCAGAAACCTGTAAAGGCTGCTGTAATCGTCTTCAGTGACAAGCTGAAGGTTACGCATGACCCACAGCTTGTCACAGAAACGGAGGCAGCGGTATTAGTGGAAGCCGGCCGGCTTAAACTTGGAGTTGTGTCCGTATACTACGAGGGAGACGAAAACATAAACCCGTATATAGACAGAACAAAAACAGTATGCGATAAGCTCTCCGTCCACACGGCCAACATTCTTATTGGGGGAGACGTAAACGCATGGAGCCACTGGTGGGGCAGCCCGTCCGAAAACCAGAGAGGCCGAGAGTACTCATCCTTCCTGTCCGAAATGGATTACCACATCCTCAACACCGGCAACACACCGACCTTCGAGGTATATCGAGGAGGCAAGCTTCACAGCAGCTTCGTCGACGTCACGGCTTGTTCGGCACCTTTGCTAGGGAAAGTTAACAACTGGTATGTAGACAGAAATCTCACCACAGCAGACCACAACGCCATC
The DNA here is from genome assembly GCA_949710035.1 of Crambus lathoniellus. Classification (NCBI taxonomy): domain Eukaryota; kingdom Metazoa; phylum Arthropoda; class Insecta; order Lepidoptera; family Crambidae; genus Crambus; species Crambus lathoniellus. The sequence continues at coordinate 48,765 of OX453296.1, forward strand.
TCTTTCACCCTGGTGGTAGGAGGAACATTACAACCAATTCCTCGTACTTCCACCAAAAGGTACAACTGTAAAAAGGCAAAGTGGTGCGATTTCGATACGACACTACACGAAGCCCTAGCAAGGAGGGACTTAAACGCCGAGACGATAAGGTCGGCAAAGAGCCACCAGGATCTGGAATCCAACATACAAGACTATATAGACTCCATCGAGGAAGCATGCGCGCATGCGATCCCAAGAATAGGCAACAGGAAGACAAACTCGACCCCTCCGTGGTGGACACAGGAGATAAACAGCCTCCATAAAGAAGTGCTTCGTAAGAAGCGCAGGATCAGGAATGCTGCCCCAATCCGGAAAGAAGCCGTACTACGGGATTACTTAGAGGCCAAAGAGGAATACCTAAGGAAAGCCTCGGAGGCCCAAACTGAGAGTTGGAAAAACTTCTGCACCACACAAGAAGGAGAGAGTATGTGGGACGGAATTTACAGAGTCATCAGGAACACAGGTGGGAGGCAAGAGGACATGCTCCTGCGTAGCTCAGATGGCAGAACACTCAGCCAGGGAGAATCGGCAGACCTACTAGCCGACACTTTTTACCCTGAGGACTCTGTAACGACAGATAACCCGTATCACACCCAACTCAGACAACTTGTGGAGAGCAGAACAGAAGACCAAGTGAGGGAAACATCGGCGGATGACCCACCTTTCACTGAGGCTGAAGTCGAGGCTGTGCTAAAAGCACAAAACCCGAAGAAAGCCCCAGGGTCAGATGGGTTTACCGCCGACATCTGCGCCAGAGCTGTTCGAAGCGAAAGAGAAATATTCATGGCAATTGCAAACCAATGTCTAGCCATGTCTTATTTCCCGTCACAGTGGAAAACAGCTCATGTAGTCATAATCCGGAAACTAGGAAAAGATGACTACACCCACCCGAAATCTTACAGACCGATAGGCCTTCTATCGATCCTGGGTAAGATTCTCGAAAAACTCCTGGTGGGCAGGCTGCAGTGGCACCTTCTACCAACTCTCGACCCCAAACAGTACGGTTTTATGCCACAACGCGGGACAGAGGACGCTCTCTATGACCTGACGAGACATATCCGAACCGAGCTCGAAGCTAGAAAATCGGTCATAATTATCTCACTGGACATAGAGGGCGCTTTCGACAACGCCTGGTGGCCGGCTCTAAAGCGTCAACTTCTGACCAGGAAGTGCCCACAAAACCTATACAAGTTAGTAGACTCATACCTCATGGGAAGGAAAATAACGGTAAACTACGCAGGGGCTAAAAGCGAGAGGGCCACTACTAAAGGATGTGTCCAAGGCTCAATCGGTGGACCAACCTTCTGGAACCTCATTCTGGATCCCCTGCTACACATACTGTCGAGTGAGGACGTCTACTACCAGGCTTTTGCCGACGACGGTGTCCTAGTCTTCTCCGGGAAGTCCATAGTCCAAATGGAAGAAAACGCCAACAATGTGCTAGGTAAAGTTACAGAATGGGGGGAACAAAACAAGTTGAATTTCGCAGCACACAAGACCAACGTTATGCTGCTAACGAAAAAACTTAAATTCGACCCCCCCACCATACAAATGTCTGGAACAACACTAGCTATTGTTGACGAAATTAAACTCCTAGGACTCGTAATAGACAAGAACCTTAACTTCAACTCACACGTGAAGGCAGTATCGAAAAAAGCCTCCAATATATACAAACAGCTAGCGTGTGCAGCTAAGGTTACTTGGGGACTCAACAGGGAAATCGTAAGGACCATCTACGTCGCGGTGATTGAACCCATCATCACCTATGGGTCGTGCGCCTGGTCAGAAGCTTCGAAACTTCAAACTAACAAAAAACAATTGGAAGCAATCCAAAGAAGCTTTGCCCAAAAAATCTGCAAAGCATACAGAACAGCATCACTCACTTCAGTGCTGGCTTTGTCAGGGACACTTCCACTGGACCTACGCATACAAGAAAATGCCGCAATGTACGAGGCGAAAAAAGGTATCTCTACCACCTTCCTACCACCAGGAAGACAGCTCGAGAAAAAGGTGAAGTTCCTAGACTTCCCTCACCCAGCTACTCAAATAACAACCGAGTACGAGCTCCTGGAGAACATGGACAGCGACACCGAAGCAACCCTCCAAATTACAGGACCACAAGTCTATACAGATGGCAGTAAAATGGAGGGTAAGGTTGGAGCTGCCCTAACATGGTGGGAGGACGGAAGAGAAACCTCGAACGATCTTTTTAGCCTCGACCAAACTTGTACGGTCTTCCAATCCGAGCTATATGCACTTCACAGAGCGGTCAAGAAGGCAAGGGCGAGCGGTAAAATTATGGTTAACATCTTGAGCGACTCGAGATCCTCGCTCGAATTACTTAACAACCCCAAAGTGCTGCACCCCTTGGCCAAAACCATTAAGGAAGATATAGCTCAGATAAGAGAAGAGGGAAGGCAGGTGAGGCTTTTCTGGTTAAGAGCTCACGTAGGGACTCCAGGGAACGAAAGAGCAGATGAGTTGGCAAAAACAGCAGCCTCAACACCAACGCCACACCCCGACTACGCGGAGGTACCACTCTCCTACGTCAGGAAAACAATCCGTAGAGAAACTGTCCAGAAATGGCAGGATCGCTACGATAGCTCCGAAACTGGCTCGGTCACAAAAGTGTTTCTCCCGGATGTGGATAAGGCATATCGGATAGTGCGAGAAGCAAAACCGAACCATTTTCAGACTCAAATCCTGACAGGCCACGGTGGCTTTGGAGAGTACCTTCACCGGTTTAACCTCAGGTACAGCCCGGGCTGCGAGTGCGACACCACCGTAAACGAGTCGGTATGGCATCTACTGCTCGAATGTCCCCGCTTCCAAATAAAACGCCATAACTTAACCCAATCTCTTGACACGACACTTACGCAAGCCACACTACACTCACTGTTGGAATGTAAAAAATCCAGATACCAACTGCTGGATTTTATGGGATATATTGCCGAAGCAGCTTCACGCCGCAACAGCACCCTAAACGTTCCAACTCCAACATCACCACTACCACAAACCAACACACAACAACAAACTAACATGCCTTTACTGACGCAAAAAGACGAGAAAACCCTAGATATATTAAGCTTGGCTCACCCGGGTCGACCTGGAATAAGGCTTAGAGGAGTAGCGCTGTTCATGGACAACAACACAGAGTGTCTTGGAATAGCCTACTGCAGTGCCTTAGCAAAAAACAGGGTAACCATCTCTCCAGGTCTCGGAGCTCTTATAAACGGTAGCACGCGCAAGATCACCATGCGGCGCAAAGTGTTCGACCAACTTCCCACGGTGAAAGTCGAAAACAACACGTGCAGACTAGTGCGGAAAGACAACAAAGTCATCGCACTGTTCTGCGCTGGTTATGACATCACCGAGTTCGAGCAAATGTGTGCAGTACTGACGTGTATAGGGAACCGAGCATCACCTGAGACCTCTCCTCGAAAGATCAGCGTGGACGCCATGACCGTAGAGTACATCTCAGGGGAAACAAAGGACTACGAAGGAGTTCTCCTGGCCTCAAAATACCACGAACTTGTGGTGTACGAGGACAGGGGCCAGAGCCTGAGTTACCTTCTGACCAAACCCCCCGACCATGACGTATCACGTGTCCCCACAGACCACTGGGACCACCCCGTCCTAAACCCGAATGCAAGTGGGTCAGAACGTCTCCAGCAAAGGGTATAAGCGGCGAGAGTAGAGGCTCAGAGTTCTAAAAACATTAGCAACAGAACCAACTTCTCGTCGATGTTATCCACCCTAGGCAAAGCCTTCCAGGCGATACCGAACAAAATTTCCAAAAAGCTCCAAAACCTTAAAAGAACTAAGTCAGCGGAGAAGGCGGTGGAAGACTTCTTAAAACCAGCCCCGCGTCAAAAGTCGGAACCCCCCCTTCTGCCCCGTACACGTGCAGACAAGGGACAGGTAGAGACTCCGAAGTTCATAGCGGCCAACGAACCACAGGATCACATGATAAACGCATTCATGGAATTTGTAGCAATAACCAAGGCAACCCTCAAAGTAAACACGGACGCTTGTGAAAAAATCATCCAGGCGTACCGCCGGGACACAATTGGCCTGCTACAAGTTCTGTTAAGCGAAGCTGGGGCGGCGATCTACGACAACGACAACGCAAAAGTCCTAGCGGGCAGCATGTCGGGGTCGTACATGACAGCTTACAGCAACACGTGCGGTTTTGTGGTAGCTGATGAGGACAGAGCCAGAAGTGAAGGAGTTTCTATCTTCAGAACACCACCCGGAGACCCAATTGTGGTGGTCGCCAAGTGCACCAGGGTGATGCTGGACGACAGGATACTCAAAATGGCGCAAACCATAGCGGGTAACCTGTTCGAAGGAGGACGCCCGGATCACTGGACGAAACCCACAATTGCCTGGATCAACGGAGTCCCTGGATGCGGCAAAACAACCTGGGTGGTTTCCGAATTTGACGCGGAAAAGGATATAGTAGTCACCACCACCACAGGGGCAGCAAAAGACCTGAGGGATAAACTGGAGCCTAAAATTGGCGAAAGAGTCAAATCACGAGTGCGCACTATGGCATCCCTACTTGTCAATGGTATTCATGAAGGTGAATCGTGTACACGCCTTATGGTGGACGAAGCCTTAATGAACCATTTCGGATCCATAGTGCTGGCAATTCAAGTAGCCCAAGCCAGTGAAGCTCTTCTCATAGGGGACAACAACCAACTCCCCTACATTGACCGGAATAACCTCTTCCCGCTGAAATACAACAGACCAAATCCTGTCCTAAACATCACCAAAGAACTCCTGTGTACGTACAGGAACCCAATGGATGTAGCATATGCCCTCAATGAGATCTACAGTGGCATATACTCGTCCAAGACTCTCATCAAATCCCTAGCGCTGAAAAGGTACACCGGCTCGATGATTCCGAAGTCAAACGGCACCCTCTATCTCGTTCACACCCAAGCTGAGAAAGCAGAGCTTATCAGCCAAGGCTATGGAACCGAACCGGAATCTCGAACTCTAACCATCCACGAAGCGCAGGGATTAACTTATGAGACAGTGGTTGTTGTGCGTACAACATCCAAGTCATCCAACCTTCTTCAAAGCGTCCCTCATGCCGTCGTCGCACTCTCCAGGCACACGAAAAGCTGCACCTACTACACCGACAGCACTACAGATGATGCAACCGCTCGTCTGGTACTGCGTGCGGAGAATGCGACGACGTCAAGAATAGTGGACTACAACCTCAAAATGGCAATAAGGCGCGGCGACATTCCCATCCGGGAACAACTTCTCCAGGTCTCGCGGGAATTACGGACAGCCCCGACGCGCTTGCCGAAGTAAGTTATAAAAAGAAAAAAACATCACTGGTTTTTCGTCTTGGTGGCATAGCAAATTGTTAATAGAAAATAAGAATCTGTTTTTAGTTCTACGCTACACCTACCACCTACCATAATAAAAAAAAAAAATGTAATAGTTAGTAAGTAACATTAAAATAAAAAAAAATAATAATAATAAAAAAAAAAAAAAAACAGTTTTACATAATATTAACATATATAAAAAAAAAATATATATAAAAAGAATAATAAAAAAAAAAAAAAAAATATAACAAAATTAAAAAAAAAAAAAAAAAAAAAAAATATATATATAAAAAAAAAAAAAAAAAAAACATAATTGAATAAAAATAAAAATAAAAAAAACTGACGATGTGAAAGTATACTTACATATATAAATATTTTACTATACTAAGACACAAATGTATTGTTATTTGTATTTATTTTATCATAAAAACTAACACTAGAATAAGGAAACTACCCTACAGCTGTGAAATGACTTATTTATATTTTCACATATCTTCTAAATTATTTTGTTACTTTTAGTAGTTTTTAAAACGCGGAGCTCACTGATTTCAGTGTATATTTATAAGCTTTTAACATACAAAATAATAAAATAAAAACAAACTCAAAAAAGTGCGGACCAAGTGTCTGCAGGCTGACGTTTCATTTAATAAAAAAAAAAAAAACCTAACCTAACCTAACCTAACCTAACCTAACCTAACCTAACCTAACCTAACCTAACCTAACCTAACCTAACCTAACCTAACCTAACCTAACCTAACCTAACCTAACCTAACCTAACCTAACCTAACCTAACCTAACCTAACCTAACCTAACCTAACCTAACCTAACCTAACCTAACCTAACCTAACCTAACCTAACCTAACCTAACCTAACCTAACCTAACCTAACCTAACCTAACCTAACCTAACCTAACCTAACCTAACCTAACCTAACCTAACCTAACCTAACCTAACCTAACCTAACCTAACCTAACCTAACCTAACCTAACCTAACCTAACCTAACCTAACCTAACCTAACCTAACCTAACCTAACCTAACCTAACCTAACCTAACCTAACCTAACCTAACCTAACCTAACCTAACCTAACCTAACCTAACCTAACCTAACCTAACCTAACCTAACCTAACCTAACCTTTTTTTTTTTTCTTTCGAGGGAAAAATGCTCCTTATGCACACCCCGCCGTTGAGGTACACGGCAGGGGAAGTGGGGCTCTCCCGCTGTTGACCAGCGGGCATACCACAACTAAAAAAACCCCCGTTGTGACATCTCGTCCGGTTTACGGCAGTGTGGGTTCCCTTTGGGATTCGACCACACTACCCCGGTTGGCCTTGGCAAAACCTGGCCCAAGCTTGAAGCGTACGGGAGGCACCTCAGTCACAAATGGACGCCTCCCCAGATGGACGGACCGTAGAACGGACCTCGCGACAGTCCGCCATCCGCGCGTTATCGGGTGGCGCGTTATCGGGTGTCATTTCATCCCGGAGCTCATCTCGACTGAGAGAGCGGGGAGCAACGACAGTCGACAGGAGAAGTGGAGATGCCGATCACTCAGACATCCCACTGTTGCTACGCTCGCCCTCTATAGGGCGTGCTCCGACTTGGGCAAGCCCACTGCGCTCGGGCAGTATCCCCTTACTCGCTGGTGGGTTGCATTTGCGGGACCCCATGACGTGGTCGGCCGGCTGCTTACTCGCAGCGCAGACCGAGCACCGGGGTTTGACGACACTACAAGCCGCGGCCATGTGGCCCGGTTCACCGCAACGGAAGCAAAGTTTGCTCCTGTCCTCTTTCGATGGGCACCTGGGCTTTGTGTGGCCCAGCCCCAGACACTTAAAGCACCTTAAAGGAAGAGGGGACAGCACCCTCACCCGAACGATGTTCCACCCGACTTTAAACTTCTCGGTCATCGCAACCGCCTTGGCAGCCGCCACAGGGCATCTAATGCGGATGCACCAGGACCCGTCTCTCTCGGCCATAATGGACGTCGTCTTGACTTTCTGTCGCGCGCAACTAGACACGGCCGCTACGGCGTCCAGAACATCGTCTCTCGATATAGAGTCATCGAAACCCGTGATGTGCAGGTCGGCCGTCTTTTCTGGTCTACTGACTTCAACCAAATCGCCGACTGTTTGGCGGAGTTTGTCGGCCAGAGCGTTGGCCATAGTACCGCTAGGGTCCGGCAGCTCCAGGATTTTAGCTCCTGCCTGGCTCTCCTTAATAACGAACCCCTGTGCTCCATAGTCAGCAGGGGAGATGACAGCTTTGGCTCGTTTGATGACCTCGGCAAATGTTACCCCGTTTCCGCGCGCCTCCGGGAGGAGAGACAGTACCACTGCTGCAGATTTCGGGATGATCAGCTTTGGCTTTGTTTTAGCCTTGACAGGCGCTTTCACCGCAGCCTGCGGTCTCTTCTGGGTGCTAGGAGGAGCTGCAGTGGTTAGGCTCGCCTTCTTACCCTTCTTCTTCTTTCGCCCAGTCTTCTGCTGCCAGTCATCGTTCTGGCGGGCGGCAGGGGGAATCTCGGGAGTAACACCATCTTCGTGCTCCGTGAAGGTAGCAGAGGCAGCTCTAGGGGTAGCTCTAGGCGCAACTTTGGGCGTTTGCAACGCGTCAGGCGAGGGGAGACGGCACTCCACTGCCATCAATCTCGGCTCAATGTGCTCCATCATGATCCTAGTGACAGAGTGAATCACCCTTTCAATAACGTCCTCGTCCAGGGACGTAGCCTTCTGTACTGGCCGCTGCTCCTCTTTAAGAGCGGCTACTTCCTTTCGCAGCTCCTCGAGATCTTTCCGGAGATTTGCGTTTTCAGCTTTAAGGCGGTCCAACTCCGCCGCTTCGGGGCTTACGTTCTGTGGCTGCGGCTGTAGAGACGGTCTACTGCGCGTTGGCTGTCGCGTAGTTTCGTCAAACTTTTCGAGGTTTACTCTCATTTTATCAGCTCTTGCCGCTGCTGCTGTCGCCTCGTACTCCGACAACTCAGACTGCATGGCAAGGTCAAGTGACGAGCTGGAACTCGCGGCCAGTTTGGGTCGCTTGAAATAAGACTCAACGTCTTTAACTTTCGGCTTAGGGGTTGAAGGAGGGGGCGTTTTACCCAAAGACTTCTTTTTTTTCGAACCTGCCCGCATGTAGTCTTCATAAGAAATAGGATGCCACTCTGTTGGATGCCAGTCTCCAGATTTGGAGGAAAGGTATTCCCCTGCTTCCGAATCACTACTAGAGCAATCGTAGGCTAACTTGTTAAAGTCGCTCGTCGTCTTTTGTGCACGGTTTTTGGATGGACCCAGTGCTTTGTCCGTACTACCGGAAGCAACAGTCGAAACCGTTGCATTCTTCGCCTTCTTAACTGCTTTTATTATAGGTTTTCTAAAGTCTGCCATACTTAATCCCACGAGTATGGGGGAAATATCCGGTCCACCCAGGCAGAGACCCCTGTACCTGGGTAACCCTAATACCACTGGGAGGGCGGGCGGTATCCCAGGGTTGGCGCTAGCTGGCTGGAACCTCTTCCAGCCACCTTAAGGCGGTCCGACGCCTGCGTTCCCAACGCCGTGACCTTTGAGGATTTTTATAGTGGTTTACTCCACGCGGCCCCCGTAGCGGCCCCCGTTCCTGCACCACGTACAGGGTTACGGTTTGTTCTTACATTTTTTAAAGGGGTTTTTCATCCCCGCAGCCCCCGTGACAGAACACGGCAGCCCCCGTTCCTGTTCTAAGTACAGGGTTACGGTATAATCCTGGTTTTGGTTCGCGCCGGCCGAAGCCCGGTAACCCCCTTCCACCGGGGGCCGTTCCCCTATCCACCACCTGGGGGACGCGCTCGGTCTCGGATCCAGGAACCGCATCACTCGCATGAGGCCGAGAACCTAACCTAACCTAACCTAACCTAACCTAACCTAACCTAACCTAACCTAACCTAACCTAACCTAACCTAACCTAACCTAACCTAACCTAACCTAACCTAACCTAACCTAACCTAACCTAACCTAACCTAACCTAACCTAACCTAACCTAACCAGTCGTGCGCGGGCCGTCCTAGAGTGCGGCACGTTTTGACGGAGCTCCGCCGGTAGTTTTTATCACTCCCGCTCCCGGCCGGGCGGGCGGGCGCGCCCTTTGTTATCCATTGTTTCCTTTGTTCTCGGTTCGGCGAGTCCGCGCTCCCACTCCCGGGCGGGCGCGCCCATTGTCTTTTCACACTTAGTGCGGTCGGCGTGGCGGCGGTCGCGCTCCCGCTCCCGGGCGGGCGTGCCTCCATTGTTCTCGACGCGGAGCGGGCGCGGCGTCTTCGTTGCCGTGGCAACGGGCGGGCGCGGTCGTACGACCTCCTCTTCGGTTGGGAGCGGGCGCGGCGTCTGTGTCGCCTTGGCAACGGGCGGGCGCGCTTGCGTGACCCTGCCTTCGGTGGTGTGCGTGTTGTGAGTCGGTGCGGTGGTGTGTGTGCAGGGCGTTGGCGCCTCGCGCCCGCGCTTGCGCTCCTGACCACGTGATCGCCCCTGGTCGAGCGGCCCCTTGCTCCTGGGTGGGCGCGCGCTGGATACCGACTGTGTGAGGGCTTGCTGCTGGACGGGCGTAGCTGCGCCCCCGAGCATGCATGTTCCCGCGTTCGTGGGGTGAGTTTTCTTTCATTTCCGGTTTATTGAACTTCCGCACCTATCGCGGGAGTGCCTTTGCGCCCATATAGCACATCTGTTTTGATTGTAAGTTTCTTCGTCCGTATTGCCTTGCCCCTGAGCATGTGCGTCTCCGCGTCGGCGGAGTGAGTCATCTATCTCTTTCAGCTGACTGTGCTTCCGTGCTTGCCGCGGGAGTGCTTTTGCGCCCACAAAGTACCTCTGCACTGGCCGTGGGTGCTCCCGGTCGTATTGTGGGCGCGCCCTTGCTCCCGATAGGTAGGTTCCGCTTCAGGGTGGGCGCATCCTCGCTCCCGTTGCGGGCGCGTTTCTGCCTCAGATAGGTGGCTCCCGACCACGATCGGGCACGCCTAGGCGCCCGCCTGGTGTAGGTACAAGCACCGCTGACGGGGTGAATGCCCTCTCGCTCCCAAGGTAAGGTAATCGGGGTACACCTGCAATAGCACACTCACATCCCCTCTCCTTGTCACCATTATGACCACCCAAAGGTCACCGGTGCCAGGCAAACGCCTGACCCGGGCCAACTCTAGAAACTTCACAGAAAATGTTGCACGCGAACCTCCCCCCACCATCACATCCATCACATCCCCTAATAGATTTGACATCTTGAGCACCATCCCTCAAGAGGGCATAAACGGCGGCGCTACCAGCTCCCATGCAGACACCAACCTGGTGGATGCCCCCCCGCGGAGCGTGTCTCCAACGAATGCCGGAGGCGACGGCGGAGAACCCGCCCAATGGAACCTGTCCAACACCAACATGGTTCAGGGAGCTAATATGGCCGCGGACGAGATCGTCACATACGCTAGCAAAATCAAGGACGCCCTGAGGGTCGACCCCAACAGCAGGAACAGGTCAGTAAGAAAAGAACACAAGCTTACAATCAACCACTATTGCGACATGATTATTGACAGGGTTCAGGGGGGATCCCCTAATACTCGCGCGAGAAGGAGACTCTTATCCCAGTGGTCGCCCACCGCATCCATACGAACTTCACAAACATCTCTCGCGGCTCCATCCGTGCGGTGTGACTCTCCCCCTCTACCACCCATGGACACCCAATTATCACAGGCCCCAGACATTTTAAGCTCTCACTTTGAGGATTTAAGGCGCGAAATTAGCGACATAAAAACCACACTCAAATCACTCGAAGAGAAGTTAGCGTCTCTCCCTCTCTCTCCCACTTCCCATGCGCCTCTCTCAGAGGACCGGGCTGAATTCTGCGCGGCCGTCCAGAAGGTTTCGGACACATATGACCTCCTGCAGCGCAACTTGGCGCGGGTGGAGGGGGAGGGGGGCGGCGAGCCGGGAAGGCCGGCACCTCACGCGCCGAGACCCCCCGCCAAGCACAAAGAGAGAAGATCATACGCATCAGTCCTAGCCGACGCCGCCCCCCCGGCGCCTACCCTGCCGGCTCTGGTCATCTCGGCGGGCCCCCGCGCAGACGCCACCCCGGACTCGATATTTGAAACTCTTAAAAACGTACTTCAAACAACCCACAGTGACGGTATTCGCCCAGTCAAGGCGACCAGACTCTCGAAGGGTAAAGTAAAACTCACATTCAACAGCCTGGAGAGTGCCACAGCTGCCGAGCGGAGGATCAGGGAGGCTCCCCCGTCCTCCGGTCTGCGTGCGGAAAAGGAGCGTAAGCTCAGCCCCATGATAATCATCAAAGGAATTCACAAATCCCACGAGGAGCGTAGCCTTGTGGAACTAATAATCAACCAAAATCTGGACACAAACATTTTTAATCCCAATGATATTAAGCTACTATTCACTAGACGCAACCGGAACCTTGACCTGTACAATGTGGTCTTGAGAACTTCCCCCCAGGCGTGGCGGGCCCTTGTCGCCCTGCGCAAGGTAAACATCGGATTTTCTTTCGTGCATGTCGAGGACTTCTCCCCCTTCAAACAATGCCGTAGATGCCACGGCTTCGGCCATACGGCGGGCACCTGCAAGGGCCAGGAATTGTGTCACCAGTGCGGCAGCCCTGAACATGGCGCCTCAGAGTGTGCGATGGGGGGGGAGTCCCCGAGATGCGCAAACTGCACCAGATTTAACACCATCAACGGCGGAAGGAGGGAAAATTTTAAACCACTTAATACTAACCACTCTTCTTTTGATAGCAGATGCCCCAGAATGGCGGCGATGCTTGAACGTATAAAAGATAAAATAGATTATGGCCAATAACCATTCTGACGGCTCTTCTATGCCCAATCTTCCCTCCTCCCCCCCGTCTCCTAATACTATTGTTAACCCCCCCACCTCTCTTTTTGTGCGCACCAATTTCATCCAGGTCAACACGGACAGATGCTTTAAAAGCTTCTGCCAGCTCGGTCACTACCTACAGAATAACCGTTCAATTCAGGTCGCTATCATCGCCGAACCATATACGGGAAAGACCAAGGTAGCTAAGGGCATCTCGGGGTTTACCACGTACCAATGCCCAGTACAGAATCAAACAATCAGAGCGGTATTATACATTCGGGACAACTTTGCGGTTAAATACAGAGCGGTGCTGGTCACGCAGTGCTCGTCTCCGGACTTGGCCACTGTGTTACTTTCAGCCGGTGATCGCAACCTCCTAATCTCCTCGGTCTACGCCCATAAGGACGGTGACCTCCCTCCATACCTGGACCTCCTGTCATCCGCCCACCGCTTGTATGACTCTACGACCCCCCACCTCATTGCAGGGGATTTCAACGCATGGCACCCCACATGGGACAGCCATAATAGATGTAACGCGCGGGGCACGGAAGTTGCGGACTACATCATCCAAAACAACCTCTTATGTCACAATGACGGTTCGGCTACCTTTGAATGTGTCACTCACCAGCAGGCTCGGCAAAGCGCCATAGACCTGACCATTACCTCCATACACCTCCCCGTAACAGACTGGCATGTGGATGACAGCATTATGCCAAATAACCAGCACGCAGCACTCCTTTTCACAGCAGGCTCTTCCTCCGCCTCGGACTTATCAAACCCAGCCCCCTTCACCACGCGCAGATTCTCCACCAGAGGCAATGTGGACTGGGGAACTTTCAGATCCTTACTCTCCGCTAAGATGTTGGAGTCTGACATTTCCCCAGACTACATATCCCATATAAACGAAACAGAACTAGAAGAGTGCATCCGCACTCTCACCTCCCTTATCCACCAGGCTGCGGGTGAGGCCTTCAAGTCTCACGACAGCTCGGGTTACGGCAAACGGCTGGGCTCCAAGCCCTTTTGGTCAGCCGACCTGGATGTCCTACAGAACAAGCTTAATCAGGCAAAGAGAGCGGTTCGCACGTTACAGGCCAACAACTCCCCACAGGACTTATTTACGGACGCACTGTCGGCTCTGTCTGAAGCCAAAACGAAGCTCTCTGAAGGCATCCGGAAGGCCTCTAGTAGTAGCTTCAGGGAATTCTGCAACTCACAGTCGGCGGAAAAGGTATGGGCTATCACCAACCCTGTTTTGAAGGCGGGTAAGCCCAGGCCACCCCCCTCCACTATACGCACGAGCGACGGCGGACACACCACCGACAGCGCCGACACAGCGCAGGCCCTTTTAGCCCACTTTTACCCACCCGACCCCCCCGGAAGAGGACACACCCCAGCAGGCGGGGCTGCGGAGGAACTGCGCGACCCCTCCCAGCTCCGCTGACGACCCTCCGTTCACGCAGGATGAGGTCCTGGAAGCCATCGCGGCCATCTCACCTAAAAAGGCCCCCGGGCACGACGGACTCACCTCGGACATATGCATCACGGTATTCAAATGTTTCCCTGACATCATCACAACCCTGGCCAACAGGTGCTTGCAACTAGGATATTTTCCAGTTTTCTGGAAGTTGGCCATTCTTCGCATAATCCCCAAGCCGGGATCGCTTTCCCCATCTGACCCTAAAGCCAACAGGCCAATTGGCCTAGTCCCCGTCTTCGGCAAAATGCTGGAGAAGCTCCTCACTGAACGCCTCCTGCACGCGGCCTCCACTAGTGATCACCTCAACAATAGGCAATATGGATTCAGGAAAAACACCTCCACGGCACATGCTCTTCTGGACGCGATCAAAGACATCAAGACAAACAAATCTATGGGGCTCCACACCATCGCAGTCTCCTTGGACATTCAGTCGGCGTTCGACAGGGCCTGGTGGCCTGCCATACTCGACAGGCTCAAACGTTCCAATTGTCCCCGCAATATATTCAAAACACTGGCCAATTACCTAACGCCCAGATCGGTTATCTTGAACCACGCGGGTTACACGGCTTCGTGCCACACACAGCGGGGGTGCGTGCAGGGTTCTGCGTGTGGCCCCGCTCTGTGGAACTGCGTGCTGGACGACCTGCTGGACCTAACATTCCCGGAGGGCTGCCGGTTGCAGGCGTACGCGGATGACGTTCTTTTGGTTGCGTCCGCCAAGAGCATACCCCTGCTGCAGGAGAGGGTGTGCGCAGCCCTGGAGACCATCGCGGCTTGGGGAAGAGGGGTCAAACTTTTCTTCGGACCCGGTAAAACTAAGGCGATTGCTTTCACTCCCAGTGCGGCCAAAGCGGTGATTCGCATGGACGGCGTCCACATCAAATTTAGCCCAAACTTTACCATCCTCGGGGTGGTCATCGATAACCGACTGAACTTCAAATCCCATGTCAAACACGCCATTAATAAAGCTAAGTCCATATTCAACAGGCTCTGTGTGTTCGTCCGCCCCACTTGGGGACTTCACTCAGAAAACGTCAAAGCCATTTATAAATATGTCATCGTTCCCATTGTTTCGTACGCGGCTGGGGTTTGGGGACACGTCGCGGAAAAAGTCTACGTAAGACGGGCCCTTATTTCTCTGCAGAGGGGCTTCGCAATCCGTATTATCAGAGGCTACCGAACTGTTTCGGCGAACGCGGCAATCGCCATCGCGGGTCTCCTCCCCCTGGATTTGGACATCCTTAGGATCAGGGAAAACGAGTTGGCCCGAGTGACTGGCGTTACGACTCGTTTACCCTCCGATGTACCATACGAATTCCCAACTCCCATAGCACAGCTGCTCCATCCAGCGGAGCGCATTTCGGTAAGATTCCAACAGGCTCCCACCCAGGACGAAGTGGACGGGGCCTGCACAGCCAGGTGCGTGCAGATATTCACAGACGGCAGTAAGTCCGAAACCGGCGAGGTGGGCGCCGCTTGCGTCAGAGTCAACCCGGACGCGAGAGCCCGGGATAGAGTGAAACACTACAAATATAAACTGCACAACGCGTGCACCGTCTTTCAGGCGGAATTGTACGCATTATATCGGGCTTGCCTCATAGTCGTGAGCGAGGGACACCCGGAAGCGCTGATCCTCTCCGACTCCAGATCGGCCCTGGAAGCCCTGGGCTCCAGAAGCAGCACCACTCCGTTAGTGTCCCTCATTCATGGTATCGTGGCCGATCACACCAATAACACGTCAGGCGGCATCTCATTTTGCTGGGTCAAAGGACACGCCGGCATCCCGGGCAACGAGCTGGCGGACGAGGCCGCGAGGAGCGCGGCGTCCTCCCACTCCGTCCCGGCATACACGCATTTCCCCATCTCGTACGTAAAATTTCACTCCTCGCGCTCCGCCTACGCGGCGTGGGAAGACAGGTACACGAGGGCCGGTCAGGGGGCGTACACCAGGACCCTCCTTCCCACCCCAAGGGCTTGCCTGGATCTGGCTACCTCTTTACCGCACGACTTTCATCTCACTCAATTTATTACGGCTCACGGCGCCCACCTCTCTTACTTACACAGATTTCATATTGCACCAACGGACTGCTGCCCTTGCGACCGCGTCTCTCCCCAAACTCCACGTCACTTGGTTGAGGATTGTCTCCGCTTCGCCTACATCCGTCAGGATTACCTGTCGGCTCTGCCCTATAACATTGATATCGCTTCCCCATTTCACCTCCCAGACATTATGAGCGCGAAGCATTCGACTTCCATTCTTAAGAGCTTCGCAAAGCTTGTTACGGACATTTTCTCCAAACTCAAGTCGTTCAACAATCTTTCTCCATGATGTCCCATCCCTTCATCCTAGTATCTATCTATGTATTTCATTTATGTTATTTTACTGTAAATCTGCTGATTTCTATTATAAAAACCAAAAAAACTCATGAGAACTTATATATTTTCACGGACCTGCAACCGGGCGGGCGCGCCCGCTCGACCGTTGGTCTGCCGCTGGTCGCGCGGGCGCGCCCGCCCGACATTCTTGTATTATTATCACTGTTGCCACGATAACTGCTATGGCTGGACGGGCGCGCCCGCGCTACCGGTGGCGCGGTCGCGCCCGCCAGGTTGGACATTGTGTGACTCTATCGTTTTTTTTTTTTTTTTTTTTTTTTTTTTTTAATATATTAATAAGCTTTTGTTTTAAACGCAACTGTGCGGGCGTACCCGCGAGACCACCGCGGGCCTCGCGGGTGCACCCGCACAGCACTGTCATGTCACTATAATGCTTGGAGCCTGACCGGGCGGCGACCCCCCGCGACTGTCGTTTCCTCGCGGCTGCTCCGGCCACAGGTCGCGGGGCCGCGCCCGGCCCGACCCACTCGACTCGTACCTGTCACGTATATCTGTTAATAATTGTGTTTAAGTACCTAGTTTAATGCCTATCTGGGCGGGCGTGCCCGCGCGACCACCGCTGGCCGCGCGGGCGCGCCCGCACAGTATAACCACGCTTAGAGCCTGGCCGGCCGGGCGCGCCCTCGCGACTACCACCGGCTACCAGCTGGGGGGCCGCGCCCGTTCGACCCGACCCATGCCATTACTATATTTGTGTTAGCATAAGTTTAAAAAAAAAAAAAAAAAAAAAAAAAAAAATATAAAAAAAAAAAAAAAAAAAAAAAAAAAAAAAAAAAAAAATTATAAATAATAATATTAAAAAAAAAAAAAAAAAAAAAAAAAACTGTGCCATAAGTACCATGTTAATTTGCCATAATTATTTTTAGTTTCATATCTACACTGTAGTCATAGAATGTCTGGGCACTCGTTTGAATGTCCGTCCGGGCGGGCGTGCCCGCGCGACTGTCACTGACCGTTCGGTCGCGCCCGCCCGCACAGTATCATCATATTAATATGCTTTTGTTATAAACGCAACTGTGCGAGCGTACCCGCGAGACCACCACGGGCCTCGCGGGTGCACCCGCACAGCACTGTCATGCCACTATAATGCTTGGAGCCTGACCGGGCGGCGTCCCCCCGCGGCTGTCGCTTCCTCGCGGCTGCTCCGGCCACCGGTCGCGGGACCGCGCCCGGCCCGACCCACTTGACTCGTACCTGTCACATACATCTGTTAATAATTATGTTTAAGTACCTAGTTTTAATGCCTATTTGGGCGGGCGTGCCCGCGCGGACACCGTTGGGCGCGCGGGCGCGCCCGCACTGTATAACCACGCTTAGAGCCTGGCCGGCCGGGCGTGCCCTCGCGACTACCACCGGCTACCAGCTGGGGGGCTGCGCCCGTTCGACCCGACCCACGCCACACTATAATTGTGTTAGCATAAGAATGGACTTTGCCAAAGGCACCATGTTAATTTGCCATAACTATTGTAGTTTCATCTCTACACTGTAGTTATACAATGTCTGTGCACTCGTTGGAATGTGCGTCCGGGCGTGCCCGCGCGACTGTCACTGTCACTGACCGTGCGGTCGCGCCCGCCCGCGCAGTATCACCATGTGTAAGGCCGGGCCGGGCGGGCGTGCCCGTGCCCTTGCCACTGGGCACCGGTACCGCAACCGCCCTACCCGGCCCATGTTACTTATTGTAGTTATTATATGTGAACCATTTGCTTTGTAGTTATTATTATTAAAAAAAAAAAAAAAAAAAAAAAAAAAAAAAAAAAAAAAAAAAATGCCTATAAATACCATCACTTATATAAAAAAAGAAAAAAAAAAAAAAAAAAAAAAAAAAAAAAAAAAAAAACAAAAAAAAAAAAAAAAAAAAAAAAAAAACACCAATATGCCTATAAATAAACGCCACTACTCCGCTACACCTCTTGTCTCCGCTGCCACTGCGTGCCTCCTCGGTGACGGCGTGGGGGGTCGGCAGGATGCCCGGCGCCGCTGTTGGTGTTGCGCCTCCCGCGTCGTTGGTGCGGCCGTCGCCGCGGCGCGTCGCGGCTGCGTTTTCCCGGCCTGGATGGTCGCTGAATGGACGCCTCTCACTTTTGCGAGGATGGGCGCCGGCGGTCCGCGAGTGCTCGGGGCGGGGGCGTCTGGGCTCCGGGTGGTGCGGGGTGCCGCATGGGCCGTGGGGGTCCTCCGGTGTGCGCGCGGCAGTGGTCCCCAACTTTGTGCACATGGGTCAAGGGTTGGCCGCTTTCGGGCGCACACTGGGAGGAAGTTTCCCGCAGTTTATGCGGTGCGTCTGCTGCCCGGGGCGCGGGCGGGTCTGCCCTGGGTGATGCGGGCCGCGGGAGCCGGTCTTCGGCGCGGGGCGCCTGTTCGGCGGTTGCCCGGGCGGGGGAGCGCGGCCGTGGTGTGCGGCGGCGGCGGCCGCGCCTGCGGAGTTGGGGGGGGGTGGCGCCGGCGGCGGAGTCGGGGGCTGAGACGATCTCCCCACCCGGCTGTCTGCGCGAACGGCGTGGAGAAGGCGGTGGAGAGGGGCCGCTGTGAGCGGTCCGGCTGCGGACTCGTCTAGCCACGAAGAAAACAATTTTTTTTTTATGCTAATACTAACTGTACCTGAGCGGGCGCGCCCGTGCGACCACCGCTGGCCGCGCGGGCGCGCCCGCTCAACCTAATCTTACCACGTATTGTTACTATGCCGTGGGTCTGGCCGGGCGGGCGTGCCCTCGCGACTAACACCGGCCCCCGGCCGGGGGGTCGCGCCCGCCCGACCCGACCCACATGCCACTTTGTATTAGCTTTGATTGCATCTGGGCGGGCGTGCCCGCGCGGCCACGGCTGGTCGCGCGGGCGCGCCCGTTCTGCCTTGTCACACTGCCCTCACGGGATGGAGGTTTATCTTCACTTATTTTATCACCCATACACTTTTTTCCTAATTCAGCTTGTGTGTTATTATCAACTGCCACCGGGACACCCCACTCTTCATCTTGCGCCTCAACAACCCTTTCCTCGGGTGAGGCAGGGCCTACCGGGCTGGCCCCTGCGGCCCCTCGGGCTGCACGGCTAGGTCGCCTTGTCGGCTCTCTACCACGGGGGCATATGTGGCGGGGGGGCACAAATCGACGTGCCGCCCCAGGGGAGGGTCTGACCCGCTCGGGTCCCACGCGCGAAAAAATTTAGGGGTGGGCTGTCCCGGTGGCAGTCTTATTGTAATCGTGTTTATTAGTTCATTATGTATAAGTATATATTATATTGATGCCCTTCTTCTCCTCCTATCCCAATATCTTCTGCTTTCTTTCTTCTATCCTCGTTCTGTTGTGTCCCCCTATCCCCCTCTTTCTTTCTACCCCTTTTTCTTACCCCCGGAGCGCGGCACTGGTGGGCAACAAGCCTGACCATGGGATGAGCTCATAGTGCCGCGTCCACTCCCTCACAACTTTTTATCTTCCCCAATTACTCATTTACCCATTCCGTATAAAATCCATATGGATTGCCCTTTACGTCTACCAAAAGTTTAAAAAAAAAAAAAACCTAACCTAACCTAACCTAACCTAACCTAACCTAACCTAACCTAACCTAACCTAACCTAACCTAACCTAACCTAACCTAACCTAACCTAACCTAACCTAACCTAACCTAACCTAACCTAACCTAACCTAACCTAACCTAACCTAACCTAACCTAACCTAACCTAACCTAACCTAACCTAACCTAACCTAACCTAACCTAACCTAACCTAACCTAACCTAACCTAACCTAACCTAACCTAACCTAACCTAACCTATCTTCACTTATTTTATCACCCATACACTTTTTTCCTAATTCAGCTTGTGTGTTATTGTCAACTGCCACCGGGACACCCCACTCTTCATCTTGCGCCTCAACAACCCTTTCCTCGGGTGAGGCAGGGCCCACCGGGCTGGCCCCTGCGGCCCCTCGGGCTGCACGGCTAGGTCGCCTTGTCGGCTCTCTACCACGGGGGCATATGTGGCGGGGGGCACAAATCGACGTGCCGCCCCAGGGGAGGGTCTGACCCGCTCGGGTCCCACGCGCGAAAAAATTTAGGGGTGGGCTGTCCCGGTGGCAGTCTTATTGTAATCGTGTTTATTAGTTCATTATGTATAAGTATATATTATATTGATGCCCTTCTTCTCCTCCTATCCCAATATCTTCTGCTTTCTTTCTTCTATCCTCGTTCTGTTGTGTCCCCCTATCCCCCTCTTTCTTTCTACCCCTTTTTCTTACCCCCGGAGCGCGGCACTGGTGGGCAACAAGCCTGACCATGGGATGAGCTCATAGTGCCGCGTCCACTCCCTCACAACTTTTTATCTTCCCCAATTACTCATTTACCCATTCCGTATAAAATCCATATGGATTGCCCTTTACGTCTACCAAAAGTTTAAAAAAAAAAAAAACCTAACCTAACCTAACCTAACCTAACCTAACCTAACCTAACCTAACCTAACCTAACCTAACCTAACCTAACCTAACCTAACCTAACCTAACCTAACCTAACCTAACCTAACCTAACCTAACCTAACCTAACCTAACCTAACCTAACCTAACCTAACCTAACCTAACCTAACCTAACCTAACCTAACCTAACCTAACCTAACCTAACCTAACCTAACCTAACCTAACCTAACCTAACCTAACCTAACCTAACCTAACCTAACCTAACCTAACCTAACCTAACCTAACCTAACCTAACCTAACCTAACCTAACCTAACCTAACCTAACCTAACCTAACCCGTACCATCCCAGAAACCGCACGAAACACATATCGCTCCGTGAAAAAAATTCAAAAAAGTGGGTTTCCTTTAAGTTACGGCAACGTGTAATATCTCAAAAGTTGCGTAAAAACGCCCTCTACACGCGTGTGAAAAAAGTGTGGAAAAAGGTTCAGTGCACAAAAAGTTATCATCAAAAAAGTGTTTTCTAACCTTTAAAGTGTCATTTTCCAACCAGTTTACCGCAATTTGCGTGAGTACTATAATTGGCTTACCAGACCCCAATACATCGTTTTGTGCGCCTTTGTGCGTGCTACAAGAGGACTTCATCAGCACCCCTCAACTCCTGGAGTCCCAGGAGTTATTGAGGGATAAAGGGAAAAAGCACGTGGTTTTTTAACCACGAGGTCATCGATCCAGACACCTTGTAGCAGCGCAGAGGGTGCGGCCGGGTAGAGGACGTCACGGCGAGTCACTGGACACTTCTCTCCAAAAAATCGGACAAATAGGAGCCAAGTTAAGGAATTTCCAACTTTCTTAATTTTCAAACAATTTTCCTGGAATATTTTAATATCAAACCCTTCAGGTTTTATATTTTTCAAAATTAGACTTTATTAGGCTTCACACAACCTCAAAAAAATTTTCAGAAAATTCTCAATAATTAAGCCAGGAAAATTGATTGAAGATAAGGGTGGTTTTTACCCCCAGCGTTATCTAGGCAACTATTGGTCCCACAGACCTGATTTTTGGCACACACGTGCACTAGACCTAAGTTTTAAGTAAGTTTTCAGATTTTTTGATCGTCAACTTTAGTTTTTATTTAATTTTTTATTTGTAATTTTCCCGTTGTACAAAAGGGGTGGTTTTTAGGGGTTAACCGAGGTTACTATAGGTCTTATAACACCTGGGCTACCACATCTAAGCCCAAACTAGGTCGCGCTAGGGCTTCTTTAACCGTTTGCCCTGCCCGGCGGCCATCTTTCTTTTTTGGGGGCAAAATTTACCCAACGAATATCTCGGGTAATATCGGTCCTACAGAGCTGGGGTTTTCACAGGAGGGCTTAAAAAACCCCCCTCTAGCGCTGTGGTGGGGTCAGAACCTCATACGACATACATTGTCTATTTTCAATATCTGAGCACCCTCAGGGGTAGTTTTCCACCCCCCAAACACAGCGCAAAAAACCCTGACTCTCTACGACCGGTAGTTCGGGAGATAACCGCCTACAAAGTTTTGGCCGCCATCTTGGATCGCCATCTTGTTTTTGGTTACAGGCCCATATCTCCCAAACTACTGGTCCGTTTTGGACCGGGATTGATCTTCAGGGATCGTCAGGACCTCCCCCACCCCCTCCCCTCCTCAGATCCGGAATCAGAGCACCTCGTTTTTCGTCCCGGATTTTAGGAGCGCGCGGGGTAGACCGTTAAAAACCACCCCCTTAAGTCCAAACCCCGCCCTTCTAGCACCAATAAGGCCGGAGATACAGCCCGCCTAAATCTGGTCCGCCATCTTGGATCCGCCATCTTGGAAATTTAGCCAGGCCGTAACTCCTAAACTATTGGGGCTAGCGACTTGGGATTTTTTCTGTGGAGCTTCCCCAAACCCCCTCCACCATCACACGGGGGTAATTTTGCCCCACGGTGCCTTGGGTAAATAATTTTAACCAAGCACATTTTCAGGTAGGCAAGGTGAGGCTCTACAGAAGTCCCAAAAGAACCGGCTCTCTCCGACTAATAGTTTCTGAGTAAAAGGGCTTGCCCCATTTTTTACCCAATTTTGCCCCAAAATTACCCACGGCATAACTCGCTAACTATTGGTCGTAGAGACTCGTGCTTGGGCTCAAACGAATCGTATTCACGAACTCTATCGATTTGTATTAAGGGAATTCTAAATTTGTAACGGACATCACAGTTGTAACCTAAAAACGTAAAATTGTCAATAACTTTAACAATAAAACTGCTATTTTCACTTTTCAACTGAATTCGACCATCTTATTCGGTAGGCAGCACGGAAATGGCATCCCCGACTAAAATTACATCCAACATCACCGCAGAAACTACCTGCGAAGTACCAATCCCGGCAACTGACCCGGACTCTAGGTTGACGGGAAACATCGAAACAAAAAATACCACCACCACCCAATCCACTCCAGAAGTTAACAAGTCACCAGAAAACACAACACAGACACAAACACACACAGAAACACAAACACAAACACAAACACATACACATACACCAACACAAACACAAACACAAACACAAACACAAACACAAACACAAACACAAACACAAACACAAACACAAACACAATCACAACCTCAGACACAAACACAAATGCCATCCACAAGCAAAAAAATATCATACACACCAGTTAGGAAACATAAATCCAGCTCCAAGGTTCTAAAAGTTCTAAAGAAGAGTGGAGTGCCACACAAAGGACCATCCGACTTATGTCGCCAGATAGCCTTGGAGCAGGTTACCACTAGGAGAACGGCCAGCGGAGGACTGAGGCGTGCAGTGTCCATCAAAAACGCACAAGCCCAGGCGAGGAAGTCGACAGTGGACGAGACGCGCAAACTTGCTGACGTCTCATTACTGGAGACTTCCATAGCCGAAGTGCCAAAGGAATCAACAACCCAACCAACCCACCAGCACGACATCGAGGTGACGCCGGCGCATGCGAGAAAAGACCACTACAGTGTGGTATTCTCCACCACCAAACCAAAACAAGTGGAGTTCTCGCAGCGCGAACCCGAACCGGAGACCCAGATAGGCGCCTTAGAAGGAGAACAGCGCGACCTGGATCTCTGGGAAGGGCAAACCGACGGCTCACAAACTGACGATGACTGGACGGACACCGGTAGCGAGGCCAGTGGAAGAATAAGTATTCTCCCACCGATAGGACGTCGCACCGGAGTCTGTAAAGACCTCGCAACAGAAAGCGCGAGAGAGTTCCTGCTGGTGGGAAAAACAGCTTTGGAGTCATCCAAAACCCTGAAGCGGGAGCTAAGGGCTGCAGCAGTAGAACAGCTGCAAAACCTTTATGAGCTGGTGCTCTCCCTGGCGGACTCAAGGAATAGACACCGAATTAATCTCGAGGTGGAGAGAACCAGAGCCGCCAGGGAAATGGTCCGAGTGGAAAGGGCACACATAAAGCGTCTGGAACAACAACGGCGCGATTTCGAGGACCGACTAAAGGAGACAAAAGAAGAACTTGCGGGCACCCACAAAGCTGTAACGGGTGTCCAAAGTTGGCTGAATTTCGAAATGGATGGCCTTATCAAAACAGTTAAGGCCATCCATTTGGAAGTTCGAGAAGACCCAACAACTCCAAATGTCAAAATACCCAAAACACAGCCACAAGAAACAGGAACATCTACCACGTCGACGCAGTGCCACCACACGGACCATACACCGGCTTTAAAAGAGTTAACCCAGAGGGTAGGTGACCTGGCGAACGAGATCCACTACTTGAAAATGGACTCGAAGGACACCGGAACGGCGGCACAAACACCTTCGCCGCCGAAACCGCGCACACCAACCACGGACGAGGAGAAAATATCGGACACAACCATGGAGGCAATAAAATCCCTCACAGAGGCTATAGACGCATTGAGGGAGGAGGTGGCAGGTATCAAGACCAGCCTACACCCCAAGCCTGCCACCAAAGAAGAAGTCCGGGAGGTAGTGCGCGAGGAGACGGTGCCTCTAAACACCAAGGCCAGAGACATCCTTAAAGAACTCGAAGAGGTAAAGGACGTCGCCTACACCAATGGAGGCCCAAAGCCCACTGGAGCCATGGGTCTAGGCACTGAAATGGCCCTTACCGACGCGGCCGCTCACTTAGAGGATATCATAAATCCTCTGCGAGCGGACGTTTCGGAGGCCACCAACCAGTCCAAGGCCCTAAACAAAACCCTAGTGTTTTTAAACTCGTCATTAACATCACAAAAACAAAACACCCCCCTGACCCAGCCAAAAAGACATAACGAAACTTACGCAGAGGCAGTCAAACGGCCACCACCACCAAAACCAAATCATACCATCATCGTCTCATCGACGGATCCCACGAAGACCGGGGAAAACGTGATAGAGACGATAAGGACCACTTTGGATTTCCAATCCACGGGTCTAACAGTGGACCGGGTGAGGAAGGCCAAGAACCGTAAGGTGGTCCTAAGCTGCGAGTCAGAGGAGGACATCAGGAAGTTACAAAATCAAATAAGCAAAAACCAATCCCTCCAGGTCCAGGAGGCAAAGGGTGTGAATCCCCTTATCAAAATAGTAAACGTAATGAACCACCACAGCGATCAAGAGATCCTGGATAACCTCAGAGCCCAAAACAAGAAACTGTTTGAGGGTCTGGGGACAGCAGAACAACAAACAAAACTGCGCTACAGAAGGCGGGCTCGCAACCCACTTCAATGTCATCCGGTGTTGGAGGTATCACCACCTCTGCATAAGCGCATTCTAGAGGCTGGAGCGGTCCACTTAGGTCTGGGCAAGAAGACGGTTGAGGACCAGTCTCCCCTCGTTCAATGTGCCAAATGTCTGGGCTTCGGGCACACAAAGATCTTATGTAAGGAAAGTGAGCAACACTGCAACTACTGCAGCGAGGCTCACTCCTGGCAGGACTGCCCGGCCCGTAAAGACAACTCACCACCAAAATGCAGGAACTGCTTAAAGGCTAAAGCAGACACCTCCAACACACCACCTCACATGGCATACAGCGAGCTATGCCCAGAGAGACAAATGTGGGACAGAATAGCGCGGTCCAGGATCTCCTACTGCTGACGCCGTGGTGGAAACGGCTAACACTCTCCCTGGCAGTAGAAGACACACTAGTTTGCAGTTCATCCAGGCAAACCTCCAACGATCCAAGCAAGTAACATCGGAGCTACTGAGAGTGGCAGAGGAAACAGGAGCGGCGGTGGCACTCGTACAGGAACCATATGTCGGTTCAACTGGAGTCGTCAAACAGCCCCCTGGTACCAAAGTCATTCAGTGCACCATAAACCGACAAAAACCGGTTAAGGCCGCAATATTCGTATTCGGTGACAAGATGAGGGTAATTCATGACCCTCAGCTTGTCACCGAGACGGAAGTTGCGGTCGTGGTGGAAGTCGGCTCAATGAGGCTTGGACTGGTGTCTGTATACTGCGAGGGAGATAAACAAATTGACAACAACATAGTATCCATAAAAGCAAAGATCACCCAACTAAACACCAACAATCTCCTAATTGGAGGAGATATAAATGCGAAGAGCCACTGGTGGGGGTGCGTATCAGAAGACGAGCGTGGGAGCGCATACAACTCCTTTCTTAATGAAATGGACCTCCAAATTCTGAATACCGGCGACACACCGACCTTCGAAGTATATCGTCAGGGCAGACTATGCTCCAGCATAGTCGATGTAACAGCGTGCTCGCCCTCTCTACTTGGCAAGGTAACCAACTGGAGAGTGGATAAAGATCTAATCACGTCAGACCACAATGCCATTACCTTCTCCTTGGTGTTGGGGGAACGCTTGCAACCGCAAGTCCGCCCCTCTACCAGGAAGTACAACACAAAAAAGGCTAAATGGGACGTTTTCAGCGAGCACCTCCATTCGGCACTGGAAGACAATGGAGTAACCCCATATACTATCGAAGCGGTGAAAAACGGTGAGGAAATGGAGTCAATTATACAAGCCTACACAAGATCTATCGAGGCAGCATGCGTGCATGCTATCCCGATAATAGGCTCAAGAAAGGAAAGTCCTACACCACCTTGGTGGACTAAAACTCTCGACCAACTCAAGAGAGATGTGCTCCGTAAAAAACGCCGAATAAAGAACGCGGCCCCCATCAGAAGAGAAACCGTAATTGCAGAATACCTAAAGGCCAAAGAGGAGTACCTCACAAAGTCATCAGAGGCCCAGACGGAGAGTTGGAAGGAATTCTGCTCTACACAAGACCGGGAGAGTGTGTGGGACGGCATATACAGAGTACTCAGGAAAACAACAGGGAGACAAGAAGACATGCTCCTAAGGGGTTCCGATGGCAAGACACTAAGCCCGGAACAATCGGCAAACCTTCTAGCCGAAACCTTCTATCCTGAGGACTCTGTATCGACAGACAAACCGCACCACACACTCCTTAGACAGGAAATGGAGAGCAGAATACCTGAGGAGATAGAAGACCTATCAGCGGACGACCCACCATTCACCGAGGCTGAAGTAGAGGCTGTGCTCAAAGCACAAAACCCCAAGAAAGCCCCTGGGTCCGACGGTTTCACAGCTGACATCTGTGCCATGGCAATCCGTAGCGAAAGGGAAATATTTATGGCAATTGCAAACAAATGCCTAGCCATAACATGTTTCCCAACGCAGTGGAAAACAGCCCATGTAGTCATACTCCGGAAACCAGGGAAAAATGACTACACCCACCCTAAGTCCTACAGACCAATAGGCCTACTATCAGTGCTAGGCAAGATTCTGGAAAAACTTTTGGTGGGACGGCTACAATGGCACCTCCTCCCAACTCTCAGTCCAAAGCAATACGGTTTCATGCCGCAGCGCGGGACGGATGACGCCCTCTATGACCTTTTGAAACACATACGGACTCAGCAGAGTGATAAAAAGTCCGTCATAATCGTTTCACTGGACATAGAGGGCGCCTTCGACAACGCGTGGTGGCCGGCTCTTAAGCATCAGCTTCGGACTAGGCACTGCCCCAGAAATCTGTACAAGCTAGTGGACTCATACCTCACGGGACGAAATATAACAGTCAACTATGCAGGCACCACCAGCATGCGGGAAACCACGAAGGGATGTGTCCAAGGATCCATTGGCGGACCGACCTTCTGGAACCTTATACTCGACCCACTGCTACAGTTACTGTCCAAAGAGGAAGTCCACTGCCAAGCGTTCGCTGACGACGGGGTTCTGGTCTTCTCGGGGAAATCCATAGCCGGTATGGAGGATACCATCAACACAGTGTTGGACAAGGTGGTCCAATGGGGGGACGAAAACAAACTGAACTTCGCAGCACACAAGACCAGCGTAATGTTGCTGACAAAGAAACTGAAGTACAGCCCCCCTGAAATCTACATGTCAAGGACCAAGCTAACACTGGTTGATGAAATTAAACTCCTAGGGCTCACAATAGACAGGCACCTAAACTTCAACACGCATGTCAAGGCCGTGTGTAAAAAAGCAGCCGACATTTATAAACAGCTGGCGTGCGCAGCGAAGGTGACCTGGGGATTAAACCGAGAAATAATAAGAACCATATACGTCGCAGTAATTGAACCTATAGTAACATATGGCGCGTGTGCTTGGTCCGAGGCAACAAAATTGGAAACTAACAAAAAGCCACTGAAAGCGCTCCAAAGAGGCTTTGCACAGAAGATCTGCAAAGCGTACAGGACCACGTCATTAACATCTGTACTGGTCCTGTCAGGAACCCTGCCACTAGACCTCCGTATCCAGGAGGACGCGGCATTGTACGAGGCAAAGAAAGGCATTTCCACCGAATTCCTACCACCAGGGAGAAAGCTCGAAGAAAAGGTAAAGTTCCAAGACTTACCTCACCCAGCAACTCAAATCACAACCGAGTACGAGCTTCTAGAAAACCTTGACCCCAACACCGAGGAGACCCTCCAAATATGCGGCCCGCAAATCTACACCGATGGCAGCAAAATGGAGGGAAAGGTTGGTGCGGCCCTAACGTGGTGGGAAGATGGACAGGAACAATCCAGCGAAACTTTCAGCCTCGACCAAACCTGTACTGTCTTCCAGTCCGAAATGTACGCACTCCACAAAGCCATAGCGAAGGCGAAGGAAAGCAAAAGGGAAATAGTCAACATCTTGAGCGACTCAAGATCTTCGCTCGACCTTTTGAACAGCCACAAGCTACTACACCCATTGGCTAAAACCATCAAGGAGGACATTTCTCGGATAAGGGAAGAGGGAAGGCAGGTGCGGCTCTTCTGGTTAAGGGCTCACGTAGGCACGGCAGGTAATGAAAGGGCGGACGAGTTAGCCAAGGCAGCAGCCGCAGAAGTAACACCTAACCCCGACTACGCAGCGGTACCACTCTCATATGTCAGAAGGAGGATACGTGAAGAGTCAATCCAGAAATGGCAAGACCGATACGATACCTCAGAGACCGGTTCGGTCACAAAAGTATTCCTACCTGACGTAGCAAAAGCTTACGCCATCGTAAGGGAATCAAAACCGAACCATCTCCAAACACAAATCCTGACAGGACATGGCGGCTTTGGGGAATACCTTCACAGATTCCACCTAAGAAGCAGTCCGGGATGCGAGTGTGACCCTGCAGTAAGCGAGTCGGTATGGCACGTGCTGCTCGACTGCCCGCGCTTTCAGATGGCTAGACACACCTTGGCTTCACAGCTGGACCTGGACCTGACTAGAAATAACATCTCTCAAATAATGACGAGCAAAAATACAAGGACCAAACTCCTCCATTTCATGGAACACGTGGCGGCTATAGTGTCACGTAGAAACAGCACACTCAGTCCGCTGCAGGCCCATGATGACATACACAACATCACACAAATAATTCCTACACAATCAAATACACCAATAACGACAAATCAAACAACAAAACTAAACATACTAACAATGGCAGAAAAGGGAAAACCTGGAATAAGGCTCAGAGGAGTCGCATTGTTCATGGACAACAACACCGAACGTCTGGGAATGGCCTTCTGCAACGCCAAGGCTAAAAACCGGGTTACCATCTCCCCGGGGCTCGGCGCCCTACTCAATGGAAGTACATTCAAGACCACAATGCGGCGCAAAGTATTCGACCAACTGCCAAAGGTGTCGGTAGAGGACCACGAGTGTAGAATAGTACGAAAGAACAACAAAACTATCGTACTATTCTACACAGAGGACTTCTCCGGCAGTACGGAATTCGAACGGCTGAGTACAGCGCTCGCGAGTATTGGAAACCGAGTCCCACAAAGCTCTCCTAAAAAGATCAGTGTGGACGCCATGGTCGTGGAGTATTTCACAGGCGAAACCAAGGATTACGAAGGAGCCCTCCTGGCCTCAAAGCACCACGAGGTGGTAGTATACGAGGACAGGGGACAAAACCTAAGTTTCCTTGCGGCCCATCAACGTGACCACGGTGCCACACAAATCCCGACAGACTGCTGGGATCACCCGATTGTCAACCCAAACATAAGTGGGGCTGAACGTCTACAACAACGGGTGCAACAGGAGAGAAGTCTGGCGACGCAGACGGCCAACAAAACCAGTGATCAAAGACGCAAGCTATCTTTGATCACAGCGACCCTCAGCAAAGCCTTCCAGGCAATCCCCAATACAATAGGTAAAAAAATACACACTATGAGAAGAGCTCTGTCGATGGAGTCTGCTGTGGAGGTATTCACAAAACAACCATCACGTCACAAATCAGAACCACCCGAACGTCCGCGCACACGAGCAGATATGGGACAAGTGAAACCACCAACTCTGAGACCGGCCAATGGACCACAGGACCACATGGTGAATGCGTTCCTTGAATTCGTAGCAGTTACAAAGGCAACCCAACAAGTTTACACGGACATCTGCGAATCCATCCTGCAGACTTATCACCGGGGAAACCAGGAACTGCTTCGAATTCAACTGGACGAGGCTGAGGCGGCCGTCTACGACAACGACAAGGCGCAGGTTCTGAAGGGTAGCATGTCGGGATCGTATATGGCCGCTTACAGCAGCACTGGCGGGTTTGTGTCCAGGGACAATGAAAGGTCGAGGAACGAGGGTCAAATCATCTTTAAAGCACCCGCCAATGATCCAATACTGGTGGTCGCCAAGTGCACCAGGGTGATGCTATATGACAGGACACTCGAAATGGCAGAAGCCGTAGCGGGTGACCTGTTTAAAGGCGGCGCCCCGGAGCACTGGACGAAACCCAGCATAACATGGGTCAATGGAGTCCCAGGATGCGGAAAAACCACTTGGGTAATGTCCCAGATAGACATCAACAACGACATAATTGTGACCACATCCACAGCAGCCGCTTTAGACCTTAGGGAAAAATTGGAACCCAGGATTGGGGAAAAGACGAAAAGGCGAGTGCGGACTATGGCATCCTTATTGGCAAACGGTATGAATGAGGGCGAAGAGTGTAAACGCCTTATGGTGGACGAGGCCCTCATGAACCACTTCGGATCCATAGTCATGGCAATCCAGCTTGCTAAAGCCCGTGAAGCTATCCTCCTGGGTGACAACAACCAACTCCCATACATCGACAGAAACAACCTCTTCCCCCTACTCTACAACAGACCAAATCTGGTGACTGGCATCTCCAAAGAACTCCTTTGTACGCACAGAAACCCACAAGACGTAGCATATGCCCTCAGAGAAATTTACAGCGGCATATACTCGTCTAAAACTCTCACCAAATCCTTGTCGCTAAAGAGGTACACAGGAACAGAGATTCCGAAAATGGACCGAACACTTTACCTTGTCCACACCCAGGCTGAGAAGGGGCTCCTAATCAGTCAGGGCTATGGATCACAACCGGAATCCCGTACCTTAACCATACACGAAGCACAAGGACTGACGTATGAGACAGTGGTTATTGTGCGTACAACTCCACGAAAATCCAAAATCTTCCAAAGTGTTCCTCACGCCGTGGTTGCAATCTCCAGACACACTGGAAGCTGCGTCTACTTTACTGACAACAGTAGAGACGACGCAATAGCCAGTTTAATCAGGGGTACGGAGAATGCAAGCACGGCAAAAATAAAAGACTATAATCTAAAAATGGCTATCAGGCGTGGAGACAACGAAACAACAAATAAAATCCTGAAACAACTTAAGAGCCCGGAAAACGGCGCCAAATAATAAATTGTTTTACCACCTGTCAATATGTCAATAGGGAACCAAAACTTTTCGGTGCTGCCTTCTGAGATACAGACCGTCGAGATAGTCTGAATATCTATAAATAATATTGTGGATATTCAGACTATCTAAATAAAAGTTACTTATGATTATATTAAAAATAAGAATGACCTGTACAAACTTAACTGTAAGCATGTATCACTAACCCTTATGTAATAGCTAGTAAGAGACAAAAAAAATAAAAAAAAAAATGTTAACCAAAAAAAAAAAAAAAAAAAAAAAATATATATATATATAAACACAGACAAAAAAAAAAAAAAAATTAATCAAATAATAATAAAATAAAAAAAAAAATACTAATAATATTTTACAAGGAAAAAAAAAAAAAAAAAAAAAAAAAAAACTTTCATTAGTCAATAAGCTTAAATAAGGAAATAACTAACACTAGCATAAAAATAAATATACAATGGTTGCAACTGTCATGTTCTGAAATGTTCTTTTCTTTTGTTTTGTTTTATTTTTGTTTTATATATATTATATATTATGTATAAGGAAACCCTGTAAGTATGGAGCGAAAAAAACTTCACAGTAACAAAATAAAATAAACACAAAAAAGTGCAGACCAAGTGTCCGCAGTATTGAATTTTCATTTAAAAAAAAAAAAAAAACCTAACCTAACCTAACCTAACCTAACCTAACCTAACCTAACCTAACCTAACCTAACCTAACCTAACCTAACCTAACCTAACCTAACCTAACCTAACCTAACCTAACCTAACCTAACCTAACCTAACCTAACCTAACCTAACCTAACCTAACCTAACCTAACCTAACCTAACCTAACCTAACCTAACCTAACCTAACCTAACCTAACCTAACCTAACCTAACCTAACCTAACCTAACCTAACCTAACCTAACCTAACCTAACCTAACCTTTTTTTTTTTTTTTTTTTGGCAAGTCAGAAATGCTTTACGCATACCCCCACGCTCGGACACGCGGCGGGGGTTATGTGGGGCTCTCCCAATGACCTCCCCCGGTCCCACACCCAACCTATTCCAACCTAAGCTACAATAGACCCGATGAGGGGCCGGAGGGGGGGCATACCCACTAAAACTGACTTGGTGTGCCCTCTCCTGCTGGTTACCGACGACGAGGGATCCTGGCAGTATTCGACCACGTCGTCCCAGCCAGCCCGGTTTTCCAGGCCCCTTCCTAGCAAAAGAAGAGATGCCCGAGCACACTTGGGCACCTCCTCTGACACGCAGACAGAACTGCACGAAGCGGGCGGAGGCTGTCCGGCCTCAACCCGCTAGCCCTGTTATGGGGGTAAGAGATCGGCGAAACGCCTACGCCGTCCCCCGGGCCGCCTGCGCCTGAGCGGGTCCGCCCGGGCATCACCCTCGCGGAATCGCTCGGCGGTCTCCTTCTGCGTCATCACCTCCTCGCAGAACGAAACCATAGCTTCCCATGACCTGTCGCTGTCCAGCATAGATTTGACTACGCTGGGCAGAGAGAGGTCTTGACCCACCACTGCTGTGAGTGTCTGGCGCTGTCTGCTCCAGGCGTCGCACACCTCCAGCGTGTGCTGCGCCGAGTCCCGACTAGCACCACACTCATGGCACCTAGGGCTCCCTTCCCTGCGAATACGATGCAGGTAATCGCCAAAGCACCCCTGGCCGGTCAAAATTTGTACTAGCCGGTAAGTAAGGGTACCGTGGCGACGTTCCAACCATTGGCGTAAAACAGGCTGTATCGCCTCAATAGTGCGTCGTCCGTACACCTCGTCGACCAGATCGTCCGTCCAGCGCTCAATCACAGCATTCTGCGCGTCACGCCGAACCGCCTCGGTCTCTTCTATGGTCAGGCGCTCGCCTTGCGCCCTACGCTCAGCCCTATGCCTATACACCTCGCTGAGCACCTCCGCCTCCAACTCCCAGGGCGGAGTACCGGCCAAAACCAGGGCTGCTGCTGAAGCAACAGTGCGGTACCCTCTGATGGCTCTTAGTCCGATTGCACACTGAGGCGCACGCAGAAGCGCTCTTATTTTGTTTGTGAGGGCCTCCACCCATACAGGTGCCCCGTACAGGGCCATGCTCTTAACGACGGTGCAATAAAGACGGCGACACGTCGTGCTTGGGCCGCCCACGTTTGGAAGCAGGCGCCCCAGCGATAGTGCAGTACCTACAAGACGCGGGGCCAACTTCTTAAAATGCGGCAAAAAACTCCAACGACTGTCAAGCGTCAACCCGAGATATTTTATAGTGCTCTCCACTTTTATTCTAGCACCAACGACAGATATAGAAGCATCGTTTGGTGGTCCTTTCCGAGGCTCGTGAAAGTATATGGCCTCTGTTTTACCGAGATTCACCTCTAGTCCCAGTAAGCGAATTCTCTCAACAACCTGTGTTGTGCCCACCTCTGCTAAACGCGCGGCTTCCGCGTATGTGCCGCCCCGTGCTGTGACTAGTGTGTCGTCGGCATAACAAATGACACTCATTTGGGGAGGCAGAGTGCCTCGAAGAACCCAATCGTACCCTATATTCCACAGGAGTGGGCCTAGAACCGACCCCTGCGGAACACCACAGCTAACCTCGCGGCTAAACATAACGCCACCAGGCCCAATAAACTTAACCCGCCGATCGTTTAGGTAGCTTGCCACAAGCTCGAGCAGATATTGCGGAACCCGATGAAACTTCAGTCCTTCCAGTATAGTTTCGAAGGGGATAGTGTTAAAAGCGTTGGCAATATCTAGAGATATTGCCAATACACCCTCACCCTTCAACCTTGCTTCCTCGCAGAAACCTTTTAGGTCTTTCACGGCATCTACGGTGGACCTTCCAGCCCGAAAACCATATTGGCGGTCCGACAAGTCAGGGCCTGTAGACGTCAGGTGTTCGACGATACGAGCCGCAACAATTCGCTCAAAGAGCTTGCCCTCCTCGTCAAGCAACACGATGGGTCTAAAAGACGACGGGGAGTCCGGTGAACGGCCGTCCTTTTTAAGTAGACACAAGCGGCCCGTCTTCCAAGCAGAAGGAAATTCTCCGGCCTCCATAATGGATGTGAACAGCTCCCTAATCTTGTCGCCTACGTGCTTCGATGCTGCCACCAAAACAAAACCCGGGACGCCGTTCGGCCCAGGGGCCTTCTTTTTAGCTCGAAGTTTGTCGATCGCCACATCAAACTCAGCCTCAGTGACAGGAGGCGCTCTGACCGCAGATTCCTGAGTGATCACCGGAGCTGACATCGCGGGCGGAATAAAAGTATCTCTTCGTGGAAAGAGCGCAGATACAGCATCCTGCAACAACTGCGGCTCAAACTCCTCCAATCGAGGGGCCCCCTGTCGCATCTTGCTACGTACCACGAGGTAGGGCCTCCCCCACGGGTCCCGATCTAAGTCCTGCAACCACTCTTCCCTGGCTCTAGATTTCGCAGATGATATTGCGTTTTGCAGAGCTTTCTTCGACTCTTTGTAGGCGTCGTAGAGGAGTCGTTCCTGTTCTTCGAAGTGCCTGCGCCGTCGACATCTTTTGTGGGCCCTGCGAGCATCATTGCAAGCTTCACGAAGGGAGGCAATTTCTGCAGACCACCAATACACGGCCTCTTTGCCTGGAGGCAGACCCCTAGATCGTGGCATCGCGGCGTCGCAAATCGCCGTGAGATCATTGCGGAGCCTGACAGCTCGTTCTTCAACACTGTCTCTGCGAGAATCACGTGCGTCGTTGTTCCAGCTCGCAACTATCGCTGCCTCTTCCGCAAGATGCGGGTTATATTGCGTCAGGGCCCATTTCGGGAATCTAGCTCGACTAGTTCTTTCCACCCTAATAGGCGCACGCGTGGAAGCTGGGGCTGATACCTCGAAGGTGATGTAAAGGTGGTCGGAGAGGGATTCGACCTCTTTTTGAACGACCCAGCCAGAAATTCGTAACGCCAGAGCAGGCGATGCAAAGGTGACGTCCACGATAGACCCTCCGTTTCTCCTGACACAAGTTAACTCATTGCCTTGGTTAGCCACGCAGAGGTTCATTGACGCTACGAAATCTGCGACTAGATCTCCCCTATCATCAGTAACGGGGGAGCCCCACAGCGCTGATTTTGAATTCAGATCCCCTATTACGATCACCTGCATTCGACTGAGCCTACCAACCGCTACGCTTAACTGAGCCAAGTACAACTCAAGATCAGACACGCTATCGTTTGGAGAGAAGTATACCCCAACAATTGCAATTTTCCCCCACTTAGCCACAACGTAGCCAGAACCCCTCTCTTTTACTTCCAAAGGAAAACAGGAAGAAGGATCTGTAGCAATAGCGACAGAGTCGTTAAGATCCGCAGCCCAATGAGGCAGGGTTGGTACATAATATGGCTCTGACACAACCGTAACATCGATCTTCCACTCCACCATAGTCTGAGATAAAAGGTCCTGTGACCTGGTGGAGTGGTTGATATTCGCCTGAAGAAATTTGAAATGGCGTGTATTATCCATTAATTTGGATTTCTGGTAGCTCCGCTGTCTCCATTGGCAAAGACACTCCTACAGTGGGGGGCGCCCTTGTACCCACACCCTCCTTTGGCTTAACTTGTGGAGGATTGCACTTCCTTCCCCCCATTCTGTGGCAGGCTGGTCGTTCGGCATCTGCACAAACGTCGCAACGATACTCCTTGGCGCCGCAACTGGCGGCGACATGGCCCGCTTTACCACAGCGATAGCATAAATAGCTTCGGTTGGTTTGACTTGGGCACCGCTGACTTGTGTGCCCGAGGCTCAGACATCTGTAGCAGCGCATCGGTACAGGATCTAACGCCCGAACATGAGCAGAACTCCAGCCTACAAGGAGCCTGCCAGCCTCCACAATTTTCTTAGCAACGGCCACGGGACATTTCGCTAGAGCTGTCCCCAAACTGTTACCACCGAATCGGACTTCCCCGACCTTCACCTGGTCAGAATGACATCCGCCTTTTTCTGCAATTGCAGCGATGACATCCTCCTTCACGACCGAATCGTCAAGGCCCGAAATGCGTAAGTCGACACACTTCGTGGGTCTCGTGACCTTAGCGACGCCGGACAAAACCTCACGGAGCTTAGTGGCAAGATCATCCGCCTTTTTCCCATTCTCAGGCCCTGGGATCGAGAGGATCCTGGCGCCAGTAGCTGCCGTCTTGCAGCGTACCCCTTCCAAGCCGAAATCTTTCAGTTGCAGTTCCGCCCTTGCCTTCCCGATGATTTGAGCGTAAGTGACACCTTGTTCTATTGCTTCTGCGTCCAAGGTAAGTACGACCGCCGCCGTTTTCGGAGGTGTAAGGCTAGTCTTCTTCTTGGTCTTCTTTTTCTTTTGTGCAGAAGCTTCTGCTGGTGTAGGCCCTGCCTGATTGGCCGCGGCAAGGGCTGCTTTACGCTGTTTATTAGCCTTCTTTCTGCCTATTACCTCGCTCCAGGTTCCTTCTGTGGATGTGGAGGCTGTTGGCGCTTGAGAGCGTTCTGGCTGAGACTGCGCAGAAGAAGGGTCTGTTGTTAAAGCCTGATGGCGCGGAGGCGCCGGCTGTCGAGCTGGGGGCACCGGTTTTCGAGCTGGGGGCGCTGACTGTCGAGCTGGGGGTGCTGATGCAGGCGGAGGCATCTCGCGTCTTCTGTCAGCCGCTAGCGGCGGTCTAAGTATAGGCACTGGAGGTAGCCTTTCCTCGATGCTGCTGAGCCTGGTGTTAACCATTTCACCTATGGATATTGTCAAGGAGCGCGCAAACTCCTGGAGAGCCTCCATATTTGCCAAAGGTGGCAACGCAGATGGTAGTGGCGTCGGAGGCTGAGGCGTCGGTGGCAGTGGCGCCGGCCGTATCGACACCGGTGGCAAAGGCGAGCGCGAGCGCGAGCGCGAGCGCGATCTCGCACGCACGGAGTCAGAAGGCGATGGCGCGCGCAAGGAGTTAGAAGTCGACGCCGGACGCAAGGAGTTAGAAGGCGACTCCGCTGATCCACTTTGGCACTGCTGGTTGCGCTCTGAGAACGCTTTCCTCAGACTTTTCACCTCTTCTTGTAATAGTGCGAGCTGCCTATTAAGGCGGATATTGTTCGCGTGAACCCTCCGTAATTCATCATCTGGAGAGCGGGTAGTCAGGGTCTCAAAGATGTCATAGAGATCCTTTGCCGCATCGTTCAAGCGCTTTTGGTGTGTGCCCTTTAGCTTCCCAGATGAGCGCGAAACATCTGTGATAGAGCTCAGCTTAGCGGACACCTCCTTTCTAATCTCCGCCGTGCTGTCCCATTCAATACCGGGCAAAGGTGACCTAGACCGTAGTTCCTCAAAGGACCATTCCTCCAAACGACCGACATTCGTCATGATTTCAGTGCCATCCATAGCATCGGCGCCACCTGTCGCCTCGGCACCGCCCATCGCCTCTTCGGCATCCCGCTCATAGTCCGACAATGGACGACGCAGATTGAGCTGCGATTCAGACACCGTACGTTCTGGGCGTGGGCCAGTTGCTGCTACACGACCACGGCCACGCCTACCTCTACCTTTACCGAATTTACCTACTTTAGGACTATCGGCAACAGTCGTTTCACCCGGCCCGACGGAGTCCGGGGTTAAAAATTCCTCAAGAGGGCGTTTTCTTCTAGCACCTGCATTAAGGCTGGTTGCGCTTCCTGTGTTAGAAGGAGCACACTCCTCATCCGCTGAATAAACGTCCGAAACGGAGTTTTTAGACGACGCCGAAAACATTTCTGACGCAGAATGCGCCCGCTCGTTTAAAGCCCCTGAGCTAGGCTTCTCCCGCTCTCTTTCGCCCGAGCTAGGCCCACCGCCAAATTTTAAAATTAGTTTTGTTTTGTTTGAAGATTCCATTTTAGTCCCACGATTATGGTAGCAAATAATCAGTCCACCCGGGCAGAGGCTCCATACCCGGGTAAGCGTATGGTTCACGAAACAGGGGGTCCGCCAGTCCCCTACTCCGTTGGCCACGTTGGGACTGGTCTCCCACCAGCCATCCATCCCCTAGCCCGTGGCAGGCGTAGGATTAGGGTTTTTTATTGAGGTTTTCTCCTCGCGGGGACACCCAACTAAGGGCAGCCCCACCGTCCCCCAAAACATGACTGAAGGGACGGCTTCGCCGACGGTTGGCCATGAAGACCCATCCGCCGATTGCGACAACCGCAATCGGACGGACCCGCCGCCTACGCTCGCACCGCCGCTACTGGAATGTCCAGGACGCCGGCCGAGCCCGAACCGCGCTACCGCTGGCCAGAATATGTCTGGGACGCCAGCGCGGAGCCACCGAAACCGCAGATGCGGATAGAACCGCGAGGCTCCCCTCCCGTCAGACTATTAGCCGCCGCCGCGGGAAATGCGACGACGTTGCCCAGGGTGCACGACGGGGACGTTGTCTGACTTCGCACCCCAACCTAACCTAACCTAACCTAACCTAACCTAACCTAACCTAACCTAACCTAACCTAACCTAACCTAACCTAACCTAACCTAACCTAACCTAACCTAACCTAACCTAACCTAACCTAACCTAACCTAACCTAACCTAACCTAACCTCGCGGGTGCACCCGCACAGCACTGTCATGCCACTATAATGCTTGGAGCCTGACCGGGCGGCGTCCCCCCGCGGCTGTCGCTTCCTCGCGGCTGCTCTGGCCACCGGTCGCGGGACCGCGCCCGGCCCGACCCACTTGACTCGTACCTGTCACATACATCTGTTAATAATTATGTTTAAGTACCTAGTTTTAATGCCTATTTGGGCGGGCGTGCCCGCGCGGCCACCGTTGGGCGCGCGGGCGCGCCCGCACCGTATAACCACGCTTAGAGCCTGGCCGGCCGGGCGTGCCCTCGCGACTACCACCGGCTACCAGCTGGGGGGCTGCGCCCGTTCGACCCGACCCACGCCACACTATAATTGTGTTAGCATAAGAATGGACTTTGCCAAAGGCACCATGTTAATTTGCCATAACTATTGTACTTTCATCTCTACACTGTAGTTATACAATGTCTGTGCACTCGTTGGAATGTGCGTCCGGGCGTGCCCGCGCGACTGTCACTGTCACTGACCGTGCGGTCGCGCCCGCCCGCGCAGTATCACCATGTGTAAGGCCGGGCCGGGCGGGCGTGCCCGTGCCCTTGCCACTGGGCACCGGTACCGCAACCGCCCTTCCCGGCCCATGTTACTTATTGTAGTTATTATATGTGAACCATTTGCTTTGTAGTTATTATTATAAAAAAAAAAAAAAAAAAAAAAAAAAAAAAAAAAAAAAAGGGGAAAAAAAAAAAATAAAAAAAAAAAAAAAAAAAATAAAAAAAAAATACGCCACCAATATGCCTATAAATACCATTACATATATAAAATAAAAAAAAATAATAAAAAAAAAAAAAATAAAAAAAAAAAAAAAAAAAAAAAAAAACACCAATATGCCTATAAATAAACGCCACTACTCCGCTACACCTCTTGTCTCCGCTGCCACTGCGTGCCTCCTCGGTAACGGCGTGGGGGGTCGGCAGGATGCCCGGCGCCGCTGTTGGTGTTGCGCCTCCCGCGTCGTGGGCGCGGCCGTCGCCGCGGCGCGTCGCGGCTACGTTTTCCCGGCCTGGATGGCTGCTGAATGGACGCCTCTCACTTTTGCGAGGATGGGCGCCGGCGGTCCGCGAGTGCTCGGGGCGGGGGCTTTTGGGCTCCGGGTGGTGCGGGGTGCCGCATGGGCCGTGGGGGTCCTCCGGAGTGCGCGCGGCAGTGGTCCCCAACTTTGTGCACATGGGTCAAGGGTTGGCCGCTTTCGGGCGCACACTGGGAGGAAGTTTCCCGCAGTTTATGCGGTGCGTCTGCTGCCCGGGGCGCGGGCGGGTCTGCCCTGGGTGATTGCGGGCCGCGGGAGCCGGTCTTCGGCGCGGGGCGCCTGTTCGGCGGTTGCCCGGGCGGGGGAGCGCGGCCGTGGTGTGCGGCGGCGGCGGCCGCGCCTGCGGGGTTGGGGGGGGTGGCGCCGGCGGCGGAGTCGGGGGCTGAGCCGATCTCCCCACCCGACTGTCTGCGCGAACGGCGTGGAGAAGGCGGTGGAGAGGGGCCGCTGTGAGCGGTCCGGCTGCGGACTCGTCTAGCCACGAAGAAAACAAATTTTTTATGCTAATACTAACTGTACCTGAGCGGGCGCGCCCGTGCGACCACCGCTGGCCGCGCGGGCGCGCCCGCTCAATCTAATCTTACCACGTATTGTTACTATGCCGTGGGTCTGGCCGGGCGGGCGTGCCCTCGCGACTAACACCGGCCCCCGGCCGGGGGGTCGCGCCCGCCCGACCCGACCCACATGCCACTTTGTATTAGCTTTAATTGCATCTGGGCGGGCGTGCCCGCGCGGCCACGGCTGGTCGCGCGGGCGCGCCCGTTCTGCCCTGTCACACTGCCCTCACGGGATGGAGGTTTATCTTCACTTATTTTATCACCCATACACTTTTTTCCTAATTCAGCTTGTGTGTTATTGTCAATTGCCACCGGGACATCCCACCCATCATCTTGCGCCTCAACAACCCTTTCCTCGGGTGAGGCAGGGCCTACCGGGCTGGCCCCTGCGGCCCCTCGGGCTGCACGGCTAGGTCGCCTTGTCGGCTCTCTACCACGGGGGCATATGTGGCGGGGGGCACAAATCGACGTGCCGCCCCAGGGGAGGGTATGACCCGCTCGGGTCCCACGCGCGAAAAAATTTAGGGGTGGGCTGTCCCTGTGGCAGTCTTATTGTTATCGTATTTATTAGTTCATTATGTATAAGTATATATTATATTGATGCCCTTCTTCTCCTCCTATCCCAATATCTTCTGCTTTCTTTCTTCTATCCTCGTTCTGTTGTGTCCCCCTATCCTCCTCTTTCTTTCTACCCCTTTTTCTTACCCCCGGAGCGCGGCACTGGTGGGCAACAAGCCTGACCATGGGATGAGCTCATAGTGCCGCGTCCACTCCCTCACAACTTTTTATCCTTCCCAATTACTCATTTACCCATTCCGTATAAAATCCATATGGATTGCCCTTTACGTCTACCAAAAGTTTAAAAAAAAAAAAAAAAAAAAAAACCTAACCTAACCTAACCTAACCTAACCTAACCTAACCTAACCTAACCTAACCTAACCTAACCTAACCTAACCTAACCTAACCTAACCTAACCTAACCTAACCTAACCTAACCTAACCTAACCTAACCTAACCTAACCTAACCTAACCTAACCTAACCTAACCTAACCTAACCTAACCTAACCTAACCTAACCTAACCTAACCTAACCTAACCTAACCTAACCTAACCAGTCGTGCGCGGGCCGTCCTAGAGTGCGGCACGTTTTGACGGAGCTCCGCCGGTAGTTTTTATCACTCCCGCTCCCGGCCGGGCGGGCGGGCGCGCCCTTTGTTATCCATTGTTTCCTTTGTTCTCGGTTCGGCGAGTCCGCGCTCCCACTCCCGGGCGGGCGCGCCCATTGTCTTTTCACACTTAGTGCGGTCGGCGTGGCGGCGGTCGCGCTCCCGCTCCCGGGCGGGCGTGCCTCCATTGTTCTCGACGCGGAGCGGGCGCGGCGTCTTCGTTGCCGTGGCAACGGGCGGGCGCGGTCGTACGACCTCCTCTTCGGTTGGGAGCGGGCGCGGCGTCTGTGTCGCCTTGGCAACGGGCGGGCGCGCTTGCGTGACCTTGCCTTCGGTGGTGTGCGTGTTGTGAGTCGGTGCAGTGGTGTGTGTGCGGGGCGTTGGCGCCTTGTGCCCGCGTTTGCGCTCCCGACTACGTAATCGCCCCTGGTCGAGCGGATTCTTGCTCCCGGGTGGGCGCGCACTGGGTGCCGACTTGGTGAGTGCTTGCTGCGGGACGAGCGTAGCCGTACCCTCGAGCATGCGCGTCTCCGCGTCCGCGGGGTAAGTCACCCTTTGTTTCCGGTTCATTGAACTTCCGCACCTGTCGCGGGAGCGTCTCTGCGCCCATAAAACACTGTATCTGCTCTGTTTGTGAGTACCCTTGTTCGTACTGCGGGCGTGCCGTTGCTCCCGATAGGTAGGTTCCCGTCTCTGGGCGGGCGCTTCCCTGCTCCCTTTACTACAGCGCACTCACAT
This sequence comes from Crambus lathoniellus, assembly GCA_949710035.1. Classification (NCBI taxonomy): domain Eukaryota; kingdom Metazoa; phylum Arthropoda; class Insecta; order Lepidoptera; family Crambidae; genus Crambus; species Crambus lathoniellus. Next base: position 91,526 of record OX453296.1, read on the forward strand.
CCCCTTTCTTTGTCTCCATTATGACCACCCAAAGGTCTCCGGTGCCAGGCAAACGCCTGACCCGGGCCAACTCTAGAAACTTCACAGACAATGTTGCACGCGAACCCCCCCCCACTATCACATCCCCCAATAGATTCGACATCCTGAGCACCATCCCTCAAGAGGACACAGACGCCGGCGCCACCAGCTCCCATGCGGGGGTCAACCCGGCGGGCGCCCCTCCGCGGAGCGGTTCTCCGACCTACGCCGGTGGCGACTGCGGAGAACCCGCCCAATGGAACCAGACCAACACCGACATTGTCCAGGGAGCTAAAAGGGCCGCCGACGAGATCGTCACATACGCTAGCAAAATCAAGGACGCCCTGAGGGTTGACCCCAACAGCAGGAACAGGTCAGTAAGAAAAGAACACAAACTTACAATCAACCACTATTGCGACATGATTATTGATAGGGTCCAGGGGGGTTCCCCTAACACTCGTGCGAGAAGGAGACTCCTATCCCAGTGGTCCCCCTCGGCACCTATACGAACTTCACAAACATCTCTCGCGGCTCCATCCGTGCGGTGCGACTCTCCCCCACTACCACCCATGGACACCCAATTATCACAGGCCCCAGACAATTTGGGTTCCCACTTTGAAGACTTGCGGCGCGAAATCGGCGACATTAAAACCACACTCAAATCACTCGAGGAGAAGTTTGCGTCACTCCCCCTTTCTCTCACCCCCCCTCCGCCTCCCTTGGAGGACCGTGCTGAATTCAGTGCGGCCATCCAGAAGGTCTCGGACACATACGACCTCCTGCAGCGCAATTTGGCGCGGGCGGCGGAGGACGGGGGTGGTGAGCCGGGAAGGCCGGTTATTAACGTGTCGAGACCTCCCCCCGCGCACAATGGAATAAGATCATACGCTTCAGTCTTGGCCGACGCCCCCCTCCCGGCGCCTACCCTGCCGGCACTGGTCATCTCGGCGGGCCCCGGCACGGATGCCGCCCCGGATTCGATATTTGACACTCTTAAAAACGTACTTCAAACAACCCACAGAGATGGTATTCGCCCGGTCAGGGTAAACAAGCTCTCAAATGGCAAAGTAAAACTCACCTTTAACAGCCCAGAAAGTGCCACAGCCGCAGAGCGGAGGATCAGGGAGGCTCCCCCGTCCTCCGGTCTGCGCGCGGAAAAAGAACGTAAGCTCTACCCCATGATAATCATCAAAGGAATTCACAAATCCCACGAGGAGCGCAATCTCGTAGAATTGGTAACTAATCAAAATCTGGACACTAACATTTTTAATCCCAACGACATTAAGCTACTATTCACCAGACGAAACCGGAACCCTGACCTATACAATGCGGTCTTGAGAACTTCCCCCCAGACGTGGCGGGCCCTTGTCGCCCTACACAAGGTAAACATCGGATTCTCCTTCGTGCACATCGAGGATTTCTCCCCCTTCAAACAATGCCGTAGATGCCACGGCTTCGGCCATACGGCGGGCACCTGCAAAGGCCAGGAATTGTGCTACCAGTGTGGCAGCCCTGAACATAGTGCCTCGGAGTGTGCGAGGGGGGAGGGCCCCCCGAGGTGCGTCAACTGCACTAGATTTAACACCACCAACGGCGGAAGGAGAGACAATTTTAAGCCACTCAATACTAACCACTCTTCTTTTGATAGCAAATGCCCCAGAATGGAGGCGATGCGTGAACGTATTAAAGACAAAATAGATTATGGCCGATAACCACTCTGACGGCTCTTCTTTGTCCCTAACTCAAGTCGTTCAACAATCTTTCTCCATGATATCCCATCCCTTCATCCTAGTATCTATTTGTGTATTCCATTTATGATATTATACTGTAAATCTGCTGAGCTCTATTATAAAAACCAAAAAAAACTCATGAGAACTTATATATTTTCACGGACCTGCAACCGGGCGGGCGCGCCCGCTCGACCGTTGGTCTGCCGCTGGTCGCGCGGGCGCGCCCGCCCGACATTCTTGTATTATTATCACTGTTGCCACGATAACTGCTATGGCTGGACGGGCGCGCCCGCGCTACCGGTGGCGCGGTCGCGCCCGCCAGGTTGGACATTGTGTGACTCTATCGTTTTTTTTTTAATATATTAATATGCTTTTGTTTTAAACGCAACTGTGCCGGCGTACCCGCGAGACCACCGCGGGCCTCGCGGGTGTACCCGCACAGCACTGTCAATGTCCCCTAGCCCGTGGCAGGCGTAGGATTAGGGTTTTTTATTGAGGTTTTCTCCTCGCGGGGACACCCAACTAAGGGCAGCCCCACCATCCCCCAAAACATGACTGAAGGGACGGCTTCGCCGACGGTTGGCCATGAAGACCCATCCGCCGATTGCGACAACCGCAATCGGACGGACCCGCCGCCTACGCTCGCACCGCCGCTACTGGACTGTCCAGGACGCCGGCCGAGCCCGAACCGCGCTACCGCTGCCCAGAATATGTCTGGGACGCCAGCGCGGAGCCACCGAAACCGCAAATGCGGATAGAACCGCGAGGCTCCCCTCCCGTCAGACTATTAGCCGCCGCCGCGGGAAATGCGACGACGTTGCCCAGGGTGCACGACGGGGACGTTGTCTGACTTCGCACCCCAACCTAACCTAACCTAACCTAACCTAACCTAACCTAACCTAACCTAACCTAACCTAACCTTTTTTTTTTTTTTTTTTTTTTTTTTTTTTTTTTTCGAGGGGAAAATGTACTTTTACGCACCGCCCGCCACCAGATAACTGGGGCAGGGGAAGTGGGACTCTCCCGCTGGTGAACAGCGGGCATACCTTACACTAAAAACCCCCCGTTTTTGACGTCTCTGCCGGTTGTCGGTGGCATGGGTTCCAATCGGGAATCGACCACACCGCCCCGGCCGGCCATGGCTTATCCTGGCCTCGATCTTGTGTTTAGGAGACGCGCGTCACGGGTGGCGTCTCCATCCTTCATCATGGGGGGAAAAGATGCGCGGCGTAGCGCCTTCTACGTCCTCCAGTTCGTCGGCGTCTGAGCGGGTGCGCCTGGGCATCACCCTCGCGAAGCCGCTCAGTGGCCTCCTTTTGCGTTATAACCTCCTCGCAGAAGGTGGCCATGGCGTCCCAGGCCCTGCTGTCTTCCAGCATGGCCCTAACTACACTGGGTAGGGAGAGATCAGTCCCCACCACCGCCGTGAGTGTGCGGCGCTGTCGGCCCCAAGTTGCACACACCTCCAGGGTGTGCTGCGCCGAGTCACGAGCAGCACCGCATTCGTGGCACATAGGGCTCACCTCGCGCCGAATCATGTGCAGGTAATCCCCGAAACAACCGTGTCCGGAGAGTACCTGCACAAGGCGGTAAGTCAAAGACCCGTGCTTCCGCGCCACCCACTGTCTCAGCACCGGCTGGATTGCTTCAACTGTGCGCCGACCAAACTCCGCGGACTCGAGTTCCTCCTCCCATCGCTGCATAACTGCGTCATGCGCGTCGCGTCTTATCGCTTGGACCTCCTCATGGGTCAGACGATCTCCCCGTGCCCTACACTCAATTTTGTGCCGGTATACTTCGTCAAGCACCTCCGCTTCCATCTCCCATGGCGGAGTGCCTGCCAGCGCTAGGGCCGCCGACGCAGAAACTGTACGGTAAGCTCTTATAGCCCGTGTAGCCATCGCGCGTTGTGGGGAACGCAGGAGCGCACAGATATGCCTATTCATGGCATCTGCCCAGACCGGCGCACCGTATAAGGCCATACTTTTAACCACGGTCGCATACAGGCGACGGCAGCTAATGCTTGGCCCACCAACATTTGGGAGTAGCCGACCGAGAGCTAGCGCCGTCTTAACAAGTCGCGGGGCCAGCTTCTTAAAGTGCGGTATGAAGCCCCACCGGCTGTCTAGGGTCAAGCCCAGGTACCGCATAGTATTGCCTACAGGGACATTTACACCATCCACTGACACAAAAGCATCGGCTGGTGGGCCATCGCGGGGCCCATGAAAGCAAATAACCTTAGTTTTATTCAGAGCTACCTCCAAACCCAACATTCTTATCCTTTGGACAACCAGGGTCGCGCCAACGGTAGCCAGACGTGCCGCTTCTGAGTAGCTGTTGCCCCGGGCGGTGATTAGGGTGTCATCCGCATAACTGATGATGTTCATGCGGGGCAACAGAGGACCTCGCAGGACCCAATTGAAACCAATGTTCCACAGGAGCGGCCCGAGGACTGACCCCTGTGGAACGCCACAACTTACTTCACGACTGTACATGGCTCCTCCTGGCCCAATGTACTTGACCTTACGTCCTGACAAATAACTTGCAACTACTTTTCGGAGATAGTATGGAACCTCGTGAAGCCGTAGGCCCTCCAAGATGGTTTCGAAGGGGATGGTGTTAAACGCGTTGGCGATGTCAAGAGACACCGCCAGCACCTGTTCCCCTCTCGAAGTTGCCCTGTTACAAATACGCCTCAATTCCAGCAGGGCGTCAACAGTGGACTTTCCAGCACGGAAGCCATATTGCCGCTCGGACAAGTCAGGTCCCGCAGTTGAGAGGTGCTGCTCAATACGCGCGGCGAGTAGGCGCTCGAAAAGCTTACCCGTCTCGTCTAGGAGAACGATGGGCCTGAACGATGAGGGCGACCCAGGAGCACGTCCTTCCTTTTTTAAAAGACAGAGTCTGCCGTTCCTCCACGTGTAAGGGAACTCTCCCGACTCCAGGCACAGGGAAAACAGGTCCCTGAGCTGTTGTCCTAGGTGTTTTGAGGCCGCCACCAACACAAAACCAGGTACTCCATCTGGGCCCGGAGCCTTTCTCCCCTTCGCTCGGAGTCTGTCTAGCGCGGCATCGAGCTCCTCTTCGGTGACTGGAGCAGCCCTGACCGTCATCTCGTCTTCCCTTGTCGGAGAGGTCATTACCGGCAGGACGAACGCAGCCCTTCTCGGGAAGAGGCCAGACACAGCGTCACTCAACTGTCGTGGCTCAAAGTCTTCTAGCGAAGGCGCACCACCGCGCATTTTACTGCGTACCACGACAAAAGGCCTTCCCCAGGGGTCGCGGTCTAAGTCCTGGAGCCATTCCTCTCGCGCTCTGGACTTTGCCTGTGAAATGGCCTTCTGAAAGTCCAGTTTCGCTTGTTTGTAGGCCTCGTAGAGAAATTGTTCCTCAATCTCGGTATGCCTTCTTCGGCGACAGCGTTTGTGGTCTCGACGCTTTCTATTGCAAGTTTCCCAGAGAGACGCCAGCTCAGCGGACCACCAGTAGACTGCCTTCTTGCCTGGAGGCGGGCCCAGGGAGCGGGGCATTGCTGTATCGCATATGTAAGTGAGGTCCTCTCGAAGTCTAAGAGCCCGCTGATTAGCGCTATCTTGGCGGCTATCGCGGGCGTCATGGTTCCAACCTACAACTATTGCGGCTTCTTCAGCTAAATTTGGGTCGAAACGTGTGTGAGCCCACTTTGGAAACCGAGCACCACTACCTACACTTCTCCGGGGCAGTCTGTTAGTTGATGCCACGTTGGTGGCGACCTCAAACGTTATGTATTTATGGTCAGAAAGGGACTCCACCTCTCCATGCACACGCCACCCTGAGATCCGAGCGGCTAGAACAGGGGTTGCAAACGTCACGTCAACTATGGAGCCACCATTCCGCCTCACGCACGTGAATTCGTGGCCCCTATTGCAAACTGCGAGTCCAGACGACGCTGCAAAGTCTGCGACTATGTCACCTTTGTCGTCCGTGACATGGGAGCCCCAAACGGCCGACTTAGCGTTGAGATCCCCCATGACCAAAACCTGTTGTCGCTGACCAACCAACCGACCCACAACAAGACCTAGGAGATCAATGTAGACTTCTAGTTCGGCTACACTTTTGTTCGGAGAGAAATAGACCCCCACTATAGTGACATCCCCGAATTCAGCCACCACGTATCCCCGTCCCCTCTCCTTAGCCACTAACGGAGTGCGAGAATCGGGATCAACTACAATTGCGACCGAGCCGCTTAAATCGCCTACCCAATGAGACAAAGTTGGAACGAAATACGGCTCCGAGATCACAGTTATATCAACCTTCCACTCCACCATAGTCTGCGAAAGCAGATCTTGAGACCGGGTGGAGTGATTGACATTAGCCTGAAGAAAGCTGAGATGCGGTGCACTAGTCATCGCTTTGTTCTGACATTATCTCAGCTTCCTCCGGCAGAAGCGGGTCGGCTACGGTGGGAGGGGCACGAGTACCTGGGCCCTCCTTTGGTTTGACGTGAGGAGGGTCACACTTCTTGCCCCCCATTCGGTGACCAGAGGGTCGCCCAGCATCTTCACAGACGGCACATTTATAAGCCGGTTGGTTGCAGTGAGCAGCGATGTGTCCATCTCTCCCACAGCGGTAGCACAGCCCGCTACGGTCAACCTGACTCGGGCACCGCTGGCTCGTGTGCCCAAGGCTCAGGCATCTAAAACAGCGCATAGGCAACGGTTCTAGCACACGCACCGGGGCCGAGCTCCAGCCCACCAAAAGTCTCCCCGTTTCAACGATCTTTTTGGCAAGAGACACTGGGCACTTTGCCAAAGCTGAGCCTGATCCCCCTGGACCAAATCGGACTTCTCCGACCTTAATCTGGTCGGAGGAATAAGCTTCTCCGCCCTTCTCCAAAATAGCTGCCATAATGTCCTCTTTCCCGATCGAGTCATCGAGCCCTGAGATACGGAGGTCAACACACTTTGTGGGTCTCGTGACTTTAGCCACTCCCGACAGCACCTCGCGCAGCTTAGAAGCCAACTGATCCGCCTTCTGTTCATTTCCAGGGCCTGGGATGGAGATAATCCTGGCCCCCGTTGCCGCCTGCTTACAGCGGATGCCCTCGAGTCCGAAGTCCTTAAGCTGCATTTGTGCCCTAGCCTTGCCCAGGATGGTAGCATATGTAGCACCCTGCGCGATAGCATCTGGATGCAGTGTCAAGACGACTGCTGCCGATCGCGGTGCTGAAAGACCAGCTTTCTTTTTGTTTCGCCTCTTGCGTTTCTTGTTTTCAGCGGCTGCATCGGCCGTATCAGCTGGTGGGTTGGATGCCCCCTGCGACGTAGGTTGAGCCGCCTTCAACCTCTTGTTTCTGGCTTTTCGGCTTTCAGCCGTCTCCCATTCCCCTTGTGCTGGGGTTGGCGCTGACGGCGTCGCCGGGCTATCTGGCTGACTACGAGCAGAAGAAGGGCCTGCTGTTGGTGCCTGCCGACGAGAAGGCGCTGGCGCTGGAGGTGGAGGAGCTGGTGCTGGTGAAGAAGGCTCTCTCCTTTTATCGCCCGCCAGCTGCGGTCTGATGATGGGTGCTGGGGGAAGTCTCGACTCAAAGCTGCTGAGTTGGGTTTTCACCATTTCCCCAATAGAAACAAACAAGTCTCGTTTAAAATGCTCCATCATTTCCGCCTGTAGCGCAAACGAATCTTTGGCAGGCCTGGGCACAGAAGACTGTGCTTGACATTCGGATAATGTTTTGCGCATGGCCTTCATTTCCGTCTGTACTTTCTCCAGCGTAGATGAGAGGCGAATATTTTCAGCGTGAAGCCTACGAACTTCTACATCATCCGACCGTACAGTTAAAGCGTTGAAGATTTTAGAGATACCTCGTATCGCGTCTTTTAGAACCTTCTGACAGGAGCCCTTGAGTTTCCCTGATCTCTCGGCCACACCCTTTATAGCTTCCAATTTTTGCGCCATTATAGCCCTGAGACGCTCAGCACTCTCGTCATCCTGACCAGGTTGTACTGATAAGTTCGAACCTGAATCGCTGCTTGGATCCATCATCGACCAGCTGTCATACTGTCCGCCAGCGAACTCTCCACCAGTGAACTCAAACGCATCATCCGCGTCCCTTTCATAGTCGTCCAATGGGCGGAGTTTTAACGACTTGACAAACTCAGTCCTTGCCATATTCCGCAGCATATCCTTCGCACGACCTATACCAGTACCAATGCTCTTGGTTGGAGGACGACCGCGTTTCCCACTACCACGCCCAACAGCGAATGGCTTAAGCTTTTTAGTGGTCGGCGCAGAAGTCCTCACCCTATCATCAGACTCAGGAGAGGATTGGACATCTCTCGTACGCTTTTTTGCCTTAGACTTTTTACCAACTCCCCTGGCGGCAAGGCATGACTGACTACTCGCTGCTGAAGGGCTAGCTGACGCTGAAGGGTCAGCCAACGCTGAAACGCCAGCCGTCGCTGAAGGGCCAGCCGACGCTGCGACAAGATTGGGCATACTGCCTGCTACTGAAGAGCCAGCTGCAGCTGGCGCTAAACTGGACTGACTGCCCGCAACTGAACCTTTCGAAGACGCCCCGTTCGTTTCGGACGCCGAAAACATTTCGTGCTCACTTATCTCGCCTGAGCTAAGCTTCACCCGCTCTCTTCCGCCCGAGCTAGGCCCACCGCCGAACTTTAAAATTAATTTTTGAGTTTTGGATTCCATTTTGATTCCCACGATTATGGTAGCAAATAATCGGTCCACCCGGGCAGAGGCTCCATGCCCGGGTAAGCGTATGGTTCCCGAAGCAGGGGGTCCGCCAGTCCCCTGCTCCGTTGGCCACGTTGGGACTGGTCTCCCACCAGCCATCCATCCCCTAGCCCGTGGCAGGCGTAGGATTAAGGTTTTTTAGTGAGGTTGTCTCCTCGCGGGGACACCCAACTAAGGGCAGCCCCACCGTCACCCAAAACGTGACTGAAAGGGACGGCTTCGCCGACGGTTGGCCATGAAGACTCGTCCGCCGATTACGACAACCGCAATCGGACAGACCCGCCGCCTACGCTCGCACCACCGCTACTGGACTGTCCAGGACGCCGGCCGAGCCCGAACCGCGCTACCGCTGCCCAGAATATGTCTGGGACGCCAGCGCGGAGCCACCGAAACCGCAAATGCGGATAGAACCGCGAGGCTCCCCTCCCGTCAGACTATTAGCCGCCGCCGCGGGAAATGCGACGACGTTGCCCAGGGTGCACGACGGGGACGTTGTCTGACTTCGCACCCCAACCTAACCTAACCTAACCTTTTTTTTTTTTTTTTTTTTTGGCAAGTCAGAAATGCTTTACGCATACCCCCACGCTCGGACACGCGGCGGGGGTTATGTGGGGCTCTCCCAATGACCTCCCCCGGTCCCACACCCAACCTATTCCAACCTAAGCTACAATAGACCCGATGAGGGGCCGGAGGGGGGGCATACCCACTAAAACTGACTTGGTGTGCCCTCTCCTGCTGGTTACCGACGACGAGGGCTCCTGGTGGTATTCGACCACGTCGTCCCAGCCAGCCCGGTTTTCCAGGCCCCTTCCTAGCAAAAGAGGAGATGCCCGAGCACACTTGGGCACCTCCTCTGACACGCAGACAGAACTGCACGTAGCGGGCGGAGGCTGCCCGGCCTCAACCCGCTAGCCCTGTTATGGGGGTAAAAGATCGGCGAAACGCCTACGCCGTCCCCCGGGCCGCCTGCGCCTGAGCTGGTCCGCCTGGGCATCACCCTCGCGGAATCGCTCGGCGGTCTCCTTCTGCGTCATCACCTCCTCGCAGAACGAAACCATAGCTTCCCATGACCTGTCACTGTCCAGCATAGATTTGACTACGCTGGGCAGAGAGAGGTCATTTCCCACCACTGCTGTGAGTGTCTGGCGCTGTCTGCTCCAGGCGTCGCACACCTCCAGCGTGTGCTGCGCTGAGTCCCGACTAGCACCACACTCATGGCACCTAGGGCTCCCTTCCCTGCGAATTCGATGCAGGTAATCACCAAAGCACCCCTGGCCGGTCAAAATTTGTACCAGCCGGTAAGTAAGAGTACCGTGGCGACGTTCCAACCATTGGCGTAAAACAGGCTGTATCGCCTCAATGGTGCGTCGTCCATACACCTCGTCGACTAGATCGTCCGTCCAGCGCTCAATCACGGCGTCATGTGCGTCTCGCCGTATTGCTTCACAATCCTCAATAGTTGGGCGCTCGCCTCGCGCTCTTCGTTCAGCCCTGTGCGCATAGACCTCGCTAAGCACCTCCGCCTCTAACTCCCAGGGCGGAGTGCCAGCCAAAACCAACGCGGCTGCCCCTGCAACGGTGCGGTAGCCTCTTATGGCCCTTAGCGCCATCGCACACTGCGGTTTCCTCAAGAGTGAGCGGATTTTGTTGTTTAGGGCCTCGGCCCAGACTGGCGCCCCATACAAAGCCATACTCCTAACCACTATAGCATACAGACGACGACATGTCGCGCTTGGACCCCCAACATTTGGGAGCAGTCGCCCCAACGACAGCGCGGTACCAACAAGCCGCGGAGCCAGCTTCTTAAAATGCTGTACGAAACTCCAGCGGCTATCGAGAGTCAGCCCAAGATATTTTATTGTTCTCTCCACCGGGATCCTGGACCCAACGACAGTAATTTGAGCTCCCTGTGGTGGTCCCTTCCGTGGCTCGTGGAAGTAAATTGCCTCGGTCTTACTGAGGTTCACTTGTAGCCCTAGCATACGAATCCTTTCAATGACTAGTGTTGTCCCCACCTCCGCCAACCGTGCAGCTTCTGCGTAAGTGTTACCCCGGGCTGTAACAAGCGTGTCGTCCGCATAACATATGACACGAATTTTGGATGGCAGAGTTTCACGAAGCACCCAATTGTAGCCTATATTCCACAGGAGTGGGCCTAGAACCGACCCCTGCGGAACGCCACAGCTAACATTACGGCTATGCATTACACCTCCAGGCCCTATGAACTTAACTTGCCGATCATTCAAATAACTCGCCACTAGCTCTAGCAGATACCGCGGCACCTGATGGAACCTCAAACCCTCAAGGATGGTTTCAAAAGGGATGGTGTTAAACGCGTTGGCGATGTCTAGTGACACCGCCAAAACACCTTCGCCGCTTGACTTCGCCTCATCGCAGATACCTCTAACGTCTTTGACGGCATCCACGGTGGACCTACCAACGCGAAAACCATATTGTTGATCTGACAAGTCAGGCCCCGTTGTCGCCAGATGTTGGGCGATACGTGCCGCGACAATTCGCTCAAAGAGCTTTCCCTCTTCGTCAAGCAGTACAATAGGCCTGAATGATGACGGGGAGTCCGGTGAACGGCCCTCCTTTTTGATCAGACACAAACGACCCGTCTTCCATGCTGAAGGGAATTCTCCCGACTCTAGGCAGGATGTGAAAAGCTCCCGAATCTGATCCGCAAGATGTTTTGACGCCGCCACCAAAACAGGTCCCGGAACACCGTTGGGACCGGGGGCTTTCTTTTTAGCCCGTAGTTTATCGAGTGCTATATCAAATTCAGCGTCAGTAACAGGAGGTGCTCTGGCCGCTGGTTCCTCATTTATTGCCGGAGTTGACATTACGGGTGGAACGAATGTGTCTCTACGCGGAAAAAGTGCGTTTACGGCATCTTGCAGCAGTTGCGGCTCAAATTCCTCCGTTCGTGGTGCCCCGTGTCGCATTTTACTGCGCACTACAAGATAGGGCCTCCCCCAGGGGTCACGATCCAGGTCCTGCAGCCACTCTTCCCTGGCTCTAGATTTTGCAGCTGATATGGCGTTTTGGAGAGCTTTCTTCGTTTCTCTGTAGGCGTCATAAAGGAGCTGCTCTTGTGCTTCCGAGTGCCTACGCCGTCGACACCTTTTGTGGGCCCTTCGAGCGCTATTACAGGCTTCCCGGAGAGATGCCAGTTCAGCAGACCACCAATAGACAGCCTCTTTTCCTGGAGGCAGGCCTTTAGAACGTGGCATAGCCGCATCACAGATCGTAGTAAGGTCTTCTTTAAACCTAACCGCCCGTTCGTTGACACTTTGTCTGTGGTTGTTTCGAGCTTCGTGATTCCAGGCCGCAATCATCGCTGCCTCTTCCGCGAGATTAGGATCATAACGAGTAAAAGCCCACCTTGGGAACCGCGTTCTGTTTCTCGTTTCCACCCTGGGCGGAGCGGGTGCTATTTGAGTAGCTACCTCAAAGGTGATATAGAGGTGGTCGGAGAGCGATTCGACCTCTTTTTGAACGACCCAGCCAGAAATGCGTAAAGCCAGAGCAGGCGACGCGAAAGTGACGTCTACGATAGATCTTCCGTTTCTCCTGACGCAGGTAAATTCATTGCCTCGATTAACCACGCAGAGATTCATTGAAGCTATAAAATCCGCGACTAGATCTCCCTTATCATCGGTGACGGGTGACCCCCACAACGCCGACTTCGAATTTAGATCCCCCATTACAAGCACCTGCATTCGACTGAGCCTACCGACCACTAAACTCAGTTGAGCAAGGTACACCTCAAGTTCGGAGACGCTTGCATTGGGAGAGAAGTATACCCCGACGATGACGATATTTCCCCATTTAACCACCACATAGCCTGCCCCCCTCTCTCTAACAACCAGCGGAAAACGAGAAGTGGGATCAGTAACGACCGCTACGGAATAGTTAAGATCCCCAGCCCAATGGGGCAGGACTGGCACGTAATACGGCTCCGTAATAACCGTGACATCAGCTTTCCACTCCACCATAGACTGCGATAAAAGGTCCTGTGACCTGGTGGAGTGGTTGATATTCGCCTGGAGAAATTTGAAATGGCGTGTACTATCCATTGATGACAATTTCAGGTAGCTCCACTGTCTCCATAGGCTGAGTCCTTTGCACTGTGGGGGGCACCCGCGTACCAGGACCCTCCTTTGGCTTGACCTGCGGTGGGTTGCACTTTCTTCCCCCCATTCTGTGACATGCGGGTCGATCGGCATCCGCACAAACGTCACAGCGATATTCAGTTGCTTGACAATCAGCAGCAATATGGCCCGCCCTACCGCATCGATAGCAGAGATTACTGCGATTAGTCTGGCTTGGACACCGCTGACTTGTGTGCCCGAGGCTCAGACATCTGTAGCAGCGCATCGGTACAGGATCCAACGCCCGAACTTGAGCAGAACTCCAGCCTACTAGGAGCCTGCCAGCCTCCACAATTTTCTTGGCAACGGCCACGGGACATTTCGCTAGAGCTGTCCCCAAACTGTTAGCACCGAATCGGACTTCCCCGACCTTCACCTGGTCAGAATGACATCCGCCTTTTTCTGCAATTGCAGCGATGACATCCTCCTTCACGACCGAATCGTCAAGGCCCGAAATGCGTAAGTCGACACACTTCATGGGTCTCGTGACTTTAGCGACGCCGGACAAAACCTCACGGAGCTTAGTGGCAAGCTCATCCGCCTTTTTCCCATTATCAGGCCCTGGGATCGAGAGGATCCTGGCGCCAGTAGCTGCCGTCTTGCAGCGTACCCCTTCCAAGCCGAAATCTTTCAGTTGCAGTTCCGCCCTTGCCTTCCCGATGATTTGAGCGTAAGTGACACCGTGTTCTATTGCTTCTGCGTCCAAGGTAAGTACTACCGCTGCCGTTTTCGGAGGTGTAAGGCTAGTCTTCTTCTTGGTCTTCTTTTTCTTTTGTGTGGAAGCTTCTGCTGGTGTAGGCCCTGCCTGATTGGCCGCGGCAAGGGCTGCTTTACGCTGTTTATTGGCCTTCTTTCTGCCTATTACCTCGCTCCAGGTTCCTTCTGTGGATGTGGAAGCTGTTGGCGCTTGAGAGCGTTCAGTCTGAGACTGCGCAGAAGAAGGGTCTGTTGTTAAAGTCTGAGGGCGCGGAGGCGCCGGCTGTCGAGCTGGGGGCACCGGTTTTCGAGCTGGGGGCGCTGACTGTCGAGCTGGGGGTGCTGATGCAGGCGGAGGCATCTCGCGTCTTCTGTCAGCCGCTAGCGGCGGTCTAAGTATAGGCGCTGGAGGTAGCCTTTCCTCGATGCTGCTGAGCCTGGTGTTAACCATTTCACCTATGGATATTGTCAAGGAGCGCGCAAACTCCTGGAGAGCCTCCATATTTGCCAAAGGTGGCAACGCAGATGGTAGTGGCGTCGGAGGCTGAGGCGTTGGTGGCAGTGGCGCCGGCCGTATCGACACCGGTGGCAAAGGCGAGCGCGAGCGCGAGCGCGAGCGCGATCTCGCACGCACGGAGTCAGAAGGCGATGGCGCGCGCAAGGAGTTAGAAGTCGACGCCGGACGCAAGGAGTTAGAAGGCGACTCCGCTGATCCACTTTGGCACTGCTGGTTGCGCTCTGAGAACGCTTTCCTTAGACTTTTCACCTCTTCTTGTAATAGTGCGAGCTGCCTATTAAGACGGATATTGTTCGCGTGAACCCTCCGTAATTCATCATCTGGAGAGCGGGTAGTCAGGGTCTCAAAGATGTCATAGAGATCCTTTGCCGCATCATTCAAGCGCTTTTGGTGTGTGCCCTTTAGCTTCCCAGATGAGCGCGAAACATCTGTGATAGAGCTCAGCTTAGCGGACACCTCCTTTCTAATCTCCGCCGTGCTGTCCCATTCAATACCGGGCAAAGGTGACCTAGACCGTAGTTCCTCAAAGGACCATTCCTCCAAACGACCGACATTCGTCATGATTTCAGTGCCATCCATAGCATCGGCGCCACCTGTCGCCTCGGCACCGCCCATCGCCTCTTCGGCATCCCGCTCATAGTCCGACAATGGACGACGCAGATTGAGCTGCGATTCAGACACCGTACGTTCTGGGCGTGGGCCAGTTGCTGCTACACGACCACGGCCACGCCTACCTCTACCTTTCCCGAATTTACCGACTTTAGGACTATCGGCAACAGTCGTTCCACCCGGCCCGACGGAGTCCGGGGTTAAAAATTCCTCAAGAGGGCGTTTTCTTCTAGCACCTGCATTAAGGCTGGTTGCGCTTCCTGTGTTAGAAGGAGCACACTCCTCATCCGCTGAATAAACGTCCGAAACGGAGTTTTTAGACGACGCCGAAAACATTTCTGACGCAGAATGCGCCCGCTCGTTTAAAGCCCCTGAGCTAGGCTTCTCCCGCTCTCTTTCGCCCGAGCTAGGCCCACCGCCAAATTTTAAAATTAGTTTTGTTTTGTTTGAAGATTCCATTTTAGTCCCACGATTATGGTAGCAAATAATCAGTCCACCCGGGCAGAGGCTCCGTACCCGGGTAAGCGTATGGTTCACGAAACAGGGGGTCCGCCAGTCCCCTGCTCCGTTGGCCACGTTGGGACTGGTCTCCCACCAGCCATCCATCCCCTAGCCCGTGGCAGGCGTAGGATTAGGGTTTTTTATTGAGGTTTTCTCCTCGCGGGGACACCCAACTAAGGGCAGCCCCACCGTCCCCCAAAACATGACTGAAGGGACGGCTTCGCCGACGGTTGGCCATGAAGACCCATCCGCCGATTGCGACAACCGCAATCGGACGGACCCGCCGCCTACGCTCGCACCGCCGCTACTGGACTGTCCAGGACGCCGGCCGAGCCCGAACCGCGCTACCGCTGCCCAGAATATGTCTGGGACGCCAGCGCGGAGCCACCGAAACCGCAAATGCGGATAGAACCGCGAGGCTCCCCTCCCGTCAGACTATTAGCCGCCGCCGCGGGAAATGCGACGACGTTGCCCAGGGTGCACGACGGGGACGTTGTCTGACTTCGCACCCCAACCTAACCTAACCTAACCTAACCTAACCTAACCTAACCTAACCTAACCTAACCTAACCTAACCTAACCTAACCTAACCTAACCTAACCTAACCTAACCAGTCGTGCGCGGGCCGTCCTAGAGTGCGGCACGTTTTGACGGAGCTCCGCCGGTAGTTTTTATCACTCCCGCTCCCGGCCGGGCGGGCGGGCGCGCCCTTTGTTATCCATTGTTTCCTTTGTTCTCGGTTCGGCGAGTCCGCGCTCCCACTCCCGGGCGGGCGCGCCCATTGTCTTTTCACACTTAGTGCGGTCGGCGTGGCGGCGGTCGCGCTCCCGCTCCCGGGCGGGCGTGCCTCCATTGTTCTCGACGCGGAGCGGGCGCGGCGTCTTCGTTGCCGTGGCAACGGGCGGGCGCGGTCGTACGACCTCCTCTTCGGTTGGGAGCGGGCGCGGCGTCTGTGTCGCCTTGGCAACGGGCGGGCGCGCTTGCGTGACCTTGCCTTCGGCGGTGTGCGTGTTGTGAGTCGGTGCAGTGGTGTGTGTGCGGGGCGTTGGCGCCTCGTGCCCGCGTTTGCGCTCCCGACTACGTAATCGCCCTTGGTCGAGCGGATTCTTGCTCCCGGGTGGGCGCGCACTGGGTGCCGACTTGGTGAGTGCTTGCTGCGGGACGAGCGTAGCCGTACCCTCGAGCATGCGCGTCTCCGCGTCCGCGGGGTAAGTCACCCTTTGTTTCCGGTTCATTGAACTTCCGCACCTGTCGCGGGAGCGTCTCTGCGCCCATAAAACACTGTATCTGCTCTGTTTGTGAGTACCCTTGTTCGTACTGCGGGCGTGCCGTTGCTCCCGATAGGTAGGTTCCCGTCTCTGGGCGGGCGCTTCCCTGCTCCCTTTACTACAGCGCACTCACATCCCCTTTCTTTGTCTCCATTATGACCACCCAAAGGTCTCCGGTGCCAGGCAAACGCCTGACCCGGGCCAACTCTAGAAACTTCACAGACAATGTTGCACGCGAACCCCCCCCCACTATCACATCCCCCAATAGATTCGACATCCTGAGCACCATCCCTCAAGAGGACACAGACGCCGGCGCCACCAGCTCCCATGCGGGGGTCAACCCGGCGGGCGCCCCTCCGCGGAGCGGTTCTCCGACCTACGCCGGTGGCGACTGCGGAGAACCCGCCCAATGGAACCAGACCAACACCGACATTGTCCAGGGAGCTAAAAGGGCCGCCGACGAGATCGTCACATACGCTAGCAAAATCAAGGACGCCCTGAGGGTTGACCCCAACAGCAGGAACAGGTCAGTAAGAAAAGAACACAAACTTACAATCAACCACTATTGCGACATGATTATTGATAGGGTCCAGGGGGGTTCCCCTAACACTCGTGCGAGAAGGAGACTATTATCCCAGTGGTCCCCCTCGGCACTTATACGAACTTCACAAACATCTCTCGCGGCTCCATCCGTGCGGTGCGACTCTCCCCCACTACCACCCATGGACACCCAATTATCACAGGCCCCAGACAATTTGGGTTCCCACTTTGAAGACTTGCGGCGCGAAATCGGCGACATTAAAACCACACTCAAATCACTCGAGGAGAAGTTTGCGTCACTCCCCCTTTCTCTCACTCCCCCTCCGCCTCCCTTGGAGGACCGTGCTGAATTCAGTGCGGCCATCCAGAAGGTCTCGGACACATACGACCTCCTGCAGCGCAGTTTGGCGCGGGCGGCGGAGGACGGGGGTGGTGAGCCGGGGAGGCCGGTTATTAACGTGTCGAGACCTCCCCCCGCGCACAATGGAATAAGATCATACGCTTCAGTCTTGGCCGACGCCCCCCTCCCGGCGCCTACCCTGCCGGCACTGGTCATCTCGGCGGGCCCCGGCACGGATGCCGCCTCGGATTCGATATTTGACACTCTTAAAAACGTACTTCAAACAACCCACAGAGATGGTATTCGCCCGGTCAGGGTAAACAAGCTCTCAAATGGCAAAGTAAAACTCACCTTTAACAGCCCAGAAAGTGCCACAGCCGCAGAGCGGAGGATCAGGGAGGCTCCCCCGTCCTCCGGTCTGCGCGCGGAAAAAGAACGTAAGCTCTACCCCATGATAATCATCAAAGGAATTCACAGATCCCACGAGGAGCGCAATCTCGTAGAATTGGTAACTAATCAAAATCTGGACACTAACATTTTTAATCCCAACGACATTAAGCTACTATTCACCAGACGAAACCGGAACCCTGACCTATACAATGCGGTCTTGAGAACTTCCCCCCAGGCGTGGCGGGCCCTTGTCGCCCTACACAAGGTAAACATCGGATTCTCCTTCGTGCACATCGAGGATTTCTCCCCCTTCAAACAATGCCGTAGATGCCACGGCTTCGGCCATACGGCGGGCACCTGCAAAGGCCAGGAATTGTGCTACCAGTGTGGCAGCCCTGAACATAGTGCCTCGGAGTGTGCGAGGGGGGAGGGCCCCCCGAGGTGCGTCAACTGCACTAGATTTAACACCACCAACGGCGGAAGGAGAGACAATTTTAAACCACTCAATACTAACCACTCTTCTTTTGATAGCAAATGCCCCAGAATGGAGGCGATGCGTGAACGTATTAAAGACAAAATAGATTATGGCCGATAACCACTCTGACGGCTCTTCTTTGTCCCTAACTCAAGTCGTTTAACAATTTTTCTCCATGATATCCCATCCCTTCATCCTAGTATCTATTTGTGTATTCCATTTATGATATTATACTGTAAATCTGCTGAGCTCTATTATAAAAACCAAAAAAAAACTCATGAGAACTTATATAATTTCACGGACCTGCAACCGGGCGGGCGCGCCCGCTCGACCGTTGGTCTGCCGCTGGTCGCGCGGGCGCACCCGCCCGACATTCTCGTATTATTATCACTGTTGCCACGATAACTGCTATGGCTGGACGGGCGCGCCCGCGCTACCGGTGGCGCGGTCGCGCCCGCCAGGTTGGACATTGTGTGACTCTATCGTTTTTTTTTTTTTAATATATTAATATGCTTTTGTTTTAAACGCAACTGTGCCGGCGTACCCGCGAGACCACCGCGGGCCTCGCGGGTGCACCCGCACAGCACTGTCATGTCACTATAATGCTTGGAGCCTGACCGGGCGGCGACCCCCCGCGACTGTCGTTTCCTCGCGGCTGCTCCGGCCACCGGTCGCGGGGCCGCGCCCGGCCCGACCCACTCGACTCGTACCTGTCACGTATATCTGTTAATAATTGTGTTTAAGTACCTAGTTTAATGCCTATCTGGGCGGGCGTGCCCGCGCGACCACCGCTGGCCGCGCGGGCGCGCCCGCACAGTATAACCACGCTTAGAGCCTGGCCGGCCGGGCGCGCCCTCGCGACTACCACCGGCTACCAGCTGGGGGGCCGCGCCCGTTCGACCCGACCCATGCCATTACTATATTTGTGTTAGCATAAGTTTAAAAAAAAAAAAAGGAGAAAAAAAAAAAAAAAAAAAAAAAAAAAAACTGCCATAAGTACCATGTTAATTTGCCATAATTATTTTTAGTTTCATATCTACACTGTAGTCATAGAATGTCTGGGCACTCGTTTGAAAGTCCGTCCGGGCGGGCGTGCCCGCGCGACTGTCACTGACCGTGCGGTCGCGCCCGCCCGCACAGTATCATCATGTGTAAGGCCGAGCTGGGCGGGCGTGCCCGTGCCCTAGCCTCGTGCACCGGTACCGCGCCCGCCCAACCCGGTTACAACTATTTATTGTATGTTAACCATTTGCTTTGTAGATATACACAAAAAAAAAAAAAAAAAAAAAAAAAAACCCTGTTCGCGGGTAATCATTGTACATAGCTCGTTTGTTAAGGTCTTTTATATATTAATATGCTTTTGTTATAAATGCAACTGTGCGAGCGTGCACCCGCACAGCACCGTCATGCCACTATAATGCTTGGAGCCTGACCGGGCGGCGTCCCCCCGCAGCTGTCGCTTCCTCGCGGCTGCTCCGGCCACCGGTCGCGGGACCGCGCCCGGCCCGACCCACTTGACTCGTACCTGTCTCATACATCTGTTAATAATTATGTTTAAGTGCCTAGTTTTAATGCCTATTTGGGCGGGCGTGCCCGCGCGGCCACCGTTGGGCGCGCGGGCGCGCCCGCACCGTATGACCACGCTTAGAGCCTGGCCGGCCGGGCGTGCCCTCGCGACTACCACCGGCTACCAGCTGGGGGGCTGCGCCCGTTCGACCCGACCCACGCCACACTATAATTAAGTTAGCATAAGAATGGACTTTGCCAAAGGCACCATGTTAATTTGCCATAACTATTGTACTTTCATCTCTACACTGTAGTTATACAATGTCTGTGCACTCGTTGGAATGTGCGTCCGGGCGTGCCCGCGCGACTGTCACTGTCACTGACCGTGCGGTCGCGCCCGCCCGCGCAGTATCACCATGTGTAAGGCCGGGCCGGGCGGGCGTGCCCGTGCCCTTGCCACTGGGCACCGGTACCGCAACCGCCCTACCCGGCCCATGTTACTTATTGTAGTTATTATATGTGAACCATTTGCTTTGTAGTTATTATTATTAAAAAAAATATAAAAAAAAAAAAAAAAAAAAAAAAAATTAAAAAAAAAAAAAAAAAAAAATGGGAAAAAAAAAAAAAAAAAATAAAATAAAAAAAAAAAAAAAAAAAAAAATACGCCACCAATATGCCTATAAATACCATTACATATAAAAAAAAAAAAAAAAAAAAAAAAAAAAAAAAAAAAAAAAAAAAAAAAACACCAATATGCCTATAAATAAACGCCACTACTCCGCTACACCTCTTGTCTCCGCTGCCACTGCGTGCCTCCTCGGTGACGGCGTGGGGGGTCGGCAGGATGCCCGGCGCCGCTGTTGGTGTTGCGCCTCCCGCGTCGTGGGTGCGGCCGTCGCCGCGGCGCGTCGCAGCTGCGTTTTCCCGGCCTGGATGGTCGCTGAATGGACGCCTCTCACTTTTGCGAGGATGGGCGCCGGCGGTCCGCGAGTGCTCGGGGCGGGGGCGTCTGGGCTCCGGGTGGTGCGGGGTGCCGCATGGGCCGTGGGGGTCCTCCGGTGTGCGCGCGGCAGTGGTCCCCAACTTTGTGCACATGGGTCAAGGGTTGGCCGCTTTCGGGCGCACACTGGGAGGAAGTTTCCCGCAGTTTATGCGGTGCGTCTGCTGCCCGGGGCGCGGGCGGGTCTGCCCTGGGTGATTGCGGGCCGCGGGAGCCGGTCTTCGGCGCGGGGCGCCTGTTCGGCGGTTGCCCGGGCGGGGGAGCGCGGCCGTGGTGTGCGGCGGCGGCGGCCGCGCCTGCGGGGTTGGGGGGGGGGGGGTGGCGCCGGCGGCGGAGTCGGGGGCTGAGACGATCTCCCCACCCGGCTGTCTGCGCGAACGGCGTGGAGAAGGCGGTGGAGAGGGGCCGCTGTGAGCGGTCCGGCTGCGGACTCGTCTAGCCACGAAGAAAACAATTTTTTTTTTTATGCTAATACTAACTGTACCTGAGCGGGCGCGCCCGTGCGACCACCGCTGGCCGCGCGGGCGCGCCCGCTCAACCTAATCTTACCACGTATTGTTACTATGCCGTGGGTCTGGCCGGGCGGGCGTGCCCTCGCGACTAACACCGGCCCCCGGCCGGGGGGTCGCGCCCGCCCGACCCGACCCACATGCCACTTTGTATTAGCTTTAATTGCATCTGGGCGGGCGTGCCCGCGCGGCCACGGCTGGTCGCGCGGGCGCGCCCGTTCTGCCTTGTCACACTGCCCTCACGGGATGGAGGTTTATCTTCACTTATTTTATCACCCATACACTTTTTTCCTAATTCAGCTTGTGTGTTATTGTCAACTGCCACCGGGACACCCCACTCTTCATCTTGCGCCTCAACAACCCTTTCCTCGGGTGAGGCAGGGCCTACCGGGCTGGCCCCTGCGGCCCCTCGGGCTGCACGGCTAGGTCGCCTTGTCGGCTCTCTACCACGGGGGCATATGTGGCGGGGGGCACAAATCGACGTGCCGCCCCAGGGGAGGGTCTGACCCGCTCGGGTCCCACGCGCGAAATAATTTAGGGGTGGGCTGTCCCGGTGGCAGTCTTATTGTAATCGTGTTTATTAGTTCATTATGTATAAGTATATATTATATTGATGCCCTTCTTCTCCTCCTATCCCAATATCTTCTGCTTTCTTTCTTCTATCCTCGTTCTGTTGTGTCCCCCTATCCTCCTCTTTCTTTCTACCCCTTTTTCTTACCCCCGGAGCGCGGCACTGGTGGGCAACAAGCCTGACCATGGGATGAGCTCATAGCGCCGCGTCCACTCCCTCACAACTTTTTATCTTTCCCAATTACTCATTTACCCATTCCGTATAAAATCCATATGGATTGCCCTTTACGTCTACCAAAAGTTTAAAAAAAAAAAAAACCTAACCTAACCTAACCTAACCTAACCTAACCTAACCTAACCTAACCTAACCTTTTTTTTTTTTTTTTTTTTTTTTGGCAAGTCAGAAATGCTTTACGCATACCCCCACGCTCGGACACGCGGCGGGGGTTATGTGGGGCTCTCCCAATGACCTCCCCCGGTCCCACACCCAACCTATTCCAACCTAAGCTACAATAGACCCGATGAGGGGCCGGAGGGGGGGCATACCCACTAAAACTGACTTGGTGTGCCCTCTCCTGCTGGTTACCGACGACGAGGGCTCCTGGTGGTATTCGACCACGTCGTCCCAGCCAGCCCGGTTTTCCAGGCCCCTTCCTAGCAAAAGAGGAGATGCCCGAGCACACTTGGGCACCTCCTCTGACACGCAGACAGAACTGCACGTAGCGGGTGGAGGCTGCCCGGCCTCAACCCGCTAGCCCTGTTATGGGGGTAAAAGATCGGCGAAACGCCTACGCCGTCCCCCGGGCCGCCTGCGCCTGAGCGGGTCCGCCTGGGCATCACCCTCGCGGAATCGCTCGGCGGTCTCCTTCTGCGTCATCACCTCCTCGCAGAACGAAACCATAGCTTCCCATGACCTGTCACTGTCCAGCATAGATTTGACTACGCTGGGCAGAGAGAGGTCATTTCCCACCACTGCTGTGAGTGTCTGGCGCTGTCTGCTCCAGGCGTCGCACACCTCCAGCGTGTGCTGCGCCGAGTCCCGACTAGCACCACACTCATGGCACCTAGGGCTCCCTTCCCTGCGAATACGATGCAGGTAATCACCAAAGCACCCCTGGCCGGTCAAAATTTGTACCAGCCGGTAAGTAAGAGTACCGTGGCGACGTTCCAACCATTGGCGTAAAACAGGCTGTATCGCCTCAATGGTGCGTCGTCCATACACCTCGTCGACTAGATCGTCCGTCCAGCGCTCAATCACGGCGTCATGTGCGTCTCGCCGTATTGCTTCACAATCCTCAATAGTTGGGCGCTCGCCTTGCGCTCTTCGTTCAGCCCTGTGCGCATAGACCTCGCTAAGCACCTCCGCCTCTAACTCCCAGGGCGGAGTGCCAGCCAAAACCAACGCGGCTGCCCCTGCAACGGTGCGGTAGCCTCTTATGGCCCTTAGCGCCATCGCACACTGCGGTTTCCTCAACAGTGAGCGGATTTTGTTGTTTAGGGCCTCGGCCCAGACTGGCGCCCCATACAAAGCCATACTCCTAACCACTATAGCATACAGACGACGACATGTCGCGCTTGGACCCCCAACATTTGGGAGCAGTCGCCCCAACGACAGCGCGGTACTAACAAGCCGCGGAGCCAGCTTCTTAAAATGCTGTACGAAACTCCAGCGGCTATCGAGAGTCAGCCCAAGATATTTTATTGTTCTCTCCACCGGGATCCTGGACCCAACGACAGTAATTTGAGCTCCATGTGGTGGTCCCTTCCGTGGCTCGTGGAAGTAAATTGCCTCGGTCTTACTGAGGTTCACTTGTAGCCCTAGCATACGGATCCTTTCAATGACTAGTGTTGTCCCCACCTCCGCCAACCGTGCAGCTTCTGTGTAAGTGTTACCCCGGGCTGTAACAAGCGTGTCGTCCGCATAACATATGACACGAATTTTGGATGGCAGAGTTTCACGAAGCACCCAATTGTAGCCTATATTCCACAGGAGTGGGCCTAGAACCGACCCCTGCGGAACGCCACAGCTAACATTACGGCTATGCATTACACCTCCAGGCCCTATGAACTTAACTTGCCGATCATTCAAATAACTCGCCACTAGCTCTAGCAGATACCGCGGCACCTGATGGAACCTCAAACCCTCAAGGATGGTTTCAAAAGGGATGGTGTTAAACGCGTTGGCGATGTCTAGTGACACCGCCAAAACACCTTCGCCGCTTGACTTCGCCTCATCGCAGATACCTCTAACGTCTTTGACGGCATCCACGGTGGACCTACCAACGCGAAAACCATATTGTTGATCTGACAAGTCAGGCCCCGTTGTCGCCAGATGTTGGGCGATACGTGCCGCGACAATTCGCTCAAAGAGCTTTCCCTCTTCGTCAAGCAGTACAATAGGCCTGAATGATGACGGGGAGTCCGGTGAACGGCCCTCCTTTTTGATCAGACACAAACGACCCGTCTTCCATGCGGAAGGAAATTCTCCCGACTCTAGGCAGGATGTGAAAAGCTCCCGAATCTGGTCCGCAAGATGTTTTGACGCCGCCACCAAAACAGGTCCCGGAACGCCGTTGGGACCGGGGGCTTTCTTTTTAGCCCGTAGTTTATCAAGTGCTATATCCAATTCAGCGTCAGTAACAGGAGGTGCTCTGGCCGCTGGTTCCTCATTTATTGCCGGAGTTGACATTACGGGTGGAACGAATGTGTCTCTACGCGGAAAAAGTGCGTTTACGGCATCTTGCAGCAGTTGCGGCTCAAATTCCTCCGTTCGTGGTGCCCCGTGTCGCATTTTACTGCGCACTACAAGATAGGGCCTCCCCCAGGGGTCACGATCCAGGTCCTGCAGCCACTCTTCCCTGGCTCTAGATTTTGCAGCTGATATGGCGTTTTGGAGAGCTTTCTTCGTTTCTCTGTAGGCGTCATAAAGGAGCTGCTCTTGTGCTTCCGAGTGCCTACGCCGTCGACACCTTTTGTGGGCCCTTCGAGCGCTATTACAGGCTTCCCGGAGAGATGCCAGTTCAGCAGACCACCAATAGACAGCCTCTTTTCCTGGAGGCAGGCCTTTAGAACGTGGCATAGCCGCATCACAGATCGTAGTAAGGTCTTCTTTAAACCTAATCGCCCGTTCGTTGACACTTTGTCTGCGGTTGTTTCGAGCTTCGTGATTCCAGGCCGCAATCGTCGCTGCCTCTTCCGCGAGATTAGGATCATAACGAGTAAAAGCCCACCTTGGGAACCGCGTTCTGTTTCTCGTTTCCACCCTGGGCGGAGCGGGTGCTATTTGAGTAGCTACCTCAAAGGTGATATAGAGGTGGTCGGAGAGCGATTCGACCTCTTTTTGAACGACCCAGCGAGAGATGCGTAAAGCCAGAGCAGGCGACGCGAAAGTGACGTCTACGATAGATCTTCCGTTTCTCCTGACGCAGGTAAATTCATTGCCTCGATTAACCACGCAGAGATTCATTGAAGCTATAAAATCCGCGACTAGATCTCCCTTATCATCGGTGACGGGTGACCCCCACAACGCCGACTTCGAATTTAGATCCCCCATTACAAGCACCTGCATTCGACTGAGCCCACCGACCACTAAACTCAGTTGAGCAAGGTACACCTCAAGTTGGGAGACGCTTGCATTGGGAGAGAAGTATACCCCGACGATGACGATATTTCCCCATTTAACCACCACATAGCCTGCCCCCCTCTCTCTAACAACCAGCGGAAAACGAGAAGTGGGATCAGTAACGACCGCTACGGAATCGTTAAGATCCCCAGCCCAATGGGGCAGGACTGGCACGTAATACGGCTCCGTAATAACCGTGACATCAGCTTTCCACTCCACCATAGACTGCGATAAAAGGTCCTGTGACCTGGTGGAGTGGTTGATATTCGCCTGGAGAAATTTGAAATGGCGTGTACTATTCATTGATGACAATTTCAGGTAGCTCCACTGTCTCCATAGGCTGAGTCCTTTGCACTGTGGGGGGCACCCGCGTACCAGGACCCTCCTTTGGCTTAACCTGCGGTGGGTTGCACTTTCTTCCCCCCATTCTGTGACATGCGGGTCGATCGGCATCCGCACAAACGTCACAGCGATATTCAGTTGCTAGACAATCAGCAGCAATATGGCCCGCCCTACCGCATCGATAGCAGAGATTACTGCGATTAGTCTGGCTTGGACACCGCTGACTTGTGTGCCCGAGGCTCAGACATCTGTAGCAGCGCATCGGTACAGGATCCAACGCCCGAACTTGAGCAGAACTCCAGCCTACTAGGAGCCTGCCAGCCTCCACAATTTTCTTGGCAACGGCCACGGGACATTTCGCTAGAGCTGTCCCCAAACTGTTAGCACCGAATCGGACTTCTCCGACCTTCACCTGGTCAGAATGACATCCGCCTTTTTCTGCAATTGCAGCGATGACATCCTCCTTCACGACCGAATCGTCAAGGCCCGAAATGCGTAAGTCGACACACTTCATGGGTCTCGTGACCTTAGCGACAACGGACAAAACCTCACGGAGCTTAGTGGCAAGCTCATCCGCCTTTTTCCCATTCTCAGGCCCTGGGATCGAGAGGATCCTGGCGCCAGTAGCTGCCGTCTTGCAGCGTACCCCTTCCAAGCCGAAATCTTTCAGTTGCAGTTCCGCCCTTGCCTTCCCGATGATTTGAGCGTAAGTGACACCGTGTTCTATTGCTTCTGCGTCCAAGGTAAGTACGACCGCCGCCGTTTTCGGAGGTGTAAGGCTAGTCTTCTTCTTGGTCTTCTTTTTCTTTTGTGCAGAAGCTTCTGCTGGTGTAGGCCCTGCCTGATTGGCCGCGGCAAGGGCTGCTTTACGCTCTTTATTGGCCTTCTTTCTGCCTATTACCTCGCTCCAGGTTCCTTCTGTGGATGTGGAAGCTGTTGGCGTTTGAGAGCGTTCTGGTTGAGACTGCGCAGAAGAAGGGTCTGTTGTTAAAGCTTTAGGGGGCGGAGGCGCCGGCTGTCGAGCTGGGGGCACCGGTTTTCGAGCTGGGGGCGCTGACTGTCGAGCTGGGGGTGCTGATGCAGGCGGAGGCATCTCGCGTCTTCTGTCGGCCGCTAGCGGCGGTCTAAGTATAGGCGCTGGAGGTAGCCTTTCCTCGATGCTGCTGAGCCTGGTGTTAACCATTTCACCTATGGATATTGTCAAGGAGCGCGCAAACTCCTGGAGAGCCTCCATATTTGCCAAAGGTGGCAACGCAGATGGTAGTGGCGTCGGAGGCTGAGGCGTCGGTGGCAGTGGCGCCGGCCGTATCGACACCGGTGGCAAAGGCGAGCGCGAGCGCGAGCGCGAGCGCGATCTCGCACGCACGGAGTCAGAAGGCGATGGCGCGCGCAAGGAGTTAGAAGTCGACGCTGGACGCAAGGAGTTAGAAGGCGACTCCGCTGATCCACTTTGGCACTGCTGGTTGCGCTCTGAGAACGCCTTCCTCAGACTTTTCACCTCTTCTTGTAATAGTGCGAGCTGCCTATTAAGACGGATATTGTTCGCGTGAACCCTCCGTAATTCATCATCTGGAGAGCGGGTAGTCAGGGTCTCAAAGATGTCATAGAGATCCTTTGCCGCATCGTTCAAGCGCTTTTGGTGTGTGCCCTTTAGCTTCCCAGATGAGCGCGAAACATCTGTGATAGAGCTCAGCTTAGCGGACACTTCTTTTCTAATCTCCGCCGTGCTGTCCCATTCAATACCGGGCAAAGGTGACCTAGACCGTAGTTCTTCAAAGGACCATTCCTCCAAACGACCGACATTCGTCATTATTTCAGTGCCATCCATAGCATCGGCGCCACCTGTCGCCTCGGCACCGCCCATCGCCTCTTCGGCATCCCGCTCATAGTCCGACAATGGACGACGCAGATTGAGCTGCGATTCAGACACCGTACGTTCTGGGCGGGGGCCAGTTGCTGCCACACGACCACGGCCACGCCTACCTCTACCTTTCCCGAATTTACCGACTTTAGGACTGTCGGCAACAGTAGTTCCACCCGGCCCGACGGAGTCCGGGGTTAAAAATTCCTCAAGAGGGCGTTTTCTTCTAGCACCTGCATTAAGGCTGGTTGCGCTTCCTGTGTTAGAAGGAGCACACTCCTCATCCGCTGAATAAACGTCCGAAACGGAGTTTTTAGACGACGCCGAAAACATTTCTGACGCAGAATGCGCCCGCTCGTTTAAAGCCCCTGAGCTAGGCTTCTCCCGCTCTCTTTCGCCCGAGCTAGGCCCACCGCCAAATTTTAAAATTAGTTTTGTTTTGTTTGAAGATTCCATTTTAGTCCCACGATTATGGTAGCAAATAATCAGTCCACCCGGGCAGAGGCTCCATACCCGGGTAAGCGTATGGTTCACGAAACAGGGGGTCCGCCAGTCCCCTGCTCCGTTGGCCACGTTGGGACTGGTCTCCCACCAGCCATCCATCCCCTAGCCCATGGCAGGCGTAGGATTAGGGTTTTTTATTGAGGTTTTCTCCTCGCGGGGACACCCAACTAAGGGCAGCCCCACCGTCCCCCAAAACATGACTGAAGGGACGGCTTCGCCGACGGTTGGCCATGAAGACCCATCCGCCGATTGCGACAACCGCAATCGGACGGACCCGCCGCCTACGCTCGCACCGCCGCTACTGGACTGTCCAGGACGCCGGCCGAGCCCGAACCGCGCTACCGCTGCCCAGAATATGTCTGGGACGCCAGCGCGGAGCCACCGAAACCGCAAATGCGGATAGAACAGCGAGGCTCCCCTCCCGTCAAACTATTAGCCGCCGCCGCGGGAAATGCGACGACGTTGCCCAGGGTGCACGACGGGGACGTTGTCTGACTTCGCACCCCAACCTAACCTTTTTTTTTTTTTTTTTTTGGCAAGTCAGAAATGCTTTACGCATACCCCCACGCTCGGACACGCGGCGGGGGTTATGTGGGGCTCTCCCAATGACCTCCCCCGGTCCCACACCCAACCTAATCCAACTTACTAAGCTAAAATAGACTCGATGAGGGGCCGGAGGGGGGGCATACCCACTAAAACTGACTTGGTGTGCCCTCTCCTGCTGGTTACCGACGACGAGGGATCCTGGCAGTATTCGACCACGTCGTCCCAGCCAGCCCGGTTTTCCAGGCCCCTTCCTAGCAAAAGAAGAGATGCCCGAGCACACTTGGGCACCTCCTCTGACACGCAGACAGAACTGCACGAAGCGGGCGGAGGCTGTCCGGCCTCAACCCGCTAGCCCTGTTATGGGGGTAAAAGATCGGCGAAACGCCTACGCCGTCCCCCGGGCCGCCTGCGCCTGAGCGGGTCCGCCTGGGCATCACCCTCGCGGAATCGCTCGGCGGTCTCCTTCTGCGTCATCACCTCCTCGCAGAACGAAACCATAGCTTCCCATGACCTGTCGCTGTCCAGCATAGATTTGACTACGCTGGGCAGAGAGAGGTCGTGACCCACCACTGCTGTGAGTGTCTGGCGCTGTCTGCTCCAGGCGTCGCACACCTCCAGCGTGTGCTGCGCCGAGTCCCGACTAGCACCACACTCATGGCACCTAGGGCTCCCTTCCCTGCGAATACGATGCAGGTAATCGCCAAAGCACCCCTGGCCGGTCAAAATTTGTACCAGCCGGTAAGTAAGGGTACCGTGGCGACGTTCCAACCATTGGCGTAAAACAGGCTGTATCGCCTCAATGGTGCGTCGTCCGTACACCTCGTCGACCAGATCGTCCGTCCAGCGCTCAATCACAGCATTCTGCGCGTCACGCCGAACCGCCTCGGTCTCTTCTACGGTCAGGCGCTCGCCTTGCGCCCTACGCTCAGCCCTATGCCTATACACCTCGCTGAGCACCTCCGCCTCCAACTCCCAGGGCGGAGTACCGGCCAAAACCAGGGCTGCTGCTGAAGCAACAGTGCGGTACCCTCTGATGGCTCTTAGTCCGATTGCACACTGAGGCGCACGCAGAAGGGCTCTTATTTTGTTTGTGAGGGCCTCCACCCATACAGGTGCCCCGTACAGGGCCATGCTCTTAACGACGGTGCAATAAAGACGGCGACACGTCGTGCTTGGGCCGCCCACGTTTGGAAGCAGGCGCCCCAGCGATAGTGCAGTACCTACAAGACGCGGGGCCAACTTCTTAAAATGCGGCAAAAAACTCCAACGACTGTCAAGCGTCAACCCGAGATATTTTATAGTGCTCTCCACTTTTATTCTAGCACCAACGACAGATATAGAAGCATCGTTTGGTGGTCCTTTCCGAGGCTCGTGAAAGTATATGGCCTCTGTTTTACCGAGATTCACCTCTAGTCCCAGTAAGCGAATTCTCTCAACAACCTGTGTTGTGCCCACCTCTGCTAAACGCGCGGCTTCCGCGTATGTGCCGCCCCGTGCTGTGACTAGTGTGTCGTCGGCATAACAAATGACACTCATTTGGGGAGGCAGAGTGCCTCGAAGAACCCAATCGTACCCTATATTCCACAGGAGTGGGCCTAGAACCGACCCCTGCGGAACACCACAGCTAACCTCGCGGCTAAACATAACGCCACCAGGCCCAATAAACTTAACCCGCCGATCGTTTAGGTAGCTTGCCACAAGCTCGAGCAGATATTGCGGAACCCGATGAAACTTCAGTCCTTCCAATATAGTTTCGAAGGGGATAGTGTTAAAAGCGTTGGCAATATCTAGAGATATTGCCAATACACTCTCACCCTTCAACCTTGCTTCCTCGCAGAAACCTTTTAGGTCTTTCACGGCATCTACGGTGGATCTTCCAGCCCGAAAACCATATTGGCGGTCCGACAAGTCAGGGCCTGTAGACGTCAGGTGTTCGACGATACGAGCCGCAACAATTCGCTCAAAGAGCTTGCCCTCCTCGTCAAGCAACACGATGGGTCTAAAAGACGACGGGGAGTCCGGTGAACGGCCGTCCTTTTTAAGTAGACACAAGCGGCCCGTCTTCCAAGCAGAAGGAAATTCTCCGGCCTCCATAATGGATGTGAACAGCTCCCTAATCTTGTCGCCTACGTGCTTCGATGCTGCCACCAAAACAAAACCCGGGACGCCGTTCGGCCCAGGGGCCTTCTTTTTAGCTCGAAGTTTGTTGATCGCCACATCAAACTCAGCCTCAGTGACAGGAGGCGCTCTGACCGCAGATTCCTGAGTGATCACCGGAGCTGACATCGCGGGCGGAATAAACGTATCTCTTCGTGGAAAGAGCGCAGATACAGCATCCTGCAACAACTGCGGCTCAAACTCCTCCAATCGAGGGGCCCCCTGTCGCATCTTGCTACGTACCACGAGGTAGGGCCTCCCCCACGGGTCCCGATCTAAGTCCTGCAACCACTCTTCCCTGGCTCTAGATTTCGCAGATGATATTGCGTTTTGCAGAGCTTTCTTCGACTCTTTGTAGGCGTCGTAGAGGAGTCGTTCCTGTTCTTCGAAGTGCCTGCGCCGTCGACATCTTTTGTGGGCCCTGCGAGCATCATTGCAAGCTTCACGAAGGGAGGCAATTTCTGCAGACCACCAATACACGGCCTCTTTGCCTGGAGGCAGACCCCTAGATCGTGGCATCGCGGCGTCGCAAATCGCCGTGAGATCATTGCGGAGCCTGACAGCTCGTTCTTCAACACTGTCTCTGCGAGAATCACGTGCGTCGTTGTTCCAGCTCGCAACTATCGCTGCCTCTTCCGCAAGATGCGGGTTATATTGCGTCAGGGCCCATTTCGGGAATCTAGCTCGACTAGTTCTTTCCACCCTAATAGGCGCACGCGTGGAAGCTGGGGCTGATACCTCGAAGGTGATGTAAAGGTGGTCGGAGAGGGATTCGACCTCTTTTTGAACGACCCAGCCAGAAATTCGTAACGCCAGAGCAGGCGATGCAAAGGTGACGTCCACGATAGACCCTCCGTTTCTCCTGACACAAGTTAACTCATTGCCTTGGTTAGCCACGCAGAGGTTCATTGACGCTACGAAATCTGCGACTAGATCTCCCCTATCATCAGTAACGGGGGAGCCCCACAACGCTGATTTTGAATTCAGATCCCCCATTACGATCACCTGCATTCGACTGAGCCTACCAACCGCTACGCTTAACTGAGCCAAGTACAACTCAAGATCAGACACGCTATCGTTTGGAGAGAAGTATACCCCAACAATTGCAATTTTCCCCCACTTAGCCACAACGTAGCCAGAACCCCTCTCTTTTACTTCCAAAGGAAAACAGGAGGAAGGATCTGTAGCAATAGCGACAGAGTCGTTAAGATCCGCAGCCCAATGAGGCAGGGTTGGTACATAATATGGCTCTGACACAACCGTAACATCGATCTTCCACTCCACCATAGTCTGAGATAAAAGGTCCTGTGACCTGGTGGAGTGGTTGATATTCGCCTGAAGAAATTTTAAATGGCGTGTATTATCCATTAATTTGGATTTCTGGTAGCTCCGCTGTCTCCATTGGCAAAGACACTCCTACAGTGGGGGGCGCCCTTGTACCCACACCCTCCTTTGGCTTAACTTGTGGAGGATTGCACTTCCTTCCCCCCATTCTGTGGCAGGCTGGTCGTTCGGCATCTGCACAAACGTCGCAACGATACTCCTTGGCGCCGCAACTGGCGGCGACATGGCCCGCTTTACCACAGCGATAGCATAAATAGCTTCGGTTGGTTTGACTTGGGCACCGCTGACTTGTGTGCCCGAGGCTCAGACATCTGTAGCAGCGCATCGGTACAGGATCTAACGCCCGAACATGAGCAGAACTCCAGCCTACAAGGAGCCTGCCAGCCTCCACAATTTTCTTAGCAACGGCCACGGGACATTTCGCTAGAGCTGTCCCCAAATTGTTACCACCGAATCGGACTTCCCCGACCTTCACCTGGTCAGAATGACATCCGCCTTTTTCTGCAATTGCAGCGATGACATCCTCCTTCACGACCGAATCGTCAAGGCCCGAAATACGTAAGTCGACACACTTCGTGGGTCTCGTGACCTTAGCGACGCCGGACAAAACCTCACGGAGCTTAGTGGCAAGATCATCCGCCTTTTTCCCATTCTCAGGCCCTGGGATCAAGAGGATCCTGGCGCCAGTAGCTGCCGTCTTGCAGCGTACCCCTTCCAAGCCGAAATCTTTCAGTTGCAGTTCCGCCCTTGCCTTCCCGATGATTTGAGCGTAAGTGACACCTTGTTCTATTGCTTCTGCGTCCAAGGTAAGTACGACCGCCGCCGTTTTCGGAGGTGTAAGGCTAGTCTTCTTCTTGGTCTTCTTTTTCTTTTGTGCAGAAGCTTCTGCTGGTGTAGGCCCTGCCTGATTGGCCGCGGCAAGGGCTGCTTTACGCTGTTTATTAGCCTTCTTTCTGCCTATTACCTCGCTCCAGGTTCCTTCTGTGGATGTGGAGGCTGTTGGCGCTTGAGAGCGTTCTGGCTGAGACTGCGCAGAAGAAGGGTCTGTTGTTAAAGCCTGATGGCGCGGAGGCGCCGGCTGTCGAGCTGGGGGCACCGGTTTTCGAGCTGGGGGCGCTGACTGTCGAGCTGGGGGTGCTGATGCAGGCGGAGGCATCTCGCGTCTTCTGTCAGCCGCTAGCGGCGGTCTAAGTATAGGCACTGGAGGTAGCCTTTCCTCGATGCTGCTGAGCCTGGTGTTAACCATTTCACCTATGGATATTGTCAAGGAGCGCGCAAACTCCTGGAGAGCCTCCATATTTGCCAAAGGTGGCAACGCAGATGGTAGTGGCGTCGGAGGCTGAGGCGTCGGTGGCAGTGGCGCCGGCCGTATCGACACCGGTGGCAAAGGCGAGCGCGAGCGCGATCTCGCACGCACGGAGTCAGAAGGCGATGGCGCGCGCAAGGAGTTAGAAGTCGACGCCGGACGCAAGGAGTTAGAAGGCGACTCCGCTGATCCACTTTGGCACTGCTGGTTGCGCTCTGAGAACGCTTTCCTCAGACTTTTCACCTCTTCTTGTAATAGTGCGAGCTGCCTATTAAGACGGATATTGTTCGCGTGAACCCTCCGTAATTCATCATCTGGAGAGCGGGTAGTCAGGGTCTCAAAGATGTCATAGAGATCCTTTGCCGCATCGTTCAAGCGCTTTTGGTGTGTGCCCTTTAGCTTCCCAGATGAGCGCGAAACATCTGTGATAGAGCTCAGCTTAGCGGACACCTCCTTTCTAATCTCCGCCGTGCTGTCCCATTCAATACCGGGCAAAGGTGACCTAGACCGTAGTTCCTCAAAGGACCATTCCTCCAAACGACCGACGTTCGTCATGATTTCAGTGCCATCCATTGCATCGGCGCCACCTGTCGCCTCGGCACCGCCCATCGCCTCTTCGGCATCCCGCTCATAGTCCGACAATGGACGACGCAGATTGAGCTGCGATTCAGACACCGTACGTTCTGGGCGTGGGCCAGTTGCTGCTACACGACCACGGCCACGCCTACCTCTACCTTTCCCGAATTTACCGACTTTAGGACTATCGGCAACAGTCGTTTCACCCGGCCCGACGGAGTCCGGGGTTAAAAATTCCTCAAGAGGGCGTTTTCTTCTAGCACCTGCATTAAGGCTGGTTGCGCTTCCTGTGTTAGAAGGAGCACACTCCTCATCCGCTGAATAAACGTCCGAAACGGAGTTTTTAGACGACGCCGAAAACATTTCTGACGCAGAATGCGCCCGCTCGTTTAAAGCCCCTGAGCTAGGCTTCTCCCGCTCTCTTTCGCCCGAGCTAGGCCCACCGCCAAATTTTAAAATTAGTTTTGTTTTGTTTGAAGATTCCATTTTAGTCCCACGATTATGGTAGCAAATAATCAGTCCACCCGGGCAGAGGCTCCATACCCGGGTAAGCGTATGGTTCACGAAACAGGGGGTCCGCCAGTCCCCTACTCCGTTGGCCACGTTGGGACTGGTCTCCCACCAGCCATCCATCCCCTAGCCCGTGGCAGGCGTAGGATTAGGGTTTTTTATTGAGGTTTTCTCCTCGCGGGGACACCCAACTAAGGGCAGCCCCACCGTCCCCCAAAACATGACTGAAGGGACGGCTTCGCCGACGGTTGGCCATGAAGACCCATCCGCCGATTGCGACAACCGCAATCGGACGGACCCGCCGCCTACGCTCGCACCGCCGCTACTGGAATGTCCAGGACGCCGGCCGAGCCCGAACCGCGCTACCGCTGGCCAGAATATGTCTGGGACGCCAGCGCGGAGCCACCGAAACCGCAGATGCGGATAGAACCGCGAGGCTCCCCTCCCGTCAGACTATTAGCCGCCGCCGCGGGAAATGCGACGACGTTGCCCAGGGTGCACGACGGGGACGTTGTCTGACTTCGCACCCCACCCCAACCTAACCTAACCTAACCTAACCTAACCTAACCTAACCTAACCTAACCTAACCTAACCTAACCTGCCCTGGGTGATTGCGGGCCGCGGGAGCCGGTCTTCGGCGCGGGGCGCCTGTTCGGCGGTTGCTCGGGCGGGGGAGCGCGGCCGTGGTGTGCGGCGGCGGCGGCCGCGCCTGCGGGGTTGGGGGGGGGGGTGGCGCCGGCGGCGGAGTCGGGGGCTGAGCCGATCTCCCCACCCGGCTGTCTGCGCGAACGGCGTGGAGAAGGCGGTGGAGAGGGGCCGCTGTGAGCGGTCCGGCTGCGGACTCGTCTAGCCACGAAGAAAACAAATTTTTTATGCTTATACTAACTGTACCTGAGCGGGCGCGCCCGTGCGACCACCGCTGGCCGCGCGGGCGCGCCCGCTCAACCCTATCTTACCACGTATTGTTACTATGCCGTGGGTCTGGCCGGGCGGGCGTGCCCTCGCGACTAACACCGGCCCCCGGCTGGGGGGTCGCGCCCGCCCGACCCGACCCACATGCCACTTTGTATTAGCTTTAATTGCATCTGGGCGGGCGTGCCCGCGCGGCCACGGCTGGTCGCGCGGGCGCGCCCGTTCTGCCTTGTCACACTGCCCTCACGGGATGGAGGTTTATCTTCACTTATTTTATCACCCATACACTTTTTTCCTAATTCAGCTTGTGTGTTATTGTCAACTGCCACCGGGACACCCCACTCTTCATCTTGCGCCTCAACAACCCTTTCCTCGGGTGAGGCAGGGCCTACCGGGCTGGCCCCTGCGGCCCCTCGGGCTGCACGGCTAGGTCGCCTTGTCGGCTCTCTACCACGGGGGCATATGTGGCGGGGGGCACAAATCGACGTGCCGCCCCAGGGGAGGGTCTGACCCGCTCGGGTCCCACGCGCGAAAAAATTTAGGGGTGGGCTGTCCCGGTGGCAGCCTTATTGTAATCGTGTTTATTAGTTCATTATGTATAAGTATATATTATATAGATGCCCTTCTTCTCCTCCTATCCCAATATCTTCTGCTTTCTTTCTTCTATCCTCGTTCTGTTGTGTCCCCCTATCCCCCTCTTTCTTTCTACCCCTTTTTCTTACCCCCGGAGCGCGGCATTGGTGGGCAACAAGCCTGACCATGGGATGAGCTCATAGTGCCGCGTCCACTCCCTCACAACTTTTTATCTTCCCCAATTACTCATTTACCCATTCCGTATAAAATCCATATGGATTGCCCTTTACGTCTACCAGAAGTTTAAAAAAAAAAAACCTAACCTAACCTAACCTAACCTAACCTAACCTAACCTAACCTAACCTAACCTAACCTAACCTAACCTAACCTAACCTAACCTAACCTAACCTAACCTAACCTAACCTAACCTAACCTAAACTAACCTAACCTAACCTAACCTAACCTAACCTAACCTAACCTAACCTAACCTAACCTATACCTATATAAAAATAACCTATATAAAACTTATACAAACTTTTATTTTAACTCAAACTTTATTTAATTATTTTACATTGCTGTACAGTTCTCACGCATACCTCTGACGACATGTTCAATACTCCTCCCCCCCGCTCGAACCCCCCACTTACACTTACGCAAAAGTCTCCCCCAACACCTTTGCCCCGCACTTCTCTCTCATCTCAACCCCCATCATCTCCCCCCGCGACAACGTCCACACCAGTGCCGTCGCCACCAGCAAATGAGGGACAAGTCAGGGCTATGAGCAGGACCTACGACAAGGACATAGTGGTAGCCTCACAGACCGAGGCCAAAGACGCTAAAGTAGGTCAACCCAAAGTCAAAACAGGTCTATCACCTCGAACCCAAGCTTTTCGAGGTGATAAAAATCAAAAGCAAAAAACCAACATTAAGGGAAAGGACAAAGGTGAACTGTTACGTATGCTAACAACCTTCTGTAAGGAGATCCCGGGCAAGAACAAGTCTTTCCCGGGTATGAGAAGAGACATTAAAGCATGGCTCGAGGAAAATGCTGAGCAAAGCCTTCATATAGTTTCGGAGCTTGCTGCCGGGATCCACAGATTAGAGACGGAATTGGACACCTACAAAACCGGTCAGCCGCTCCCTGTGAACCGCAAGCACACGGACGCAAACACACAGACTCCACCACTATCTATCCAGCCGAAAGAACCCATCCATCGGGAGGACGCTCAACAAAATGTAAACCTGCGAAAGCGCCTCGATGAGATGCAGGAGAGCCTTGAAGGACAAATCTTCGCCATGGGGTCGATGATGAAGCAGCAAATCTGCAACCCCCTATTACAAAAAATGGAGGTAGTGGCTGTCAAGGTGGACTCTGCAACTAGCGAAATCAAACAGGCGAGTGCTGCAATGATACACAAACCACCTACCCTGGACCTAGACATGGGAGCGCTGGACCACAAACTGCAGGCGTTGGTGGGGAGAGTGGAAGACGTGGTCAAACAGGTTGCCACCCCCGCCACCTACGCCAGCGTCGTGGCCAAGGCCCCGTCACCATCAAGATACCCACCGACCCTGGAATCGATTGTGGTTACCTCGGACCTGGAGCATGAGACGAGTGAGGAGGTGCTCCAGAGAGTGAGGGCCGCGGTCGACGCCAGGGCCGGTGGCCTCAGGATCGACAAAATCCGAAAGGCCAGGAATCAAAAGGTTATACTCAGCTGCCGAAACAAATCAGATCTGGACAAAATAACCGAAAAGATTCGACAAAAAGATAACATGTTAAAAGCTGAATGCATTCCCAACAAGGATCCCCTAGTTATTCTCAAGGATGTGCTACTGGAAAACGATGAGGAAATCGTTGATGCGGCGCTCCGACAGAACCCGGATGTCTTTGAGGGAAGGGATGAAGCCACAGTTCGGATGAAAATTAAATATAAAAAACGGACCAGGAACGCACACGCTAAACATGTGGTCCTCCAGGTGGACCCACTGAGCTGGCAAAAGATAACGGCGGCTGGTGCCCTCCACATCGACCTCCAGAGGGTCAAGGTGGAGGACCAGTCGCCGCTCATCCAATGCTCTAAGTGCCTGGGTTACGGTCATGGAAGAAAATATTGCACGCACGAGGTGGACAGGTGCAGCCACTGCGGAGGACCCCATTTGCGGGTCAAATGTGATATGATTATCACAGGGTCACCTCCGGAGTGCTGCAACTGTGCGCCCTTAGGCGGCATAGCAGATCACAATGCATTCGCTGCGATCTGCCCGACAAGGCAAAAGTGGGACTATCTGGCTAGGACTACGACAGCATACCACGCTACATAAACACCACACACACAACGCGATACCGAGACTCTAAAATTGCAAAGTTTTAGAGCCACGATATACAGTGTATAAAGAGCATCAAATTAGACATTTATATTTTGAAAATATAAAGTTCAACATAAAGTCTAATATACACAAAGTAACTTACATTAACCAAAATCCCATCCCAACCTTAAAACACTAAGCCTGAAATCGTACAGTCTAATAAAAGCATAGTACAAGAAATTGGGAAAGACTATATATTATGATGATATATAAAATCTACCCTAAGATAAAATGTTAAATAAATATTAAGATAGGCATAAGTACCACCGTTTTAATTTCGTTACACAAATTTCTACCTTTAAAAATGTTTCTAAACAAATTCATAAATATAAGTAATAAAAGTGTGCAAAACCTGATATAAACACGAATGTTAAAGTTAGTTTTAAGATACAAAGCCATAGATTATGTAAAGATACTGTAATCTTAAGTACTGAAAATCTGTTATCTTAAGTATTGTTAATTAAGTATAAGAAACTGTTATCTTAAGAATGTAATGATGTAAGATTGAATAAAAACTGTAATAATGTTAAGAAGGTTATGTAAAGTAGTTGTTTAAGCAGAAAATGTAATAAAATAAAAACTGAGCTGTGAAAAATGTAAAAGTAAAATATAAAAATATAAATGTAAGAGAAATACAAAGTACTCCAAAATTGTTAAAAAATAAGAATGCATACTGAGTTTACCTTATTTACCCTGTGTAAAAGTAAATAAATAAAGAAATAAAAAATAGAGATAGATAGTATTTAAAATAGGCGGGCACTCCCACCCGTTATTGAAAGAATGCGGATGAATGATAGAAAGACCTTGTATGAAGTATAAAAGTACGAGAGGCATAAAAGTGAGAACTGGAATGAAAGAGAAATATAGATATACAAAGGCTCGGACTTCGCGTCTGAGGAGCAGTGTAGAAATAAAAAAAAAAAAAAAAAAAAAAAAAAAAAAAAAAAAAAAAAAAACCTAACCTAACCTAACCTAACCTAACCTAACCTAACCTAACCTAACCTAACCTAACCTAACCTAACCTAACCTAACCTAACCTAACCTAACCTAACCTAACCTAACCTAACCTAACCCAGTACCCCCGCACCTCTAGACCCGAGCGCCACGTTTTTATGACGCTCCGTGCCTTTAAAATCGCAAAAATAGTGAAAGTTTACCCGATTTCAACAAAAATTACACCAAAAGAAGCGGCTCGTCGAGCCCGTCATTTTGGTGTACCACACTTGGTGCCCAAAGTGAAACTGACGGAAGAAAAGTGAAGAAAAGTGAAAAATTGAGGTTAAGAGGAGCTTTGGAGGAAGAAAACTCGCGAATTTCATCGACGACCCCTGGTTTTTGGACTGTGGGAAATTGTTTTTTGTCGAGGAGCAGCTACCACCCCAATTCCAGATTTTTAACACCAGGATCCAGGAAGTTTTCTAACAAAGTCCAAAAACCACGTGGACACGAGGTCCTGGATCCGCTGGAGCAAATCCAAAAAACACACTACAGCCACCAAGAGGACGTCGCGGCGGACTTTTCAGCACAAACTGGTGCTGAAAATATTGAAAAACGAAGGAGATACAAGGTCCTGAAATAAAAACATTCTAGTCATTAGTGTAAGTGTTTGTGAAACAAAATCCCCCTGGTAAGTTAGAAATTAAAAATTGTTATTAAATTTGTTGGCCCTTCAGGCACATAATTGCAAAGTTTTAGAATTTTCATATAAGTAGTTTTGGATTTATTCGGTTTTCAGGACCGGTGAGGCTATTGCCCCGACATTAGAAAACCAAATAAATACCGGTTTTTTATAGGACAGAGGACTGGATTTTGAGTCACAGGAAGAGGCCGACTCGGGCTATCCTGTGCAAGTAGTTTTTGGTCTAAATTTTCAGTACTTGTCTAGATTTGCCTAGACAAAGTTAAATTTTCAATCGTAAAAATCACTAAAATATTTTATAACCTCTTAATTTATATGAAAATATAAATTAAAAATTCGGTTCTTAGTGTCACAAGAAAGCCCGGGAAGCCCTCTTTACAATAGGATAAGGACCCGCGGGGTAGCCACCCTCACTTCCGAGCGCCACCCCCGCGAAATTAGATAGTAAGGTGCAAAAACCGCAAACTTAAAATTGTAATAGATCGCGAGCTTGAAATTGACTTTTTTATTATAGACAATATCAAAATTCCGTTTGGGACGAAAATTAGTTTTAAATCTACAGGCAATTTGAGTGAAAGAATTTTGGAAATCGTCCCAGCCAATTTTTAGATATAGCCGTTTAAACTTTTTTAAATTTTATTCCTAAATTTCATTGTTTTTTTTCACAAATTTCGAGTGGTTCCCGAAAAGCGGGGCCAACCAAATTTTAAATAGTGGTAGGGACGGGTGAAACCCACCCCTCACCAAAAATTTAAGGATAAGGGTTCATACCCTTAGCCGCAAAACCATTTAATCACCCTTAAATTCGACAAAAATTGGACAAAAAATTTTTAAATAACTTATTTAACACATTATTATTTATTTTAAAATTATTATTTTCATATAGCGGGAAAGCCCAGTCTTTCCCCTTTTTAACAACACCCCTAACTCGCGTTAAGGTTAAAACCCCTCCGAGCGCCACCCCCGCGAAATTAGATAGTAAGGTGCAAAAACCGCAAACTTAAAATTGTAAAAGATCGCGAGCTTGAAATTGACTTTTTTATTATAGACAATATCAAAATTCCGTTTGGGACGAAAATTAGTTTTAAATCGACAGTGGATTTGACTGAACGAATTTTGAAAATCGTCCCAGCCAATTTTTAGATATAGCCGTTTAAACTTTTTAAAATTTTATTCCTAAATTTCATTGTTTTTTTCACAAATTTCGAGTGGTTCCCGAAAAGCGGGGCCAACCAAATTTTAAATAGTGGTAGGGACGGGTGAAACCCACCCCTCACCAAAAATTTAAGGATAAGGGTTCATACCCTTAGCCGCAAAACCATTTAATCACCCTTAAATTCGACAAAAATTAGACAAAAATTTTTTAAATAACTTATTTGACATATTATTATTAATTTTAAAATTATTATTTTCATATAGCGGGAAAGCCCAGTCTTTCCCCTTTTTAACAACACCCCTAACTCGCGTTACGGTTAAAACCCCTCCGAGCGCCGACCCCCCAAAGACACCCAGGTAAAAAGTTTCAGCAAAAAGCTGAACTTAAATAATAACGGTCAAGGGTGATCAGCGACGGATATTAGGCGTTTTTTAAACGCCATAGTCATAAATTGGCGTTTAGTAGTTAGGTATATATTAGGGGTGTATCAATTAAGACAAATTCACTCCCAAGAAATTTTCATCCCCCTACCCCTATTTCCGGAAGTAGGCCATCCCTGGACTTTTCCGGAAAGTTAAAACGCCAAATATTTTTAATTTAACTAAAAAAAGCCTCCCCAAAGTTTCATCCAAATCGTCCCGGTACTTCCCGAGTTACGGATTTTCACCCCCGGTCAGTTGGAACTTTTCAAAATTTCCCTTAATATAGATTTTTATTGATATTTGTGCAATAAAAAATTCTATTTTTGGCCGTAGCTTCACGAGGGGGCCCGGGGCTATAGTACCTTGAAACTGGTTTTCGGGAATTACTTATAGTTTCCGAGCGCCACCCCCCGGGAATTTCCCGATTAAAACATCCGACTGACCAAAACAAAAATCTTTTCGAAAACGCCTAGGCCAACATCAAAATTCAAAATTCCAAAAACAACTTCTATCGATCTGGTATCCCTTCTTTCCCCTATCCCACATCCTAAAATCCCAATCCCGCTTTTCCCCATTTTGTGTCTGGGAGTTAAGGCCGAAATCCCGATAACTCCGAAAGTATCGGAGCTAGACGAATTTCGACCTCAATTCTGACCCTTAGACTCCTTCGGAGTCTGGGCAAAACCCATACTTAATTATCCTATCCCGCACCCTTTCAACCCCCTACCCCCAACCCCTAAATTAAATCTTCGACTCTAAATTCAAAATATCCTCGGAACTACCACTTTGGCAAAGGTAGTCCCATAACAAAATTTTGTCCTTGTAACCTACCCTATCCATTTCCATCAAAAACCCACCCTCCAATTTCACCCCGAACCCGATCCCTCCTAGTCACCTAACCATTGAGTTGTTTTGGTGCCTCTCTTTAATCAAAATTGATTAAAGAGTAATCAAACCGAACCCTACATCCCGAGGTTAATTCTGACCCCGGATTCGGTGAGGGTATCCATAGCCCTTCCCTTCCCACCCCCTACCCTCCACCCTCCACCCCTAAAACCCACCCCCAAATCGAAAAAATTCGAAAACTCGGGAACTACTGGCCCGATTTTGACGGGAGTGGGCTTTTCTGGTCGGGGATAAAAAGCCGGACTTGACCTACCCCTTTGCGACTCTACGTAGAGCGTGTAGAGTCTAATTAAATTAAAAATCAGTTGTAAATATTAATATTAAATACTCCAACAGACCAGTTTTTGTAGTTTTAGGACACCCTGCTTCTCTTTTGAGAGCAGGCATAGGTTTAGAATTATTATTGACATATTTTATTTTATCATTAATTATTATTTTGACTTTTATTTTATCTATTAATTGACTTTTACAACTTTTACAAGTTTATTTTAATTAGTATAGGGACCCTAGACCTCTTTTAAGGCTAGGTATTAGTATAGGACATTTCCAAAAATATTTTTTGGAAATTTTTGAAAAAGTTAAAATTAAGTTTTTATTTATATTATTTTAACAAACGTAGTTTTAAGACACCTGGACCTTTTTTGAGGCCCAGGGAATTTTATTTTTTAATTATCTTTAACCTTCCCTATAGGGAATAAAACTTAATTTTAATTTTAACACAGAAACCAAAGATATTTTATTAGAATTTTATTTTAGTTTAGGACTCCTGGACCTCTATTGAGGCCAGGACAATTTAGTTTAGGACAAAATTTTGAAAACATTCTCAAATTTCTTTTAATTTTACAACTTAATTTCAATTGTTTCTTGAAAAATATAAATATTTTACTACTTTTTTATTTTAGCATAGGACTCCTGGACCTCTACCGAGGTCAGGCCAATTTAGTTTTTGGGACTTTTTTGAAGTTTTTTGGATACCCCAAAAACTTAAATTTAATTTTTCCAAGAAAATAATTGACTTTTTACTATAATTTTATTTTAGTTTAGCACTCCTGGACCTCTATTGAGGTCAGGATTCTTGGTTTTTAGGTTCTTTTTTGACTTTTTCGGATTTTACCAGAAAAACTTTAGCTTTTCTTTTGCCACAAAAACTAGTGAAATCGACTCGTAGATCTCTCCGGAGGCAAATCAAACATTTTTTGGAATTTTTTGGAACAAAAACTTTTTTTCGAAAAGTTTTTGTCTAAAAATTTTCAAAATATTTTTACATATTCTTGTACCCAGAGTCAAAATAAGGCAAAAACTAGTTTTTAATATATTTATTTACGGGTACTTTTGAACTTATAACATTTTAAAGTCTTAATTTATCCGAAATTTATATCTTACTATTTAGTTGTTAGTATTAGGTTATCTGAACCTCTCTTGAGGCCAGATATTAGTATTAGGATTTTATTATTGACGACGTTGCTCCCCTGGGGCCCTTGTACACACACTAAGGTCACACATCTTAACACAATACTCAACAAGTCCCTAAACAAAACAGGTTTTTAATATTAAATTTAGTAAAATTTTGTCATTTTAACAATTTATCTTAATTTATCTTAACTTTATTTTGAATTTTAACTTTTACAAACGCACTAAGTACCTGAATAGACTAATAGGTTAGGTTAGGAGGCTAAGAATTTTAAAATTTTGAAATTGAATTTTAAAA
This sequence comes from Crambus lathoniellus, assembly GCA_949710035.1. NCBI lineage: Eukaryota > Metazoa > Arthropoda > Insecta > Lepidoptera > Crambidae > Crambus > Crambus lathoniellus. The sequence continues at coordinate 135,534 of OX453296.1, forward strand.
TTTTTGAAATCCAATTTCCTTCAATTTAGTCTAGTCACTTATCTTAACGTTCCTCAGTTTTAACTTTAAATATAAATTTAAATTTACCTATCCAAATTAATACTTTTTCAATTTTATTTTCAACTTCATTTATTTCAATTTTATTTAAATCAAATCTTATTTTAATTTTATTTTAATCTTATCTCAATTTTAGTCTTTTAACTTAACTTTATTTAAATACTTTTAAATTCTATCCGATCTTTACACATACCTGTTCTATACTGTGTCGTCCTAATTTATTAATTACAAAATGTCGAATAAGCAGAGAGGTGCCAATGGTAACAGTAGAGGTAGGGCTGCAAACTTCCGGGAAGATACGGTGGTCCACAAGACTCCGCAGGGGAAAGTGGAGAAGATCCCGGAAAGTTTGGGCATAGCGCACCTTCTCCCAGCGATGTCTACTCACGCAATCAGAAACGCCGCGGTAAGGCTCAGAGATAGGATTTTAAAGGCCTTGGAGGCAACTTCGACACACAAGTCGGTAACTAAAGAGGATAAGGCCCTTATCACCAAGGAGGCGAACGACCTCAACGAGATGGTGTCGGAGTTGGCTCAAAGGCTCATAGACATAGATGAGAGAGAGCCCTCGAGTCAGAAAAGAGTGACAGAGGAAGAAGAAAGAGAAAGAGGGATACTTATAAATAGGGAAAGGGACATCCTTTACGATGTTCTTCAAGTCATCAAAAAGACAGAAGAGAACCAACGACAATACATAGAGAACCAGCAGGAACATATACAGCTGACTGGTGATAGACTTACAAGTATGCAAGAACTAATAGAGCATACTAAGGAACATACAAAAGAGACCCTAGAGAGACAAAAAGTATCCACGAAGGTAATAATAGAGAAGTTAGGCAACATCGAGAAAAGGGAAACAGCAGAAGATATAGGAAAACTACTAGCGGAGACAAAGGAGAACACAGAAAAGACCTTAGAGAGGCATGAAGAAACCAAGAGGGTAATGATAGAGAAACTTGAAAGCATAGAAAAAAGAGAGAAAGTTCCAAAGCCGCAGAAGGCAACGTACGCAGAAGTTCTGACGGAGGCCCGGCAGAGACCGCCCCATGGCAGAACTCTTCACTCCATCATAGTGGCGTCGACCGACCCAATGCTGACCAGCGACCAAGTTATGGACGCAGTCAGGAAGACGGCGGATACCGGCGCCGATGAGGAGTGGATTAAAATCCAAAAAGTAAGAAAAGCAAAAGATCAAAAGGTGATAATAGGATGCGAGGACGAGAAAGAAGTAGAGAAGCTGAGAAAGAGACTGGAGAAGGAGAAGACACTGAAAGTAGAAAAGGCTAAAAACAAGGATCCGCTGGTAGTAGTACGATATGTAAGGGGGGACAAGAAAAAAGAGCAAGTAGAGGAGGCCATAAGAAGGAAAGCAGCCAACGTTTTAGAGAAGAGCAAGGATACGAAAGAGCAAATAGAGGCCATATACGAGAAGAGAACGAGAAACCCGCACGTGATGCACGTGGTCGTAAAGGTGACCCCCGCGATTTGGCGGCAGTTGACAGAGGCGGGGACTATCCAGCTACAATGGGGCATCTCCAAGGTAGAGGATCAGTCCCCGATCATCCAGTGCTCCCGCTGCCTGGGCTACGGCCATATCAGGCGGGTCTGTACGGAGGACTCGGACAGCTGCAGCCATTGCGGGGGAAACCACGTGTATGCCGTGTGCACAGAGAAGGAGAGTCCCCCCAGCTGCCTCAACTGTAAGCGGGCCAAGCATACTGAAAGTCAGCACAACACCTTTGACAGCATGTGTCCCATTAGGGATATGTGGGACAAGCTGGCCCGCTCAAAGGTGGCCTATTGCTAAGGGCCGCCAAAATAGAAAATCTGAATGGCAAGCTAACTTAGGCAGTATTAATAGGGACACAGTAGGGACAAACAAAAGCACACACCCTGGAGCAGCCAAGTACGTAAGAGTGCGAAGAGACGGAGGGCAACCACCCAGACAATGCCGCCACGGAGGGGAGCTGGAAACGCGCTGGACAGGGAAGGTAGTAGCTAAAACAATGTATGGTAACAAAAAATGGTTTTTGCAACCATCCACTTGCGGAGGTGAAACCAACCCACACCGCGACCAGCCCGCCTCCGGGATGGCCTCGGGGTTAAGTAGCCTTATACCGAGACTCACGCCCATACGGAAAAATCCAGTACATGCACACAACACACACACACAAGGGCCCAAACAAGCAAAAGTAGGCAAAGTAGTGGTAGGCAAAAAATTCTCAGTTACTAGTAAACGCCAAGTGAACAGATACCTTACGCAACAAAATATACATACATAAAGAGAAAAGTAAAATATTATTAGAACATAGGAGTAGATACAAAGCTGAAAATATAAAATCTCTCACAGCTATAAGTAGGGAAAACAGACAAAGCAATAGTATTACATTAGCAAAGATATACATATATAAGACATAATAAACAAAGACAAAGAAATCAAGAATAGGGGAAAACATAAGTAGAAATATAAGAATTGCAGTAAATAAAAGAGAAAGAAATAGACGGTAGGAAGCAATAATTACAGAAATAAAACTATACATAAGCTAAGTAATGTACTTATTAGAAAGTAAGAATATACTGTAAAAAGGAAAAACAAGAACTGTAACTAGAAATAAGAAACGTAATACTCCAGTAAGAAAAGAAAAGAAGAACCACGCAAGAAGAATCAAGCAAAAAGAATCAAGCAAGAAAAGAGAAGAAATAAAAAAGAAGATAAGAAAATTTGTATGTAAAAGAAAGTAATAGAATATATGTATGACAAATTGTAATTAATGTAAGAAATTAAAGAAATGCAAACGAGGAATTATGTAAGGTAAAGAAAATCAATGTATGTAAAAATTATAAATAAGAAGTAAGCGAAGGGTTTAATAAATGTAAATAAGTAATATTAAAATGTAAAATGTAAGGCAAGGAAACAATGGCAATTAATCATGGCATGTAACTAGTAGTGAAAATACGAAGAATATACGATAGTTATAAACAGTAATAAGAACAAAATGTAATGAAACAGAAATAATAGAATTAGAAAATAGAAAGCAGAAATAATAATGTAAAGTACATAACACAAGTAATACAAAAATGTAATATTATATAAGAAAGAAAATTTTGAAAAGAAAATATCCCAAAAAGGGAAAAAAACAAACAAAAGAAAAAAGAAAGACAAAAAAGACAAAAGCAAAAAAAGGCCTGCTAAAAAGCGGGGAGCAATAAAAAAAAAAAAAATAAAAAAAAAAAAAAAAACCTAACCTAACCCATTCTGGCTCCGACCGCCGTCGAGTAAGCATCAAAAACACGTGGCTCCCGTACTTAAAAATTCAAAGTTGTGGGTTTTTCTAATCGTACAAAGGTGCGCTATACATCAAAAGTTGCGCGCTGACGAGGCGCATTCGTGTGTGCAAGAAAATCGAAGATCGGATTACAGTGCACAAAGTTATTAAGTGAAATGTGAAAGTTTGGTGAAAAAAGTGCAAAATTTCGTCAGTTTTTCGCCCACTGCGTCCAGAGCTCTTGAGACGCGTGGGATTTGGAGTTGTCGGCGTGTGCGCCTCAGCGCCCTCTACATTTTGGTGCTGTTTGCTGAATTTTTCCGGCAATAGCATCGGAGTTATTAGCAAATTTATACTTAACCTCCAAACACGTGGTCGGTCTTCCCGGTGCGGCCGGGTGTGGAAAAGGACACCATCAGGAGGGGCGCAGCGAGACGAGCCACCCGACACCTCAAGCATCTTCGTGAGCCACATAGAAGTTAAGATTTTTATATTTGAACATTTGGGAAATTATATCTCCTAAATATTATATGACATAAAATTTGCCGATATTTTATAAAAGTAGATCCTATTAGACCCTATCTAACAAAATTTAAATTTTTGAAATCGGATAATAAAAACCGGAGATATAAATTTTCAAAGTTAGGGGATGAAACTTCCCCTTGAGTTTGTACTTTCATTTTAAGAGATATTTTTGAACTGTTTTTTGTGTTTTATAGTGTTTTGCGTGCTTTATTTTTAGGTACCTTGTTTATATTTTTAGCGTTTATAGTTCCGGAGATATTTGTGTTTTTAGGTTTTAAATTGGTATTGCTTTTTAGGGGTATAAGACAGAGGGCTAGAGGGTCCATAATTGCTTGGGACACCTCAGGGCACATCTAGAAAGCCCAAACACTGGTGGGCTAGGCCTGTTTTTAAGAATTTACCCAAACGGCGGCCATTTTTGTTCCCAATCCTCAGTTTGGGTAAATTTTTGGATCGCCGATAACTCGTGTGCTATTGGGAGTAGAGAGCTGGGATTTCCAGAGTAGGGGGTGTTATTTTACCATCTTTGAGGATCCGGGGCGTTTTCCTCAAAATACCAACTTTGTGGAATTTCGCACTTTCACGCAGTGTCAAAGGTAGCCCTTGACCCCCTAACCCCCCTAGGAAAAACCCCGACTCTTTGGTCCTAATGGTTCGGGACCTATTGACACCGGAAGTTTTCCGGAAGTAGCCGGAATTTTTAGGAAATAGCCCGTATCTCCGTCAATATTGATCGTAGCGAGTTGGGACTTAAGGATAGGGTGTAGTAAATTTCATCCCCCATCCCCCCCCACGGTCAAAAATCCAAATTTCCTACCTTGCTTTTTGCATCCCTTTTCTTGATCCCGCGAGGTAGAGCCCACCGGGGCACCCCCGATAGACCCAAACTCGGGGCAGCTAGCACGAATAGCGGCTGAGATACGGGCCTTCAAAGTTGGCGCCGCCATCTTGGATCCGCCATTTTGAAAACTTTGAAGGGCCGTAGCTCCTGAGATATTCGAGCTACAGGGCTGGGGATTTTTGCATAGGGGCTCCCCGAGAGACTTCTTTCACCTCGGTAGGGTAAATTTACCCTATCGTTACCTGAAAATTAATTTTCAGTTGACCCTACCAAAAGACAGGTCTTCGACCCCTCTATGCGACAGTCCAAAACCCTAGTTCTAGGAGCCCAATAGTTTCCGAGTTATAGCCGAATTACCCAAAACTGAGGATAAATGACCCAAAAATTACCCTTGGGGTAACTCGGAGGCTATTAATCCTAGAGAAACGAGTTTGATGTCCAGCTGTAGGGCTTTTTAAGGGCTACCATCGCCCCATAGCACGCGACCAGGTCGGAGCCGCCCTTGCGGCCGCCATTTTGTTTTTAGGTAGAAACTTCATAACTTTTAGGGAAAAATTCCTAAAAATATTCAGTTTTCACTGGAGGGTGTATTTTGCCACCTCCTCAGACTTACCAACTTAGTAGAGACATAGAGCCACCTTTTGCGACTCTACATACAAAAACTATACCTTTTTATTTTCTGCATACAACGTAGGTAAATTACCTAAAAACTTTTTATTTTTGCTTAGTTAAGATAACCGGGTGTCCGCGCAGGCGTTGACATAAAATTTAATTAATTGACACATATATACACGTGGTAACATACTTATATATAAAACTTATACAAACTTCTATTTTTACTTTAACCTTATTTAGTATTGACGCATACCTCTGACGACATGTTCAACACTCCTCCCCCCCGCTCGAACCCACCACTAACACTTACGAAAAAGTCACCAAGTGAGGATACAATGTCCTCCCCAACACCCTTGCCCCGCACGTCTCTCTCATCTCAGCCCCCATCATCTCCCCCCGCGACAACGTCCACACCGGTGCCGTCGCCACCAGCAAATGAGGGACAAGTCAGGGCAATGAGCAGGACTTATGACAAAGACATAGTGGCAGCCTCACAGACCGAGGCGAAGGACGCAAAGGGAGGTCAACAAAAGAAGACAGGTCTATCACCTCGAACCCAGGCTTTTCGAGGTGACAAAAATCAGAAGCAGAAAGCTAGCATTAAGGGGAAGGACAAAGGCGAACTGTTGCGCATGTTAACAACCTTCTGTAAGGAGATCCCGGCCAAGAACAAGTCTTACCCGGGTATGAGAAGAGACGTTAAAACATGGCTCGAGGAAAATGCTGAGCAAAGCCTTCACATAGTTTCGGAGCTTGCTGCTGGGATCCACAGATTGGAGACGGAATTGGACGCCTACAAGACCGGTCGGCCGCTCCCTGTGGACCGCAAGCACACAAACTCAAGCACACAAACTGAAACAATACCTAGCCAGCCGCGAGAACCCATCCATCGGGAGGACGCTCAAACAAATGCAAACCTGCGAAAGCGCCTCGATGAGATGCAGGAGAGCCTCGAAGGTCAAATCTTCGCCATGGGGACGATGATGAAGCAGCAAATCTGCAACCCCCTAATTCAAAAAATGGAGGTGGTGGCTGTCAAGGTGGACTCGGCAGTCAACGAGGTCAAACAGGCGAGTGCTGCAATGACGGAAAAGTCTTATGCCAGCGTAGCAGCCTCAACCAATGTGGTCAAGCCATGGAGAGGTGCCGGGAACACCCTCCACTCGGTGGTCATCACCTCCATGGAGGAACAGGAGACAGGAGAAGAAGTCCTCGAAAAGGTCAGAGACACCCTGAATGTAGAAGAAGGATGGGTGACGGTGGAGAAAGTGAGGAAAGCCAAAGATAGGAAAGTGATTTTGAGTTGTAAGACTGAGGAGGAGCGTAGGAAGGTAAAGGACAGGATAGAGAGAGAAGGGAAAAACCTAGTCTGTGAGGAAATGAGAAATAAAGACCCTCTCCTCATTTTCAGGGATGTGCTGGCAGTGCGCAAGGACGAAGAGCTCCTTGCTGCCATAAGAAACCAGAACAAGCACATTTTCCAGGACATAGGAGAGGAAGAAAATAGACTGGTGACCAAATACAGAAGGAGAGCGAGAAATCCTCATACGACCCACCTGGTCGTCGCCACCTCTCCCGCTATCTGGAAAAGGGCAACAGAGTCAGGCGCGATGTACATTGGACTACAGAGGATAAGGGTAGAGGACCACTCCCCCTTGGTCCAATGTACAAAGTGCCTGGGATATGGGCACGGTAAACGTTTTTGCCCGGACAAGGAAGTTGACCTGTGCATACACTGCGGTGGTCCCCACCTGAAATCTGAATGCGAAGTGTGGAAAGCCGGTGCTCCTCCCACCTGCAAAAACTGCACAAGGGATAAAGTTGACCAACTGGAGAGGCCTCACCACGCTTTTAGCAACGACTGCCCGGTACGGAAGAGGTGGGACAGAATTGCTAGGAAAACTGTAGCGTACTGCTAAGGGCACCCCGGAGAAAACTCCCTACCTGCTGCTACAAGCAAACTTGCAGAGGAAGAAGTTAGCAACAAACGAGCTCTTGCTGGAAGCCATGAAAAGGAAAGCAACGATCGCGCTCGTCCAAGAGCCCTACGTTGGGGCGGCTGGAAGTATGAAGACACAGAGCGGAGTAAGAGTCTTCCAGAACAATGGTGACGGGACCGTCAAAGCGGCAATCGCCGTCTTAGATCCGGACATGAACATAGACCAATACCCAGATCTTACTACTAACAACATCGTAGTAGTGACGGCCCACACCAGGGCCTGGAGGACTACGCTCGTGTCTTATTACTTCGAGCCGGACCAACCTATCGGCCCATACATTGACCAAATAAAGCGGATCGTTGCCAAGACGAGAACCACAAGGCTAATTATAGGCGGAGACGCAAATGCGAAAAGCATCTGGTGGGGCAGTTCTGAAATAGATCACCGGGGTCACGACCTAGCAGAAATGATTCACGAACTCGACCTGCACATCCTTAACCAAGGAGACACCCCCACATTCTTCACAGTCCGGGGGGGCAAGACGTTCTCAAGTCGCGTAGGTGTCACCTTCTGCACGACCGACCTGCTGGATAGAGTAGCTGACTGGAAAGTAGAAGAGGAGCTGACGAGCTCCGACCATAACGGGATCTCACTTAACCTACTGCTGGAAAAATCCAAGGGAATAAGGGTCGAGAGAACCACGAGAAAGTACAACACTAAAAAGGCTAATTGGAGCGAGTTTCATGAGAAACTCGCCCAATTAAAAGAGGAAAACGCCCTAAATCCAGCAGAGGTTAAGAAACTAACCAAGGTGGAGGAGATAGAACTTGCAATCAACACATACAACAGAATTATTGCAGAAGCCTGCGAAGCAAGCATGCCTAAAAAGAAGACGAATGACAAACTCACCATCCCGTGGTGGTCCAAGGGGCTCGAGGCGCTAAAGGCAGAGGTGTCAACAAGAAAACGCCGTATTAAAAACGCGGCCCCCCTACGGAAGCGAAGGGTTGTGGAGGAATATCTCGAGAAAAAACAACATTACGAAGAGGAGGTAAAGAAGGCGCAGACCACAAGCTGGAAAGGGTTCTGTGAAAAACAAGACAGGGAAGGACTCTGGGAGGGAATCTACAGGGTAATAGGAAGAACGGCAAAGCGTGAGGTGGATGTCCCGCTAGTAAGGGACGGAAAGACTCTAGACATGAAGGAATCCGTTAAGTTATTGACGGAGACTTTTTACCCCGGGGACACAGCGGAAACAGAGAATGAAGAACACCGTTCTATAAGAAGGGAGGCAGAAATGGTAAACGCGGGCGAACAAGGTGAACCTTGCGACCCGCCTTTCACCATGACCGAGCTAGAACGTGCGGCAGATTCGTTCAATCCCAAAAAAGCCCCTGGAGTGGAAGGGTTCACGGCGGACATCTGCCTTCATGCCATCAAGGAGGACCCAGCATTATTTCTGGCCTTAATTAACAAATGCCTGGAGCTCAGCTATTTCCCCCTGGAATGGAAGAGGGCCACGGTCGTAGTACTTAGAAAGCCAGGGAAGGAAAATTACAGTATCCCCAAGGCCTACCGACCGATCGGACTTCTACCAATACTAGGCAAGATCTACGAAAAGCTGCTGGTAGCGAGACTCAAACACTACATCTTGCCAAAGATGAGCCCCAACCAATATGGCTTCATGCCGCAAAAGAGCACGGAAGACTCCCTCTACACCCTAGTGCAGCACATCCGTGCAAAGCTGACAGAAAAGAAAATTGTCTTGCTCGTATCACTGGATATAGAGGGAGCCTTCGACAGCGCTTGGTGGCCAGCGATAAAGATGAGACTGGCAGAAGCGAAGTGCCCCCTTAACCTTAGAAGAGTTATAGACAACTATCTCTCCGACCGAGCCGTCTCGGTCAGATACGGGGGCGAAGAACACACCACGCTGACTAGCAAGGGATGTGTCCAGGGCTCAATAGCTGGCCCCATCTTATGGAATTTGCTGTTGGATCCACTCCTGAAGAGTTTGAGTGAGAGAGGCGACTATAGCCAAGCCTTTGCGGATGACGTGGTGCTTGTCTTTGAAGGTGAAACGGCTCAGGAAATTCAAGCGCGGGCAAATGCCACCCTCGAACATGTCCGGAGGTGGGGCGTAATAAACAAACTGAAATTCGCTCCGAATAAAACCAACGCTATGGTCATGACGCGCAAGTTGAAATACGACGCTCCACACCTTAGTATGGGCGGGGTGGACATTATGCTGTCCCGTGAAATAAAACTTTTGGGCTTAACCATCGATGACAAACTAACTTTCAACCCGCATGTCGCCAACGTATGCAGAAAAGCAATTGGTATAGGAAAACAACTTTCGAGAGCCGCGAAGGTCAGTTGGGGGTTACACCCGGAAGTAGTTCGCACAATTTACGTCGCAACGGTGGAACCTATAATCTTGTACGCCGCGAGCGCATGGGCCCCTGCTGCGCAAAAGCTAGGTGTGCAGAAGCACTTAAATGCCGTACAAAGAGGAGTCGTGCAGAAGGTCTGCAAGGCATATCGCACGGTGTCCCTGCACGCAGCACTGATTCTCTCTGGGATCCTCCCGCTAGACCTCCGAATCCGAGAGGCGGCCTCGTTATACGAGGCCAAGAAGGGAGTGCCCCTATCAGAGCTGGGTGACAGGGAGGTCGAGCGACCAGCCTCCGCGCTTGAGACCCCGCACCCCGCCGAACATATATGCTTGGAGTTCCAAACCCTGGCAGACCAGACACAAACCGATGCAAACAGCAACTTCGACATCCGTATATTCACTGATGGCAGCAAGATTGACGGCCGAGTCGGCGCAGCTTTATCCATGTGGAATAAAGAAGCCGAAATTAAGGCCGTCAAACTTGCTTTACCATCATACAGCACGGTCTACCAGGCGGAACTCTTGGCAATATGCGAAGCGGTCAAACAAATTGGTCAGCGCAAAGAAACTACTTTCGCGATTTATAGTGACTCCACTGCAGCATTGCAATCTATAACGAGTTTGGACCGCCTGCACGCCCTGGCTGTTGAAACCAGGGCAAACATTAAAATAGCCCGTGAAAAACGCAAACAAATTAAATTGTTCTGGATTAAAGCCCACATAGGGCTAGTAGGAAATGAACGCGCGGACCAACTGGCCAAGGAGGCGGCAACTACCCTAAAGACAAAGCCGAAATACGACCCTTGCCCGGTTTCATTCGTCAAGCGAAGCATTCGGATGCGTACGCTTGACGAATGGAACCAAAGGTACGAAACTGGCGAAACGGCTGCCACAACGAAAATATTCTTCCCAAATGCAATTAGGGCGTACAGAGTAGTCAGGAAATTTGAGCCAGACCCAATACTCACCCAAGTTATGACGGGGCACGGTGGGTTCTCCGAGTACTTACATAGATTCAAGTGCAAGGACAACCCATCGTGCATCTGTGATCCCGAAGTTCCCGAGTCCATTCCCCACCTCATCATAGATTGTCCCCAACATAGCATCGAAAGATTCGATACTGAACAGAAACTCGGGTGTAAAATTGCCCCAAACAACATAGAGGATATTATGATAGGAAAACACAGGGAAACTTTTCTATCTTTTTGTAAGAATATAGCTGTAAAAGTAAATAAAAGAAATAAAGTAGATTAGTAAATTATGCTAAGATAATATAATTGTATATTATACTTTAACATAAGGATATTGTATGTAAACAATAAAAACGTAGAAATAAGAAAGCAAAAATGTAATAGAATAAGTATAAAAAGTGTAACTAGCAATAAGGAAATAAAAATGTTAAAAGAACCCGTATATTATATAGAAACAAAATAGTAATAAGATAACAAATGTATTAGAAGTAAGATTGTAAAGTATTTGTAAGAAAATGATTTGGAAATAAAGAAAATGTGTAGTTGTTCAACCTGAACCCCCTAAATAATAAACTTAAATAGAGTAAGATTAACAGAAATAGAGTAGGCGGTCTCTCCCGGCCGTTATTGTACAAATGAGGAAGAATGATAGAGTCGTATGAGGAATGAAAGTGCGAGAGGCATGAAAGCGAGAACTAGTATGCAAGAGTAGCTCACAAAAACTTGTAAAAACAGGCTTTGACTCAGTGTCAGAGGCTAAAAAAAAAAAAAAAAAAAAAAAAAAAAAAAAAAAAAAAAAAAAAAAAACCTAACCTAACCTAACCTAACCTAACCTAACCTTTTTTTTTTTTTTTTTTTTTTTCGAGGGGAAAATGTACTTTTACGCACCGCCCGCCACCAGATAACTGGGGCAGGGGAAGTGGGACTCTCCCGCTGGTGAACAGCGGGCATACCTTACACTAAAAACCCCCCGTTGTGACGTCTCTGCCGGTTGTCGGTGGCATGGGTTCCAATCGGGAATCGACCACACCGCCCCGGCCGGCCATGGCTTATCCTGGCCTCGATCTTGTGTTTAGGAGACGCGCGTCACGAGTGGCGTCTCCGTCCTTCATCATGGGGGGAAAAGATGCGCGGCGTAGCGCCTTCTACGTCCCCCAGTTCGTCGGCGTCTGAGCGGGTGCGCCTGGGCATCACCCTCGCGAAGCCGCTCAGTGGCCTCCTTCTGCGTTATAACCTCCTCGCAGAAGGTGGCCATGGCGCCCCAGGCCCTGCTGTCTTCCAGCATGGCCCTAACTACACTGGGTAGGGAGAGATCAGTCCCCACCACCGCCGTGAGTGTGCGGCGCTGTCGGCCCCAAGTTGCACACACCTCCAGGGTGTGCTGCGCCGAGTCACGAGCAGCACCGCATTCGTGGCACATAGGGCTCACCTCGCGCCGAATCATGTGCAGGTAATCCCCGAAACAACCGTGTCCGGAGAGTACCTGCACAAGGCGGTAAGTCAAAGACCCGTGCTTCCGCGCCACCCACTGTCTCAGCACCGGCTGGATTGCTTCAACTGTGCGCCGACCAAACTCCGCGGACTCGAGTTCCTCCTCCCATCGCTGCATAACTGCGTCGTGCGCGTCGCGTCTTATCGCTTGGACCTCCTCATGGGTCAGACGATCTCCCCGTGCCCTACACTCAATTTTGTGCCGGTATACTTCGTCAAGCACCTCCGCTTCCATCTCCCATGGCGGAGTGCCTGCCAGCGCTAGGGCCGCCGACGCAGAAACTGTACGGTAAGCTCTTATAGCCCGTGTAGCCATCGCGCGTTGTGGGGAACGCAGGAGCGCACAGATATGCCTATTCATGGCATCTGCCCAGACCGGCGCACCGTATAAGGCCATACTTTTAACTACGGTCGCATAGAGGCGACGGCAGCTAATGCTTGGCCCACCAACATTTGGGAGTAGCCGACCGAGAGCTAGCGCCGTCTTAACAAGTCGCGGGGCCAGCTTCTTAAAGTGCGGTATGAAGCCCCACCGGCTGTCTAGGGTCAAGCCCAGGTACCGCATAGTATTGCCTACAGGGACATTTACACCATCCACTGACACAAAAGCATCGGCTGGTGGGCCATCGCGGGGCCCATGAAAGCAAATAACCTCCGTTTTATTCAGAGCTACCTCCAAACCCAACATTCTTATCCTTTGGACAACCAGGGTCGCGCCAACGGTAGCCAGACGCGCCGCTTCTGAGTAGCTGTTGCCCCGGGCGGTGATTAGGGTGTCATCCGCATAACTGATGATGTTCATGCGGGGCAACAGAAGACCTCGCAGGACCCAATTGAAACCAATGTTCCACAGGAGCGGCCCGAGGACTGACCCCTGTGGAACGCCACAACTTACTTCACGACTGTACATGGCTCCTCCTGGCCCAATGTACTTGACCTTACGTCCTGACAAATAACTTGCAACTACTTTTCGGAGATAGTATGGAACCTCGTGAAACCGTAGGCCCTCCAAGATGGTTTCGAAGGGGATGGTGTTAAACGCGTTGGCGATGTCAAGAGACACCGCCAGCACCTGTTCCCCTCTCGAAGTTGCCCTGTTACAAATACGCCTCAATTCCAGCAGGGCGTCAACAGTGGACTTTCCAGCACGGAAGCCATATTGCCGCTCGGACAAGTCAGGTCCCGCAGTTGAGAGGTGCTGCTCAATACGCGCGGCGAGTAGGCGCTCGAAAAGCTTACCCGCCTCGTCTAGGAGAACGATGGGCCTGAACGATGAGGGCGACCCAGGAGCACGTCCTTCCTTTTTTAAAAGACAGAGTCTGCCGTTCCTCCACGTGTAAGGGAACTCTCCCGACTCCAGGCACAGGGAAAACAGGTCCCTGAGCTGTTGTCCTAGGTGTTTTGAGGCCGCCACCAACACAAAACCAGGTACTCCATCTGGGCCCGGAGCCTTTCTCCCCTTCGCTCGGAGTCTGTCTAGCGCGGCATCGAGCTCCTCTTCGGTGACTGGAGCAGCCCTGACCGTCATCTCGTCTTCCCTTGTCGGAGAGGTCATTACCGGCGGGACGAACGCAGCCCTTCTCGGGAAGAGGCCAGACACAGCGTCACTCAACTGTCGTGGCTCAAAGTCCTCTAGCGAAGGCGCACCACCGCGCATTTTACTGCGTACCACGACAAAAGGCCTTCCCCAGGGGTCGCGGTCTAAGTCCTGGAGCCATTCCTCTCGCGCTCTGGACTTTGCCTGTGAAATGGCCTTCTGAAAGTCCAGTTTCGCTTGTTTGTAGGCCTCGTAGAGAAATTGTTCCTCAATCTCGGTATGCCTTCTTCGGCGACAACGTTTGTGGTCTCGACGCTTTCTATTGCAAGTTTCCCGGAGAGACGCCAGCTCAGCGGACCACCAGTAGACTGCCTTCTTGCCTGGAGGCGGGCCCAGGGAGCGGGGCATTGCTGTATCGCATATGTAAGTGAGGTCCTCTCGAAGTCTAAGAGCCCGCTGATTAGCGCTATCTTGGCGGCTATCGCGGGCATCATGGTTCCAACCTACAACTATTGCGGCTTCTTCAGCTAAATTTGGGTCGAAACGTGTGTGAGCCCACTTTGGAAACCGAGCACCACTACCTACACTTCTCCGGGGCAGTCTGTTAGTTGATGCCACGTTGGTGGCGACCTCAAACGTTATGTATTTATGGTCAGAAAGGGACTCCACCTCTCCATGCACACGCCACCCTGAGATCCGAGCGGCTAGAACAGGGGTTGCAAACGTCACGTCAACTATTGAGCCACCATTCCGCCTCACGCACGTGAATTCGTGGCCCCTATTGCAAACTGCGAGTCCAGACGACGCTGCAAAGTCTGCGACTATGTCACCTTTGTCGTCCGTGACATGGGAGCCCCAAACGGCCGACTTAGCGTTGAGATCCCCCATGACCAAAACATGTTGTCGCTGACCAACCAACCGACCCACAACAAGACCTAGGAGATTAATGTAGACTTCTAGTTCGGCTACACTTTTGTTCGGAGAGAAATAGACCCCCACTATAGTGACATCCCCGAATTCAGCCACCACGTATCCCCGTCCCCTCTCCTTAGCCACTAACGGAGTGCGAGAATCGGGATCAACTAGAATTGCGACCGAGCCGCTTAAATCGCCTACCCAATGAGACAAGGTTGGAACGAAATACGGCTCCGAGATCACAGTTATATCAACCTTCCACTCCACCATAGTCTGCGAAAGCAGATCTTGAGACCGGGTGGAGTGATTGACATTAGCCTGAAGAAAGCTGAGATGCGGTGCACTAGTCATCGCTTTGTTCTGACATTATCTCAGCTTCCTCCGGCAGAAGCGGGTCGGCTACGGTGGGAGGGGCACGAGTACCTGGGCCCTCCTTTGGTTTGACGTGAGGAGGGTCACACTTCTTGCCCCCCATTCGGTGACCAGAGGGTCGCCCAGCATCTTCACAGACGGCACATCTATAAGCTGGTTGACTGCAGCTAGCAGCGATGTGTCCGTCTCTCCCACAGCGGTAGCACAGCCCACTACGGTCAACCTGACTCGGACACCGCTGGCTCGTATGCCCAAGGCTCAGGCATCTGAAACAGCGCATAGGCAGCGGTTCTAAAACACGCACCATGGCCGAGCTCCAGCCCACCAAAAGTCTCCCCGTTTCTACAATCTTTTTGGCAATAGGCACTGGGCATTTTGCCAAAGCCGAGCCTGATCCCCCCGGACCAAATCGGACTTCTCCTACCTTAATCTGGTCGGAGGAATAAGCTTCTCCGCCCTTCTCCAAAATAGCAGCCATAATGTCCTCTTTCCCGATCGAGTCATCGAGCCCTGAGATACGGAGGTCAACACACTTTGTGGGTCTCGTGACTTTAGCCACTCCCGACAGCACCTCGCGCAGCTTAGAAGCCAACTGATCCGCCTTCTGTTCATTTTCAGGGCCTGGGATGGAGATAATCCTGGCCCCCGTTGCCGCCTGCTTACAGCGGATGCCCTCGAGTCCGAAGTCCTTAAGCTGCATTTGTGCCCTAGCCTTGCACAGGATGGTGGCATATGTAGCACCCTGCGCGATAGCATCTGGATGCAGTGTCAAGACGACTGCTGCCGATCGCGGTGCTGAAAGACCAGCTTTCTTTTTGTTTCGCCTCTTGCGTTTCTTGTTTTGAGCGGCTGCATCGGCCGTATCAGCTGGTGAGTTGGATGCCCCCTGCGACGCAGATTGAGCCGCCTTCAACCTCTTGTTTCTGGCTTTTCGGCTTTCAGCCGTCTCCCACTCCCCTTGTGCTGGGGTTGGCGCTGACGGCGTCGCCGGGCTATCTGGCTGACTACGAGAAGAAGAAGGGCCTGCTGTTGGTGCCTGCCGACGAGAAGGCGCTGGCGCTGGAGGTGGAGCAGCTGGTGCTGGTGAAGGAGGCTCTCTCCTTTTATCGCCCGCCAGCTGCGGTCTGATGACGGGCGCTGGGGGAAGTCTCGACTCAAAGCTGCTGAGTTGGGTTTTCACCATTTCCCCAATAGAAACAAACAAGTCTCGTTTAAAATGCTCCATCATTTCCGCCTGTAGCGCAAACGAATCTTTGGCAGGCCTGGGCACAGAAGACTGTGCTTGACATTCGGATAATGTTTTGCGCATGGCCTTCATTTCCGTCTGTACTTTCTCCAGCGTAGATGAGAGGCGAATATTTTCAGCGTGAAGCCTACGAACTTCTACATCATCCGACCGTACAGTTAAAGCGTTGAAGATTTTAGAGATACCTCGTATCGCGTCTTTTAGAACCTTCTGACAGGAGCCCTTGAGTTTCCCTGATCTCTCGGCCACACCCTTTATAGCTTCCAATTTTTGCGCCATTATAGCCCTGAGACGCTCAGCACTCTCGTCATCCTGACCAGGTTGTACTGATAAGTTCGAACCTGAATCGCTGCTTGGATCCATCATCGACCAGCTGTCATACTGTCCGCCAGCGAACTCTCCACCAGTGAACTCAAACGCATCATCCGCGTCCCTTTCATAGTCGTCCAATGGGCGGAGTTTTAACGACTTGACAAACTCAGTCCTTGCCATATTCCGCAGCATATCCTTCGCACGACCTATACCAGTACCAATGCTCTTGGTTGGAGGACGACCGCGTTTCCCACTACCACGCCCAACAGCGAATGGCTTAAGCTTTTTAGTGGTCGGCGCAGAAGTCCTCACCCTATCATCAGACTCAGGAGAGGATTGGACATCTCTCGTACGCTTTTTTGCCTTAGACTTTTTACCAACTCCCCTGGCGGCAAGGCAAGACTGACTACTCGCTGCTGAAGGGCTAGCTGACGCTGAAGGGTCAGCTAACGCTGAAACGCCAGCCGTCGCTGAAGGGCCAGCCGACACTGCGACAAGATTGGGCAAACTGCCTGCTACTGAAGAGCCAGCTGCAGCTGGCGCTAAACTGGACTGACTGCCCACAACTGAACCTTTCGAAGACGCCCCGTTTGTTTCGGACGCCGAAAACATTTCGTGCTCACTTATCTCGCCTGAGCTAAGCTTCACCCGCTCTCTTCCGCCCGAGCTAGGCCCACCGCCGAACTTTAAAATTAATTTTTGAGTTTTGGATTCCATTTTGATTCCCACGATTATGGTAGCAAATAATCGGTCCACCCGGGCAGAGGCTCCATGCCCGGGTAAGCGTATGGTTCACGAAGCAGGGGGTCCGCCAGTCCCCTGCTCCGTTGGCCACGTTGGGACTGGTCTCCCACCAGCCATCCATCCCCTAGCCCGTGGCAGGCGTAGGATTAGGGTTTTTTAGTGAGGTTGTCTCCTCGCGGGGACACCCAACTAAGGGCAGCCCCACCGTCCCCCAAAACGTGACTGAAAGGGACGGCTTCGCCGACGGTTGGCCATGAAGACCCGTCCGCCGATTACGACAACCGCAATCGGACGGACCCACCGCCTACGCTCGCACCACCGCTACTGGACTGTCCAGGACGCCGGCCGAGCCCGAACCGCGCTACCGCTGCCCAGAATATGTCTGGGACGCCAGCGCGGAGCCACCAAAACCGCAAATGCGGATAGAACCGCGAGGCTCCCCTCCCGTCAGACTATTAGCCGTCGCCGCGGGAAATGCGACGACGTTGCCCAGGGTGCACGACGGGGACGTTGTCTGACTTCGCACCCCAACCTAACCTAACCTAACCTTTTTTTTTTTTTTTTTTTTTTTCGAGGGGAAAATGTACTTTTACGCACCGCCCGCCACCAGATAACTGGGACAGGGGAAGTGGGACTCTCCCGCTGGTGAACAGCGGGCATACCTTACACTAAAAACCCCCCGTTGTGACGTCTCTGCCGGTTGTCGGTGGCATGGGTTCCAATCGGGAATCGACCACACCGCCCCGGCCGGCCATGGCTTATCCTGGCCTCGATCTTGTGTTTAGGAGACGCGCGTCACGAGTGGCGTCTCCGTCCTTCATCATGGGGGGAAAAGATGCGCGGCGTAGCGCCTTCTACGTCCCCCAGTTCGTCGGCGTCTGAGCGGGTGCGCCTGGGCATCACCCTCGCGAAGCCGCTCAGTGGCCTCCTTCTGCGTTATAACCTCCTCGCAGAAGGTGGCCATGGCGCCCCAGGCCCTGCTGTCTTCCAGCATGGCCCTAACTACACTGGGTAGGGAGAGATCAGTCCCCACCACCGCCGTGAGTGTGCGGCGCTGTCGGCCCCAAGTTGCACACACCTCCAGGGTGTGCTGCGCCGAGTCACGAGCAGCACCGCATTCGTGGCACATAGGGCTCACCTCGCGCCGAATCATGTGCAGGTAATCCCCGAAACAACCGTGTCCGGAGAGTACCTGCACAAGGCGGTAAGTCAAAGACCCGTGCTTCCGCGCCACCCACTGTCTCAGCACCGGCTGGATTGCTTCAACTGTGCGCCGACCAAACTCCGCGGACTCGAGTTCCTCCTCCCATCGCTGCATAACTGCGTCGTGCGCGTCGCGTCTTATCGCTTGGACCTCCTCATGGGTCAGACGATCTCCCCGTGCCCTACACTCAATTTTGTGCCGGTATACTTCGTCAAGCACCTCCGCTTCCATCTCCCATGGCGGAGTGCCTGCCAGCGCTAGGGCCGCCGACGCAGAAACTGTACGGTAAGCTCTTATAGCCCGTGTAGCCATCGCGCGTTGTGGGGAACGCAGGAGCGCACAGATATGCCTATTCATGGCATCTGCCCAGACCGGCGCACCATATAAGGCCATACTTTTAACCACGGTCGCATAGAGGCGACGGCAGCTAATGCTTGGCCCACCAACATTTGGGAGTAGCCGACCGAGAGCTAGCGCCGTCTTAACAAGTCGCGGGGCCAGCTTCTTAAAGTGCGGTATGAAGCCCCACCGGCTGTCTAGGGTCAAGCCCAGGTACCGCATAGTATTGCCTACAGGGACATTTACACCATCCACTGACACAAAAACATCGGCTGGTGGGCCATCGCGGGGCCCATGAAAGCAAATAACCTCCGTTTTATTCAGAGCTACCTCCAAACCCAACATTCTTATCCTTTGGACAACCAGGGTCGCGCCAACGGTAGCCAGACGCGCCGCTTCTGAGTAGCTGTTGCCCCGGGCGGTGATTAGGGTGTCATCCGCATAACTGATGATGTTCATGCGGGGCAACAGAAGACCTCGCAGGACCCAATTGAAACCAATGTTCCACAGGAGCGGCCCGAGGACTGACCCCTGTGGAACGCCACAACTTACTTCACGACTGTACATGGCTCCTCCTGGCCCAATGTACTTGACCTTACGTCCTGACAAATAACTTGCAACTACTTTCCGGAGATAGTATGGAACCTCGTGAAACCGTAGGCCCTCCAAGATGGTTTCGAAGGGGATGGTGTTAAACGCGTTGGCGATGTCAAGAGACACCGCCAGCACCTGTTCCCCTCTCGAAGTTGCCCTGTTACAAATACGCCTCAATTCCAGCAGGGCGTCAACAGTGGACTTTCCAGCACGGAAGCCATATTGCCGCTCGGACAAGTCAGGTCCCGCAGTTGAGAGGTGCTGCTCAATACGCGCGGCGAGTAGGCGCTCGAAAAGCTTACCCGCCTCGTCTAGGAGAACGATGGGCCTGAACGATGAGGGCGACCCAGGAGCACGTCCTTCCTTTTTTAAAAGACAGAGTCTGCCGTTCCTCCACGTGTAAGGGAACTCTCCCGACTTCAGGCACAGGGAAAACAGGTCCCTGAGCTGTTGTCCTAGGTGTTTTGAGGCCGCCACCAACACAAAACCAGGTACTCCATCTGGGCCCGGAGCCTTTCTCCCCTTCGCTCGGAGTCTGTCTAGCGCGGCATCGAGCTCCTCTTCGGTGACTGGAGCAGCCCTGACCGTCATCTCGTCTTCCCTTGTCGGAGAGGTCATTACCGGCGGGACGAACGCAGCCCTTCTCGGGAAGAGGCCAGACACAGCGTCACTTAACTGTCGTGGCTCAAAGTCCTCTAGCGAAGGCGCACCACCGCGCATTTTACTGCGTACCACGACAAAAGGCCTTCCCCAGGGGTCGCGGTCTAAGTCCTGGAGCCATTCCTCTCGCGCTCTGGACTTTGCCTGTGAAATGGCCTTCTGAAAGTCCAGTTTCGCTTGTTTGTAGGCCTCGTAGAGAAATTGTTCCTCAATCTCGGTATGCCTTTGTTAGATTTTAAGGAGAAAGTATAGAAATATGACTATTCTGATAAAAGCTGTAAGCTGTTCAATTAACTAGGAATAAAACCATAAAGCTTATATTTCAATAAGGCCAGAATCAAGTAAAACACAAATAAAAATTTAAAAGCATTTTATTATTTTGATTCGTCCTCAATTTTTTACCTACCACCCGTTAAGGACATCTTTTAGCTGATAAGAAAAACGGGCGAAAAAAACTCACCAGCGTTATCAGAAACAACGACATTTACAAAATAATTATGTCGTTTTTGGACAAACAACACATTTTATCGTAATTAACATTTACAACCACATTACTTTTCATGATAAAAGATTAAACAACATTTAGGAATAACATCAAGCATTTGCTATAAACTGTTACTTCATATTATTTCCGTACTCACATCATTTATACAAAACCACTAAGGACAACATTAATTTAATATTATCAAGTAATAAACAAGTATATCCCTTTAACAAAAGAATAACTTCCGCAACATCTACCAGACAATACATTAGCATTGGATAGCAAAGAAAAACAGTAACAGAGAAATATAAAATTACAGGGGGGTATACTTAACTCAACAGTGCTGCTGACGACTCGAACCACAAGACTGTTCGTTTTACCGCCAAGCTAGCTTTTATATCTTTATTGACAATTCCTTAAAAAACATTAACAAGGATGATACTTTTATTAAACCATTTTTAAAACCTTTTGAAACATATGAGAATGATTCACCACTATCTATTATCAAGAAACACATCGTAAATTGTAAGAAATATCAGTTTTAAATTCTCATCTTGTTTGGAAACAAGTAATGTTACAGTCCGACATAAATATTCTTAACATTTATCAACCTTTAAATATTTATCATAGCCAAATGATTTGAAAACCACTGGAAAATAGCTAACATATTATTTTATTAATAACAAACAATAATGATAAGATAAATTCTTCAAAAATAACAATAATTAGTAACAGTATCAGTTTTAATTCCACTTCCTGTTCTTAAGAAGGAACGTTTAGTTAAGCATTTACCATCTTATTGATTTTATCACAGCCAAATGCTGTAAAAATCTGTCGAAAATATCAAAGTTTGTGTTTGATAACTAATAAAATATTATCATATGGCAATTCACTCAAAAATGACAATATTATAACTTGACTTATTCCCTAAAGTAACACGGCCATACTGACCGAACTTCGTCCCCGAAGTTCCCACTCAATACCATTAATTTTATCTTACTTTTTACACCAGATATTTTATAAGTGATCTGTTTCATATATACATATATATTGCATTTGGTTGTAATCTATACATATAGGTACCTAATAAAACAGTAACCAAACTAAATCTGTATATGTTATATTTCCAAGAAATAATTACTGCTACCCATTGTAAGTATACAAGATATAGACCTCAAAACGATAAAAAGTCATGGAGTGCCCTGTTTCTGTGTCATTTGGTGATAAAATACAAAGTTATACATGTAGTTTACTATACTATACTTTTCATTTAAGTATATAATTTTATATTGTGTAGGTATCATTTATGTAATATGTAAGTATATGTATTTATTTTTTTCTTAGTAATCCAATGATATCATTTTATATTGTGTATGTATAATTTATGTATTTTGGGTAAGAAAGTATGTTGTAAGTATGTATTGTGAAAGCAAAAAGGTAAAAATTTAACTAAGTAAGTATGTATTATAAGTATAATTCTTGTATGTTTTGTATGACTTATGTTTATTATCTTCGTATCGATCATTCCTCTATAGACCCCGATTTTTTTCCTGTCAATTTCTTCATACAGTAAGTTGTCTGGAAGAGAGCGCTCTGCGCGATAAGACCGCCTTTGTAACACTAGTTTTGAAATTTATTTTTTAATTACCTATGTGATGTTTTGTGTTATTGTGGTGTAATAATAAAGCTTTAGGTAATAAATAAATAAAATATACACACATAATAGTTGATGTATTTTTTTGATAACTGCGATATCTTTTGGTTGTAATAAATACATAAATAAGATTTTCACTACACTGGTCAAGAGCTTCGTTGGCGTCAAACCCCATCACCCGCTGCACGTGAAGCCAGGTAAGCGACCGCTCATGGCCAACAGCGTTTTATCTCATCATCATTTTATCTCAATTTTTTTTCTCATCTCATTTCATTTCAACATCACTCAAAAACAACAAATCAAATACAATCTTAGTCAACATACCTACTGCCACCCCTGGGCAATTGTCTCAATAGTCACATATAGTCAACAAGTCAACTGCCACACCAGGTAGTCAACTTAATAATCACTTGTTCAATACAATCATCGTGACAGTGGTCATGGTCAAGTGTCTCAAATTAGACAAATGGCCCACCAGCATCATTTTTAAAATTACGATCAAATTTAATGTCAATCACCAAATATACATAGTTGTTTCCTCTTCTTATGTGTGACTCAAATATGTTTGGCAGCAGTGCTTTCAAAAACTCCCCTAAGGTAAACGGTCATTTGGAAAAAAAATCGTAGTTTCATACAAGATTTTAGGTTAAATTTTCCATAACAATTAAACAAACGATCTTGGCTAGCAACACCATAAAACGTTTTCTGTCAAACTACACTGCGCTTACGATTAATTACTCAAGTGGTTCCAATATCGAGATAAAAACCCTATAACTCTTTGGTATTCTGTATGCAAAATTTCGTCCAAATCTTTCAGCCGTAAGCAACAATTTTTTTTTTAATTATTTTTTTATTATTTTACCTGAATTCTATTTACTTCTAACTTTATCGAAACTTTCTTAATAATACAATTGTACAACTTGAAATATTCGTAGTTCCCGTCTGCCTGTAAATCGACGTTTTGAATTAAATCTATCAATTCTGAGAAATTTCTCGAATTCTAGTATGAGAGAAAAAAAACCAAGTTAACTTTTGTATGGTTATGGTTACCAATTTTAATATTTTCATAATCCGCTTGGCCATACTGATATTGCTGTATATCTTACATTTGACACTGGAACTACATATCACTATTCGACTATAAGATTCCTACATATTTTGATACGTATTTGAGGTAATCATATATATTACCAATATTTCTGTAAATATAAAAAACCGATTTTATTTGAAATGAAAAATGCGAATTTTCCTCTAATGGCAAGCAAGGAAGAACCAAACTAATAAATATCTTAATCATTAACTGAAATTACTTTCTGTGTCGTTAAAACGGTAAGAGATTTCAATATATAAAAGGTAGTAAATGTATCCGATTCTAAATAACTCTTATTTTAATGTCCATTAAAATAAAGTGATGTTTAGCATCTTAAAAAAATGTGCGATATCATCTGCTGTTCAAACTCATAAAACTGAACTAATTTGCCATTACTTAGATAAATAAAAAGTGTAGGAAAAATATTTTTTCCGGATTTGTGAACCTAATATACCTATTACTTTCCCATGTGGCTGTTTTTTTTATCATAAAAAGACCTTAGTGTTTATGATTATGACTAACATTAGACTGATAGTAGCAAAGAGTAATGAAGCAAAACGTTTCTCAAATTGCAGTGGTAAAAAGAAAAATTGTATCTCGCATCACTCGATTTATCAATCAAGGGTCAAGACAAGACTGAAAATAGTTTTGGCGACTACTAGGTCCTACTACTATTACCTAACTTGAAAGAACCATTGCAACATAATCCGATTCAACTACTGTTTTTTTTAACCTAAAATATGGATAACATTCGGACGAGGAGTCCGAGTAGATAACGTCTTTCGATTAATTAATCAAAATGGTATTTACTCCTAGTAACACAGATTGACTATCATTTTCTCAAAAGAAACTTGGAAAATCGAAATTTTAAAAGTAAGTAAGTTATATAGAAGTATACCAACCTGTATAAGTTTACCAAAATCTTCTTGATTATAGCTAAAATGTTAGGAAGGTATTAGGTAGCCAGTACCTAGCCAGTTTTTTTTTTTTTTTTTTAGAATAGCAATATATTCCATAGCTTGTGCTACCGGTTTGGAATTCAGCTCCAGTTGTATTAAATATAATCCATACATATATCCAATAAATATCATGAAAAATAGATTCTTGATACTCAATTGTAGCAAAATCTAATTCAATACACATGGTTTTGTAGGTACTAATAATTTTCGTTAATACGTGGTTTGATATACTAAGAAGTCTTTAATTTGTAGCTTAAGATATTGATACATTATGTAAATAAAGAATATCGATTCTGAAAAACAGCTTATTGAAGAAAGAATTATGATTATGACATTTATGACACAAATAGAATGAGAAAACAAAATCTCAGTTAGCTTTTTAACGATTTTAAGCGACAGATTAATGATTATAAAACTGAATACATTCTAGGCACTGCAAAGATAATTTTATTTCTTAAACGAACTTAGCCTTTCTGAATCTAAAGCGGGTAAAACTATCTCGTACAAGCTTTTCGCTCGCAGCTCTGCCCGTGTGAGCTAGACGATGTTTTCCCGTGGCAAAGGTATATTTTCTAGAGGTAAAAAGTCTTATGCTATTCTAGAGCATAATTTATATCTCTGTCCAATGTCATCCATATTTGTTCAGCTGTTTAACCGTGATTGAGTATCAAAACAATCACACACAACAACACACTTAAACTTTACTATGGCTGAGGTGAGGTGTCATTACATACATGTACGTACCTACATAATATGTATCATTCACATTACAATAGACCAGGCATTATTTTATAGGATAATCCAAACAAAAACACATGGTTAATCGATATCGCAGTACCAAATATAGGTACACAATATCACAAAAACTATCGCATAAAAAGTCCACAAATACACTGACCCAGAGACAGGAGAATGTATCCATAGTTTCAATTACTCTGACGAATTACTAAACTGTCAACAACGGACGTACCAAAACATTCAGTCAATATTAAACTACCTCCTACATGGTCTCGCACCATCCACGTACATAAAATTGCAAAAAACCGCCACAATTGTAAGAATGGTTATGGATGCCCCCGAAGAAACAATAAATTTTTCACCCACTAACGAATTAAGTAAATCCATAAAATTTTGATTATTTAAAAAAACCTTTAACGCACAGTCCCACAAAAGCGGAACATACTATGTATTTTATAAGTGAGAAACGCAAAAATAATAATAATATTCAATTTTTAATTGGTACATTACATACTATTCTATCGGCCAAGTTTGTCAGAATAAAATCTTACTGTCACTTAATAACAGTTAAATCTTTATTAATGAAGATGTATTTATCTTTATTATTGTTAATGACTTAAATCATGGTTAATTCTTTTCTAGACTTTCACAGTGGAAATCTTTCATAGTATTTATAGGTTTATAGTACCTACTAAGGCTAGTAGTTAATCAAAGAATGACACTTTTTTCTAATGATACCCTCAATTCGTACCGAAGTTTTAAATAAATATAGATCCCCAAAGGGCTTTACTGGCTTTACTGACCAACGAAATGCGGCTCCAAATTCCTTGGCCAAGTTTCGATAATCTTGCACCAGGAACCAGTCCAGTCACCGGGTTGGACAGAAGAACGACATCGTCACCTTGACACGATGGATGACCCGTAATTTGAGGTGGCAGCATTGCAGCGCCACCTTGTCACGATGGATGTCCCGTAGTTCGAAGCGTAGTAGATTAGCCAGATCAGCAGCATCCATCCATAGAACATAAAAAACATATTATGAATTGGTCGTGGGCTTAGTTAGCACTTCTGATGTTAGATTTTAAGGAGAAAGTATAGAAATATGACTATTCTGATAAAAGCTGTAAGCTGTTCAATTAACTAGGAATAAAACCATAAAGCTTATATTTCAATAAGGCCAGAATCAAGTAAAACACAAATAAAAATTTAAAAGCATTTTATTATTTTGATTCGTCCTCAATTTTTTACCTACCACCCGTTAAGGACATCTTTTAGCTGATAAGAAAAACGGGCGAAAAAAACTCACCAGCGTTATCAGAAACAACGACATTTACAAAATAATTATGTCGTTTTTGGACAAACAACACATTTTATCGTAATTAACATTTACAACCACATTACTTTTCATGATAAAAGATTAAACAACATTTAGGAATAACATCAAGCATTTGCTATAAACTGTTACTTCATATTATTTCCGTACTCACATCATTTATACAAAACCACTAAGGACAACATTAATTTAATATTATCAAGTAATAAACAAGTATATCCCTTTAACAAAAGAATAACTTCCGCAACATCTACCAGACAATACATTAGCATTGGATAGCAAAGAAAAACAGTAACAGAGAAATATAAAATTACAGGGGGGTATACTTAACTCAACAGTGCTGCTGACGACTCGAACCACAAGACTGTTCGTTTTACCGCCAAGCTAGCTTTTATATCTTTATTGACAATTCCTTAAAAAACATTAACAAGGATGATACTTTTATTAAACCATTTTTAAAACCTTTTGAAACATATGAGAATGATTCACCACTATCTATTATCAAGAAACACATCGTAAATTGTAAGAAATATCAGTTTTAAATTCTCATCTTGTTTGGAAACAAGTAATGTTACAGTCCGACATAAATATTCTTAACATTTATCAACCTTTAAATATTTATCATAGCCAAATGATTTGAAAACCACTGGAAAATAGCTAACATATTATTTTATTAATAACAAACAATAATGATAAGATAAATTCTTCAAAAATAACAATAATTAGTAACAGTATCAGTTTTAATTCCACTTCCTGTTCTTAAGAAGGAACGTTTAGTTAAGCATTTACCATCTTATTGATTTTATCACAGCCAAATGCTGTAAAAATCTGTCGAAAATATCAAAGTTTGTGTTTGATAACTAATAAAATATTATCATATGGCAATTCACTCAAAAATGACAATATTATAACTTGACTTATTCCCTAAAGTAACACCTTCTTCGGCGACAACGTTTGTGGTCTCGACGCTTTCTATTGCAAGTTTCCCGGAGAGACGCCAGCTCATCGGACCACCAGTAGACTGCCTTCTTGCCTGGAGGCGGGCCCAGGGAGCGGGGCATTGCCGTATCGCATATGTAAGTGAGGTCCTCTCGAAGTCTAAGAGCCCGCTGATTAGCGCTATCTTGGCGGCTATCGCGGGCGTCATGGTTCTAACCTACAACTATTGCGGCTTCTTCAGCTAAATTTGGGTCGAAACGTGTGTGAGCCCACTTTGGAAACCGAGCACCACTACCTACACTTCTCCGGGGCAGTCTGTTAGTTGATGCCACGTTGGTGGCGACCTCAAACGTTATGTATTTATGGTCAGAAAGGGACTCCACCTCTCCATGCACACGCCACCCTGAGATCCGAGCGGCTAGAACAGGGGTTGCAAACGTCACGTCAACTATTGAGCCACCATTCCGCCTCACGCACGTGAATTCGTGGCCCCTATTGCAAACTGCGAGTCCAGACGACGCTGCAAAGTCTGCGACTATGTCACCTTTGTCGTCCGTGACATGGGAGCCCCAAACGGCCGACTTAGCGTTGAGATCCCCCATGACCAAAACCTGTTGTCGCTGACCAACCAACCGACCCACAACAAGACCTAGGAGATCAATGTAGACTTCTAGTTCGGCTACACTTTTGTTCGGAGAGAAATAGACCCCCACTATAGTGACATCCCCGAATTCAGCCACCACGTATCCCCGTCCCCTCTCCTTAGCCACTAACGGAGTGCGAGAATCGGGATCAACTACAATTGCGACCGAGCCGCTTAAATCGCCTACCCAATGAGACAAGGTTGGAACGAAATACGGCTCCGAGATCACAGTTATATCAACCTTCCACTCCACCATAGTCTGCGAAAGCAGATCTTGAGACCGGGTGGAGTGATTGACATTAGCCTGAAGAAAGCTGAGATGCGGTGCACTAGTCATCGCTTTGTTCTGACATTATCTCAGCTTCCTCCGGCAGAAGCGGGTCGGCTACGGTGGGAGGGGCACGAGTACCTGGGCCCTCCTTTGGTTTGATGTGAGGAGGATCACACTTCTTGCCCCCCATTCGGTGACCAGAGGGTCGCCCAGCATCTTCACAGACGGCACATCTATAAGCTGGTTGACTGCAGCTAGCAGCGATGTGTCCGTCTCTCCCACAGCGGTAGCACAGCCCACTACGGTCAACCTGACTCGGACACCGCTGGCTCGTATGCCCAAGGCTCAGGCATCTGAAACAGCGCATAGGCAGCGGTTCTAAAACACGCACCATGGCTGAGCTCCAGCCCACCAAAAGTCTCCCCGTTTCTACAATCTTTTTGGCAATAGGCACTGGGCATTTTGCCAAAGCCGAGCCTGATCCCCCTGGACCAAATCGGACTTCTCCTACCTTAATCTGGTCGGAGGAATAAGCTTCTCCGCCCTTCTCCAAAATAGCAGCCATAATGTCCTCTTTCCCGATCGAGTCATCGAGCCCTGAGATACGGAGGTCAACACACTTTGTGGGTCTCGTGACTTTAGCCGCTCCCGACAGCACCTCGCGCAGCTTAGAAGCCAACTGATCCGCCTTCTGTTCATTTCCAGGGCCTGGGATGGAGATAATCCTGGCCCCCGTTGCCGCCTGCTTACAGCGGATGCCCTCGAGTCCGAAGTCCTTAAGCTGCATTTGTGCCCTAGCCTTGCACAGGATGGTGGCATATGTAGCACCCTGCGCGATAGCATCTGGATGCAGTGTCAAGACGACTGCTGCCGATCGCGGTGCTGAAAGACCAGCTTTCTTTTTGTTTCGCCTCTTGCGTTTCTTGTTTTGAGCGGCTGCATCGGCCGTATCAGCTGGTGAGTTGGATGCCCCCTGCGACGCAGATTGAGCCGCCTTCAACCTCTTGTTTCTGGCTTTTCGGCTTTCAGCCGTCTCCCACTCCCCTTGTGCTGGGGTTGGAGCTGACGGCGTCGCCGGGCTATCTGGCTGACTACGAGAAGAAGAAGGGCCTGCTGTTGGTGCCTGCCGACGAGAAGGCGCTGGCGCTGGAGGTGGAGCAGCTGGTGCTGGTGAAGGAGGCTCTCTCCTTTTATCGCCCGCCAGCTGCGGTCTGATGATGGGCGCTGGGGGAAGTCTCGACTCAAAGCTGCTGAGTTGGGTTTTCACCATTTCCCCAATAGAAACAAACAAGTCTCGTTTAAAATGCTCCATCATTTCCGCCTGTAGCGCAAACGAATCTTTGGCAGGCCTGGGCACAGAAGACTGTGCTTGACATTCGGATAATGTTTTGCGCATGGCCTTCATTTCCGTCTGTACTTTCTCCAGCGTAGATGAGAGGCGAATATTTTCAGCGTGAAGCCTACGAACTTCTACATCATCCGACCGTACAGTTAAAGCGTTGAAGATTTTAGAGATACCTCGTATCGCGTCTTTTAGAACCTTCTGACAGGAGCCCTTGAGTTTCCCTGATCTCTCGGCCACACCCTTTATAGCTTCCAATTTTTGCGCCATTATAGCCCTGAGACGCTCAGCACTCTCGTCATCCTGACCAGGTTGTACTGATAAGTTCGAACCTGAATCGCTGCTTGGATCCATCATCGACCAGCTGTCATACTGTCCGCCAGCGAACTCTCCACCAGTGAACTCAAACGCATCATCCGCGTCCCTTTCATAGTCGTCCAATGGGCGGAGTTTTAACGACTTGACAAACTCAGTCCTTGCCATATTCCGCAGCATATCCTTCGCACGACCTATACCAGTACCAATGCTCTTGGTTGGAGGACGACCGCGTTTCCCACTACCACGCCCAACAGCGAATGGCTTAAGTTTTTTAGTGGTCGGCGCAGAAGTCCTCACCCTACCATCAGACTCAGGAGAGGATTGGACATCTCTCGTACGCTTTTTTGCCTTAGACTTTTTACCAACTCCCCTGGCGGCAAGGCAAGACTGACTACTCGCTGCTGAAGGGCTAGCTGACGCTGAAGGGTCAGCTAACGCTGAAACGCCAGCCGTCACTGAAGGGCCAGCCGACGCTGCGACAAGATTAGGCAAACTGCCTGCTACTGAAGAGCCAGCTGCAGCTGGCGCTAAACTGGACTGACTGCCCACAACTGAACCTTTCGAAGACGCCCCGTTTGTTTCGGACGCCGAAAACATTTCGTGCTCACTTATCTCGCCTGAGCTAAGCTTCACCCGCTCTCTTCCGCCCGAGCTAGGCCCACCGCCGAACTTTAAAATTAATTTTTGAGTTTTGGATTCCATTTTGATTCCCACGATTATGGTAGCAAATAATCGGTCCACCCGGGCAGAGGCTCCATGCCCGGGTAAGCGTATGGTTCACGAAGCAGGGGGTCCGCCAGTCCCCTGCTCCGTTGGCCACGTTGGGACTGGTCTCCCACCAGCCATCCATCCCCTAGCCCGTGGCAGGCGTAGGATTAGGGTTTTTTAGTGAGGTTGTCTCCTTGCGGGGACACCCAACTAAGGGCAGCCCCACCGTCCCCCAAAACGTGACTGAAAGGGACGGCTTCGCCGACGGTTGGCCATGAAGACCCGTCCGCCGATTGCGACAACCGTAATCGGACGGACCCGCCGCCTACGCTCGCACCACCGCTACTGGACTGTCCAGGACGCCGGCCGAGCCCGAACCGCGCTACCGCTGCCCAGAATATGTCTGGGACGCCAGCGCGGAGCCACCAAAACCGCAAATGCGGATAGAACCGCGAGGCTCCCCTCCCGTCAGACTATTAGCCGTCGCCGCGGGAAATGCGACGACGTTGCCCAGGGTGCACGACGGGGACGTTGTCTGACTTCGCACCCCAACCTAACCTAACCTAACCTAACCTAACCTAACCTAACCTAACCTAACCTAACCTAACCTAACCTTTTTTTTTTTTTTTTTTTTGGCAAGTCAGAAATGCTTTACGCATACCCCCACGCTCGGACACGCGGCGAGGGTTATGTGGGGCTCTCCCAATGACCTCCCCCGGTCCCACACCCAACCTATTCCAACCTAAGCTATAATAGACCCGATGAGGGGCCGGAGGGGGGGCATACCCACTAAAACTGACTTGGTGTGCCCTCTCCTGCTGGTTACCGACGACGAGGGATCCTGGTAGTATTCGACCACGTCGTCCCAGCCAGCCCAGTTTTCCAGGCCCCTTCCTAGCAAAAGAAGAGATGCCCGAGCACACTTGGGCACCTCCTCTGACACGCAGACAGAACTGCACGAAGCGGGCGGAGGCTGTCCGGCCTCAACCCGCTAGCCCTGTTATGGGGGTAAAAGATCGGCGAAACGCCTACGCCGTCCCCCGGGCCGCCTGCGCCTGAGCGGGTCCGCCTGGGCATCACCCTCGCGGAATCGCTCGGCGGTCTCCTTCTGCGTCATCACCTCCTCGCAGAACGAAACCATAGCTTCCCATGACCTGTCGCTGTCCAGCATAGATTTGACTACGCTGGGCAGAGAGAGGTCGTGACCCACCACTGCTGTGAGTGTCTGGCGCTGTCTGCTCCAGGCGTCACACACCTCCAGCGTGTGCTGCGCCGAGTCCCGACTAGCACCACACTCATGGCATCTAGGGCTCCCTTCCCTGCGAATACGATGCAGGTAATCGCCAAAGCACCCCTGGCCGGTCAAAATTTGTACTAGCCGGTAAGTAAGGGTACCGTGGCGACGTTCCAACCATTGGCGTAAAACAGGCTGTATCGCCTCAATGGTGCGTCGTCCGTACACCTCGTCGACCAGATCGTCCGTCCAGCGCTCAATCACAGCATTCTGCGCGTCACGCCGAACCGCCTCGGTCTCTTCTATGGTCAGGCGCTCGCCTTGCGCCCTACGCTCAGCCCTATGCCTATACACCTCGCTGAGCACCTCCGCCTCCAACTCCCAGGGCGGAGTACCGGCCAAAATCAGGGCTGCTGCTGAAGCAACAGTGCGGTACCCTCTGATGGCTCTTAGTCCGATTGCACACTGAGGCGCACGCAGAAGCGCTCTTATTTTGTTTGTGAGGGCCTCCACCCATACAGGTGCCCCATACAGGGCCATGCTCTTAACGACGGTGCAATAAAGACGGCGACACGTCGTGCTTGGGCCGCCCACGTTTGGAAGCAGGCGCCCCAGCGATAGTGCAGTACCTACAAGACGCGGGGCCAACTTCTTAAAATGCGGCAAAAAACTCCAACGACTGTCAAGCGTCAACCCGAGATATTTTATAGTGCTCTCCACTTTTATTCTAGCACCAACGACAGATATAGAAGCATCGTTTGGTGGTCCTTTCCGAGGCTCGTGAAAGTATATGGCCTCTGTTTTACCGAGATTCACCTCTAGTCCCAGCAAGCGAATTCTCTCAACAACCTGTGTTGTGCCCACCTCTGATAAACGCGCGGCTTCCGCGTATGTGCCGCCCCGTGCTGTGACTAGTGTGTCGTCGGCATAACAAATGACACTCATTTGGGGAGGCAGAGTGCCTCGAAGAACCCAATCGTACCCTATATTCCACAGGAGTGGGCCTAGAACCGACCCCTGCGGAACACCACAGCTAACCTCGCGGCTAAACATAACGCCACCAGGCCCAATAAACTTAACCCGCCGATCGTTTAGGTAGCTTGCCACAAGCTCGAGCAGATATTGCGGAACCCGATGAAACTTCAGTCCTTCCAGTATAGTTTCGAAGGGGATAGTGTTAAAAGCGTTGGCAATATCTAGAGATATTGCCAATACACTCTCACCCTTCAACCTTGCTTCCTCGCAGAAACCTTTTAGGTCTTTCACGGCATCTACGGTGGACCTTCCAGCCCGAAAACCATATTGGCGGTCCGACAAGTCAGGGCCTGTAGACGTCAGGTGTTCGACGATACGAGCCGCAACAATTCGCTCAAAGAGCTTGCCCTCCTCGTCAAGCAACACGATGGGTCTAAAAGACGACGGGGAGTCCGGTGAACGGCCGTCCTTTTTAAGTAGACACAAGCGGCCCGTCTTCCAAGCAGAAGGAAATTCTCCGGCCTCCATAATGGATGTGAACAGCTCCCTAATCTTGTCGCCTACGTGCTTCGATGCTGCCACCAAAACAAAACCCGGGACGCCGTTCGGCCCAGGGGCCTTCTTTTTAGCTCGAAGTTTGTCGATCGCCACATCAAACTCAGCCTCAGTGACAGGAGGCGCTCTGACCGCAGATTCCTGAGTGATCACCGGAGCTGACATCGCGGGCGGAATAAACGTATCTCTTCGTGGAAAGAGCGCAGATACAGCATCCTGCAACAACTGCGGCTCAAACTCCTCCAATCGAGGGGCCCCCTGTCGCATCTTGCTACGTACCACGAGGTAGGGCCTCCCCCACGGGTCCCGATCTAAGTCCTGCAACCACTCTTCCCTGGCTCTAGATTTCGCAGATGATATTGCATTTTGCAGAGCTTTCTTCGACTCTTTGTAGGCGTCGTAGAGGAGTCGTTCCTGTTCTTCGAAGTGCCTGCGCCGTCGACATCTTTTGTGGGCCCTGCGAGCATCATTGCAAGCTTCACGAAGGGAGGCAATTTCTGCAGACCACCAATACACGGCCTCTTTGCCTGGAGGCAGACCCCTAGAACGTGGCATCGCGGCGTCGCAAATTGCCGTGAGATCATTGCGGAGCCTGACAGCTCGTTCTTCAACACTGTCTCTGCGAGAATCACGTGCGTCGTTGTTCCAGCTCGCAACTATCGCTGCCTCTTCCGCAAGATGCGGGTTATATTGCGTCAGGGCCCATTTCGGGAATCTAGCTCGACTAGTTCTTTCCACCCTAATAGGCGCACGCTTGGAAGCTGGGGCTGATACCTCGAAGGTGATGTAAAGGTGGTCGGAGAGGGATTCGACCTCTTTTTGAACGACCCAGCCAGAAATTCGTAACGCCAGAGCAGGCGATGCAAAGGTGACGTCCACGATAGACCCTCCGTTTCTCCTGACACAAGTTAACTCATTGCCTTGGTTAGCCACGCAGAGGTTCATTGACGCTACGAAATCTGCGACTAGATCTCCCCTATCATCAGTAACGGGGGAGCCCCATAACGCTGATTTTGAATTCAGATCCCCCATTACGATTACCTGCATTCGACTGAGCCTACCAACCGCTACGCTTAACTGAGCCAAGTACAACTCAAGATCAGACACGCTATCGTTTGGAGAGAAGTATACCCCAACAATTGCAATTTTCCCCCACTTAGCCACAACGTAGCCAGAACCCCTCTCTTTTACTTCCAATGGAAAACAGGAGGAAGGATCTGTAGCAATAGCGACAGATTCGTTAAGATCCGCAGCCCAATGAGGCAGGGTTGGTACATAATATGGCTCTGACACAACCGTAACATCGATCTTCCACTCCACCATAGTCTGAGATAAAAGGTCCTGTGACCTGGTGGAGTGGTTGATATTCGCCTGAAGAAATTTGAAATGGCGTGTATTATCCATTAATTTGGATTTCTGGTAACTCCGCTGTCTCCATTGGCAAAGACACTCCTACAGTGGGGGGCGCCCTTGTACCCGCACCCTCCTTTGGCTTAACTTGTGGGGGGTTGCACTTCCTTCCCCCCATTCTGTGGCAGGCTGGTCGTTCGGCATCTGCACAAACGTCGCAACGGTACTCCTTGGCGCCGCAACTGGCGGCAACATGGCCCGCTTTACCACAGCGATAGCATAAATAGCTTCGGTTGGTTTGACTTGGGCACCGCTGACTTGTGTGCCCGAGGCTCAGACATCTGTAGCAGCGCATCGGTACAGGATCTAACGCCCGAACATGAGCAGAACTCCAGCCTACTAGGAGCCTGCCAGCCTCCACAATTTTCTTAGCAACGGCCACGGGACATTTCGCTAGAGCTGTCCCCAAACTGTTACCACCGAATCGGACTTCCCCGACCTTCACCTGGTCAGAATGACATCCGCCTTTTTCTGCAATTGCAGCGATGACATCCTCCTTCACGACCGAATCGTCAAGGCCCGAAATGCGTAAGTCGACACACTTCGTGGGTCTCGTGACCTTAGCGACGCCGGACAAAACCTCACGGAGCTTAGTGGCAAGATCATCCGCCTTTTTCCCATTCTCAGGCCCTGGGATCGAGAGGATCCTGGCGCCAGTAGCTGCCGTCTTGCAGCGTACCCCTTCCAAGCCGAAATCTTTGAGTTGCAGTTCCGCCCTTGCCTTCCCGATGATTTGAGCGTAAGTGACACCGTGTTCTATTGCTTCTGCGTCCAAGGTAAGTACGACCGCCGCCGTTTTCGGAGGTGTAAGGCTAGTCTTCTTCTTGGTCTTCTTTTTCTTTTGTGCAGAAGCTTCTGCTGGTGTAGGCCCTGCCTGATTGGCCGCGGCAAGGGCTGCTTTACGCTGTTTATTGGCCTTCTTTCTGCCTATTACCTCGCTCCAGGTTCCTTCTGTGGATGTGGAAGCTGTTGGCGCTTGAGAACGTTCAGTCTGAGACTGCGCAGAAGAAGGGTCTGTTGTTAAAGCCTGAGGGCGCGGAGGCGCCGGCTGTCGAGCTGGGGGCACCGGTTTTCGAGCTGGGGGCGCTGACTGTCGAGCTGGGGGTGCTGATGCAGGCGGAGGCATCTCGCGTCTTCTGTCAGCCGCTAGCGGCGGTCTAAGTATAGGCGCTGGAGGTAGCCTTTCCTCGATGCTGCTGAGCCTGGTGTTAACCATTTCACCTATAGATATTGTCAAGGAGCGCGCAAACTCCTGGAGAGCCTCCATATTTGCCAAAGGTGGCAACGCAGATGGTAGTGGCGTCGGAGGCTGAGGCGTTGGTGGCAGTGGCGCCGGCCGTATCGACACCGGTGGCAAAGGCGAGCGCGAGCGCGAGCGCGATCTCGCACGCACGGAGTCAGAAGGCGATGGCGCGCGCAAGGAGTTAGAAGTCAACGCCGGACGCAAGGAGTTAGAAGGCGACTCCGCTGATCCACTTTGGCACTGCTGGTTGCGCTCTGAGAACGCTTTCCTTAGACTTTTCACCTCTTCTTGTAATAGTGCGAGCTGCCTATTAAGACGGATATTGTTCGCGTGAACCCTCCGTAATTCATCATCTGGAGAGCGGGTAGTCAGGGTCTCAAAGATGTCATAGAGATCCTTTGCCGCATCGTTCAAGCGCTTTTGGTGTGTGCCCTTTAGCTTCCCAGATGAGCGCGAAACATCTGTGATAGAGCTCAGCTTAGCGGACACCTCCTTTCTAATCTCCGCCGTGCTGTCCCATTCAATACCGGGCAAAGGTGACCTAGACCGTAGTTCCTCAAAGGACCATTCCTCCAAACGACCGACATTCGTCATGATTTCAGTGCCATCCATAGCATCGGCGCCACCTGTCGCCTCGGCACCGCCCATCGCCTCTTCGGCATCCCGCTCATAGTCCGACAATGGACGACGCAGATTGAGCTGCGATTCAGACACCGTACGTTCTGGGCGTGGGCCAGTTGCTGCTACACGACCACGGCCACGCCTACCTCTACCTTTCCCGAATTTACCGACTTTAGGACTATCGGCAACAGTCGTTCCACCCGGCCCGACGGAGTCCGGGGTTAAAAATTCCTCAAGAGGGCGTTTTCTTCTAGCACCTGCATTAAGGCTGGTTGCGCTTCCTGTGTTAGAAGGAGCACACTCCTCATCCGCTGAATAAACGTCCGAAACGGAGTTTTTAGACGACGCCGAAAACATTTCTGACGCAGAATGCGCCCGCTCGTTTAAAGCCCCTGAGCTAGGCTTCTCCCGCTCTCTTTCGCCCGAGCTAGGCCCACCGCCAAATTTTAAAATTAGTTTTGTTTTGTTTGAAGATTCCATTTTAGTCCCACGATTATGGTAGCAAATAATCAGTCCACCCGGGCAGAGGCTCCGTACCCGGGTAAGCGTATGGTTCACGAAACAGGGGGTCCGCCAGTCCCCTGCTCCGTTGGCCACGTTGGAACTGGTCTCCCACCAGCCATCCATCCCCTAGCCCGTGGCAGGCGTAGGATTAGGGTTTTTTATTGAGGTTTTCTCCTCGCGGGGACACCCAACTAAGGGCAGCCCCACCGTCCCCCAAAACATGACTGAAGGGACGGCTTCGCCGACGGTTGGCCATGAAGACCCATCCGCCGATTGCGACAACCGCAATCGGACGGACCCGCCGCCTACGCTCGCACCGCCGCTACTGGACTGTCCAGGACGCCGGCCGAGCCCGAACCGCGCTACCGCTGCCCAGAATATGTCTGGGACGCCAGCGCGGAGCCACCGAAACCGCAAATGCGGATAGAACCGCGAGGCTCCCCTCCCGTCAGACTATTAGCCGCCGCCGCGGGAAATGCGACGACGTTGCCCAGGGTGCACGACGGGGACGTTGTCTGACTTCGCACCCCAACCTAACCTAATTATTTCCCTAAAATTTGGAAACATGCATATGCCAAAATAATACCAAAACCCTCCAAACCTGACTATACCAACCTTACTTCCTTCCGACCAATTGGCCTCATTAACGTACTGGGCAAACTACTAGAAAGATTAATCACTAACCGACTCAGCCACTTTATGTCCAAAAACAAACTTGACTCCAAAAAACAATACGGATTTAAGTCACAAACATCCACCATCAATGCAATCCACGATGCACTCAACATTATAAAAAATGCCAAAAGCAAAAGACAGCAGGTCATCGCCGTATCGCTGGACATCAAATCCGCTTTTGATCGAGCATGGTGGCCAGCCATATTTAAACGTCTTAACCATATAAACTGTCCTAAAAATCTATACAACATTTTATTAAACTATATAAAAGACCGCACCGTTGAAATTCGCTTTACTAACTGTAAAGCCTACAAAGAACTATCTAGAGGCTGCATACAAGGCTCTGTATGTGGCCCTATACTCTGGAATCTACTCCTTGACGAACTTTTGGAACTGGAATTACCATCTGACTGCCACATACAAGCCTATGCCGATGATATCCTTCTCATCTGCCATGCAAGAAACACACTCATCCTACAGAATAAAATTAACACATGCTTGAAAACCATCAGCAATTGGGGCAATTCTGTAAAACTGGAATTTGGTCCTGAAAAGACACAAGCTATTTACTTTTCACCGTATGCTGCCGATTGCAGATTAGTCATGAACAATATACGACTAACCTTCTCTGACCAAATAAAATACCTAGGAATAATAATTGATAAAAATCTTAAATTCATTAAACACGTCAATTACACCCTCGACAAAGCAAAAATACTCCTCAATAAACTCATTATCTTCACTCGACCAACATGGGGAATACATCCCGAAAACATAAGAACTATTTACTTACAAGTCCTAGAGCCCATCATTTCTTATGCCGCCGGAGTTTGGTCCAAAGCAATGAGCTACAAATTGGTCCGTAAACGTTTGCTCTCGTTCCAAAGACTAGTCGCCATAAAGATTATACAGGGGTTCCGAACCATAAGCACACCAGCCGCTATATCCATTGCTCAACTCACCCCACTACCAAACAAACTAGAAGCAATCGCTGATATAGAATCCACCAAACTCACCCAAACATCCCGTTTCCTACCAACCCAAGTCCCCATCGAAACATACACTCCCACATCTTGTCTACCTCACCCATCACTTAGAACTGGAATAACATTTACTGAATTATCAAATCCCGACGAACTCAACCAAACAACAGACGAGAATACCTATAATATTTATACCGATGGAAGCAAACATGATAATAAGGTCGGAGCTGCATTTGTTGCCCATAAACCAAACGGCACCGTCACTACTAAAAAATTCAAACTCTACAAATGCTGTTCGGTCTACCAGGCCGAACTGCTTGCCATCGAACGAGCCTGCAAATGGTTAACCACTGAAACCCCACTTAAAGCTATAATTTTTTCAGACAGTAAATCATCCCTCACAGAATTACAAAACCCCAATACTACTCATCCATTAGCTGCTCAAATACACCAACACCTTATAAATCTAAAAGAAATAAACACGCACGTAGAATTTGTCTGGGTCAAAGGTCACGTTGGCTTCGCAGGCAACGAGGCTGCTGACCAATCTGCTAAACATGCCGCTAACTTGCATAAAGCTCTTGACTACTCTCACGTACCAATCTCACACATAAAGTATCAGAACACAATCCTTTCTTCTAAGGCAGCTAAAGAACTGTATCAAACCTGCTCACACACAAAAACTATATTCTCTTTATACGACGAGCTCCAAGATTTTCTTAGAGTAATACCACCTAAATTTGCTGTAACACAATTTTTAACCAACCACGGCTATCATAAAGAATACCTTCACCGTTTCCATATAACTGATAACCCATTCTGCCCCTGCGATTCTACTTCCATACAATCACTCAACCACCTCCTCAAACATTGCCCTCGCTTCTCTTCGCATAGAAACACATACCTCATAGCAACCAATAACATCAAAGATCCATACAACTTCAAACAAATTATCACAAAAAATACCTCCACAGAAGCATTCGTAAAATATATAACATACATAATAAACTCTTTAAAAAACTTTAACAAAACATAATTACCATACTCATAAATGCTTAAAACAAAACTCATGTTAACCCCATAAACACAATAAATTGTATTACATATGAAGTGTACACCGTAAGCACTGACTATGTAATAAAGAAAAGATAATTTCTAAAACTTAAAAAAAAAAAAAAAAAAAAAAAAAAACCTAACCTAACCTAACCTAACCTTTTTTTTTTTTTTTTTTTCCTTTCGAGGGAAAAATGCTCCTTATGCACACCCCGCCGTTGAGGTACACGGCAGGGGAAGTGGGGCTCTCCCGCTGTTGGCCAGCGGGCATACCACAACTAAAAAACCCCCGTTGTGACATCTCGTCCGGTTTACGGCAGTGTGGGTTCCCTTTGGGATTCGACCACACTACCCCGGTTGGCCTTGGCAAAACCTGGCCCAAGCTTGAAGCGTACGGGAGGCACCTCAGTCACAAATGGAGCCTCCCCAGATGGACGGACCGTAAAACGGACCTCGCGACAGTCCGCCATCCGCGCGTTATCGGGTGTCATTTCATCCCGGAGCTCATCTCGACTGAGAGAGCGGGGAGCAACGACAGTCGACAGGAGAAGTGGAGATGCCGATCACTCAGTCATCCCACTGTTGCTACGCTCGCCCTCTATAGGGCGTGCTCCGACTTGGGCAAGCCCACTGCGTTTGGGCAGTATCCCCTTACTCGCTGGTGGGTTGCATTTGCGGGACCCCATGACGTGGTCGGCCGGCTGCTTACTCGCAGCGCAGACCGAGCACCGGGGTTTGACGACACTACAAGCCGCGGCCATGTGGCCCGGTTCACCGCAACGGAAGCAAAGTTTGCTCCTGTCCTCTTTCGATGGGCACCTGGGCTTTGTGTGGCCCAGCCCCAGACACTTAAAGCACCTTAAAGGAAGAGGGGACAGAACCCTCACCCGAACGATGTTCCACCCGACTTTAAACTTCTCGGTCATCGCAACCGCCTTGGCAGCCGCCACAGGGCATCTAATGCGGATGCACCAGGACCCGTCTCTCTCGGCCATAATGGACGTCGTCTTGACTTTCTGTCGCGCGCAACTAGACACGGCCGCTACGGCGTCCAGAACATCGTCTCTCGATATAGAGTCATCGAAACCCGTGATGTGCAGGTCGGCCGTCTTTTCTGGTCTACTGACTTCAACCAAATCGCCGACTGTTTGGCGGAGTTTGTCGGCCAGAGCGTTGGCCATAGTACCGCTAGGGTCCGGCAGCTCCAGGATTTTAGCTCCTGCCTGGCTCTCCTTAATAACGAACCCCTGTGCTCCATAGTCAGCAGGGGAGATGACAGCTTTGGCTCGTTTGATGACCTCGGCAAATGTTACCCCGTTTCCGCGCGCCTCCGGGAGGAGAGACAGTACCACTGCTGCAGATTTCGGGATGATCAGCTTTGGCTTTGTTTTAGCCTTGACAGGCGCTTTCACCGCAGCCTGCGGTCTCTTCTGGGCGCTAGGAGGAGCTGCAGTGGTTAGGCTCGCCTTCTTACCCTTCTTCTTCTTTCGCCCAGTCTTCTGCTGCCAGTCATCGTTCTGGCGGGCGGCAGGGGGAATCTCGGGAGTAACACCATCTTCGTGCTCCGTGAAGGTAGCAGAGGCAGCTCTAGGGGTAGCTCTAGGCGCGACTTTGGGCGTTTGCAACGCGTCAGGCGAGGGGAGACGGCACTCCACTGCCATCAATCTCGGCTCAATGTGCTCCATCATGATCCTAGTGACAGAGTGAATCACCCTTTCAATAACGTCCTCGTCCAGGGACGTGGCCTTCTGTACTGGCCGCTGCTCCTCTTTGAGAGCGGCTACTTCCTTTCGCAGCTCCTCGAGATCTTTCCGGAGATTTGCGTTTTCAGCTTTAAGGCGGTCCAACTCCGCCGCTTCGGGGCTTACGTTCTGTGGCTGCGGCTGTAGAGACGGTCTACTGCGCGTTGGCTGTCGCGTAGTTTCGTCAAACTTTTCGAGGTTTACTCTCATTTTATCAGCTCTTGCCGCTGCTGCTGTCGCCTCGTACTCCGACAACTCAGACTGCATGGCAAGGTCAAGTGACGAGCTGGAACTCGCGGCCAGTTTGGGTCGCTTGAAATAAGACTCAACGTCTTTAACTTTCGGCTTAGGGGTTGAAGGAGGGGGCGTTTTACCCAAAGACTTCTTTTTTTTCGAACCTGCCCGCATGTAGTCTTCATAAGAAATAGGATGCCACTCTGTTGGATGCCAGTCTCCAGATTTGGAGGAAAGGTATTCCCCTGCTTCCGAATCACTACTAGAGCAATCGTAGGCTAACTTGTTAAAGTCGCTCGTCGTCTTTTGTGCACGGTTTTTGGATGGACCCAGTGCTTTGTCCGT
Organism: Crambus lathoniellus; assembly: GCA_949710035.1. Taxonomy (NCBI): domain Eukaryota; kingdom Metazoa; phylum Arthropoda; class Insecta; order Lepidoptera; family Crambidae; genus Crambus; species Crambus lathoniellus. Next base: position 177,611 of record OX453296.1, read on the forward strand.
ACTACCGGAAGCAACAGTCGAAACCGTTGCATTCTTCGCCTTCTTAACTGCTTTTATTATAGGTTTTCTAAAGTCTGCCATACTTAATCCCACGAGTATGGGGGAAATATCCGGTCCACCCAGGCAGAGACCCCTGTACCTGGGTAACCCTAATACCACTGGGAGGGCGGGCGGTATCCCAGGGTTGGCGCTAGCTGGCTGGAACCTCTTCCAGCCACCTTAAGGCGGTCCGACGCCTGCGTTCCCAACGCCGTGACCTTTGAGGATTTTTATAGTGGTTTACTCCACGCGGCCCCCGTAGCGGCCCCCGTTCCTGCACCACGTACAGGGTTACGGTTTGTTCTTACATTTTTTAAAGGGGTTTTACATCCCCGCAGCCCCCGTGACAGAACACGGCAGCCCCCGTTCCTGTACTAAGTACAGGGTTACGGTATAATCCTGGTTTTGGTTCGCGCCGGCCGAAGCCCGGTAACCCCCTTCCACCGGGGGCCGTTCCCCTATCCACCACCTGGGGGACGCGCTCGGTCTCGGATCCAGGAACCGCATCACTCGCATGAGGCCGAGAACCTAACCTAACCTAACCTAACCTAACCTAACCTAACCTAACCTAACCTAACCTAAACTAACCTAACCGAACTTTTACAATCCTAACTTTCTTCCACCTAACTTACAAAACCTAACTTTGTCTGACCTAACTTTTGCAAATGTAACTTTCTATGACTTTTTTTGACCTCAGAAAAATGTAGGTTTGTAAAAGTTATGTCTGAGTAAGTGAGGTTTGCAAAAATTAGGTATCGAAAGTTAGGTCTTAGAAAGTTAGGTCAGAAAAAGTTGTGTTTACCAAATAAATGTCTGCACAAGTGAGTATAGGTTAGATACGATCGCATTAGTAACTTTTATTTATAGTTTGTTTGTACCCTTCAACGCTCTTAAAAGGACGGAAAACGCAAGATACCTTATTTTTACAAACCTCACTTTCTCAGACCTAACTTTTACAATCCTAACTTTCTTCCACCTAACTTACAAAACCTAACTTTGTCTGACCTAACTTTTGCAAATGTAACTTTCAATGACCTTTTTTGACCTCAGAAAAATGTAGGTTTGTAAAAGTCATGTCTGAGTAAGTGAGGTTTGCAAAAATTAGGTATCGAAAGTTAGGTCTTAGAAAGTTAGGTCAGAAAAAGTTGTGTTTACCAAATAAATGTCTGCACAAGTGAGTTTAAGTTAGATACGATCGCATTAGTAACTTTTATTTAAAGTTTGTTTGTACCCTTCAACGCTCTTAAAAGGACGGAAAACGCAAGAGACCTTACTATTACAAACCTCACTTTCTTAGACCTAAGTTTTACAATCGTAACTTTCTTTCACCTAACTTACAAACCTAACTTTGTCTGACCTAACTTTTAGAAACCTAAGTTTTGCAAATTTAGGTTTGTAAAAGTTATGTCTGAGTAAGTTAGGTTTGCAAAAGTTAACTTTCGAAAGTTAAGTCTTAGAAAGTTAGGTCAGAAAAAGTTAGGTTCCGAAAGTTAGGTCTTAGAAAGTTAGGTCAGAAAAAGTAAGGTTCTAAAAATAAGGTCTTAGAGAGTTAGGTCAGGAAATGTTATGTTTACCAAAGAAATGTCTGCACAAGTTAGTTTAGGTTAGATACGATCGCATTAGTAACTTTCATTTATAGTTTGTACCCTTCAACGCTCTTAAAAGACGGCAAACGCAAGAGACCTTACTTTTACAAACCTTACTTTCTCAGACCTAACTTTTACAATCCTAACTTTCTTCCACCTAACTTACAAAACCTAACTTTGTCTGACCTAACTTTTGCAAATGTAACTTTCAATGACCTTTTTTGACCTCAGAAAAATGTAGGTTTGTAAAAGTTATGTCTGAGTAAGTGAGGTTTGCAAAAATTAGGTATCGAAAGTTAGGACTTAGAAAGTTAGGTCAGAAAAAGTTGTGTTTACCTAATAAATGTCTGCACAAGTGAGTTTAGGTTAGATACGATCGCATTAGTAACTTTTATTTATAGTTTGTTTGTACCCTTCAACGCTCTTAAAAGACGGCAAACGCAAGAGACCTTACTTTTACAAACCTTACTTTCTCAGACCTAACTTTTACAATCCTAACTTTCTTCCACCTAACTTACAAAACCTAACTTTGTCTGACCTAACTTTTGCAAATGTAACTTTCAATGACCTTTTTTGACCTCAGAAAAATGTAGGTTTGTAAAAGTTATGTCTGAGTAAGTGAGGTTTGCAAAAATTAGGTATCGAAAGTTAGGTCTTAGAAAGTTAGGTCAGAAAAAGTTGTGTTTACCAAATAAATGTCTGCACAAGTGAGTTTAGGTTAGATACGTTCGCATTAGTAACTTTCATTTATAGTTTGTAGGTACCCTTCAACGCTCTTAAAACGCTTAAATCCATCGTTGTTGAATGTTCCATTAAATGTTATTTAATAATATTGTAAATAATATGTGCTCTACGCTTGTTCAATTATTGTAATTTAAGTAACGATATGTTTTTTTGTAAATGTCTTTACCTGAGAAACGCGCTGGCAAGTTTCTTGCGCCCATTCTTCTTGTCAGTTAAAAAAGTCTTGAATGGGTGGTAGGAAAATATTGACGATTCATAAGTACTTAAATGCTTATTATGTCTATGTGAATAAATAAATATTTGATTGATTGGTTGCTACCTACCTAAATTACTAAGTGATCATCAAGAATTTAAAAGTTGAAAATCTCTTAACTGGTCGACAAATAGAACTGTTATTCCAATCCGACCAACTAAACGGATGAACTGGAAACTGATCAACTATTTTAATTCCCAACGGCTTAACTATTTGATTGGTCGGTTAGGAATTTTTCTGACCAACTATTTTTCCTGACGGAACAACTATATTAGGTACTTATATATATTTCCGGTAGGTCTGAATAATAGCATAGTGTTAAAATATAAATAAATATACAAGAATATATTTATTGTCACGTTAAGACAAGCAGACAGGAGTAGATCCATTCCCACTGGCGTCCCCCGTTCACGAGCATGACGCATGAACCAGCCATCGCTTCGCTCAACGGCGGACCACTTGCAGTTGTTTTTTATTAGTAATCATAATATGAATGAGATAGCATGACAAATAAACTATTTGATTTCTTGTTTACCCATTCAGTGCCGAGCCCGCCCAACTGTTATACAATATAATATACCTACCTAATACATTATGCAAATGTAACTAGGTACCTACTTAAATTAAGTATTCTCTATTGTGATGGAAAGTAACCTTACTAATGTAATAAATGTGTAAAGGTCATTTTTCAATTTGACGACTCTGTATGAAATAAAACAGGGAGAAAAAGATTGCCCTTGACGAGTTTCTTGCCGGTTCTTCTCGCAAGGTCTCCCGCCGTAGGATTTGTGAACCGATGGCGTAGCTTCTTTGACGTTCATAAGTGCTGTTACGAAGAGTTGGCGAAAGATAGATAATCAGGTGAAAGAGAAACGAGATCATTATGGTACAAAATAATTTAATAGAGATTCAGTACACATAATATAATAACAATGAAAATGGCGTCTCAATAGCGTCAACGACGCCACGCGCTATTTGGTTTACAGCTTTGGTGGCGCTCTGGGGATCCCACTCCCAGTTTCACTTCAGTGCGATGACGTACAAATCGTATTAGACAAAAAAGACTTCGAACTTTTTTATATGGAGCTTGGCATACCTAGTTGCAAGTATGACACACACTTATGAAACATGCGCCAGTCGATCGAGAAAATAATAAAATTACGAACGACAAATACTATATACAAAATGTTGTAACCTACTTACTTAAATGATATATCTTCTGAAATATCTCAGTTCGGAGATGTGAAATAATATTATTTTACACATTCAAAGTGAAATATTTCAAAAAGTATAATATCATTTACGACATTTTACCAATATTTTTTTGTCGTTTGTAATTATTTTCTGGGTAATATCCAATCTCGGCCAATATGGTTCGATGCCTTTTACTAGTCTCCGACGAGACTCGAGGTCGTTCCTTAAACTAAAACTAGCAGATTAATTTATTCGCAGACAGAATCGTGTCGCATGAACGCCAAATTTTAGAAAACAATTTAACCTTTTGACTTCCACGGTCCTTCACAGAAGACAATCTCTAATAATTTATTTTGTTGTTTTCTATAGAAAACAAAATAACACTCAAAATAAATTATCAGACACTGCCCCCTAACAAAGTCGTGGCGTTTGGAACACACAAACGCCTGCCTTCCACAGAAGACCTCGGCGGTCAAAGGGTTTAGTGACTCAGTTTAATAGTCGTCGGCAAGGAGATTTAACCATGGAAACTGGAGAGAGTAGTACTAACACTTTTTTGTAGACTGTGGCTGTCTTCCGTCTCACCTACTCTTTGAAACAAAACTTATGTATTTTACTTTACTTTTTATTTTATATTTCATGGAAAACAAACAGCATATACCTACCTACAAAAATAAATATTAGTTAAGAAAGGAGATTTTTCAGTTTTGTATGGAGCCTCGGCTAGGACCTTGTACACTATACCATAGGCAAGCAAAAGATAAATATAATAACTATAAACTAATTATATCGCAATAAGCTAACGCGTTTGATGGTACAAAAGCATTATCTAGTCTTAATAATTATGCAACCCCGATTCAATATGGCTGTAAAATGTCACAATAACACTAAAAAAAGGTTCACATTGACAGATTATCATCAGTCATCATTGTCATCGTTTTTTCGTACAGAAACATCAAAGTTTCCGAACGTGATTTAAATATGGTTGCCAGTGTGACCATGGATGGCAAAGAATTTTTATTTCAAAGTTTATTTTTGTACCATTTATCCAGAAAGACAACGAGAATTTTAATATTTTATTTGACTTTACTATATTTTTAACTATTAGTACGAATAGTGTACAATGTCCTAGCCGAAAATGAAAAATGTCCTTTAGAACAAATTGTGCCTTAATCAGTTTTCACAGATAGAAACATCATTACTTAGAAATAGAACATCAATTCAGTAAGAATTAGTATACCTGCCTATTAATTTTCTAATGACAGTTTTTTTCTCTCTTTCCTTTAACTAAAGCTATTTAAAAAAAAGAGAAAAGTAAGAAAAACACAAAGCCATATCAACCCTAAGATATAATTATATAATTATCTATTAACATCAGACAGCCACTACATAGTTAAATGTCTGCTGGGTACACTTTTTTATTCAGGCTTCAAGTCCAGTATCCTTGTTGTCCAGAATGTGGTCGGTCGTCGTCGCAGTGGATCGTTCGCGGGATCGTTCCTAGTCCCCGGCGGCGGGTAGCGCGGCGCAGGCGCGGTCGTTGCCGGCGCCGAGCCGCAGCGTGCGGCCGGCGACGGCGCTTGTCGCGCTCCGGCGCCGGACCACCTTCAGCCGCCGCATGCCCAGCTCCGACACCAGCTCCGACTCGCGGCTGGAACGATCACCGATGTTGGAATTAGGCACTATCAACGTCCGGTTTTCTCTAATCCGACTCGCCTGCATTGGCGACACGCAATTTATGTTTAAATAAGTCGGTCATTTTAATTTATAATGTGCTTTGAGCCTATTTAGTTTAGCCATTTTAAATAGCATGCAAAAATACCAATTTTATGCAATAACATTAATATCGAATTGAATTATTATCTACAGGGTAAGGGTTAAGTCGACCTATTCTCATTAAGGGCGTGTAGTTTACATAGTTTCGGACTACAAGGTCTCCTTTCGTAGGATTTGCGAACCGATGGCGTAGCTTCATTGACGTTCATAAGTGTTGTTAAACAAACCTAAATTGAATAAACGACATTGAATTTTGAATTTTGAATTTTGACTGATTAGACCATGAACAACCCTATCCTAAATCTAACCGTTTTCGAAATATTTGAACTTAAGTAATATAATTTTTTTTAAATACCCAATTATCGGCTAGATATTTTAAAATGTGTAAGCCTTGTTATTACTATTATTTGATTTTTGACACGATTTTCGACACGACAGCTGAGTACAGCTGAGTACAGTTGAGTACAGTTAATTACAGCTAAGTACAGTTATTAAAGTTGAGTACAGTTAATTGCAGCAAAGTACAGTTAAGTACAGCTGAGTACAGTTGATAACAGTTAAGTACAGATGAGTACAGTTAAGTACAGTTGAGTACAGTGAAGTACAGCCTACTAAACTAGCCTATGAAACTGAGATTTTTCTACAAATTTTTCATAATTATAAATCATTTATTCACGTTGAAACATGGTAAATACAGTTATTATTAAATCCCTAGATTTTTGTACCTCGTTGAATAGCTGATAAAACGTAGATATTTTTAGGCACATCTGCAAACTACTTAGCTGTACTTCACTGTACAAAGCTGTACTTAGCTAAACTTAACTGTACTTAACTGTACTCAACTGTACTCATATGTACTCAGCTGTACTCAACTGTACGTCACTGTACTTAACTGACATCGAGAAAATAAATGTTTGGAAGATAATAACAATATCTTATTTATTTATTTCTTATGGTACACCAACAAAATACATACATAGACATTTCACATTAATACTACGCAGTAAAATTTGGACGTGTGTGTACCTTTATTACAGGTATACACAACATTGTCAAACATATATTCTACTCAGACTAAAATTACTTAAAACTACACAATTAAATCATAAACTATACAAAAGCAACATTTCCTAAAATTTACTAAATAAAACATGAACTTAAATACCTAAACTTAACTTAAATTGATTCTAATTTAATAAGATTGCGCTTAAAAGTATTAAAACTGGCGCCAAAAATGTCCAGATCCAAATCGGAATCCTCCGTGGCAAGTTCGTTGTAAAACGAACATATACGATGACAGGGTGAGTTACGCCCGAGGTAATAAGCCGATTGCCAGCGAACAGTCTTTTAAGCAAATTCGTTTTTACAATAACTTTGTAAATACTAATCGTATCGAAGTGAAATAAAAACCATTGGTTTTGGAATAACGGCTTCTATACTGTTATGGGATAAAGATTAACTTTATTGAATAATGGAAAATGAAGTATATAGAAAAAATCGACCCGTCTCACAAAAACTCTAAATACTTCATTTTCCATTTTTCTGTGATAAAAATTGCATTGTGAATGCAAAAAATTAAAAATTTAAATAATTAACTTCATTTTTTTATTTTTCCCATGTCCATTCGGCCTAGGGACACGAAACAATATAGGTATTATACAACGAGGATTCGGAAAGTACCAAACCACGCAATAATTTATATAAAATGTTCTAGTCTAATTGAATAACGATAAGAAGTTAATAACCAAACACAAAACGTGTTGTATTCCCAAACCGGTTTCTGCACATTATTTTTCTCACTCATACCTGTATAAATCGTAAGGTGTCTCGCTCTTACGCACCACATTAACTTTAAAGAACAATTGGCGAGGAACTGTTACAACTGCTACCTGGGGGCTCGCAACAATTTTTTTTCTATGAGTTTTTATTAAAACCCTAAATTGTTATACGTCGTTGGATAGCTAATTAATGAAACGTAGATATTTTAAGGCACATCTGCAAAACAGGCGTCATATTATTATATTTAGATATCCTCTAAAGAAAAATAAAATCCTCTAAAGAAAAATAAACTTTCTAAATTTGTATTAGTTTTCTAAGTTTTAATCGTCTACAACGAGTTATTTATTAATTTTACGTACTATATTGGTTTTTTAGGTCATGAAGCATCTTATTTTACATGTAAAAATCAAATAATAGGAATAACAAGACTTACACATTTTAAAATATCTAGCCGAAAGTTGGGTTTTTTTTATAAAAATATATTACTAAAGTTCAAATATTTTCAAGAATCAAGAATCAAGAATATTCATTTGCAAGCATTCACAGTACAAAAGATGACAAGGAAAAAAATGTGTGGCGTTTATGTGATGCACCAGATACTGGCAATCAAAAACGGTACAGATAGAATGACGCAATAAATGTGAAGGGTACAACTAGACCGTTAGGATATCTCGTTCTGAAAGTTTGGAACCTCTTGTTTTTTTGGAAATAATTTCAAATTTTTCTTAACAAACATGCACATTTCGAAGACATACATAGCGGGAAGCGTCAGCAATTCGAGTTGTTTAAACGATACACGATTCAAACGGGTGAGCCCTACAAATAGTTCTTATAATTTTTTTTTTATTAGAAAAGCACGATTTAGTTCTACACTGTTCCCCCAGATGACAAGACCGCACCGCAAGATCGAGCATACATATGCATGATAGGCCATGAGCGTGGTCGTTTGATCACTTAGATGCGTAAGTCGGTGCAGAGCAAACACAAATCTTCGCACATACCAAATCAATTTGTTCTTTCCACGATAGCTTAGAGTCCAGAACTATGCCTAGAAAATTGCTTGATGAGCATTCGACGATGTTACTACCTTGATAGCTTACTGACAGTTTCTGGGGGCTTTCACATTAACAATAACATTGAATAAGTTTAGTCTTTGTTATATTAATGTTTAAGTTATTTCGTTTAAGCCAGTCTATAATGTTATGTACAGTGTAATTAATTTCATTTTCGTAGTTAGTGTCAGTTGTTTTATGTATTATTATGGAAATATCGTCTGCGAAAAAAGTACACGGATATTTTGTTATTTCGGGAAGATCGTTCACATACAGTAGGAACAACAGCGGCCCTAAAATGCTGCCTTGAGGAACTCCATAGTGAGTGAAACTAAATTGGGATCTATACGTCTCTATTTCCATATTTTTATTTAACTTTTCCAATTCTACACATTGGATTCTACCACTTAAATAACTCTTTATCCAGCTCAGTGCTTCCCCGCGTATATTATATGTCGCAGCGTGAGGCTCGTGAACAGCATCAGGATGGGTTACCATTATTTATTACAAGCTTATGATTGTGGGCAAAGGGAAACGCTAGCGAATGCTTAATAAGAGGGTTGATAATAATCAAATCTAATGTAACTGCGATTTACACTGAATTTAAGTGACGATCTAGATATCCTATTAACATTCTTTCTAAGACTAGGTTTTAGGAAACGAGTAACGAGTTCGTGGCACGTTTTAACCGTTTAACGTCTCTAGACCGAATGCCAAGATTCCTGGCTCAGGTGCATCAAGTTCGAATCCCTTAGTTTTTTATAAATGTCTCATAAATCACTAGTAATTGCGGGCCCACGACCTCGTTCAGTGTGTTATAACACCGTTTGTTCCCAGAACGTCAAATCAATATTTTAACACTTGACTCTTAAAACCCAACAAGAGCTATTACGTTGCACTCGAATATTTTAGGCAATAAATAAAAATAACTTGTACGTTTTTATGAACCTAATTATTGATATCGGCCAGGCGCCGACACGGCGATCCTGACTTTCACACGTCCTCGTGTGCCAAAGTTAACAACTGTCAAGTTTACAAACAAGACAACTTTACCGTTCGGCTATCCTGCCAAAATACAAAACGACAAGTCATAACTAAACAGCTTCCACTACACATTTCTATTTAATGGTGCATTATCGTATGAGTGCAGATATCATCAGGCTCTTTAGCTATTTACTATTTCAGCGGAGCAATGTTTTAATTGTGATCAAAACATAATAATTGATTCTATTTTACGCTTTGTATCACATAGATAACGTGGTTCACATGACATTGTTACAAACTATCGGAACAATCGATATCGGAAAATGGCTGCCTATGATATGATTGATCTTTGTAATTTTAATTCAGACCGGTTTGAATCGCTAGGTAAAAAACGCAGCTGCAATTGTACCAAAGTGAGCAACAATTTATGTAAAACTGATACATTAGGTCGGGCTGCTCAGGAGGTTTATATACCAACAAACTCTGACACCTCTAACAATCCCGATAGTATATTACTGAATAATGAAAATAACCCACCTACAAGAATAAGTAACGCTAAAACAATTATGTTCTGCGATGAGATTGGGAAGGGCTTGGGCCAATTAATCTAGAAACATTCTAAGGAAAGTGTTACTAATTATTGTATGCCTGGATCAAGCATAAATGAGATTATGAAAGTAATTGTAAAAAAATCTTATAGTGAAAACACAAACTTGATTGTTTTAATCGGGAATAGAGATAGTATAAACAAAAACCATTTAATATCATACTGTAACTCATTATGCTCTCTAAATGTTAGAAAAGTTGTTATGTTTACATTTCCCTATAGTCAAGGGTTTTCACAATTAGAGAATAAATTAAGATATAATCTTAATTTAACATTAAGCACAATAGCATCTCATAATAGTCAGATACAAATAATTGACATAAATACCCTGTTATGTAATCTTAACTTGACGAAAGATAAATACTATCTGCATAATTATCATAAGCGACAAATAGCATTATCGCTATCTTTTTATTTTAATCAACTAGCCAACAATCTGGCTACTCTAACTTCTGCTTCTTTTGAGCAGCTAAAATGTGACATTTCTAATTCAACTTTGGAATCTGTTCCAAATAATTCGATTCTTTTGAATCCAAATACTGACATGGTTAATTTAAATTACCATTAGAGACAACGGAGGCATACTCTAGCCCAGTATTGACAAGAGGAAGGCCTAAATGTTTAAAAATAGTACACCAGAATATCCAAGGCTTTTCTGCTGGCAAAGACCTAGAAATAAGTTTATTTTTAAATTGTGAAAATATTGATGTGTTATGTGTTACTGAACATTGGTTAAAAGAATATGAATTATTGTTAAATTTGGATAATTATAGTGTTGTAAGTTCATTCAATAGAAAAACTGCAGTAAGGGGGGGTTCTTTAATAATTTTACCTAATAACACACAATATAAAGAGCGAAAGGATATAGTATCCCTCTCTGTTGAACGAATTTGTGAGATATCATGCGTGGAACTTGAACAAATGATTATAATCTGTGTATATAGCCCCCCTGGAGCAAATTACACAGTCTTTGAGTCCACTATGGAGGATGTTTTGAAAATATGCTGTCGTAAGAATAAAAAAATTTTAGTTTGTGGAGATTTTAATATAGACATCTTAGATATTAAATTAGCACAACTCTCCAGTAAATTCCTTAATCTTTTTAAATCATTTAATTTGCTTCACACTTTTAATGAACCAACGCGAATTACGCCAACATCGGCTACTTGCTTAGATAACATCTTTTCCAACTGTAACTTAATTGAGAATTCGGTAATTAATATTATTAAATCCGACCACAGTGGACAACTAGCTTCTTTTGAGCACTATAATGTTACTCCTAAACGCGAAGTAATTTGCAGGCCAATACCGAAACGTGGTATTACTAAATTTAGAAATAATGTACAAGATAAAATTCAATGTTTGCCAGCTTCTGCTGACGCTAATAACTCTTATCAATCATTATTTGATATTGTTGAAAAAGAATTTAGTAACAATTTTAAACAAAAAGTTATAAAGTGTAATGATCGTAAGAAGTTCAGTGACTGGGCCACACCTGGTATTTATAATAGCAGAAGAAAGTTATTTGAACTCTATGCCCAAAAAACGACTTCCTGTGATCCTAGCTTCATTGAATATGTCAAGAAATATTCAAAAACATTTAGGAAAGTATGTGCTCTGGCAAAATCTAGGTATATTTCAAATAAAATTAAATCATCTGAAAATAAAATAAAAGCTACCTGGAGTATTATAAACCAAGAAACTGGCAAAATAAAAAGCAAAATTAATTCATTTAACTTAAAAATTAGTGATCAGACTTTTGAATCAGATATTGAGGTGGCTAGTGCTTTTGAAGGTTACTTTGCTCGAATTCCGTTAGAAACTACTAGCAGACTTAACTCTTGCCCCAACACCGCTGTCTCTCTTATGGAATCTAGTGTGAACAAGTGCCAGGAAACATTTAGTTTTAGCTATGTCACTACCGAAGATATTATTAAAGCATTGAAAGCAATAAATATTAAGAAAACAGAAGATCTCTGGGGCATATCTACAAGTATCATCAAATCAATAATTGATGTGATAGCTCCATCATTAGCAATAATTTTTAACCAATGTATAAGTGAAGGGGTCTTTCCTAATTTAATGAAAAATAGTAAAATAATTCCTCTGTTTAAAGCTGGTGACAAAAGTGACCCAGCAAATTTTAGACCTATATCCATACTACCAGCAATAAGTAAAATATTTGAGAAATTAATTTATGCTCAACTTTTAGAATATTTTAAATTAAATAGTATACTGCATGAGAAACAGTTTGGTTTTTCAAAAGGTAAAAGTACAACTGATGCTGGGGTTGCATTTCTAAAACATGTACTTGATGCCTGGGAGGACAAGCAGGATGTAATCGCTATTTTTTGTGACCTTTCCAAGGCATTCGATTGTGTTGATCACCAAACACTATTAAGGAAGTTAAAACATTATGGTGTTTCTGAAATGTCAGTAAGCCTTATGCATTCATATCTGTATGAAAGAACTCAGAAGGTAGTTATTAATAAAACTGAGTCTACCGGAGCTCCCATTACTATGGGCGTACCCCAAGGATCAATATTGGGCCCGCTGTTGTTTTTAATATACATAAATGACCTTCCTTACTACGCGAAGAATTTATGTGAGACAGTGCTATTTGCAGATGATACATCTCTAGTCTTTAAAGTAGATAGAGGTGATGACTGTTCTGACGAAGTAAATAGTGCTCTTTCAAAAGTGTCACATTGGTTTAATAGTAATAATTTATCATTAAACTCAAAGAAAACTAAGTGTTTAAAATTTTCGTTACCTAATGTAAGACAAGTTGATTTTCATATAAGACTAGACGGCGATATGGTCGAATTCATTAACAATACAAAGTTTCTAGGTATTATATTAGACTCGCGACTACAATGGGATCCTCATATCGAAGCCTTGGCGAGTAGACTCAGTTCGGCCGCATTCGCAGTAAAGAAAATAAGGCTCTTAACCGATATTGAAACGGCTAGAATAGTCTATTTTAGTTATTTTCATAGTGTTATGTCCTACGGCCTTTTGTTGTGGGGCTCAGCCGCTAACATCCAAAGTATATTCGTGCTCCAAAAAAGGGCTATTCGCGCCATGTACAACCTCCGATCGAGAGATTCTTTAAGAGATCTATTTAAAGAAATAAACATTTTAACTGTTGCAGGACAATACATCTATGAAAATATTATTTATGTGAAAAAATATTATAATACATTTGTAAAGCAGAGCGATATTCATCGCTTTAACACAAGAAATAAAGATAAACTTGTCGTTCCCAAGTTTAGGCTAGAAAAATCCAGAGCCTCATTTCTGGGGAAAAGCATATCCTTTTTTAATAAAGTTCCACAGCATATTATTGAACTACCATTGCATAAATTTAAATGTTACATTAAAGAGTCGCTGATGAGCAAAGGATACTATAAAGTAGACGATTATTTGAATGACCGCAATGCATGGTCATGATGTAACACATAACATAATCACTGTTTAAATTGATGTATTTTTATACTAAGCAATTGTTGTATTAGTAACGATATGTTTTTTTTTGTAAATGTCGTTACCTAACTAAGAAACGCTGGCAAGTTTCTTGCGCCCATTCTTCTTGTCAGTTAAAAAAGTCTTGAATGGGTGGTAGGAAAATATTGACGATTCATAAGTACATATTTATTATGTCTAAGTGAATAAAGAATATTTTTATCTTTTTATCTTTTTTTTTATCAGTCGGTCAGTATCGGGAAGTATCCTATTCCATCCGGACACACAGTCCGCCATCGGAACACATCCGATATCAAAGGACACACAGTCCACCATCGGAACTCTGCCGATATCACAGGACACACAGTCCACCATCGGAACTCTGCCGATATCACAGGACACACAGTCCACCATCGGAACTCTGCCGATATCACAGGACACACAGTCCACCATCGGAACTCTGCCGATATCACAGGACACACAGTCCACCATCGGAACTCTGCCGATATCACAGGACACACAGTCCACCATCGGAACTCTGCCGATATCACAGGACACACAGTCCACCATCGGATCTCTGCCGATATCACAGGACACACAGTCCACCATCGGATCTCTGCCGATATCACAGGACACACAGTCCACCATCGGAACTCTGCCGATATCACAGGACACACAGTCCACCATCGGAACTCTGCCGATATCACAGGACACACAGTCCACCATCGGAACTCTGCCGATATCACAAGACACACAGTCCACCATAGGAATACTTTCGATCTACCGACAATTACTGCAACCTACCCATTACTCATTATCGCCGCGCAGTCTCCGACCAGTTAACCTGGGTTAGGAATGGGACCTACGATCGACAACAAGCATAGGTAGTGAGTATACTCGTAATCTATTCATAGTCATGTTTACCAGCATAATCTATGATTATGAAAATATCTTATCCAACATATTCATTTTCCACATTCAATATTACACTAATTCGTTATTCCATTACATAATTATCGCCGACAATGGCTATTCCTGACGTTTAATTTTCAAAAAGCAATCATGGTTTAAGGAAAAAAAAATTACCAAAATTTATAATTGTCATCATTACTCACTTACTGCCGTTTATTATCAATCACTAAACTTTTATTTATCAAGTTCTGCTTAAACTAAGGTCCTTTATAAAACCTACATTATAATGCTCTATGAACAGTATCTAGGTATTACACAAAAATTACACCCTATCAGGTGCCTTAAATAGTATTACAGCAAAATTGTTTAGTACAGTCACTAAGTATTGTCTTTCTAAGGTCATAGCGCGACCAACTTTACGCGAACACAGGAGACACCATTTCATATTTCGGGAATAACTTAGCATTAAAATGATACGCATTATGACCAAACACTCCTTTTCATCATAAAAGTGCTATCAACGAAGATTCACGAGACCTACATGGAAACCAAACTCGTAACCGGAAACCAAAATAAACTTTCCACTACGGCTACTCGACCACGCAGGCACTTATATCTCAACGATTTTTTTTCTATTTGTTTTATTTAAGACCTAACATTACGATTCCGATAATCTATATCACACAAACTGGAATAGATCATCAAACAAGAATAATAATTCAGGCATTAAAAAAAATTTCCGAATTTGCTGTAGAATATTCGTACCTATGATTTTTTCAATGAGCAATTATTCTTCTTGTCATAATCATAATGCTGAAAACGCGTAAAAGTGGCATTAAAGTAGTAAATTCTTGACATTCATACTAAGGAATGTCGCTTGATATTTTTTTCTAAATTTTTATCATAATCTAATTTGCATTAGTTGGATCATAATCGCATCATCTAAACACGGCGGCAGTGCTTGCTTCCGTGTGTGCGACAGATGATACCAGTTTTCTTTAACCGACATTAGTTAAAAATGTTTATTAAGTGCATCGTCATCATTAATTTCCTTAAAATAAAGTACGCACATACTTCACAGCTATTGCAATGAAGATGACGTGTGAATTACATTTTAAGAAAATGTTTGAAATAAGACTGGTGCTCTCATTACTTATCATTATCAATAACTTAGTTGCAACAAATTCATTTAAGCAAACCGAAATAGTTTTAATCAAAAGTACTTCTACTATTTAGTATTCTGTTTCAAAAGTTACATTCTAATGAAGCATAAAGCAGCATGGATATTATAAGAACTGTTGTTTTTCGACCTCTTTTTTGCTATGCACAGATGTCCAAAGGGCAAACATTACCTACTTATCACGCAGGGCGAGGTGTGCACTCTGATTTTTTTTGCTGTGGTTTCGAGTGAACGCAAGAACACCACTTAAAACAAACTAACAAATGATTACACATTTCTGGAAAGAGAGTTTAATAAAAACTTAAGACAGTTTTTTTTAACTCTACTAATAAATTACTGACATTTTAGGACGTAACTTTTAAATTGTTTTGTTACTTATTTTATCACATATTTTATTGCATCACGTTACACAAATGTGTAACGTGATGCAATAAAAATATGAACGATAATAATATGAACGATAAAAATTTATTGTTTCCATTTTTTTTACCGTAATTGTAAAATACGTTCATATTTTTGTGTAAACATAGTCACATTGTAGATCAGTCCTAAATTTTAGGATCATAATTGAACTCTTATGATCTTAGCTAGAGTACCTATAAGTTTACAAATCATACACAATCAAAGAACAATGGTAAAATAATTCTTAAACAAGACATGTCAAGAAGTGTCCAACAACATAAAATTCAAAGGGTTATTGTGGTAGGTAAATAAATGACGCGCAATCATCATTCGCGATGTCAAAATAATGACAAGGATGCTCCCGGAATCCACAAACAGTGGATTCGGTCCAAAAAACTTTCTTATTTCTATCTAAAAATAACACACTAAATAGCAAAAACTCAGACAAATGGCGACAGATAGCCGGCGGACCCAAATCAAGTACTTAACACCAAAGCATTCCCACTGGGAATCGAACCCTGGACCTCCGGGAGTTAATTAACAATGTAAACACAAAATCTGTCAAATAATTTTATCGCGATATTTTATAGAGTACCTGTGTCTACATTTTAGTCACTATGCAAAAAAAGATTGGACACCTCCAACATAAAAATGGAACGACTGACCGTATTCCCCAAGTTCGGGACTCTGCTTCACTCGTTTGCGGAGAATTGTTCATAAAACATAGCACACACACACACACACACACATCCCGCTCAATTATTGTCAAATTACACTTTAACTACCTAAATAAATCAACTAATGAGCGGTTAGAACTAACTTGCCCAAGCAGATCATTTCTAGACTTCTAGTGTTCATTTTAAATGACCTGCAACACTTAGCACTCGCGGCGTAAATCCCACTTTCTGATGTCGCAGCGTGAGGCTCGTGAACAGCATCAGGATGGGTAACCATTATTTATTACGAGCTTATGATTGTGGGCAAAGGGAAACGCTAGCGAATGCTTAATAAGAGGGTTGATAATAATCAAATCTAATGTAACTGCGATTTACACTGAATTTAAGTGCCGATCTAGATATCCTATTAACATTCTTTCTAAGACTAGGTTTTAGGAAACGAGTAACGAGTTCGTGGGCCACGTTTTAACCGTTTAACGTCTCTAGACCGAATGCCAAGATTCCTGGCTCAGGTGCATCAAGTTCGAATCCCTTAGTTTTTTATAAATGTCTCATAAATCACTAGTAATTGCGGGCCCACGACCTCGTTCAGTGTGTTATAACACCGTTTGTTCCCAGAACGTCAAATCAATATTTTAAAACTTGACTCTTAAAACCCAACAAGAGCTATTACGTTGCACTCGAATATTTTAGGCAATAAATAAAAATAACTTGTATGTTTTTATGAACCTAATTATTGATATCGGCCAGGCGCCGACATATATATATCTCTCCAGTTTAGAAAGTAAAGTCTTGTGACAGACACAATCGAAAGCTCTACTCATATCGAGTAGGATGGAGCAAACAGGCTTTTTTTTGTCAACCAATGTTGCGATCTCCCTCACAACTCACAACCCTAAAACACGCCTGTGTGGTAGACTTCCCCTTTCGAGAACCATATTGCTCCACCCTAATAATATTATATTTTAACAAGAAGGATGTTCATCGTTTATGGATAATTTTCACAAATAATTTGGATAAAATAGGAGTGAGTGCAATCTGTCTATAGTTTGTTATATTATCTTTTGAAAACGGTTAGATTTAGGATAGGGTTGTTCATGGTCAAATCAGTCAGAAACGATGTAAACTGCACGCCCTTAACGAGAATATGTCGATTTAACCTTTAACTTTGTATACATGTCGAGCGACGAAAATTGATTTAATCCTTCAACGCCCCAGAAATCGATTCTATTGTCGATTCTGAACAAACTATTTCAGTTCAGTTTCGCTAAAAGTACCAACACGTCGTACATATCGGGTGATAATGGAAGTTATCCTTTATGTTCTTCGTCAGCTGATATTATTATTAATATTACATTTTAAATACGTAAAAAATTTGTATTTTTAAATATTATTATTCCTTTTCTTACATTTAAAATAGATACAAAATTATATTTCTAAACATTAAATTTTTACGATGTAGGTATAACACAAAAAAATATAACATTTAAAAATACAAACCCCAACGGTAGCAAGATCAGAGTCCCGGCTACCGATGGTTGAGGATTATTATTGTTATTAAAAGGCGTGCACTCACACGAGCACGTGGTCGTCGGTGTGCGCGCGCACGCAGAGCGTGACGTCAGTGTAGAAGTCGAGGTCGGCGGCGATGTGCAGCCGCGGCTCAGCGCGCGTCTCGGCCCGCGCGGACAGCCGGCCCCACGCCGAGCGCACGCCAGCCTCCGCCAACGCCGCGCCGCCAACGCGCAGCGCCAGCCCCGCGCGCGCGCTGCGCCCCCACAGCGACACCTGCGACACGATAGCGTACACTGATAGCGCCCCACGCCGAGCGCACGCCAGCCTCCGCCAACGCCGCGCCGCCAACGCGCAGCGCCAGCCCCGCGCGCGCGCTGCGCCCCCACAGCGACACCTGCGACACGATAGCGTACACTGATAGCGCCCCACGCCGAGCGCACGCCAGCCTCCGCCAACGCCGCGCCGCCAACGCGCAGCGCCAGCCCCGCGCCCCCACAGCGACACCTGCGACACGATAGCGTACACTGATAGCGCCCCACGCCGAGCGCACGCCAGCCTCCGCCAACGCCGCGCCGCCAACGCGCAGCGCCAGCCCCGCGCCCCCACAGCGACACCTGCGACACGATAGCGTACACTGATAGCGCCCCACGCCGAGCGCACGCCAGCCTCCGCCAACGCCGCGCCGCCAACGCGCAGCGCCAGCCCCGCGCGCGCGCTGCGCCCCCACAGCGACACCTGCGACACGATAGCGTACACTGATAGCGCCCCACGCCGAGCGCACGCCAGCCTCCGCCAACGCCGCGCCGCCAGCAGCGGCAGCGCCGGCGTGGGCTCGCCGCCCCCCTTACCGTCCCGTGCGCGTCGAGGGCGAGCGCCCCGGCGGCGCCCCAGCGGGCGCGCAGCGTGACGCCGGCCAGCAGCGGCAGCGCCGGCGTGGGCTCGCCGCCCCCCTTACCGTCCCGTGCGCGTCGAGGGCGAGCGCCCCGGCGGCGCCCCAGCGGGCGCGCAGCGTGACGCCGGCCAGCAGCGGCAGCGCGGCGTGGACGGCGCGCGGCGCGGGCAGCACCGCCCGCAGCGCCGGCGTGGGCAGCCCGCCCGCGCCCGCCCACACGTGGGCCAGCAGCTCGCCCTGCCCCGAGAACAGCCGCACGCCCGGGAGCCGCACGCCGCCCACGCCCAGCGACAGCCCGCCCGCCACCTCCTGCTCCGAATCTAAATGAACGTTACATATGTCGCATTGAGATAGATAAAGCCGTGATGTAGTTATATCCCTAGGGATATAATTATGTACCGTAAGATAGTAATGAATCGCTTTCGAATAACTATCTTACTAGAAATATAATTATGATACGATTCAAGTTTAGTAATATATATTACTAGATTTGTTTCATGAAATAATTGTAGGAGTGAAGTCCTGTAGAACACGTGATAGGTTAGCAATTTAAGGCGATCGCAAAGCGCAACGAAGCGAATTTTTAAAATCGATCCAGTAGTTTCGGAGCCTATTCGATGCAAACAAACAAACAATCAAATCTTTCCTCTTTATAATATTAGTATGATCCGGGGTGGCATCTTTGAATAGACAATGTAGGTGAATTTAGAATTAAACTTTTGTAATTTAATTTTCAACACACTTGCTCATAAAGTGAGCCTTATTACATCGATCTTAGGGCCATAAACCGAACTATAACACACGCGTGCATAATAATATTACAGTACTAGTTGCGTAATAGAATTATCTCTACAAAGTTAAGTAAGTACCTAACTGCAAATTATATGCGAGTAAACAGAGACTTTTCAATTTAACCGGGTAATACAGTATCCCTACAAAGTTAAGTTAGTACCTAACTGCAAGTTATATGCGAGTCAACAGAGCATTTTCGATTTCACCGGGTAATAGATACAGTTCTTTTTTTGTAACAACAAAGAGGTTTTATACAGCTGAAAATCCATTTACGTTTTTAGAATCTAATTAAGACAAAAAACATAATTAAGTATATTATTATCAAATTATTTATAATTCACAATAATTTGTTATAAAACATTTGCATTTTATCACTATTATTATAATTATTTTGAAGTAGGTTGTATGGCTGTATGTAATCAATCACCTTACATTTGGCGCGTGCAAAAAAAAACTTGCGCGCTTTTTCCCTTAGCTAATATTAAGTTATTATAATTATGTTATGTATTCAATAAATGTTTGTTTTTCCTCGCAAGTGTGTTGAAAAAGTGCGTATGAAACTCGTGAGCAACTTACTCACTAGACACTCGGCTGATTTCGACCAACAGCCTCGTGTATAATGAGCAATTGAGCAACCTTAGCTCACTTGTATCATAATATAGGTACTATTTTATTTATTTAAGAATGATTTGTAATGTTATAATGTAAATGCCTATTTGAATGTAATAAATTATCGTTTAATATTAGTATGGACAAGCAGGATTAATATTCGGTCGTTCGAGCCGGCAACGAGTGATTCCCCACCTTCGTCCCCCTCGTACAGGTTGGGGTCTGGTTTGGCGTCCCCGCCGGCGAGCGCGGCCAGCCCGCGCGTCCACACCTCGACGGCGACGATGTCGGCGTCGGCGTCGTCGGTGTCGGCGTCGGCGGTGTCGGCGTCGGCGCGCAGAGACACCGCGCCGCGCCGCAGTAGTCCGCCCGCCGCCACCTGCACCGACTGCAAGCGGCCGGCCCACCCGCCCACGGACCAGCCCGTGTTGCGCACCAGCACCGACGATGTGCCTGTCCACACGATACACACCTTTTTTAGGGTTCCGTACTCGACGACGAACCCTTAAGGGCGGGATCTTCCAAAAACTCTGTCTTTGTCTTTTTCCTTACGTGTGAAGAGTAATGAAAATAACGTCACTTTTTAATTTTTTCAATGTTTTCGTTGTTATTTAGAGGATAAATTCACTTTTTGAAAAACTAGCCTGAGAATAATCTACGATATATGTCATTACCTATTTTTCTATATATTATTCGTGAATTAGAGATTAATAATCTAAGTATAAAACCAAAAAAATATAAAAATAATGAAAAAATTTCTTTGTTTTTGAATTTTTTTAGTGTCGAGTTACGATACGAATATCGTGTTTTTAACCAAAAAATAATCAAGATCGTTTATGAAACTTCAACATTATAATTTTTATCTGCTCATAATAAAGAATATTTGATTGTTTACTTTTGAATCAAAAATAGGTTGATTTCGATAATTTGGAAGTACGTGCCCTTAAGGCATAATCAGACGAGGGACTTTTGTCCCCGGCGGATAAAAAGTCTCTGTACGTTCAAAATATGTCCTCCGAGGACTGAGGCCTATTTCTCAAAAGCTTGTAACTTGTAATACAAGTAGAAGTCCCTTTCTAACAAAAGCTATCAAAAAGTGACATCCGCTTGTATTACAAGTTACAAGCTTTTCAGAAACGGGGCCCTGGTCGCGGACTCGACGCATACGGTGTGCGGTCATTTGTTACCCGGAAACGTACTTCACTATCGAGCGCTCGATGCAAACTCAGGGGTCTCACTCCGCAGTTTCTGCAATTGTACACAAAACGTCTGATCCAAGCGGTAACACCAAGCAGCTTCTGTAAGGAGCTGTACCGATCCAACAACAAATCCTTTTCCCCGGCGGGGTTAGTCTCCAGGACGCATGCCCGCATATCAGGAACGGCTACGTTCGACAACGCTGGAGAGGGCGGCCACTCCGACTCAGGCCGCATCAACCACTGTGGGCCCCACCAGAGGGGGTGGTTAATTAGGGTTGGGGCTACACAACCCCGAGACGCACAATCCGCGGGATTCATGGTTCCCGGCACGTGTCTCCAAATCAACTCGATGTCGGAATTACAAATCTGCGACACTCGATTGGCCACAAACACGTCCAAGGTGTGCGCCGGAGCCTTCAACCAACAAAGGACGACCTGACTGTCCGTCCAAGCATAAACCTCTTGTATCTTAATAGATCGACCTAATGTGAGCCATACGTGGTTCAACAAACGCATTAGGAGGGCAGCTCCACACAATTCCAACCTCGGGATCGTATGACGAGTCCGAAGGGGAGCGACTTTGCTTTTCGCTATCACCAGATGCACAGCAACAACTCCGTCAACAGTAACGGTGCGGAGGTACACGGCCGCAGCAAATCCACGTTCGGAGGCATCGGAAAAGCCGTGAAGAGTAACTTTACAATTTTCAGAAGGGAGGAATAGCCTCGGCAAATGCACTTCATTAATCTCGGGGAGGGATGAAACGAAGCTCGACCAATCTCGGAGTAACTCGTCCGAGAGGGGTTCATCCCACGACACACCCGAAGCCCATAACCGTTGCAAGAAACACTTGGCCATAAACAACACGGGGCAAATGGGGTCAAAGGGGAAAAAAAAGGTCAAAGGTACGTGCGACAGTAGACAATACTAAACGCTTGGTCCAGACTTTCGGTGGTCGTAAATCCACACAATACGTGAAAGTGTCAGAGACCGGTTTGTACTGTACGCCAAGGACGGTCACCACATGGGGATTATCAACATTTTCGAATAGGTGGGGGTCCTGCTGGTGCTCTTCGGGCAAACCTACCAGTACATCAGGCGAGTTGGATATCCATTTCCTCAACTCGTAACCTCCCGACTTCAAAAGGGCGGTGAGTTCGTCTCTCAGGACAATCGCCTCTGAGACAGATGAGGCGCCCGTGCAAATGTCATCCACATAGACGTCACTGGCCAAAATGGCGGAGGCGCGAGGGTATCTCAAGCGCTCCTTCTCGGCCAACTCCAACAAAGAACGAATCGCAACAAACGGGCTCGAAGCCAAACCGTACGTATTCGTATTCAATTCATAAATCAACAAGGGGTCCCTAGGACTCTCTCTCCACAAAATCAATTGGTACCTCCTATCCTCTGGATGGATGACCGTTTGTCTGAACATCATCCGGATGTCAGTCATAAATACAATTTGGTGCCGCCGGAAGTTGGTCAAAATGTCTGAGATCTCCGTGTGCAGCTTGGGACCTACATGCAGACACTGGTTCAAGGACGCTCCAGTAGAGGTGGGAGCCGAACCGTCAAAGACCACCCGAATCTTTCCGGATTTCAAAACGGCGTGGTGCGGCAGAAAGAAGTGCTCAACGGAGCGCCAATCCAAATCGCTCACGGACATGTGCCCTAACTCCTCATACTCCCGCATGAATTCAACATACTTCTGGCGGAAGACCGGATCCTTGCTCATGCGACGCTCCATCGCCACTAGCCTACGTTCCGCTAGCGGTCGGGATTCGCCCAGAGGAGGTCGGCCGGCACGAAAGGGGAGACGGGTGATCAAACGACCAGAGCGGAGGCGACCAGTGTTATTCTGGTAATACAACTCGCATTCATCCGCTACTGGGTCGACCCGCGGGGCTGGTGGAGGTTCCTCAACCTCCCAAAACTTCTGCACCACTTCGGAGAGAGACACATTAAAAACAAGACCGCGATCCTCATCAAGGGAATCCAAAACGCGGCGAGCAGGGCCCATCACAACTGTACCGAGTGTCGTCTGCAGAGCTACCAAGCCATCTGGCTGCAAAACTCGCTTCCCCGTCAACAAAACTCGCCCCAGGACATCAGCTCCAAGGAGAGCATCAATCGGGCCTGGGCGGAAGAAATTTGGATCGGCGAGTGGGGAATCAGACACCAAAGACAACATACTCGGTCCCAAGTCAACTGAAGGTTGACGGCCAACAACTGTGTCCAACACAATCGCCGAGGTCTTAATGCCTGGCGTGGACTTATTACGTGATGTAAATGTGAAGTCAACATGCCCTAACAACCCGGGGACTTTCACATCGCCAACACCTCTCACGCCTTCCGTGTGGGGGTGCACCTTGAGGCCCAACCGCCTAACTAACCAAGATGACACAACACACCCCTGAGCACCGGAATCCAACAAGGCGCGAACTTCCACAAGGTCGCCATTCAATCCCCTGACAAGTACAGAGGCCGTGGGCAACAAAACGGTCTCTGGAGGGGTGGCTACAATCGACCGTAAACACGTTGATTGCTAGTATGTGGGGTCCCCAGACGTCCCCCCATGGTAAGGGGGTCGCTCATAGCGATCCAGTGGGTCCCAATCTCCCACATACTGCCTACGTCCAATTCGCCCGGTATCAGGCGGGTTATATCTCCCGGCCCCTTGAAGACGGGGCGGGCGCCGCTCCAAACGCGGGTATTCGGCGAGCGGCGGCGAGAATCGGTGCCTAGCATCCACCGTGTACGTCGCCCCATAGTCGCGGGGGCACGGTGACCGATTTTCAGAAGGGGGGTCCCGGGGACCCCCGGCTGTGCGAGGCTCAACACGTTGCGGGGGGCTTCTACGACCTCCCGCATCGCTCGCAAAATCGAACCCCCTAGTTGGGGACCGATTTCCCATGGGGGGGGTCCGTGGGACCCCCGCCCGTGCGAGGCTCAAAACGTCGCGGGGGGCCTCTACGACCTCCGGCAACGCCCGCATAACTCATCCCCATCCTTGGGGATCGGTTTCCCATGGGGGGGTCCCTGGGACCCCCGCCCGTTTGAGGGTCCAAACGTGGCGGAGAGCGTCTGGGGCCACTCTGGTGGCCACTAGAACTGCTGCGGGATGCAAACACCGCGGGGGGTCCGAGACCCCCACCCATACGCGGTGATCCTGCAGCGACGCGCTGCGGCGCTCCGCCGCCCTCTGGGCTGTTCATGCAGAGGAGGGGATGGTGGTTGCCCTTACAAAAGCGGCATGGGTGCGCTTGGGTACATTCGCGCTGCATGTGCAGGCCCAAGCACGAGTAGCACCATGTCCGTTGTCGCGCGATCGCTCGACGGCCTTGGACGCGCTGGTCGAGGAACTTATCACAACGGGTCGTGCTGTGACCCGGTTCCCGACAGTACAAGCAGCGGGCGGTCTCCTGGACGGCGGCATAGCGGCCGGGCGCGCGAGGGGCCATACGCCCCCTACGGGGGGGTCCGGTGGGGGATCTACTCTGTGGCACAGGTCGTTCGGGTCCCATAGGACCGGCCAGAGAGGAATTATCTGCCAGTCTACTTTCTCCTTCCAGGAACGTCAAGAGGTCCGAGAAGGGTGGCAGATAAGTCGCACTATCCCCACCATACTGCTGCTCAAAACGGACCTTAACAGAGTCCGGCAACTTTCCCAGGACAATGTGCAGTAACAAAAACGACCACTGCTCCACTGGGAGTTTTAAGTTTTTCAATGCGTTGTAGGCAACCAACAGCGGATTCAACAAAGCCACTCTCAAGTGCATCACGCTGGCAACGCGGGGTAAATTCAAAATGGCGGCAACATGGTTGTCCGCCAGACGTCGTACGTTCTGGTACCGACGGGCAATCAAATCCCTAGCAATAGGGTAGTTTTCATCCGAGGGGGCCAAATGTTGAACCGATTCAAGGGCCTCCCCTTCCAACACGGATAACAAGTAGGCCAACTTCTGGCCCTGGGTCAAATCGTCCCGGGCATGTACAAGACTATCAAAAATATTAATAAAGCCCTCCCAGTCCTCTAGACGACCAGCAAAACGCCTTAAGTCTAAGGGGGCCAATCTAGCAAATAGAGGGGGCATACTCTTAGATGTGACCGGGGACGGGCTCGGTTCATTCTCTCTTGCCACTTGCAAAGGTCGAGCCACCTGGGTAATTCTGTCCGCAAAATCATAACACTGGTCCACATCCAAATCGACTTCTTGTCGCATTTCCACATCGGCCTCAACAGTCCTTTCCAAAAATAAGGCATACTGTTCATCAACAACAGCCAAACGTACGGGCAGATCTACGTATCTGTTCAACAAGGCCTCCGTCCTATCCGGTCGATCCAATAATGCAACCGCAGAAGCTAACCACCGTAACTCAGAACGTATTTTGGCTTTAGCCGAGGAGGCCGTCATTGTAACGTCCCAAATTTATCAACAAAAACAACAAATTCAAAATATTCACTATAACACAAAATCTCCAATATTTGGAGGTTATTACTAACCACAAAATTCCAATATTACAACAACAAAGTATTTATAATGACACAAACTCTTAAATATTTGGAGGTTATCAGAAAACAACAAAACTCACTGACTATTGAAATTCACTCAAAATCACTGACTATTGAAATTCACTTGGATATCAACATACAACAAGCTAATTTTAATTATTTCAAAGCACAAGTTTCAATGAGTTTCAATGTGTAAACAATGTCCCAAATCATTTAAGTTTCACTAAGTATTGAGTGCAAACTTATTAGCTAACCTTTTATTAGCTATTATTTTAGCAACAAACTTGTCAATATTCACAACTCAAATTTGCTAAAAAACTAAATAATAATTATTATGAGCAAAGAAAGGCATCTGTTTACACTTTGGAACTTCAATACATGACAATTAATTACAAGACATGGAACCAATAACAAAGGAATGCCCTTTACTTTTCAAATGCAAGTTAATTACCATTTACAAGTACAAATTAATCTAGTCCGGACCAGACTGGGTCATCAAAACGGCACTGATTAATACAAAGTTTTGGCGTGGGCCTCTCAGGCCTTCAAGCTACGCTCTTGGCTACCAAGAAATGTTCAGTACACCCCTGCTAAATCCGCGGAATCGGCTTAGCGCAGTGGAAGCTGGTATTACTAATATAGACTCCGGACAAAAAACTAGGTTTCAGCGGGGATGTAAACTGAACAATTGGACTGCGATACACAGCGGAGAGAATGTTAAGTAAGGTGAGGTTACATACGGGTCTGTGTGTCGAACGTCTCCAAGGCAGAAGTGGTGTAAGGGAGCGCGCGCGCCCCTGGGGTCCTTTCTTCTGCAGACCTTACCAATTAGTCACCTTACTCACAACACAAATAACAGCGTTCCCAAGGCACTGGGCGCTTCAGCAATAGATACACAATGACACACACGGGGGAGCCTCTTTTATTACGATTTACAGTCCCGACAAAAAGCGCGTGGTGGACAATTATCTTTCTTTCAAAACTCCGCGACCAGCCCGATGGATGGCGTCAAAACCTTGGTCGTACAAAACGGGATCACATAGATAATTTAAGATTCAATTCAAATTCGATATGCCAGGCATATTCAACGCGAGCGATTTTTAACAAATTCAGCAAAATTAATCCGACATCTTGTCAAGAATTTCAATCAAGTGTCACTGTCAACTTCAAGTGACAGCCAAATGTCAATTTGACGTGACATTAGAGACGCGTTCAGAAACGTCGATCTTTTCCGAACAATAATAATAATAATAAATAAATAAATAACTTCTTACATTCACACCAATTATCTAAGCCCATGTTAATTTCATTAAGAAACTGTATCATGGAAAACTTGATAACGTAAATACTTTTTGTTTGTAAATACATACTTAGAGTGTGTGTCAGATAACTCTGCACGTGCCTGGCGCGTTTTTTGGCGCTAGTTACAGTGCATTTTTTTGTTCTAATGTTATAGAAAAGATTAGTATTCGATTTTTACCGCGCGCAGACTTATCTGACGAGCACTTTAATATACATAGTTAACACCCAGACCAAGACGTTGATGTTCATTCAATGTTCGTTCAAGAATGTTCATGCACACAAATATTTGTTTTGTTCGGGAGTCGAACCCGAGACCTCTGGCGCAGAAGGTGTGTAGCCTTGCCCTGCGCCAAATCGGTCGTCATATGAATATACATATAAATCACACCGCCCTCGCGTCCCACGCCCGCAGCCGCCGGGGCAGCATGGGCAGCAGGCGGGCTTGGCGCGCGTGCTCGCTCGCTAGCTGCCCCAGCCGCGCCCAGTAGAGCCGCCCACCATACGTCCCAGTGACTCGTACTAACCGGCGGCCGCCCTCGCGTCCCACGCCCGCAGCCGCCGGGGCAGCATGGGCAGCAGGCGGGCTTGGCGCGCGTGCTCGCTCGCTAGCTGCCCCAGCCGCGCCCAGTAGAGCCGCCCACCATACGTCCCAGTGACTCGTACTAACCGGCGGCCGCCCTCGCGTCCCACGCCCGCAGCCGCCGGGGCAGCATGGGCAGCAGGCGGGCGACGCGCGCGTGCTCGCTCGCTAGCTGCCCCAGCCGCGCCCAGTAGAGCCGCCCACCATACGTCCCAGTGACTCGTACTAACCGGCGGCCGCCCTCGCGTCCCACGCCCGCAGCCGCCGGGGCAGCATGGGCAGCAGGCGGGCGACGCGCGCGTGCTCGCTCGCTAGCTGCCCCAGCCGCGCCCAGTAGAGCCGCCCACCATACGTCCCAGTGACTCGTACTAACCGGCGGCCGCCCTCGCGTCCCACGCCCGCAGCCGCCGGGGCAGCATGGGCAGCAGGCGGGCGACGCGCGCGTGCTCGCTCGCTAGCTGCCCCAGCCGCGCCCAGTAGAGCCGCCCACCATACGTCCCAGTGACTCGTACTAACCGGCGGCCGCCCTCGCGTCCCACGCCCGCAGCCGCCGGGGCAGCATGGGCAGCAGGCGGGCTTGGCGCGCGTGCTCGCTCGCTAGCTGCCCCAGCCGCGCCCAGTAGAGCCGCCCACCATACGTCCCAGTGACTCGTACTAACCGGCGGCCGCCCTCGCGTCCCACGCCCGCAGCCGCCGGGGCAGCATGGGCAGCAGGCGGGCGACGCGCGCGTGCTCGCTCGCTAGCTGCCCCAGCCGCGCCCAGTAGAGCCGCCCACCATACGTCCCAGTGACTCGTACTAACCGGCGGCCGCCCTCGCGTCCCACGCCCGCAGCCGCCGGGGCAGCATGGGCAGCAGGCGGGCGACGCGCGCGTGCTCGCTCGCTAGCTGCCCCAGCCGCGCCCAGTAGAGCCGCCCACCATACGTCCCAGTGACTCGTACTAACCGGCGGCCGCCCTCGCGTCCCACGCCCGCAGCCGCCGGGGCAGCATGGGCAGCAGGCGGGCGACGCGCGCGTGCTCGCTCGCTAGCTGCCCCAGCCGCGCCCAGTAGAGCCGCCGCAGCTCGGCCGGCCCGCCCAGCAGCGCGCCGCCCACGCCCGCCAGCGGGGCGGGGCTGGACACGCTCGACACCATCACCAGGTCTAGGGGATAAGGTAGAACAATTTTTTTTTCAAACAAAAAACTTTATTTCGAACCCTTCGACACGGATTAATAAATAGTTCCTAGTGACAGATACTGCACTCCGCTGAGCTGAGCCATTTAAATAAATAGCGACTGTTCGTGATATGAACAAAATAAAATGTAGACTTTTGTATAAACGTATATTAATAAAAATTAGGTTTACTATCTTTTGAAGAACTTGAATTTAAAACAATTAAATAAATAAGTACACGCTGGTAACACTGCACTGACTGGTAACACTGCACTGGTACTGTTTGCTTCCTACTCCTACGTTTTTATAAAAGTTGTTACGAAATCCCAGCGATTATACGTGTGCAAGCTGAATTTAAGTGTACTATATAATACAATAATTAACCACAAGTGTTTGTGACGCGTTTCTTTAGTGCATTCATCATTATTTTTGTGTTTCAACATTAGATATAATTAGAAGTGTTATTTTTCTAACCTCATTAACTTGGATATTTTGCAACGTCAATAACGCCAACTTCAATTGACATTGTCAAAGTTGATTCTGACACATAGATAAACAAAGAAGTGTTACCATATCTGAAAATTTACTACCAAAGTGGGAATATCATTATGAGTTCATGCGGTGGATGTAATAAATTAATATCAGCCACAGATATTATTAGCTGTACTAAGTGCCCGGCAGCATTTCATTATACTTGTGTTAACATCACCAAAGATAATTACAAAAAACTATCCAAAGAAGCAAAAGGTAGTTGGAGGTGCCCTCTTTGCAAAAGCAAGCAACCTAAAGTTGGTGATAATTTCGATACTCCTATACGTGGCGCGAAAAATGATAACGAAGGTGCCAAACCCACGCAGAGCTTTTAAAAATTGTCTGCAACTTCCTTGGGAGGACTACAACAATTGGACCCGGCCTTGCTCACCATCATTAAGCAGGAAATACATGCCGCGGTGAACAGTTCTTTAATGAGTGCGATGAAAACATTTGAAAGTGACTTGAAAGACATCAAGAGCCACTTAAATCTGTTAAAGGAAATAAAAAACTCCATTGAATTCTTGAGTCAGGAATACGATACAATAAAATTGGATCTCAAAAACCAAAACGAAGAGATAGCTTCACTGAAAAAAGAAAACAATGCTCTTACAGGTACTGTGCGTGACTTATCAGCCAGACTTACCTTGATGGAACAACACTGTCGGGAAAACAATTTAGAAATTAATGGTATCCCGGAGAATAAATCAGAAAATATTCCTACCATGCTTAAGCAATTAGGGAAAACAATATCGTGTCCCTTACAGGATTCAGACATTTTGTCGTTCAGCAGGGTGAAAAAACTTGACACTACCAGTAAAAGACCTCGATCTATAATAGTAAAACTTAGTGGCACCCGTGTCAGAGATAGTGTCATCGCAGCAGTAACGAAGTTTAATCGTTCAAATAAAAATGACAAGCTGAACACTAGTCATATGGGATATGGCGGAGATAAATCTGCAGTATTTGTATCCGAACATGTCAGTCCATACTTGAAAGGGCTGCACGCCGAATCAAGAAGAACAGCGCGTGAGAAGGGAATAAAATACGTTTGGATCCGAAATGGTCGTTTATTTATGCGAAAGGATGATGAGTCTCCTGCCTTGCAGATTAGGACGTCTGAAGATTTGCAGCGCTTCTAATTTTTATTTTGTAACCCTGAGCCGTATTACGATTCCCAACAAAAATGCTCAACATTTATTACCAAAACATCCGCGGTATTCGTACCAAACTTTCTGATGTACGATTGACGTCTCTTAACAACTCGTACGACATTATTGTAGCTACAGAAACTTGGCTAGATGATCACATCTACGATAACGAGATACTTAATGACAACTACTTAATTTATAGAAGAGATCGACAGACGACTTCATCTGGCAGTAAGCGTGGCGGTGGAGTGCTGATCGCCGCTTCTAAGCAGCTACAGACTAGACGTTTGAAACATTACGAAAGTGCCAACGAAGATCTTTGGATATCGGTAAAAATTACTGCAGACAGGTCAGTATCGGACCTTTTAATTTGTGCTGTTTATGTGCCTTCTCCTGTTTGTCATAATGTGTTTAACTCTGTAATTGATAATATTAACTCTGTATTGGATGCTAATAGTACTACTAAAGCTTTAATTATGGGTGATTTCAATTTAGGTTTTATAAATTGGAACTTGCACAATGAGAATGGTCGCTTGTCACCATCAAATTATGACTGCTCATTGGGCTATACATTAGTAGACTTTCTTTCTCACAACTGTTTCCAACAACATAATAATGTTAAAAATAAAAATCAAAGAGTTCTTGATCTAGTTATGTCTAATATGAGCGATGTTAATGTTAAGGAATCAACCTATGTTGTTCGGAAAAGATCGACGTTTCTGAACGCGTCTCTAATGTCACGTCAAATTGACATTTGGCTGTCACTTGAAGTTGACAGTGACACTTGATTGGAATTCTTGTAAAAAAAAAAATGTCGGATTAATTTTGCTGAATTTGTTAAAAAATTCGCTCGCGTTGAATGTGCCTGGCATATCGAGTTTGAATAAAATCTTAAATTATCTATGTGATCCCGTTTTGTACGACCAAGGTTTTGACGCCATCCATCGGGCTGGTCGCGGAGTTTTGAAAGAAAGATAATTGTCCACCACGCGTTGTTGCAGGGGCAATATATATCTTGACAAAAAGCTCCTCCGTGTGTTATTGTGTATCTTGTTGAAGCGCCCAGTGTCTTGGGAACGCTGTGTTGTATGTGTTGTGAGTGAGGTGACGAGTTGGTAAGGTCTGCAGAAGACGAAGAAAGGACCCCAGGGGCGCGCGCGCTCCCTTACACCACTTCTGCCTTGGAGACGTTCGACACACGGACCCGTATGTAGCCTCACCTTACTTAACATTCTCTCCGCTGTGTATCGCAGTCCAATTGTTCAGTTTACATCCCCGCTGAAACCTAGTTTTTGTCCGGAGTCTATATTAGTAATACCAGCTTCCACTGCGCTAAGCCGATTCCGCGGATTTAGCAGGGGTGTACTGAACATTTCTTGGTAGCCAAGAGCGTAGCTTGAAGGCCTGAGAGGCCCACG
Source organism: Crambus lathoniellus (assembly GCA_949710035.1). Taxonomy (NCBI): domain Eukaryota; kingdom Metazoa; phylum Arthropoda; class Insecta; order Lepidoptera; family Crambidae; genus Crambus; species Crambus lathoniellus. The sequence goes on from OX453296.1 coordinate 209,917, forward strand.
CCAAAACTTTGTATTAATCAGTGCCGTTTTGATGACCCAGTCTGGTCCGGACTAGATTAATTTGTACTTGTAAATGGTAATTAACTTGCATTTGAAAAGTAAAGGGCATTCCTTTGTTATTGGTTCCATGTCTTGTAATTAATTGTCATGTATTGAAGTTCCAAAAAGTAAACAGATGCCTTTCTTTGCTCATAATAATTATTATTTAGTTTGTTAGCAAATTTGAGTTGTGAATATTGACAAGTTTGTTGCTAAAATAATAGCTAATAAAAGGTTAGCTAATAAGTTTGCACTCAATACTTAGTGAAACTTAAATGATTTGGGACATTGTTTACACATTGAAACTCATTGAAACTTGTGCTTTGAAATAATTGAAATTAACTTATTGTTGTGTTGATATCCAAGTGAATTTCAATAGTCAGTGATTTTGAGTGAATTTCAATAGTCGGTGAGTTTTGTTGTTTTCTGATAACCTCCAAATATTTAAGAGTTTGTGTCATTATAAATACTTTGTTGTTGTAATATTGGAATTTTGTGGTTAGTAATAACCTCCAAATATTGGAGATTTTGTGTTATAGTGAATATTTTGAATTTGTTGTTTTTGTTGATAAATTTGTGACGTTACAATGACGGCCTCCTCTGCTAAAGCCAAAATACGTTCTGAGTTACGGTGGTTAGCTTCTGCGGTTGCGTTGTTGGATCGACCGGATAGAACGGAGGCCTTGTTGAACAGATACGTAGATCTGCCCGTACGTTTGGCTGTTGTTGATGAACAGTATGCCTTATTTTTGGAAAGGACTGTTGAGGCCGATGTGGAAATGCGACAAGAAGTCGATTTGGATGTGGACCAGTGTTATGATTTTGCGGACAGAATTACCCAGGTGGCTCGACCTTTGCAAGTGGCAAGAGAGAATGAACCGAGCCCGTCCCCGGTCACATCTAAGAGTATGCCCCCTCTCTTTGCTAGATTGGCCCCCTTAGACTTAAGGCGCTTTGCTGGTCGTCTAGAGGACTGGGAGGGCTTTATTAATATTTTTGATAGTCTTGTACATGCCCGGGACGATTTGACCCAGGGCCAGAAGTTAGCTTATTTGTTATCCGTGTTGGAAGGGGAGGCCCTTGAATCAGTTCAACATTTGGCCCCCTCGGATGAAAACTACCCTATTGCTAGGGATTTGATTGCCCGTCGGTACCAGAACGTACGACGTCTGGCGGACAACCATGTGGCCGCCATTTTGAATTTACCCCGCGTTGCCAGCGTGATGCACTTGAGAGTGGCTTTGTTGAATCCGCTGTTGGTTGCCTACAACGCATTAAAAAACTTAAAACTCCCAGTGGAGCAGTGGTCGTTTTTGTTACTGCACATTGTCCTGGGAAAGTTGCCGGACTCTGTTAAGGTCCGTTTTGAGCAGCAGTATGGTGGGGATAGTGCGACTTATCTGCCACCCTTCTCGGACCTCTTGACGTTCCTGGAAGGAGAAAGTAGACTGGCAGATAATTCCTCTCTGGCCGGTCCTATGGGACCCGAACGACCTGTGCCACAGAGTAGATCCCCCACCGGACCCCCCCGTAGGGGGCGTATGGCCCCTCGCGCGCCCGGCCGCTATGCCGCCGTCCAGGAGACCGCCCGCTGCTTGTACTGTCGGGAACCGGGTCACAGCACGACCCGTTGTGATAAGTTCCTCGACCAGCGCGTCCAAGGCCGTCGAGCGATCGCGCGACAACGGACATGGTGCTACTCGTGCTTGGGCCTGCACATGCAGCGCGAATGTACCCAAGCGCACCCATGCCGCTTTTGTAAGGGCAACCACCATCCCCTCCTCTGCATGAACAGCCCAGAGGGCGGCGGAGCGCCGCAGCGCGTCGCTGCAGGATCACCTCGTATGGGTGGGGGTCTCGGACCCCCCGCGGTGTTTGCATCCCGCAGCAGTTCTAGTGGCCACCAGAGTGGCCCCAGACGCTCTCCGCCACGTTTGGACCCTCAAACGGGCGGGGGTCCCAGGGACCCCCCCATGGGAAACCGATCCCCAAGGATGGGGATGAGTTATGCGAGCGTTGCCGGAGGTCGTAGAGGCCCCCCGCGACGTTTTGAGCCTCGCACGGGCGGGGGTCCCACGGACCCCCCCATGGGAAATCGGTCCCCAACTAGGGGGTTCGATTTTGCGAGCGTTCCGGGAGGTCGTAGAAGCCCCCCGCGACGTGTTGAGCCTCGCACAGCCGGGGGTCCCCGGGACCCCCCCTCTGAAAATCGGTCACCGTGCCCCCGCGACTATGGGGCGACGTACACGGTGGATGATAGGCACCGATTCTCGCCGCCGCTCGCCGAATACCCGCGTTTGGAGCGGCGCCCGCCCCGTCTTCAAGGGGCCGGGAGATATAACCCGCCTGATACCGGGCGAATTGGACGTAGGCAGTATGTGGGAGATTGGGACCCACTGGATCGCTATGAGCGACCCCCTTACCATGGGGGGACGTCTGGGGACCCCACATACTAGCAATCAACGTGTTTACGGTCGATTGTAGCCACCCCTCCAGAGACCGTTTTGTTGCCCACGGCCTCTGTGCTTGTCAGGGGATTGAATGGCGACCTTGTGGAAGTTCGCGCCTTGTTGGATTCCGGTGCTCAGGGGTGTGTTGTGTCATCTTGGTTAGTTAGGCGGTTGGGCCTCAAGGTGCACCCCCACACGGAAGGCGTGAGAGGTGTTGGCGATGTGAAAGTCCCCGGGTTGTTAGGGCATGTTGACTTCACATTTACATCACGTAATAAGTCCACGCCAGGCATTAAGACCTCGGCGATTGTGTTGGACACAGTTGTTGGCCGTCAACCTTCAGTTGACTTGGGACCGAGTATGTTGTCTTTGGTGTCTGATTCCCCACTCGCCGATCCAAATTTCTTCCGCCCAGGCCCAATTGATGCTCTCCTTGGAGCCGATGTCCTGGGGCGAGTTTTGTTGACGGGGAAGCGAGTTTTGCAGCCAGATGGCTTGGTAGCTCTGCAGACGACACTCGGTACAGTTGTGATGGGCCCTGCTCGCCGCGTTTTGGATTCCCTTGATGAGGATCGCGGTCTTGTTTTTAATGTGTCTCTCTCCGAAGTGGTGCAGAAGTTTTGGGAGGTTGAGGAACCTCCACCAGCCCCGCGGGTTGACCCAGTAGCGGATGAATGCGAGTTGTATTACCAGAATAACACTGGTCGCCTCCGCTCTGGTCGTTTGATCACCCGTCTCCCCTTTCGTGCCGGCCGACCTCCTCTGGGCGAATCCCGACCGCTAGCGGAACGTAGGCTAGTGGCGATGGAGCGTCGCATGAGCAAGGATCCGGTCTTCCGCCAGAAGTATGTTGAATTCATGCGGGAGTATGAGGAGTTAGGGCACATGTCCGTGAGCGATTTGGATTGGCGCTCCGTTGAGCACTTCTTTTTGCCGCCCCACGCCGTTTTGAAATCCGGAAAGATTCGGGTGGTCTTTGACGGTTCGGCTCCCACCTCTACTGGAGCGTCCTTGAACCAGTGTCTGAATGTAGGTCCCAAGCTGCACACGGAGATCTCAGACATTTTGACCAACTTCCGGCGGCACCAAATTGTATTTATGACTGACATCCGGATGATGTTCAGACAAACGGTCACCCATCCAGAGGATAGGAGGTACCAATTGATTTTGTGGAGAGAGAGTCCTAGGGACCCCTTGTTGATTTATGAATTGAATACGAATACGTACGGTTTGGCTTCGAGCCCGTTTGTTGCGATTCGTTCTTTGTTGGAGTTGGCCGAGAAGGAGCGCTTGAGATACCCTCGCGCCTCCGCCATTTTGGCCAGTGACGTCTATGTGGATGACATTTGCACGGGCGCCTCATCTGTCTCAGAGGCGATTGTCCTGAGAGACGAACTCACCGCCCTTTTGAAGTCGGGAGGTTACGAGTTGAGGAAATGGATATCCAACTCGCCTGATGTACTGGTAGGTTTGCCCGAAGAGCACCAGCAGGACCCCCACCTATTCGAAAATGTTGATAATCCCCATGTGGTGACCGTCCTTGGCGTACAGTACAAACCGGTCTCTGACACTTTCACTTATTGTGTGGATTTACGACCACCGAAAGTCTGGACCAAGCGTTTAGTATTGTCTACTGTCGCACGTACCTTTGACCCCAATGGGTGGATTTGCCCCGTGCTGTTTATGGCCAAGTGTTTCTTGCAACGGTTATGGGCTTCGGGTGTGTCGTGGGATGAACCCCTCTCGGACGAGTTACTCCGAGATTGGTCGAGCTTCGTTTCATCCCTCCCCGAGATTAATGAAGTGCATTTGCCGAGGCTATTCCTCCCTTCTGAAAATTGTAAAGTTACTCTTCACGGCTTTTCCGATGCCTCCGAACGTGGATTTGCTGCGGCCGTGTACCTCCGCACCGTTACTGTGGACGGAGTTGTTGCTGTGCATCTGGTGATAGCGAAAAGCAAAGTCGCTCCCCTTCGGACTCGTCATACGATCCCGAGGTTGGAATTGTGTGGAGCTGCCCTCCTAATGCGTTTGTTGAACCACGTATGGCTCACATTAGGTCGATCTATTAAGATACAAGAGGTTTATGCTTGGACGGACAGTCAGGTCGTCCTTTGTTGGTTGAAGGCTCCGGCGCACACCTTGGACGTGTTTGTGGCCAATCGAGTGTCGCAGATTTGTAATTCCGACATCGAGTTGATTTGGAGACACGTGCCGGGAACCATGAATCCCGCAGATTGTGCGTCTCGGGGTTGTGTAGCCCCAACCCTAATTAACCACCCCCTCTGGTGGGGCCCACAGTGGTTGATGCGGCCTGAGTCGGAGTGGCCGCCCTCTCCAGCGTTGTCGAACGTAGCCGTTCCTGATATGCGGGCATGCGTCCTGGAGACTAACCCCGCCGGGGAAAAGGATTTGTTGTTGGATCGGTACAGCTCCTTACAGAAGCTGCTTGGTGTTACCGCTTGGATCAGACGTTTTGTGTACAATTGCAGAAACCCACGCGCGAGGCGTGATTCGTCGGTTCTCACTCCGGACGAGCGTAGGGACGCGCTCTTGTTTTGGGTCCGGAGAGTGCAAGCTGATAGTTTTGAGTCCGAGATTGAAATTTTGCGTTTAGGCCGTCGCAAGTTGAAGGGCGCGGTATCGCGATTGAATCCCTTCCTGGACGAGAGTGGGCTTTTGCGAGTCGGCGGAAGACTTCGAAATGCGAACCTGCCGTATGGAGCTCGTCACCCCCTTTTGTTACCTAAAGCCGGACATTTGACTCAACTGATAATAACAGATCGCCATGTGAATGCACAACATGCTGGCTGTAATGCTTTGTTGGCCATTTTGCAGCGTGAATTTTGGATTTTGTCTGCTCGTCGAGCCATTCGCACTGTGGTTTTCCGTTGCCTGCCTTGTTATCGATTGAAGGCCGCGACCATGCAGCCCCAGATGGGTGATTTGCCTGCTGATCGCGTCACGGAATGTAGAGCTTTTGCCGGAGTCGCCACCGACTTCGCCGGTCCCTTTACTGTAAAGGCTTCGAGACTGCGTAATGCTAAAACCTATAAGGCGTACTTGTGCGTGTTTGTGTGTTTGTCCACCAAGGCTGTCCACTTGGAAATTGTCTCGGAATTGTCTACCGAAGCCTTTGTCGCCGCCTTGAGCAGATTTGTTTCCCGTAGAGGACTGCCGTCATTGATACGTTCCGATTGTGGTACTAATTATAAGGGAACGTGTAATTATCTTAAGGAAGTAGTTAAGTTTTTTGTTGATAATAAAATAGACATTGGAACCACCCTCTCCCGGCGTGGGATAATCTGGAAGTTTAGCCCTCCAGCTTGTCCGACCTGGGGAGGAATTTTTGAAGCTTGTGTAAAGGCTGCCAAGACACACTTGCGTCGCGTGATTGGAGAAACTATTCTCACGTTTGAGGAACTTGATACGGTATTTTGTAAAATTGAGGCCGTCCTCAACTCGCGACCCTTGTGCCCGTTGTCTTCGGACCCGAATGACCTGGAAGCGTTGACCCCAGGTCATTTCTTGATCGGACAGCCCCTTTTGGCGTTGCCTGAATATCCGATTCAGGATGTAGGATCCCATCGTTTGTCGCGATACCAACTTTTGAAACAGATGTCCCAAAACTTCTGGGCACGTTGGTCGATGGAGTATTTGCATATCCTACAACAGCGCGTGAAGTGGACAGATAAAACCACCCCAACCCTGACTGGCGACCTCGTGTTGATTAAGGATGCTAACCTGCCGCCCCTATGTTGGCGAAGGGGGCGCATTGTTAAACTCTACCCCGGAACTGACGGAGTTCCTCGTTTTGCTGAGGTTTTGGTTCGAGATTCGGTTTTGAAGAGAGCAGTTAGTGGGCTCTCCCGATTACCCGTAGATTGACGTACCGTTCTTAACGGTCCGGGGCGGGGGGATGTTCGGAAAAGATCGACGTTTCTGAACGCGTCTCTAATGTCACGTCAAATTGACATTTGGCTGTCACTTGAAGTTGACAGTGACACTTGATTGGAATTCTTGTAAAAAAAAAAAATGTCGGATTAATTTTGCTGAATTTGTTAAAAAATTCGCTCGCGTTGAATGTGCCTGGCATATCGAGTTTGAATAAAATCTTAAATTATCTATGTGATCCCGTTTTGTACGACCAAGGTTTTGACGCCATCCATCGGGCTGGTCGCGGAGTTTTGAAAGAAAGATAATTGTCCACCACGCGTTGTTGCAGGGGCAATATATATCTTGACAAAAAGCTCCTCCGTGTGTTATTGTGTATCTTGTTGAAGCGCCCAGTGTCTTGGGAACGCTGTGTTGTATGTGTTGTGAGTGAGGTGACGAGTTGGTAAGGTCTGCAGAAGACGAAGAAAGGACCCCAGGGGCGCGCGCGCTCCCTTACACCACTTCTGCCTTGGAGACGTTCGACACACGGACCCGTATGTAGCCTCACCTTACTTAACATTCTCTCCGCTGTGTATCGCAGTCCAATTGTTCAGTTTACATCCCCGCTGAAACCTAGTTTTTGTCCGGAGTCTATATTAGTAATACCAGCTTCCACTGCGCTAAGCCGATTCCGCGGATTTAGCAGGGGTGTACTGAACATATGTTTTAAGTAAAATTGATGGTCATCATCCGGCACTTGAAGTAACTGTTACCTGTAAAACAAGGCCCAAACTTGTAAACAAGAAGTACGCGACACGTAGCTTTAAACGGGCAGATTATGAAATTATCAACGCTAAATTGTCTCAAGTTGACTGGGCGTTGACGTTGGGCTGTGCTGATGTTAATGTCATGATGCAAAATTTTTACTCGGTATTAAGTGAAATTATCGAATCATATGTTCCTAAAATTAAATGTCGCAACAAGAAATATCCTATATGGTTCACAGATCGTTTGCTTAAATTAGTTTCAGAGCGCAACACATTGAGATCCCGCAGCAAAAAATTTGCGAATCCGAGAGATCTCATAGAACTTAGACGTGCGAGCAAAAGAGTCGAGAAATTTATGAAAAAATGTTATAACGAGTATCTTCTTACAATTCAAAACGAAATTACTAAGAACCCTAAAAAGCTTTGGACTCACGTAAAAACTCTTCGTAATGGTAACTCTGAGATACCTAATCATTTGTATTTAGATTCCGAATGCGCTAGTTCTGGTGATGCAATCTGCAATCTCTTTGCAAAGCAGTTCGCAGCCGTCTATTCTTTAGGCCAAACACCCACGGATGAGACTGTCGATTCTTGCGATATATACCCACAACTTTGTCTTAGTGGTACCGATATTACTGAACGCATGATCTCAAAAGTAATTTTAAAACTCGATGTAAGTAAAGGGGCAGGGCCGGATGGGATCCCTCCTTATTTTATTAAAAAAACTAGTAAAAATCTAACATTACCGTTAAAAATCATATTCTCGGAATCAAACATCTCTATTCCCAGAACTATTAAAGCAAGCTAATATTGTTCCTATTTATAAGAAAGGTGATTCCAATAACGTTAAAAACTACAGACAGGTGTCAATTCTGAACGTGTTCAGTAAGATCTTTGAGAAATTAATTTGTCCCATATTGGCCGCTCATTGGAAGTCTGTCGGGGACGAGAGTCAACATGGTTTTTGCAGGAAAAAAAGCACTGTAACTAATCTTACATCATACTTAAACAATATTAGTAAACATGTTGACTCTCGTACAGAGGTGGATTCAATTTATACGGATTTCAGCAGCGCATTCGATAAAGTTGACCACAATATCTTAATTCGCAAACTTAGACGCTACGGTATTCATGGGCCACTTCTATTATGGTTTGAATCGTACTTAAAGCATCGGGTGTTAAAGGTTGTACTGAATGGTTACGAGTCCGGATCCTTTACTGCTGCCTCTGGGGTACCTCAGGGCTCAATTTTGGGACCTATGCTCTTTCTGATTTTCGTAAATGACATCTCTGATAAAATTCACTTTAGCAGTTGCTCAATGTTTGCAGATGATTTAAAATTGTGTAGACCTGTGAAAAATCAAGAAGATATAAAACTTTTGCAGAGGGATCTTGACTCAATACAATGGTGTGATAATAACAACATGGTTCTGAACGCAAGCAAGTGTCAGTTTATTAAATTTACAAGAAATAAAAATGTTTTGCACTCTAAATATACAATTGGCTCCAAAGAACTCGCTAATGTCCATACTATTCGTGATCTTGGTGTCACTTTTGACGATAAACTGGCATTCGTTGATCACATCAATAAAATCTTGGCAAAGGCTTGGCAGATGCTAAATTTTGTGAAACGAATTTCCAAAAATGTTCACAATACCAAAGCAATTATCTGCCTGTACAATACACTGGTGCGCTCGGTATTAGAATATGGCTCATCTGTATGGAACCCACAATACCAAACTCACAAAGACAGGCTTGAGCGAGTGCAACGTAACTTTACCCGATTTTTAGCATATAAAACTCGTGGCTGTCCCTATCGTGCGAATTATGAAAAACGTCTCAAGCACTTTGGAATTGACACTTTGGAAAAACGTAGAAACATTTCTGACGTACTTTTATTGCATAAGCTTTTGAATGGGAACATTGATGCATCCGATATATTAGCTCAAATAAATTTCAAAGTTCCAAGGAGGATACCCCGTCACCCCATGCCAGAGACTTTTACCAAATCAGTATACCGTACAAAGCTGGTGGCACCATTGAATCGTCTTATGGAATCATGCAATAGGGTCTCGGATAGCATTGATATTTATTACAATTCTCATGGAACAGTGAAAAAAATGTTACGCGAAAAGCCAATATTATAGCGCTAATTTATTTCAATTTTCATTTTTATTTCAAATTTTATTATGAATTTTATCATCAATTTTACTATCAATTTTATTTTCAATTTATTTTTAGTATTTACATTGTTTCGATTATTTTCTTTTTTGTAATTTTAGTGTATTCTCTACTTAGGAACCCCTTTAAAAAATAAGTATTTAGGAATGTAAGGGCAGACTATTTGTACCATTTTTAATTATTTGAGTGTTGTATACACCTGTAAAGACAATGCACGCGGTCCTATATTTATATCTGTATTATTATTTTTGTATTTATTGTGTTATTGTTGATGGTGTGTCAATTAAAATAAATAAATAAATAAATAAGTAGGTAAATGAAGCGCGTGCGGTGCGGCGAATTGTAGGCAGGCAAGAGTGACAGTCGGCCGTTCGATCTGTCAGAATCCAAGATGGTGGCGCGACGACGAGGCAGTTCTTCGCCCCGATTGGCTGTTCAAGCTTCACGCCGTCGCTGCAGCGCCCAGGCACGCTCCCATTGGTTGCTTTAGAGAGATGAGCGGCGCGAACAGCGACTCTAACTATAGCGCAATAAAGTGGAATTCTGCTTGTTCGGCGCAAATTACGAACGGCCCCTCGTTGCATCTCTTTCTATCGCATATATTCTAGCTCTTTTGCGGACCTAATTTCTATGGATTTGCACCGCCGGCGCACATACAAGTATTTTCATGATCTACGCGGCCAAAATTATTTCAATGCTTAATTGGTATCTAAACAATGTATAAATAAACAAACACACTTATTATTTTGTTTTTTACTATTATATTTTCCAAAAAATTAAACTTAAATCGTGATATTATACAACGGAAAAAAACATTATAATACTAAGTTTCTTGACTTCTTCATCGCTATCTGATGAATTTTCTGATATGTTGGATTCCGCAGATACAAAAATGGCCAAGGTTTCAGGAAAAAAGTTTTCTGCTTCCCTTTTTTTACAGTTTGCATTCTACTGAGCAGAGGACCACCTTTCGTCCACCTTTTCAGGATTCCGTACCCAAAGGGTAATTATAAAAAAATAAAACCGCCTTCAAAAAATTCACATCAAAAAAGTAAGAAATAAATCCTCACCAAATAAATAACGTAAGTACTTTGAAGTCGGACGTGAAACATGTACTATTTTTTGTTGTTTTTGTTAAAACCCGCCCGACTTCAAAGTACTTACGTTATTTATTTGGTGAGGAATTATTTCTTACTTTTTTTATGTGATTTTTTGAAGGCGGTTTTATTTTTTTATAAAAAGAATTTTTATTTCACTCTTTTTAGTGCATCGTGCAGGCAATTTACTTGTATTCTGGTAAATAGGTATGTGATCAAATTGAAAACCTCTTTTTTTGAAGTCGGTTAAAATACCTTGAGGTATCCCCTTTTTAACAAAACAAGAATCATCTAAATCGGTTTATAAACAAAGGATTTATGCCTAAAGATACGTATTCAATTCACATAAAGTGGTAACGAAAACGACAGTATTTTCAAGATTTCCGGAAAACTACTGAACCGATTTCAAAATTTCAAAAAATGGGACCAACTTGGAAACCAACCTGATGTAATAACGTATCAATCATTTCAATCGGCCCATCCGTCTTCGAGTAATCGGTGGACATACACAAAAAAAATAAACATACTTACATACAGACGAATAGAGAACCTCCTCCTTTTTGATTTAGAAGTCGGTTAAAAACAGGACCCTATTACTAAGACTCCACTGTCCGTCTGTCTGTCTGTCTGTCACCAGGCTGTATCTCATGAAGCGTGGTAGCTAGACAGATGAAATTTTCGCAGATAGTGTATTTCTGTTGCCAATAGCGGCAAGCTAAAAGCAAATACTAAAACAGAAATGAATAAATATTTAACCCCTTTAATAATCCTCCCATACATCAAACGTATTTTTTTTGCCCTTTTTTGCTCGATATTAATAACGGCAACAGGTAGACGCTTGAAATATTCACAGATTATTTGGTGGTACTCACTGGTTATTCACTTCAAAAATAAATATTTAAAGGAGATCAGTCACGCTTCATACATGTTTGGACCAAAAAAGTAAAAGTATCGGCCAACGAAAAAAAATTGCATATTACTATTGTAAACAATGTAGCGATCATTTTTTGTTATGGCGTCAACAGTGTACGATTAGCGGCCAAGCAGTTATTCAAGTTTGAAAATGTCATTTTTTTCTCTTTATTTTCAAACTTGAATACCGCACGGCCAAAGTGCGGCCAACGAAAAAAAATTGCACATTACTATTGTAAACAGTGTAACGATCATTTTTTGTTATAGCGATAACAGTGTACGATTAGCGGCCAAGCAGTTATTCGAGTTTGAAAATATATATTTTTTTCTCTTTATTTTCAAACTTGAATAAAGCTTGGCCAAAGTGTAACGATCATTTTTTGTTATGGCGTCAACAGTGTACGATTAGCGGCCAAGCAGTTATTCAAGTTTGAAAGTAACATTTTTTCTCTTTATTTTGAAACTTGAATACAGCTTGGCCAAAGTGCGGCCAACGAAAAAAAATTAAACTATACTATTGTAAACAGTGTAACGATCATTTTTTGTTATTGCGCTAACAGTGTACGATTAGCGGCCAAGCAGTTATTCAAGTTTGAAAATGTAATTTTTTTTCTCTTTATTTTCAAACTTAAATACAGCTTGGCCAAAGTGCGGCCAACGAAAAAAAATTGCACATTACTATTGTAAAAAGTGTAACGATCATTTTTTGTTATGGCGTCAACAGTGTACGATTAGCGGCCAAGCAGTTATTCGAGTTTGAAAATAACATATTTTTTTCTTTATTTTCAAACATGAATACAGCTTGGCCAAAGTGCGCCCAACGAAAAAAAATTGCACATTACTATTGTAAACAGTGTAACGATAATTTTTTGTTATAGCGACAACAGTGTACGATTAGCGGCCAAGCAGTTATTCGAGTTTTAAAATATATTTTTTTTTCTCTTTATTTTCAAACTTGAATACAGCTTGGCCAAAGTGCGGCCAACGAAAAAAAATTGCACATTACTATTGTAAACAGTGTAACGATAATTTTTTGTTATGGCGTCAACAGTGTACGATTAGCGGCCAAGCAGTTATTCATGTTTGAAAATGTCATTATTTTTGGTATAAATACGATCGCAAAACGGATTGACTCACCACGTAAAATGTAATCGTTTATCACAATATCAGTTATTACATTGAGATCAGTTCCTCGTCAGCATTATAACTGACCCACGAACGTCCCACCTGCTGGGTACGTGAATCGACTAAACAATAATGCAATACTTTTAGCTAAATAGTAACTTTAACTAAGGTCTAGTACACTACAGAGCCAGAATAAGGAAATATGTCTCCCTAAAATAGATATTGACTACAACACAAAGTGACTTTGGCCAAACTGTATTCAAGTTTGAAAATAAGGAGAAAAAAATGTCATTTTCAAACTTGAATAACTGCTTGGCCACTAATCGTACACTGTTGACGCCATAACAAAAAATTATCGTTACACTGTTTAAAATAGTAATGTGCAATTTTTTTCGTTGGCCGCACTTTGGCCAATCTGTATTCAAGTTTGAAAATAAAGAGAAAAAAATGACATTTTAAAACTTGAATAACTGCTTGGCCACTAATCGTACTCTGTTAACGTCATAACAAAAAATGATCGTTACACTATTAACAATAGTAATCTGCAATTTTTTTTTTGTTGGCTGCACTTTGGCCAAGCTATATTTAAGTTTGAAAATTAAGAAAAAATGTCATTTTCAAACTTGAATAACTGCTTGGCCGCTAATCGTACACTGTTGACGTCATAACAAAAAATGATCGTTACACTGTTTACAATAGTAATTTGCAATTTATTTTCGTTGGCCGGCACTTTTACTTTTTTGGTTCAATTTGACTGATCTCCTTGTTATTTAAAATTTTACTTTTTTGCATTCACAATGCAATTTTTATGGTTGAATTTTTTTCTAAATACTTCATTTTCTATTTAAATTTAATTAAAATGAAATAAATATTTAAGGCGAGCTCCCATACAACAAACGTGGTTTTTTTGCCGTTTTTCTCGATCTTAAATCTATATATATAAAAATGAATCCCTATTTCCCTTGGTCACGGCATCACGCGTGAACGGCTGGACCGATTTGGCTAATTTTGGTCTTTAATTGTTCGTGGAAGTCCAAGGAAGGTTTTAGCGGTGAGAAAATAGGAAAAGGAGGGGTAAGTAGGGGTAGAGTAGAAGTAGGGTAGGGGTAGAGTAGGGGTAGGGTAAGGTAGGGGTAGGGTAGGGGTAGGATAGGGGTAGGGTAGGGGTAGGGTAGGGGTAGGGTAGGGGTAGGGTAGGGGCAGGGTAGGGGTAGGGTAGGGGTAGGGTAGGGGTAGGGGTAGGGTAGGGGTAGGGTAGGGGTAGGGTAGGGGTAAGGTAGGGGTAGGGTAGGGTAGGGTAGGGTAGGGTAGGGGTAGGTAGGGGTAGGGTAGGGGTGGAGTAGGGTAGGGTGGAGTAGGGGGTAGGGCCACGGGAACGAAGTCGCGCTGGGTCAGCTAGTATAGTGATATAAACGTGTTAGATAAATGGTCCCTACGGAACCTTTCGTGCGCGAGTTCGACTCGCACTTGGCTGGTTTATTTTATTTCTGCTTTGAAATAGGCAAAACCATGTTTTAAATTAACAATTTGAATTTCATTGTAACCTTCACCTGACAAAAGTTGATCTTTTAGATTGTTTCATTTGGCATCTAAGTTAGGCAAATTTTTGTGTTTCATGAGGTCTAAAAAGTATTGTCGGGTCACAATTCTTACTCCTGATGCACCCTCTGACCCTAAAACAATCATACAATGTGTTAAACGTCGCTAACAAACATTTCCAATTTTAGGCGAAACTTCGCTAAATATCTTTAACCCCTCAAAAATGTATTTATCCGGACGTATCCGGAGATGTTTTTGATAGTATTTATGAGGAAAAGGATCAAATAATAGCCTGATCTACCCCGATACATAAACAAAAACACTAACAAATATTGAAGCAAATCACGGTAAGAAAATGAGTCTTTTTATTTAAAAAAAGGAAGTTTGACAATCATAACTTTATTTATGTAGTTTGTAAGTCTCTTACCTTGTCCAGCAGAATCCATCACTTTCAATTCGTAAGAAGAACTTGATAAAATAAAAAATCACCTTGAAAGTTTAATATTTAGAAAAGCGCCGAGAACAGCTATATACGTACGTTATATTTAATTTTTTTTTTTTAGTTGTGAGACGGGTCGATTTTTTCTAAATACTTCATTTTCCATTTTTCCACAGCTACGTACATTAGGTGAAATGGTCAAATTCCGAGAGACTTCACGTGTTCAGGGTACGCGGCAGCGGCCCTATGGGTATTGTTCCCGGGTTTGTACTCTACTCGTGGAACACGTTTTATGAATGTTATTGTTGTTTTTTTATATTATTTTTATGCATTCACAATGCAATTTTGTAAGTATAAAATCTCAATATGGCTTTTTCATCTTAATCGATTGTTAAACATTTGTAAAAATGTTTCTTTCGGATGCGAGGCTGTACTGTGTTTGTACTGTTTATAGAAATGAGTGCGAGATGATTTGAGAGGGAAAGTTAATGTACGAAACAAACCCGATGATAGTTGTTCTAACACTGATTTATTATTTCAATATTACACATAATTATAAAAATTATACCTAAGCAGAATGACGTACCTACGTAAAAGTAATGCATTGTTTCTACGTGACCTACATTAGTTTTAAGTTCATTGACTGTAGTTATTATTTAATTATGATACAAAATATATTGTGCGGTAACTCGTACATCCTGCCGGCCCGAAAAAAGGGAAAACATGTAAAAGTATAAAGATAAAATTCAATAAAAAATGTAACAATGAAATGTAAATATGTAAACTCATGTAAAAACAAATTCCTTAAATATTTGATCAATAAAAAATAGAATAACAATTCAAATGTAAACAAATTACTTATTACAAAAATAAAATCCTTAAATATTTCATCACTGCACTGACACTGCACTTGTACCGGGAATATCAAGTCGCACGCTTCGCGGCCGCGTCTTAGGGGCGGCAGCTGTTGCATCGTTGGCGTTTGCGATTGTTTCCATCGGAATTAAGTCAGCAGGGATTCTAAGGATGGCGGACCTTTTGCTTCTGCGCCATCTTATAATCGCATAGGCACATCCCACAGTAATGATCAGACCCAGGATTGTATAGATCACTGAGTACTGATGAATATCATGTATGCTGAGTGGTGCATTTTCTTGCTCCTTAAGGGTTGTAATCCTAGTCTTCATACGGCGCCAGTCATCATCATGGTCTTCTGGAGTGAATGTGAATTTCTCGACATCAGTAAAATTTACGAAAGTGTTTAAAATTGATGTTTCGGATAGTGTCGGTAAGTCATTTTGTATCTTGACATGGCTTATGTAATTGTTGTGACCAAGTATTGAAAAAGTGTCACTTTTAATTGTACAACCTTGACCAATATGCAATAAACCATTCCCGCTCAATGATTTAATTATCATTCCAATGTCTGAGCAAAATATGCGCACCGTGCATTTCCCACAGCATGAGAATAGCCACTTGTTCACGCCGCGCGTGATTCATTCATTCACGTTGATTCGTGGGTTCGCCGCCAAGCGCCGTCCGCGCAACACGGCACCCAGTTGGCCGTAAGCAGCCGTGAGACAAGTTCGTGCGTTTCTGTAGCGGCGTGCCGCGCTAGTTACCTACCCATATTGGGACCGAGATTTCGTTTTGCACCTACTAGGGCTCCGGTCGGGGTACGGACTTGGAACCCGTGTGTGTTCGCTTTGAAAAGCGCCGGGAAAGTTTTAGCTGTCTATTAGGGCATTGTGTAGTTTTAAGAGTGTTAGCTATAAGAGTTTCCCCTCGGGGTTGGGTGAAGACCTACTTGGCCAGGCGCGCGCGCGCCGGCAAGACAGCGACCAGCCCCCTGGATTACGGACAGTATCCCTTACCATAAGGTAGGACTAGTTTTAATTTACTTAATTTTGCATGAGAAACCTTCGATTCAATACACTGTGAAACACAGTAGATGTGGTCATCACAATTGTGCGTGATCATAGTTTTGGTAGCAGAGCTTAGTTGATATAATTAATTTTCATATTAAAATTAACTACATAAAATTTCATAGTAAAAATAAAAAGCGTACCTAAAAAGCGTACCTAAAAATTATTTTTTTTTGTTGAAATCTCGAGGGTATTTGAAGATCCCGAGACGATTGAAGTACTAAGAAATTGTTCTAGTAAATTCTCGAAGCGAATGTTTCTCACTTGGTGGATCCGATAATAGATAGACACTTATATAATTGTTGTCACATACTAGTGTTTTGATACGAGTTTACTCGCCTAGATGTGTATATTTTTTTTGTGTGTCCGGATTTATTTGACGAATAGTTCGTTCGAAAGTGTGTTTATTAGTACCACATACTAGTGATTTGATACGAGTTTACTCGCCTAGATGTGTATATTTTTTTTTGTGTGTCCGGATTTATTTGATGAATAGTTTCGTTCGAAAGTGTTGTTTATTAGTACCACATACTAGTGTTTGTTCCGAGTCCGCTTGCCTAGATAAAAAAAGTGGAACTAGTTTTAATTATTAGTAGTATTAAATTACGAGTATTATTATTAAAAATAGTTTTGTTTTTGTTTGTTGATAACGGTTTAGTAGTTGATTTGCGAGGTTGACTTGGCCGTGCCGTGTATGCCATATCGTTAATCCTATACGTTTTGTTTATACCGTTATATTGTTAGCCCTTGAAATTGGTAAGTTGCTAATAATTTATGAAAATAGTAGGGTCCGTGTATGTCGTCCGAATTTTAATTGTGTTTTATATTATCGTGACGCGACCTATTTCTATTGCTTTTTTTTGTTGATGTTTACCACTTTTATATTTCTTTGTTTGCTTTGTTTATTAAACGGATTATAAATGGCTCCTACGAATCCGACCGCCGTATCCAGGGCTGGCATCCAAGGAGCTTTGCGTTGGCTTGCTTGTGCGGTCACATTAATAGATCGAGCCGACCGGGTAGGCGCGTTGCTAGCTCGGTATGGCGGGCTGGCAGCTCGGCTGCAAGACCTGGAGCGCCACGCCATGGAGTGTCGCGCGCATTATTTGGAAAACCCCCCAGCTGATGATGCCGTGTCGGAACAGCTGGAGCAGGATGTAGCCCAGGCCTATGAGCTGGCTGACCAGTTCACGGAGGCGGCTGAGAGGGCCCTGGCTGTTCGGAAGGGGGAGCCGGTTTTGAGCGGGGAGGTCAAACCTACCCCGACGGCGTTGCTAGGCCGATTGCCTACTTTGGAGATTCCCACTTTTAATGGGGATCTGTCAGCCTGGATGGGCTTCATTAACCTGTTTGACAGCTTAGTGGATTCACGACGGGACTTATCCCCTAGTGAGAAGTTGGCCTATTTGCGCTCCTCCCTGCGAGGAGAGGCCAGCGCGGTAATCCAGCACCTGCTCATCAGCGACGACAACTACCAGGTGGCTCGCCAGCTTCTGGTTAGCAGGTACCAGAATGTCCGGTTACTGGCGGACACCCACGTGGCCACGATTTTGGCCCTCCCGCGAATCACGCGGGTACACCTGTTACGGAGGGAGTTGCTGAACCCGCTACTGTCAGCGGTCAACTCCCTAAGGCGATTGGACCTGCCGGTGGATCAGTGGTCCTTTGTACTGCTGCACATAGTCCTCGCCAAATTGCCCGCTGAAATGAAGGGGCGTTTCGAGCAGAGGTACGGAGGCGACAGCGCCTCGTATCTCCCGCCCTTCGCGGACCTCCTTCGTTTTTTGGAGGACGAATGTAGGGTGACGGACCACCTGGAGCCTGCCCCGGTTCCAGGTGTTGGTCGTATGGTGGCGGCGAGGGAACAGCCCCGTCGCCCGACCAATCGCTATGCTGCCTTCCAGCAGTCCCCTCCCCCGCACCGAGTGAGCGGTGCAGGTATTGCAGGGGAGATAGGCATGTGGTGCACGAATGTGCCAAATTTAGAGGCCTCCGCCCAGAGGGACGGAGGGCCGTTGCTAGACAGCGCCAATGGTGCTATAGGTGTTTGGGGGGACACATGCAGTCGGCGTGTCCCCAGACCGAGGATTGTCGTCTTTGCGGAGGGAGGCATCACCCCCTCCTTTGTTTGGACCGCAAGGACGCCGGGAGCGACCGGGGTTCGAATTCCTCGCGCACGGGCGGGGGCCCGGCAGCCCGGAACCGGTCCCCTAGAGATTCGGCGGGGCTTAGCCCCCCCGTTCAGTCCCCCCCGGAGAGGGGGAACTATAGGAGAGACGCCCCCGCCACGGGCGGGGGTAGGGGGGTACCACAAGAGTACGCCACGGTGGCGATGGGCACGGGCCCTATTTGCTACTCCCCCCCCCTAATGGAGAGGCCTCGATTGGGGTACTATGCACCGAGGCACGCCCCACACGGGTATTACCCTGCACCTAGGAGTGCTGTTGGTCGGGGCCAGTATGTACCCGATTGGGACCTGCTCGCCCGGTACGAGCGTCCCACATTTGGCGCGCCGACTCAGGCGCGAGGGGGACAAGTACCCCCCCAAAATTTTTAATGGCGCCCCTGTCGGACCCAACCACCCCTCCGGAGCTTGTGCTGTTGCCAACAGCCTCCGTGAATGTTTGGGGACCTAAGGGCAATGTTGTCACGGTGCGTGCCCTTTTGGACTCAGGTGCCCAGGGGTGCATAATGTCCAGGTGGCTTGTCCGACAGCTGGGTCTTTTGCTTGTGCCGCATCACGAAGCGGTACGGGGGGTGGGAGACTCGCGGATCCCTGATCCGATTGGTCGAGTTGAGTTCTCCTTCTCCCCCCACTTCGCGCCAAGGCCGAAGATCGGTGCTTCGGCGATAGTCTTTGATAAGGTGGTTGGACCACTCCCGCAAGTGCGAGTGCCGCCATCCACGATTGAGCTGACGTCTGGACTGGCTTTGGCTGATCCTTCCTTCCACCGACCGGGCCCAATACACTTGTTGATTGGTGCGGATGTCCTCGGTCGTGTACTGTGTGGAAGCAAGCGAGTTTTGCAGACAGCCGATCTTGTCGCCTTGTCCTCGTCGCTGGGTCATGTGGTGATGGGAAAGGTACCACAGACACCAGAGACCCCGTCGGTAGACCGCCAGACCATTGTCGGTTCTACTTTGTCCGACGTTCTCCAAAAGTTTTGGGAGGTGGAGGAACCCCCCACTGCCAAGCGGTTGGATCCGTTAGCCGAGGAGTGCGAATTGTTCTACCAGAACAACACTGGGCGCCTCCTCTCGGGTCGCTTGATTACCCGCTTGCCCTTCTTGGCGGTTCGCCCTCCTTTAGGGAGCTCCCGACCGATGGCCGAGAAGAGATTGTTGTCCATGGAGCGTAGGATGGCCAGGGATCCCGCATTCAAGGAGAAGTATATAGACTTCATGCGGGAGTATTTGGACCTTGGGCACATGTCCATCTCGCAGTTGGATTGGCGTAATGTGGAACATTACTTCCTGCCACACCACGCTGTTTTGAAGACTTCCAATGGGAAGATCCGCGTGGTCTTTGATGGTTCAGCGCCCACGTCAACCGGAGTGTCGTTGAATCAGTGTCTGCATGCGGGGCCGAAGTTGCATCACGATGTCTGTGATGTTTTGACCAACTTCCGCCGGCACGCTGTCGTCTTTGTGGCCGATATCCGCATGATGTTCAGACAGACCGTGATTCACCCGGAGGATAGACGATACCAGCTCATCCTTTGGCGTGAGGATTCCCAGGATCCGATGTTGGCTTACGAGCTGAACACCAACACTTATGGTTTGCGGTCGAGCCCCTTTGTGGCGATCCGTTCGCTTTTGGAGCTCGCAGAGCGTGAACGGCTACGCTATCCCCGGGCATCTGCTCTTATTGAGGGGGGGGCCTTATTTGTCGACGATATCTGCACGGGGGCCTCGAGCTTAGATGAGGCTCTCGTCTTACGTGATGAGCTGATTGCGCTCTTGAGGGCTGGTGGCTATGAGTTGCGGAAGTGGCTGTCTAACTCACCGGACCTATTGGCAGATTTGCCTAAGGACCACCAGCAAGAGCCGCTCCTCTTTGAAAATCCGGAGACTCCAGACATGCTGTCTGTTTTGGGAGTCCAGTATCGACCAGTCCCGGATTTGTTCACATATAGATTGGAACTGCCAGACCCAAAGGTCTGGACTAAACGCACGGTGCTGTCCACTGTAGCCCGTACCTTTGATCCGAACGGTTGGCTCAGCCCTGTAGTGTTTTCGATGAAGTGCTTCCTACAGGAGCTCTGGGCTGCGGAATTGTCATGGGATGAGCCCCTCTCTGGTAGCCTCCTACGAGAGTGGGTGAGGTTCGTGTCATCCCTACCCGACGTCAATCGGGTTTGTATACCGAGGCAAATGCTGCCTTCGGGAAAGTTTAAAGCCTCCCTGCACGGCTTTTGTGACGCGTCCGAAAGCGGATACGCGGCAGCCGTTTACATCCGAACGGTGGATGCAGCAGGCGTTGTCGCCGTACACTTAGTTACGGCCAAGAGTAAGGTCGCCCCCCTTCGGACTAGGCTAACCATTCCGAAGTTGGAGTTGTCCGGCGCCACTCTCTTAGTACGGCTACTCAATCATGTTGCCGACACCTTGGGAAACGGTGTCGACTTGGAGTCGATATTTGCGTGGTCTGACAGCCAGGTCGTCCTTTGTTGGCTGAAGAGTTCAGTCCACACCCTTGAGGTTTTTGTGGCCAACCGGGTCTCACAAATTCAGACTTCAAAGGCCCCGTTGATTTGGCGCCACGTACCGGGCGAATTGAACCCCGCAGATTGTGCCTCCCGCGGCTGCGAGGCGCCTGAGTTAGTGGACCACCACCTATGGTGGAGTCCATCATGGTTGTTACGGCCTGAGCGCTCATGGCCTGCCACCCCGGCTGTGGCCAGAGTCCCAGACCTAGGCATGCGTGTTCACGCCGTGGAGACGGTGGCGGCTCCTCAGATGGAGTTTTTGTTAGACCGCTACAGTTCCCTTGATAAGTTGCTCGGCGTGACTGCTTGGATGAGGCGCTTTGTGCGAAATTGTCGCCAGCCTCAGGAGAAATCGTTGTCTCCGGTCCTCGCCCCACAAGAGCGGCAAGACGCTCTGTTGCATTGGTTGCGAGTGACGCAACAGCGAGAGTTTGAACCGGAGCTGAAAGCCCTGCGCTCAAGTAAGCCCAAGCTGAAGGGACCCTTGGTGCGGTTGAATCCCTTCTTGGACAGTACCGGATTGCTGCGTGTCGGAGGTAGGCTCAGACATGCCAACCTGCCGTACGGATCACGCCACCCTTTGTTGCTCCCCAAGGATGGACCGTTAGTTAGACTGTTGATTACAGACCGACATGTAAAGAATGCTCATGCCGGTTGTAATGCTTTGACCGCGCTCCTCCAACGAGAGTTCTGGATTTTGTCAGCGCGGAGAATAATCCGATCCGTTATTTTTCGTTGTCTCCCGTGTTATCGTTTGCGCGCCGATACGATGCAGCCCCAGATGGGTGATTTGCCTGCCGATCGAGTGAACGAATCGATGCCCTTCTCAGGAGTTGGAACGGATTTTGCGGGGCCATTTACCGTTAAGACATCGCGGCTTCGTAATGCTAGAACGGAAAAGGCTTACTTGTGTGTATTTGTTTGTTTGGCCACTAAAGCGGTCCACCTGGAGGTGGTTAGTGCCCTCACCACAGAAGCCTTTGTAGCCACGTTGAATCGTTTTGTGTCTCGCCGCGGAATGTCGTCGTTAATCAGGTCCGATTGTGGAACCAATTTCAAGGGCACCGATAGGTATTTAAAGGAAGTTTGTGAATTTTTGGATAGGAATAATTTTGAGATCGGATCCACACTCTCTCGCAGAGGGGTACGATGGCAGTACTCCCCGCCATCCTGCCCCCACTGGGGAGGGATTTTTGAAGCAACTGTAAAGGCCGCTAAAACTCACCTTCGTCGCGTTATTGGGGAGACGGTCCTCACGTTTGAGGAACTCGCGACCGTATTTTGTAAGGTTGAGGCGGTCCTCAACTCGCGTCCGTTGTGTCCGTTGTCTTCGGACGCGAATGATTTAGAGGCCCTTACGCCGGGCCATTTTTTGATTGGCAGACCGCTTAACGCCTTGCCGGAATATCCTTATTCCGAAGTGCCCTCCGGACGGCTCTCGCGATTTGAATTGCTCCAGCAGCTTACGCAGAGTTTTTGGCGCCGTTGGCATCTGGAGTATTTGCACATCTTGCAGCAACGCGTTAAGTGGTCGGATAGGACGACCCCACCCAAGACTGGAGACCTCGTGTTGGTAAAGGATCCAAACCTGCCGCCCCTCCGCTGGCGTTTAGGACGCATTGTTCAGCTTCATCCGGGGTCGGATGGTGTGCCCAGGTTTGCCGAGGTCCTGGTGGGGGACTCTGTTTTGAAGCGAGCGATCGCTACCCTCTCTCGCCTGCCCTTAGATTGAGTTGGCGGACAGTTTGCTACTGTCCGGGACGGGGGGATGTTCACGCCGCGCGTGATTCATTCATTCACGTTGATTCGTGGGTTCGCCGCCAAGCGCCGTCCGCGCAACACGGCACCCAGTTGGCCGTAAGCAGCCGTGAGACAAGTTCGTGCGTTTCTGTAGCGGCGTGCCGCGCTAGTTACCTACCCATATTGGGACCGAGATTTCGTTTTGCACCTACTAGGGCTCCGGTCGGGGTACGGACTTGGAACCCGTGTGTGTTCGCTTTGAAAAGCGCCGGGAAAGTTTTAGCTGTCTATTAGGGCATTGTGTAGTTTTAAGAGTGTTAGCTATAAGAGTTTCCCCTCGGGGTTGGGTGAAGACCTACTTGGCCAGGCGCGCGCGCGCCGGCAAGACAGCGACCAGCCCCCTGGATTACGGACAGTATCCCTTACCATAAGGTAGGACTAGTTTTAATTTACTTAATTTTGCATGAGAAACCTTCGATTCAATACACTGTGAAACACAGTAGATGTGGTCATCACAATTGTGCGTGATCAAAATTGTTATCGCTGTGTAACTTGATCCATCGCTCGCGACATGGCGCTTGTGTTACGCTACACATTGTTTTGTTATGAATGCTCAAGTTACAAATTGCTTGTGTTATTTTTAATTCATAAATCGGTTTATCTAATGAACATAATAATCTGTTTGTTTGTGTGTTCATACAATTTTGAATATCGAATTCTGTAAGGGTGAGAAGCAAATCCTTTTGTAAGTTGAATGCGATATAGGGTGCCATAAATTCCACTATGTGCTTTTCTTGAGGAAGACTTATTACCTTGTCGAGCTCAAAGCCTTCTTTGTTCACAAGCGGAATCTTGATTTCGATTATCAAGTATAATGAGCCAACATTACCACTAATCTTCATTAACTTGTATAATTCTTTAAAATCGTGCTTGT
Organism: Crambus lathoniellus; assembly: GCA_949710035.1. Classification (NCBI taxonomy): domain Eukaryota; kingdom Metazoa; phylum Arthropoda; class Insecta; order Lepidoptera; family Crambidae; genus Crambus; species Crambus lathoniellus. The sequence continues at coordinate 233,650 of OX453296.1, forward strand.
CAGCAGGCAAAGTCAGGTCGTTTGGTATATGCCAATAAATGACGTTCAACTGCTCTTCTAATTGTTCTGGCGGCAAAAAATGTACATTCATATGACCATGTGCGAGGTCTGTTATGGTATCAATTACACTTTCTTGCATGTTTCTTATGTTTGAAATTATAATCATGGCTGATAAAGACGATGATAAAATGTGTAACTCGTTATTAGTCACTTTCTCTAATCTGTTAGTATTGAGAGTGGCGTCATGCAGGCACTTCTGAACTAATCCAAACTGTTTATTCATAATGGCTTCGTTTCTCTTCAGGACGTTGTATTGAGCTTCGATGACACTCGTTTGATTTTTTAAAAGAAGTTGTAGGTGGTTTTCATTCATGGAGATTTTCTCTATGTCCTTTTCATATTTCTTAGCGAAACGATCATCAAGCATCCCAAATAATGAATTCGCTACATAGCCAACTCCGTTAGCCAGTCCTCTCTTATGTCTCCTAGGAACTTTAGATTGGAGTATTTTATTGTAATGTTCGATCTCTGTTAATTCATGTTGAAGTTGATATATAATGCTTTTATATTGTGTTGGAAGCGCCGTAGCTCGTAGGTACTGTTCTAAGTGATCGACGTAATTTTGCACGTGGCTTAATGCTGACCAGTACGTGCTCATATTGTAGTAAACAATTAACTTCCATTCATCACGAATTATGTTCATATCATACATCTTATCAAAATAAAGGTTTTGATTGTCATTCAATGTAGATATGTTATATGAACACTGGGCGGGGGTAAAGAGAAGCATAAACAGCATCATTGCCATCGTGAAAAATGTTTGGAAAGGCTTTCTTGTTCGTCTTGTTCGCTGATCGCCTGTGTTTGCTTTCGCAGTGACGTCATCACATGTCGATGATTGAACGTCATTTGTTTGCGTTGGTGTTTGTGGGGTCTCATCCTTTGCAAGTAAGGGTGACAACTTTAAAATGGGTCTCTTCATAACTCCATTCTTCGTTTTCACGGTTACTACACGTACGTATCCGTCGTTACCAGGATGTACGTCCGTGACTCTGCCCATCAGCCACTTGCCGGGAGGCAAGTTTTCGTCTTTGATAAGGACGACGTCGTTAGTCTCGATGTTTTTGGACGGGTTTCTCCACTTAGCACGAACTTGAAGTTGTTGTAAGTAGTCGGATGACCACTTTTTCCAAAAATGTTTGTTCATGGTTTGAACCATCTGCCATCGTGTAGTCAAGCTCATGTGTTCAGGGTCAGTTTGAGGTCTCGATATAAGTGGTCCTCCTACCAAAAAGTGTCCTGGCGACAAATATTCATCATCTGGGCTTTCGCTCAAGACCAGTAGAGGTCGCGAGTTGAGGCAGGCTTCGATTTGGTGTAGGAGAGTGATGAACTCTTCGTACGTGAGTTTTTGATCTCCTATTACGCGTCGTAAGTGCATCTTCAAACTCTTCACACTACTTTCCCACAACCCACCAGCTGACGGGTAGGCTGGTGCATTGAAGTGCCACTGAATGTCGAACTCGTTGATCTTGCGTAGTAGATGTTCGTTAATGGTTTCGAGTATTTCTTTGTATTCTTTCTTCAAAACCTTGTTGGCTCCGATGAAGTTTCTTCCCTGATCACTGTACATATGTTTAGGAACAGATCTTCTGGCGCAAAAACGTCGAAATGCTGCCAAAAAACCAGGTGTACTGAGGTCGGACACCAACTCGAGATGAACGGCCTTAGTTGATAGGCAAACGAATACTGCTACGTATCCTTTGTGTGTTCGTACACCGCGTCCTTTGTTTGCTCTTATGTCAAAGTGACCGGTAAAATCGACCCCGGTGTGAGTAAATGGACGTGATGGTGTGACACGAGGCGCTGGTAAGTTTGCCATTAATTGTGTTCTCTTCTCATCTTTGTGACGCCGACACGTCACACATTTGCGTAGTTCTCTCTTCACTGTACGGAGTCCACTGAGTATCCAATAATTTGCTCTTAAAAGGGATAATGTTAAGCTCGGACCGCCGTGTAGTGTTACGGAGTGCGCATGTTGTATGATAAGTTCGGTGAGTTTGTTATGGCTCGGTAAAATAATCGGATGTTTTGCCGATTGACTTAACAACGAGTTGTTTAATCTCCCACCAACTCTCAGTAATCCATCATGGGGATCAATGTAAGGGTTCAAACTTAACAATTTGCTGACACTTCTTAATTTTCCTTGTTTTTGAAGATGTTGAATATCGTCTACAAATTCCATAGCTTGGACAGTTTTTATTATTAAATTAAGAGCGTGTTTTCTTTCCGATGAAGTTAAGTATTTTAATTGTGGCGTTTGTTTATTACGCAACCATTGCATGTAACGTGATAGCCAGCCGAGTATTGTTATCATGCGCCTTGTCGAGCTGCATTCATTTAATAATTGTAAAATTAAATCGTTATTATGACACACGGCGGCGGCGGTGTTTACACTGGGCTTCTTAGCTTCTAATTCTGGAGGGTGATATTCTTTATGTTTTATCGTGGCTGGGTCGAACGTAGATAACCAATGTGGGCCTTGCCACCACAATGTATGTTCTGTTAATTGCAGTGATGACAAACCTCTAGTAGCGCAGTCGGCTGAGTTATCTTCAGATCGAACGTGATGCCAAGAAGATAATTTTATAACTTCGAGTATTGTGCGAACTCTATTAGCTACAAACTGTTTCCATCTCTTCACGTCGCCATGAAGCCATCCGAGCACCACCATAGAATCCGTCCATGCATATATTTGAATGTTATTCGGAAGTGTTTCAATAAACTTTTTCATAAGCTGCGATAGTAAAAGTGCAGCACAGAGCTCAAGTTTCGGTAGAGATAGTTTATTCTTTAATGGGGCTAATTTTGTTTTAGCGGTCACAAGTGTCGATGTGTACTCGCCCTTATAGTTTCTTGTTATGATGTAAATAGCGCAGGCGTACGCCTTTTCCGAGGCATCGCAAAATCCGTGCACTATGTAATGTTTCTTATCTCCCAAGTATCTTTTGATCTCGAACTTTTCGATATTTTGAAGATTATGTTTCAATTTTGACCACTCGTTGTTTATGTCCTGACTTAATAATGTGTCCCAGTCAGCTGTTTCTTCAGACCATGTTCGTTGAAATAAAATTTTCGCTCTTATGGTAAGTGGTGATAACCAGCCCAACGGATCAAAGATCTTCGATATGTTAGATAACAATTGTCGCTTGGTTATAGTATTGTCACTCGTTTGCTCAGTGAAAATGTTCTTGAATATAAAAGTGTCTGATGCTGGAACCCATCGTAAACCCAATGTTTTTCTATTATCAGAATTTTTAAAGTCGAGTGGTACGTCCAGTTGATCGGCTGATAGATTTTCTGTTAGTTCATCGGTGTTACTTGACCATTTTCGAATATTCATTCCCGCACCCTTTAAAATGTCGATTATTTCTTGTTGTAACTGTTTAGCCTCTGCGATGTAGTCGCAACCTTCTAACAAATCGTCCATATAGAATGATGACATTATTGCAGCAGCAGCCAGCGGAAACCTGTGCGCGTCATCCAAAGCTAACTGCTTTAACGTACGCATTGCAAGATAAGGTGCCCCTTTGGTTCCGTAAGTAACCGTAGTAAGCTGATACTCCTTCAGGGGGGCCTCTGGTGCGTTTCTCCAAATAATGCGTTGTAAATGTTGATCAGTTTCTCTAATGACGATTTGACGGAACATTTTCTCGATGTCCGCGGTTATGACGTATTTATGCTGACGCCATACTAAGATGAGATGCTGTAAGTCCTTTTGAAGGTTTGGACCGCGTAGCATCAAGTCATTAAGGCTGTATCCCGTTGATGTTTTTGCCGATGCATTGAAAACTGTTCGCAATTTAGTTGTAGTGGAGTCAGTTTTCAAAACACCGTGGTGCGGTAAATAACACGGTGACTCATTGTGTTGTGTCACTTGAGTCATATGTCCGTACTGTTCGTATTCGAACATAAAATGATTATAGCTTTCAGCGAACCTTTTATTTCTTGACATTTTATTTTCTAAGTTGTAGAACTGTGCGACTGCTTTTGTTTTAGATTGACCCAGGCGCTGTTCAAATCCAGGCTTCATCGGGATAGCCACCTCGTATCTGCCGTTTGATAAACGTCTTGTTGTAGACTGATAATACTGCTCGCAGTACTGTTCATCTTGTGTTAACTCATTAGTCGGTTCACTGATCTCTTCGAGCTCCCAGTACTGCGATATCTCAGCCAAGTTATTAATTACGACATTGCAACTAAATGTTTTTACGTTTCCCGAAAGTATCCATCCCAGACGCGTTTGTTGAGCGATGGGGGCCATGCTGGGGCCCTTAATCAATCCACTCATGATTATTTCTGAGTAGACACTTGCATCAAGGAGCAGATCAATAGGTCTCGAGACGTTGTACTCTGGATCAGCCAATTGTATGTGTTGTAAATGAGGCCACGACTGTCTATTGAACGACATGTTAGGTAAATTGTTTATGACGTGCTTGATAACTAAAGCTTGAGTAGTAAATGCATAGTCTTCATAAATCGATTGACAGTCGAGCGTGACGACTCCTTTTCCACATTTCGATCCATTCCCGATGCCCGAGACGGATGCATGAAATTTTTGTCGAGTCAAGCCCAGCATCTGTGCAGCATTTTCAGATATGAGTGATATCTGAGAGCCTTGGTCTAAGAGAGCCCTAAGAGTTGTAACTGTACCATCAGCAGATTTGACCTTGATCGATATTGTAGTCAATAGAATCTCCTCATTATCTGTTGCGACGTGATTAACGCTATGTTGTTTATTGTCTTGTCGTATTGAAATTTGAGGTTTCAGCGAAACTGGGGCTGTAGGTACGGGCGATGACCTAACGGCGTCGGGCGATTTGCTCGTTGATTGTTGCGCAAAGTTCGCATTTGCGTATGCGTCATGTAACATCGTGTTATGATTTTTTTGACAAACTTTGCATCTTCTTGTAGACGTACATGGATTGTTGTTGTGTGAGAAAAGGCAATTCTGGCAATAGTTGAGTTTATTAACGGTCATTAGCCTTTCGTCCGGTGAATAATTGATGAATTTGTTACATTTGTAGAGAAAATGATTGTTGTTGCAGATAGGACATTTTGACGTGTATGTTGCACTAGCTTGAAATTCTCTATTAGTGATTTTCCCATAATGACGATTGCCATCATGTTGATAAGGCTTGTACGGCTTAAATGTAGGTTTTTGTTGAAAAGGTTTCTTAGACGATAACGGGATTTCTCTTTCCTTTTTGTTTATAGGCTCCAAAGCGTTAAACTTACTTTCTAGAAAGTTCATAAGCTCTGAAATGGTTGGCAATTCACGAGGCGATGTTCGTGCTTCTTTATAGTCACTGTATGTCTCGGTATCCAGCTTCTTGCTTATGATATGTACTAAAAGCGGATCCCAGGTACTTGTATCGATACCTAGGTTTTGTATTGCATAAATACACTCCATAGAGGTGTCGAATAGACGTCTTATTTCGTACGCCGATTGTTTGTGAGCGGCTGGCTGATTTAGAAAGATCTCAATTTGCTTAGTAAACAACAGTTGAGGGTTATTATATCTATGTGTTAACAGCTCCCATGCGGTATCATAGTTGTCAGCTGTAATGTGAAGATGTTGAATAAGTCGCTCAGCGTCTCCTCGCAGCTTCCCTTTAAGATGTTGCATCTTTTGGGTCTTACTGAGAAGATTATTGTTGTGGATACTTTCTACGTACAGATCAAAGAATGTAGGCCACTGTGTATATTTGCCGGTAAATGTTGGAATGTCGATCTGTGGCGTCGACTGTTGAAGATGCAACGTGGATGCAAGCTTTAGATTAAGAGCTTTCTTGATACTTTTGTACGAACTTTCGTAAGCATAAAACTCATTGTCGTATTCTGCATCAGAACCTTGAATAACATGGTCGATTTTCAGGTGTAAAGTGTCGATTACACTCCATCGTGTTTGCAGGTTGCGTAGCTCATCTTCTAGCTCCCACTTGTCTCGTATGTCGTCAACTCGTAGGCTACTCACTTGTCGGTGGAAGGCTCTAAAGTTGGTTCGTTGTAGAGACAGCAGTTCTGCCACCTGATCTTGATCTGAAGGTTTGCTCATAGTTGCAGTCGATGATGATTGCGCTGTTACCTTGGGTTGCAGCTTGGGCGGGGCCGCAAACGCTGCTGGTTCCGGTGGTATAAGCAACGCTGGTGATGAAGGCGTCGGAGACTTCACTACTGCGGTCTCACTGGCAGGTGTAAAGGACGCTATTTTGATACGCACAGAATCAAAATATGTTCTAGCTTGCCGAAACTGATTTTCAGTGAAGTATGGATCACTATCATTTTCATAGTTGGTTAACTTATGATTGTTAAGTTGAAACTCAGCCCATAATCTATCTAGAGCATCAAGTCGCTCATCCAAGTACTTACGGGTCTTCCTTATACTGGAATCCTTGTTAAAGTTTTTCTCGAGCCTTTTGATTTCTTCAACAATGTCCTGTTGGCGCTGAAGTAGACTCTCCATGTTATACGTAAGTAATTCTGGTGTGGTGATGTTATACGTACACTTGTCCACGGTGCGACGCTTCGATCACGAAGAAAGTCACTCAAAGCGTAAGTATGATTCTTGTTGATGTTGATAATCACTTTCCCGAATGTCGACGAGAAAATGTATGTGCCAGGTAAATAGCACAGATAAGCTGCAGTAACTATGATGTCCCTCTATGCTACCGTAAACCTCATACAACCTTTATAGCGCCTTCTCAATCAAACTGGTGGAACCCGCTTCTGGGAAGCCAGCCAACCGATTCGCAGTCGTACAAAGTTCACAAATAACACAAAGAAACGTGGCTTAGAGCTACTGACTTACTGAGTCCCAAATGTCGATGAGAATTCACTACACTGCAATCCAATAATATGCACTGGTATTACGAAGGACCAAAAAAACTGTACTGTGTTTGTACTGTTTATAGAAATGAGTGCGAGATGATTTGAGAGGAAAAGTTAATGTACGAAACAAACCCGATGATAGTTGTTCTAACACTGATTTATTATTTCAATATTACACATAATTATAAAAATTATACCTAAGCAGAATGACGTACCTACGTAAAAGTAATGCATTGTTTCTACGTGACCTACATTAGTTTTAAGTTCATTGACTGTAGTTATTATTTAATTATGATACAAAATATATTGTGCGGTAACTCGTACAGAGGCTTTCCTCACATTGATGAAGCATCGCTGGCCTACAGCGTAACAAGTGATAGCAAAATTCGACGAGTCGTGTAAGTCTTTCGGTAGCTTAGTTGGTCAGAGCATCGGGCCCGGATTCCCGGAAGCGCGGGTTCGAATCCCGCCTGAAAGCTACTTATAGGGCTCGTGGTTTTTTACTATCACATTTTTCCTATAATGTTATTGTTACTTTGATTTTGAGACTTTTGGCCGCGTAGATCGTGCAAATACCTGTATGTGCGGCGGCGGTGAGGGCGACATTTGTGCGCAAGTACCCTCGACAGCACATCAAGTTAAACAGTTGAACTGCGATAACAGCTTTTATTGCGTACGGCACAAAGGCGGTCTCAAGGTCAACATGTATAGTCTGATGTGCCGCCGTGTGTACATCGAGTGACAGACGCCTGCCTTCGATCAACAATAACACCTAATTCTAGATACATAGTTGGAGTGACAGACGTGGCCGAGCGTTATACGCCCACTTGAGAATCATACTAATATTAAAAATGTGAAAGTTTAGATGTTTGGTACTCAATCACGCCAAGGCTGAACGGATTTGGCTGAAATTCGGGACACAGATACTTTGTAGCCTGGAGAGGAACATAGGCTATTTTTTATCCCGGAAAAATATCACATTCCCGCAGGATATACATAGTCCTATATCGCTTACATATTATTGCTGGTGACTGTACATATACATATAAAAGACAAACTCTTACTGTATTAATGTTCTATTTGTAAGTAATGATGTTTCTATCTGTGAAAACTGATTAAGGCATAATTTGTTCTAAATTTATTAACTAATTATTTATTTTTGTATATTATGCTGTTTGTTTTCCTTGAAATATAAAAATAAAATAAAAAAAGAAGCCGAGAGAATCCTCTCGCCGCGCGTAGTGCGCGCTGCAACGTTACCAGCGCGTTCAACATAACCCTGTATGAGGTGGACGGGTGACGTTACCTAGCGCGGCGGCGCGCACCTCGAGCGCCCGGCCGGGCCCGGTGGCGACGGCCTCGAGCCGCAGCCGGCGCGCGTAGTGCAGCGCGGCGGGGTGGGCGCGCCGCAACGTGGCCAGCGCTAGTAGCGCGGCCAGCGCCGGCGCGCGCCCGCCCCGCTCCGCCTGTATGAGGTGGACGGGTGACGTTACCTAGCGCGGCGGCGCGCACCTCGAGCGCCCGGCCGGGCCCGGTGGCGACGGCCTCGAGCCGCAGCCGGCGCGCGTAGTGCAGCGCGGCGGGGTGGGCGCGCCGCAACGTGGCCAGCGCTAGTAGCGCGGCCAGCGCCGGCGCGCGCCCGCCCCGCTCCGCCTGTATGAGGTGGACGGGTGACGTTACCTAGCGCGGCGGCGCGCACCTCGAGCGCCCGGCCGGGCCCGGTGGCGACGGCCTCGAGCCGCAGCCGGCGCGCGTAGTGCAGCGCGGCGGGGTGGGCGCGCCGCAACGTGGCCAGCGCTAGTAGCGCGGCCAGCGCCGGCGCGCGCCCGCCCCGCTCCGCCTGTATGAGGTGGACGGGTGACGTTACCTAGCGCGGCGGCGCGCACCTCGAGCGCCCGGCCGGGCCCGGTGGCGACGGCCTCGAGCCGCAGCCGGCGCGCGTAGTGCAGCGCGGCGGGGTGGGCGCGCCGCAACGTGGCCAGCGCTAGTAGCGCGGCCAGCGCCGGCGCGCGCCCGCCCCGCTCCGCCTGTATGAGGTGGACGGGTGACGTTACCTAGCGCGGCGGCGCGCACCTCGAGCGCCCGGCCGGGCCCGGTGGCGACGGCCTCGAGCCGCAGCCGGCGCGCGTAGTGCAGCGCGGCGGGGTGGGCGCGCCGCAACGTGGCCAGCGCTAGTAGCGCGGCCAGCGCCGGCGCGCGCCCGCCCCGCTCCGCCTGTATGAGGTGGACGGGTGACGTTACCTAGCGCGGCGGCGCGCACCTCGAGCGCCCGGCCGGGCCCGGTGGCGACGGCCTCGAGCCGCAGCCGGCGCGCGTAGTGCAGCGCGGCGGGGTGGGCGCGCCGCAACGTGGCCAGCGCTAGTAGCGCGGCCAGCGCCGGCGCGCGCCCGCCCCGCTCCGCCTGTATGAGGTGGACGGGTGACGTTACCTAGCGCGGCGGCGCGCACCTCGAGCGCCCGGCCGGGCCCGGTGGCGACGGCCTCGAGCCGCAGCCGGCGCGCGTAGTGCAGCGCGGCGGGGTGGGCGCGCCGCAACGTGGCCAGCGCTAGTAGCGCGGCCAGCGCCGGCGCGCGCCCGCCCCGCTCCGCCTGCTCGAGCAACAGCTCGCACGCGCCCGGGTGCGCCAGCGCGTCCAGCGCGACCAGCACGGACACGCGACACTCGTCCTCCTGCCGCGACGACCGACATGTATGTTTTTAAAACTGAATTTTAGAAATTTTATTTTTTATGAAATAAATTTTTATTTATTTACTAGCTGCGCCCCGGGGCTTCGCTCCCGAGGAATTTCGGGTCAGTTATCGAACGGGATTTTTATTTTATATTTTTAATGCCAGATTATAAAATTATAAAAAAAAATTACCAAAAAATAAAATTTAAGGGGATGAAAAATAAATAGGAGCCTATTCTCAGACTTACTAAACATGCATATGAAAATTCATACAAATCGGTCAAGCTGTTTCTGAGGAGTATGGTAACTGACACTGTGACACGAGAATTTTATATATACAGGATAATTTTTTTATCAGTGCACAAATTTTTAGGATCGTCTCAGATACGATAAGTGAATAACTTTCTCCTAGAAACATGGGTCGAAATACGACAAAAATTTTTGGACTTCCCATACTAATTCGATCACGTGATCAGTCCGATTTGTATGAAAGGTCAAAAATTTTTTGTCATATTTCGACCTATGTTTCTAGGAGAAAGTTGTTCACTTACCGATTCTGAGTCGATCCTAAAAATTTGTGCACTGATAAAAAATTTATCCTGTATATTAGATTTATTAGATATAGTATAAATTGATACCTTGCATTTGGCGAGTCGCTTGGCGAGCGTGTCGCGCATTAGGTCTGGCGCGGGCGCGGGTTGGCGGCGCGCGGCGGCGGCGGCGGCCAGCAGCGCGGCGGCGGCGACGGCCGGGTCGCGCGCGCCCCCGGCCAGCGCCGCCAGCGCGGCGGCCCGGCCGGGCGCGGGCGCGGGCGCGCGGGCCAGCGCCGCCGCCGCCAGGTACTCGCGCGCGTGCGGCTGCAGCGGGTCGCGCGCCGACAGGTGGGCCAGCGAGTCCACCGCCGCGTGCGCCGCGCGAGTGCCCGCCAGACCCAGCAGCCGGCACAGACCCACCCTGGCCACCCGATACGTTATAGTTATTGTGAAAAAATTATTTTTATAAAAAAATAAAACCGCCTTCTAAAAAACCACATCAAAAAAGTAAGAAATAATTCCTCACCAAATAAATAACGTAAGTACTTTGAAGTCGGGCGTGAAACATGTACCTATACAATGTTTTGTTGTTTTTGTTAAAACCCGCCCCACTTCAAAGTACTTACGTTATTTATTTGGTGAGGAATTATTTCTTACTTTTTTGATGTGGTTTTTTAGAAGGCGGTTTTATTTTCTTATAAAAATAATTTTTATTTCACTCTTTTTAGTGCATCGTGCAGGCAATTTACGTGCTTTCTGGTAAATAGGTATGTACACTTTCGGCACAAATATCACACAAAATCCATGAAAGTAATTTAAATAAATAAAATACCTTATACCGAAACCATCTTTTATTGAAGTAATTTTAATGACAACGTCACCCTTCACATTAGGTTTATTTTTCTTTTTTTTTTGGATATTGAACATTCCGCCCACCTAGGGCTTCGCCCGTAAATACAATCCGCCCACCATGGAAACACATGTTACATTATTCGGTATACAAACACAAGAACACAAAACATAAATGATACAGCAAGTATACCTACATAACATATTACATAAGGGTCTTACAAAAGGCAAAACAATAACAACAAACAACGACACATATTTACAATAGTAGATTGTACAACAAGTGCATAAAACATACCATTTTACCCGAGACGTATATATCCACCCGAGCCGTAGGCGAGGATGGATAGTCAATTCGAGGGTAAAATGGGTTTTATGTACGAGTTATACACTCTGCTTTTCACTTCGAGTGTGAGGAAAATAAATTACAATATTGCAAAAAAGAAAAAATATAGACTCCGCCATGTTGGCGGGAAAACTTTCTTTTTCTTTTTTTTATACGTGGAAGTGGCAGCACAGTGACTTAGCATAGATCATAATGCAGTCCATAATGCTCTTGAAATACTTATTTCTTACAAAACTCCTTAATTTTGCCTAGTTTGATTAATTTAACATGGATTGTGTACAAAAGTAAAGAAACAGAATGAAATAACAAGTTTATTTAACGAAGTTTAATTGCGTGTGTTACTGTTTACCTGACGACCTTTGTCTTAGAGTCTGAGACTTAGACGAAGATTTTACTTTATGCACTAGAGCATAAAAAGTGATTTTATGCAGCCTATACCCAACGTAAAAACGAACTTTACGAGCATGAGAAGTGAAAAGAACATATTGCATTGGTCAAACACTATTTACACTATTTACTGGCAAAGGCAGAGAACAATCTTGTTCTGTAGGCAAAATGCATAATTTTGAAGTTGGACGTCTTATGATGGAATTTTTGCACCGGACTGACACCACGCGGGTAAGCATTTCGATTCGAGCATAGAGCCACTTCGTTGGAGGCAAATGGTCTTCCTTGACCAAAACGATATCTCCAACCTTGCATTCTGGAGTATGAACTGACCATTTGCGTCTTTGAAAAAAGTTGTTCAGGTATTCTGAGGACCAACGTCGCCAGAAGCCTTGCACCATTCTTTGGGTCAATTGCCAGCGCCGTAAAGAGCCGAGATGTGTGTTTTGTTCGTAATTAAAATCAGGAGCTACCACCAACGGTTGACCTACAAGGAAATGTCCAGGAGTGAGAGGTGCATTATCACCTGGGTCAAAGTCAAAGTCAATAAATTTTTATTCATATAGATTAAATAAAATTAATGCTTATGAATCGTCCAACATTTTTTTACCTACCACATGTTATGGACATCTTTTAACTGACAAGAAAAACAGGCGAAAAAAACTCATCTGAGGGTCTGAGCCAGGTTGTGACAAGGGCCTCGAATTGAGGCAAGCCTCTATTTGTGAAAGGACTGTAGATAATTCCTCGTATGTAAGTGTAGAGTCACCAATCACACGCTTTAAATGATGTTTAACGCTCTTCACGCTCGCCTCCCATAATCCACCAAAATTGGGAGCATGAGGAGGAATAAAATGCCATTCTGTATGATTACTGGCTAAAGCACTTGCAATTTCGACAACAACTTGAGACCTTTCATTAAGAAATGAACGTTGTAGATCTCGCGAGGCACCAACAAAGTTGGTACCGTTATCGCTCCAGATGTGACTGCAGTGACCACGTCGGGCAACAAATCGTTTGAAGGCGGCTAGGAAACCTTCCGAAGTCAAGTCTGAAACGGCCTCAATATGAACAGCTCGTGTCGCCATGCATACAAATAAACAAATGTACCCCTTATATGATTTGTGTCCACGACCCTTAGATACCCGTATATTTATAGGGCCTGCGTAGTCCACACCAGAGTTTAAAAACGGCTTACTGGGTGTAACTCTACAAGATGGTAAATCTCCCATCAGCGGATTTCGTGTCACACCTGCGTGACGAACACAAAAAACGCAATTGTGAATATAAGACCTTGATCACGCACAATTGTGATGACCACATCTACTGTGTTCCACAGTTTATTGAAACGAAGGTTTCTCATGCAAAATTAAGTAAATTAAAACTAGTCCTACCTTACTAGAAAATAGTGTCCGTAATCCAGGGGGGCTGAACGTTGTCTCGCCGGCGCGCGCCGGGCAAAACGATCTCCACACAACCCCCGATGGGATACTCTTACAGCTAACACTCTTATACTACACAATGCCCTAATAGGCAGCTAAAACTTTCCCGGCGCTTTTCAAAGCGAACACACACGGGTTACAAGTCCGTACCCCGACCGGAGCCCTAGTAGGTGCAAAACGAAATCTCGGTCCCAATATGGGTAGGTAACTTGCGCGGCACGTCGCTACAGAAACACACGAACTTGTCTCACGGCTGCTTACGGCCAACTGGTCTGCACGCGGCCCGAGCGCATTGCGTGTCGCCCGTGACCTTGACAATGACAACGCACCGCTCGCAGCGCGGCGCGAACATCCCCCCGTCCCGGACAGTAGCAAACTGTCCGCCAACTCAATCTAAGGGCAGGCGAGAGAGGGTAGCGATCGCTCGCTTCAAAACAGAGTCCCCCACCAGGACCTCGGCAAACCTGGGCACACCATCCGACCCCGGATGAAGCTGAACAATGCGTCCTAAACGCCAGCGGAGGGGCGGCAGGTTTGGATCCTTTACCAACACGAGGTCTCCTGTCTTGGGTGGGGTCGTCCTATCCGACCACTTAACGCGTTGCTGCAAAATGTGCAAATACTCCAGATGCCAACGGCGCCAAAAACTCTGCGTAAGCTGCTGGAGCAATTCAAATCGCGAGAGCCGTCCGGAGGCCACTTCGGAATGAGGATATTCCGGCAAGGCGTTAAGCGGTCTGCCAATCAAAAAATGGCCCGGCGTAAGGGCCTCTAAATCATTCGCGTCCGAAGACAACGGACACAACGGACGCGAGTTGAGGACCGCCTCAACCTTACAAAATACGGTCGCGAGTTCCTCAAACGTGAGGACCGTCTCCCCAATAACGCGACGAAGGTGAGTTTTAGCGGCCTTTACAGTTGCTTCAAAAATCCCTCCCCAGTGGGGGCAGGATGGCGGGGAGTACTGCCATCGTACCCCTCTGCGAGAGAGTGTGGATCCGATCTCAAAATTATTCCTATCCAAAAATTCACAAACTTCCTTTAAATACCTATCGGTGCCCTTGAAATTGGTTCCACAATCGGACCTGATTAACGACGGCATTCCGCGGCGAGACACAAAACGATTCAACGTGGCTACAAAGGCTTCTGTGGTGAGGGCACTAACCACCTCCAGGTGGACCGCTTTAGTGGCCAAACAAACAAATACACACAAGTAAGCCTTTTCCGTTCTAGCATTACGAAGCCGCGATGTCTTAACGGTAAATGGCCCCGCAAAATCCGTTCCAACTCCTGAGAAGGGCATCGATTCGTTCACTCGATCGGCAGGCAAATCACCCATCTGGGGCTGCATCGTATCGGCGCGCAAACGATAACACGGGAGACAACGAAAAATAACGGATCGGATTATTCTCCGCGCTGACAAAATCCAGAACTCTCGTTGGAGGAGCGCGGTCAAAGCATTACAACCGGCATGAGCATTCTTTACATGTCGGTCTGTAATCAACAGTCTAACTAACGGTCCATCCTTGGGGAGCAACAAAGGGTGGCGTGATCCGTACGGCAGGTTGGCATGTCTGAGCCTACCTCCGACACGCAGCAATCCGGTACTGTCCAAGAAGGGATTCAACCGCACCAAGGGTCCCTTCAACTTGGACTTACTTGAGCGCAGGGCTTTCAGCTCCGGTTCAAACTCTCGCTGTTGCGTCACTCGCAACCAATGCAACAGGGCGTCTTGCCGCTCTTGTGGGGCGAGGACCGGAGACAACGATTTCTCCTGAGGCTGGCGACAATTTCGCACAAAGCGCCTCATCCAAGCAGTCACGCCGAGCAACTTATCAAGAGAACTGTAGCGGTCTAACAAAAACTCCATCTGCGGAGCCGCCACCGTCTCCACGGCGTGAACACGCATGCCTAGGTCTGGGACTCTGGCCACAGCCGGGGTGGCAGGCCATGAGCGCTCAGGCCGTAACAACCATGATGGACTCCACCATAGGTGGTGGTCCACTAACTCAGGCGCCTCGCAGCCGCGGGAGGCACAATCTGCGGGGTTCAATTCGCCCGGTACGTGGCGCCAAATCAACGGGGCCTTTGAAGTCTGAATTTGTGAGACCCGGTTGGCCACAAAAACCTCAAGGGTGTGGACTGAACTCTTCAGCCAACAAAGGACGACCTGGCTGTCAGACCACGCAAATATCGACTCCAAGTCGACACCGTTTCCCAAGGTGTCGGCAACATGATTGAGTAGCCGTACTAAGAGAGTGGCGCCGGACAACTCCAACTTCGGAATGGTTAGCCTAGTCCGAAGAGGGGCGACCTTACTCTTGGCCATAACTAAGTGTACGGCGACAACGCCTGCTGCATCCACCGTTCGGATGTAAACGGCTGCCGCGTATCCGCTTTCGGACGCGTCACAAAAGCCGTGCAGGGAGGCTTTAAACTTTCCCGAAGGCAGCATTTGCCTCGGTATACAAACCCGATTGACGTCGGGTAGGGATGACACGAACCTCACCCACTCTCGTAGGAGGCTACCAGAGAGGGGCTCATCCCATGACAATTCCGCAGCCCAGAGCTCCTGTAGGAAGCACTTCATCGAAAACACTACAGGGCTGAGCCAACCGTTCGGATCAAAGGTACGGGCTACAGTAGACAGCACCGTGCGTTTAGTCCAGACCTTTGGGTCTGGCAGTTCCAATCTATATGTGAACAAATCCGGGACTGGTCGATACTGGACTCCCAAAACAGACAGCATGTCTGGAGTCTCCGGATTTTCAAAGAGGAGCGGCTCTTGCTGGTGGTCCTTAGGCAAATCTGCCAATAGGTCCGGTGAGTTAGACAGCCACTTCCGCAACTCATAGCCACCAGCCCTCAAGAGCGCAATCAGCTCATCACGTAAGACGAGAGCCTCATCTAAGCTCGAGGCCCCCGTGCAGATATCGTCGACAAATAAGGCCCCCCCCTCAATAAGAGCAGATGCCCGGGGATAGCGTAGCCGTTCGCGCTCTGCGAGCTCCAAAAGCGAACGGATCGCCACAAAGGGGCTCGACCGCAAACCATAAGTGTTGGTGTTCAGCTCGTAAGCCAACATCGGATCCTGGGGATCCTCACGCCAAAGGATGAGCTGGTATCGTCTATCCTCCGGGTGAATCACGGTCTGTCTGAACATCATGCGGATATCGGCCACAAAGACGACAGCGTGCCGGCGGAAGTTGGTCAAAACATCACAGACATCGTGATGCAACTTCGGCCCCGCATGCAGACACTGATTCAACGACACTCCGGTTGACGTGGGCGCCGAACCATCAAAGACCACGCGGATCTTCCCATTGGAAGTCTTCAAAACAGCGTGGTGTGGCAGGAAGTAATGTTCCACATTACGCCAGTCCAACTGCGAGATGGACATGTGCCCAAGGTCCAAATACTCCCGCATGAAGTCTATATACTTCTCCTTGAATGCGGGATCCCTGGCCATCCTACGCTCCATGGACAACAATCTCTTCTCGGCCATCGGTCGGGAGCTCCCTAAAGGAGGGCGAACCGCCAAGAAGGGCAAGCGGGTAATCAAGCGACCCGAGAGGAGGCGCCCAGTGTTGTTCTGGTAGAACAATTCGCACTCCTCGGCTAACGGATCCAACCGCTTGGCAGTGGGGGGTTCCTCCACCTCCCAAAACTTTTGGAGAACGTCGGACAAAGTAGAACCGACAATGGTCTGGCGGTCTACCGACGGGGTCTCTGGTGTCTGTGGTACCTTTCCCATCACCACATGACCCAGCGACGAGGACAAGGCGACAAGATCGGCTGTCTGCAAAACTCGCTTGCTTCCCCACAGTACACGACCGAGGACATCCGCACCAATCAACAAGTGTATTGGGCCCGGTCGGTGGAAGGAAGGGTCAGCCAAAGCCAGTCCAGACGTCAGCTCAATCGTGGATGGCGGCACTCGCACTTGCGGGAGTGGTCCAACCACCTTATCGAAAACTATCGCCGAAGCACCGATCTTCGGCCTTGGCGCGAAGTGGGGGGAGAAGGAGAACTCAACTCGACCAATCGGATCAGGGATCCGCGAGTCTCCCACCCCCCGTACCGCTTCGTGATGCGGCACAAGCAAAAGACCCAGCTGTCGGACAAGCCACCTGGACATTATGCACCCCTGGGCACCTGAGTCCAAAAGGGCACGCACCGTGACAACATTGCCCTTAGGTCCCCAAACATTCACGGAGGCTGTTGGCAACAGCACAAGCTCCGGAGGGGTGGTTGGGTCCGACAGGGGCGCCATTAAAAATTTTGGGGGGGTACTTGTCCCCCTCGCGCCTGAGTCGGCGCGCCAAATGTGGGACGCTCGTACCGGGCGAGCGGGTCCCAATCGGGTACATACTGGCCCCGACCAACAGCACTCCTAGGTGCAGGGTAATACCCGTGTGGGGCGTGCCTCGGTACATAGTACCCCAATCGAGGCCTCTCCATTAGGGGGGGGGAGTAGCAAATAGGGCCCGTGCCCATCGCCACCGTGGCGTACTCTTGTGGTACCCCCCTACCCCCGCCCGTGGCGGGGGCGTCTCTCCTATAGTTCCCCCTCTCCGGGGGGGACTGAACGGGGGGGCTAAGCCCCGCCGAATCTCTAGGGGACCGGTTCCGGGCTGCCGGGCCCCCGCCCGTGCGCGAGGAATTCGAACCCCGGTCGCTCCCGGCGTCCTTGCGGTCCAAACAAAGGAGGGGGTGATGCCTCCCTCCGCAAAGACGACAATCCTCGGTCTGGGGACACGCCGACTGCATGTGTCCCCCCAAACACCTATAGCACCATTGGCGCTGTCTAGCAACGGCCCTCCGTCCCTCTGGGCGGAGGCCTCTAAATTTGGCACATTCGTGCACCACATGCCTATCTCCCCTGCAATACCTGCACCGCTCACTCGGTGCGGGGGGAGGGGACTGCTGGAAGGCAGCATAGCGATTGGTCGGGCGACGGGGCTGTTCCCTCGCCACCACCATACGACCAACACCTGGAACCGGGGCGGGCTCCAGGTGGTCCGTCACCCTACATTCGTCCTCCAAAAAACGAAGGAGGTCCGCGAAGGGCGGGAGATACGAGGCGCTGTCGCCTCCGTACCTCTGCTCGAAACGCCCCTTCATTTCAGCGGGCAATTTGGCGAGGACTATGTGCAGCAGTACAAAGGACCACTGATCCACCGGCAGGTCCAGTCGCCTTAGGGAGTTGATCGCTGACAGTAGCGGGTTCAGCAACTCCCTCCGTAACAGGTGTACCCGCGTGATTCGCGGGAGAGCCAAAATCGTGGCCACGTGGGTGTCCGCCAGTAACCGGACATTCTGGTACCTGCTAACCAGAAGCTGGCGAGCCACCTGGTAGTTGTCGTCGCTGATGAGCAGGTGCTGGATTACCGCGCTGGCCTCTCCTCGCAGGGAGGAGCGCAAATAGGCCAACTTCTCGCTAGGGGATAAGTCCCGTCGTGAATCCACCAAACTGTCAAACAAATTAATGAAGCCCATCCAGGCTGACAGATCCCCATTAAAAGTGGGAATCTCCAGCGTAGGTAATCGGCCTAGCAACGCCGTCGGGGTAGGTTTGACCTCCCCGTTCAAAACCGGCTCCCCCTTCCGAACAGCCAGGGCCCTCTCAGCCGCCTCCGTGAACTGGTCAGCCAGCTCATAGGCCTGGGCTACATCCTGCTCCAGCTGTTCCGACACGGCATCATCAGCTGGGGGGTTCTCCAAATAATGCGCGCGACACTCCATGGCGTGGCGCTCCAGGTCTTGCAGCCGAGCTGCCAGCCCGCCATACCGAGCTAGCAACGCGCCTACCCGGTCGGCTCGGTCTATTAATGTGACCGCACAAGCAAGCCAACGCAAAGCTCCTTGGATGCCAGCCCTGGATACGGCGGTCGGATTCGTAGGAGCCATTTATAATCCGTTTAATAAACAAAGCAAACAAAGAAATATAAAAGTGGCAAACATCAACAAAAAAAAAACAATAGAAATAGGTCGCGTCACGATAATATAAAACACAATTAAAATTCGGACGACATACACGGACCCTACTATTTTCATAAATTATTAGCAACTTACCAATTTCAAGGGCTAACAATATAACGGTATAAACAAAACGTATAGGATTAACGGTATGGCATAACGGCAGGGCCAAGTCAACCTCGCAAATCAACTACTAAACCGTTATCAACAAACGAAAACAAAACTATTTTTAATAATAATACTCGTAATTTAATACTACTAATAATTAAAACTAGTTCCACTTTTTTAACTAGGCAAGCGGACTCGGAACAAACACTAGTATGTGGTACTAATAAACAACACTTTCGAACGAAACTATTCGTCAAATAAATCCGGACACACAAAAAAAAAAAAAAATATACACATCTAGGCGAGTAAACTCGTATCAAAACACTAGTATGTGACAACAATTATATAAGTGTCTATCTATTATCGGATCCACCAAGTGAGAAACATTCGCTTCGAGAATTTACTAGAACAATTTCTTAGTACTTCTCGTCTCGGATCGGATCGGATCGGGAATCGGATCGGATCGGGAATCGGATCGGAAATACCCTTTTTAACAAAAAAAAATAATTTTATTTTTACTATGAAATTTTATGTACCTAGTTAATTTTAATATGAAAATTAACTAATTATATCAACTAGGTACGCTCTGCTACCAAAAATATGATCACGCACAATTGTGATGACCACATCTACTGTGTTCCACAGTTTATTGAAACGAAGGTTTCTCATGCAAAATTAAGTAAATTAAAACTAGTCCTACCTTACTAGAAAATAGTGTCCGTAATCCAGGGGGGCTGAACGTTGTCTCGCCGGCGCGCGCCGGGCAAAACGATCTCCACACAACCCCCGATGGGATACTCTTACAGCTAACACTCTTATACTACACAATGCCCTAATAGGCAGCTAAAACTTTCCCGGCGCTTTTCAAAGCGAACACACACGGGTTACAAGTCCGTACCCCGACCGGAGCCCTAGTAGGTGCAAAACGAAATCTCGGTCCCAATATGGGTAGGTAACTTGCGCGGCACGTCGCTACAGAAACACACGAACTTGTCTCACGGCTGCTTACGGCCAACTGGTCTGCACGCGGCCCGAGCGCATTGCGTGTCGCCCGTGACCTTGACAATGACAACGCACCGCTCGCAGCGCGGCGCGAACAGACCTAATAAGAGTCTTAGCCCTAATTATCCAATAGCGCGTTTGTAAAGAACGCAACATCAACTGTTGCCCTCCGTGAAACGTTTTCTCATGAATGTCAGCTATTAACAACTGAGCCAGTCTTGATTCATGAGGCACGACAATTGGATGCTTACGTTCGAATGACAGTTCCGAATTACCAATTCTGCCACCGACTCGCAAGATACCATCCTCATCGAGGAAAGGCGATAAAGAAATAAGGGAACTATTTTTGTTAACTTGCCCCTTTGAACGTAAAGCTTTGATTTCGTCACGAAACCAAGTATTTTGGCATCTTCGAATGCATATTTTTAAAGAGTCCTTCAGTTCAGACACAGAAAGGTAAGGAAGTAGTGGGGTGTTTGACTGACGACAGGATTTTATTATAAGAAATCTTCTACAAAATGCCACCACTCTTATCAATTTTCGTAAAGAAGAATATTTATCCCACAGCCATCTATCTTCATCTTCGTTGACTATGGCTGTGACATGAACCTTTAACATCTTTTCTTCTTCGTGATTTTCGATGGAGCTTGGCCTTGGGTAAACTATGACGTCATTAGATAACCAAGTCGGTCCGTGTAACCACAAACTGTTCTGTACAAGTTCAGACGGCATCACTCCCCGGGAAGCGATATCTGCAGGATTATCCTTAGATTGAACGTGGGACTATTGCATGCCGTCTAATAAACTGAGGATTTCAGATGTGCGGTTGGCCACAAACGTTTTCCACCTGCTCGGGTGGTCACTCAGCCATGACAAAACTACAGTGGAGTCTGTCCACGCATGTAAGTTGGATCTCGGTACCCCCAACACTTCAGATATTTCCCTCAACAAGTTGCTGACAAGAACAGCGCCACATAGTTCGAGACGGGGAATAGAAATTTGCTTTATGGGAGCAACCTTTGATTTAGCAGCTAACAGGTTTGTTCGAACATTACCCAAAGGATCAATGACGCGTAAATAAACAACAGCGGCATAAGCAACATTTGATGCGTCACTGAAACCGTGTAGTTCGACTATGACATCCTCAACTGTCGTGTTAACCCACCGCGGGATGTGAAAACTATTCAATGTTTCTAATTCACCACGATAACCTTTCCACTTTTTAAGGAGTTCCTGTGGTAGTTCTTCGTCCCATCCGATGCCTGCTATCCACAGCCTCTGAATAAAAACCTTGAAGGTAATTATACATGGAGTTATCCACCCTAAAGGGTCGTATAACCTTGAAATTTCAGATATAACTGTTCTTTTTGTTTCAGGTGCGGACGGCAATGGCGGCAGCTTCACTGAGTAGTCGAACTGATCCGTGGATCGGTTCCAGGTAAGTCCTAAAACCTTTGTGACTTTGTCTATCTTTATTTCCACATTTCTTCCTGTGTCCTCTTCAAAAACTTCCAATAACTTATCTGAATTGCTTGTCCATTTTTGCAGCTTAAAGCCTCCTTTTTCTAATAGGTCATTTAACTGCTTGTAGATATCAATAGCTTCATTTTCTGTCTGACAGCCCGTCATAGCGTCATCTACGTAGAAATCGTGTTTTACTATGTGAGCAGCTAAAGGATGCTTCTGACCTTCATCATCAGCTATTTGCTGTAAGGCTTTGATAGCTAAGTAAGGTGCACTGGAGGTTCCAAAGGTGACTGTTAATAACCTATAATCTTGATCTTCATCATGTGGGTTCTCTCTCCATACTATCCTTTGGAAATCCACATGATCTTCGGTCACTCTAACTTGTCTGTACATTTTGACAATGTCAGCAACTAAAACGATAGGGTGTAAACGCCATTTTAATATTATGTGTCGTAAATTTGCCTGCAATGTTGGCCCTACCATTAAGGTGTCGTTCAAAGAAACTCCGTTTTGTCCTTTGCACGATGCATCAAATACCACCCTTAATTTGGTAGTGCTCCTATCCTCCTTAACAACCGCATGGTGGGGCAAATATACGGAATACGGGTTTTCTCTATCTCCTTTGTTGTTTATTTTTTCCATGTGACCAAGGCTCAAATATTCATTAATGACCTCCGAGTATCTTCGTTTGATTTCAGGATTTGCCGAAAACTTCCTCTCAAGACCTTGAAGCCGCTTGACTGCAATGCTTTTTGAATTTCCGTACTTACACGGAGGATCTGCACATCGAAAAGGAAGACTCACCACGTATCGACCGGAACCATCTCGGCGTGTAGTAGCAGCGAAATACTCTTCACACGCTTGTTCTTCTTGAGTCATGCGTTTCTTGAGTGAATACGGCTCTGGTTCAAGTTCCCACAGCCTCTTGAGTAGGTCGTTTTCATCAACCGTCGCATGCATATTGACAATTATATTGTGACAGTTTCTCTTCACTTCCACTTCTCCAGAAAGGATCCAACCGAGGTATGTATTTTGAGCAATTGGAGTACCTTGCGGACCTTTCATGAGACCTTCTTCCAAAATATGACAATAAGTGTCAGCTCCTAACAAAACATCAATCTTGTTAGGGGAATTGAAGTGAGGATCGGCTAAGTTTAACTTGCTTACTTCGGGCCAATTTACTAATGTAAATTTCCTTTCAGGCAGCACAGATGTCAATTTTCCAAGTACATGAGCTTTGACTTGGATGGTGAACGAGGGGTCGCAAAGTGACTGAATATTAAGCATTACCGTATGTTTAGAGGTAAGGCCACCTTGCCCCCGACCTAGCCCAGATATGGCGCTAGGAGTTGCAATTTTTTGAAGCCGCAGCAGCTGAACTGCAGCCTCGGAAATGAAAGAAGCTTGAGAGCCCTGATCGAGCAGTGCCCTCAACACTTGTGACGACCCAACTTTCGACTCAGCCTTTAAAAAAGCTGTGGCTAATAACACTTGGCGACTAGCTGTGCCTTTCGAAAAATGAGCGGCTATATTAGTTTCGGTCTCGTTCACTGACACAGATGCAATTTCAGTTTCAATAGTTGCAGCCGTCGCTGCTACTACTGTGTCAGTTTGGATTTTGGGATGCAATAAGGTATCATGCTTTCGCTTACATATACGACATTTAGAGAAAACACGACAAACTTTGTTTGAATGATTGTACCCGAGGCAGTTGAAACATAGCCCCAAAGTCTGGACAATGCTACGACGTTGGTCAACATCCTCCTTTGCAAACTTTTTGCAATTGTACAATTTGTGTTCTTCAGCACAATGAGGGCAAGTAATAGGAGTAGAAGTATGTAAAACTTTTGGATTGGAAACACTAGCAGCCGAGAATTTAGTTTTATTTTTAGGTTCGATAAATTCCAAAGCGCGGAAACGAGTACTTAAAAATTCCCGGAATTTTTCAAAGGATGGTAAAATATCAGTATTATCACTAACCTGTATTTCCCATTGTTTCCGTGACTCTACGTCCAACTTCAAACTTACCATGTAAATCACAATGACGTCCCATGAACTGACATCAATGCCCAGATTCGATAATTCATGTACACAATCAGTTGTAGTATCGAGCAGTTCCTTAAGGGCGCTTGAAGACTCTTGTGACATGTTGTGCAAGCTAAACATTAAGAATATTATTCGAGACAAATTTTTTGTTATTATATCGAGCTTTTAATAACTCCCAACATTTTTCATAGTTATTTTTGGTAACAGAGAAATGTCTAGTCAGCTGTTCTGCTTCCCCTGACAGCTGCGTTTTCAAATACTGAAGTTTTTGGACCTCGTCCAGGGACCCATTGTCATGTACCAGAGATACAAATAGATCGCGGAACGAGGACCACTCTACATACTTGCCGCTAAAGGTAGGCAGCTTGATTTGAGGAAGTTTTATACTTGTGATCGATTCCCTTTTAGAACTGCCGCTGTCAGGAGAGGCACTACTGGTTTTCATAATATTTTGAAGCTCGACCTTATAATCTAAAAATAAATCAAACACATTTTCAAACACATTGTTCTTCATGTAGTCTGTCTTGTCTAACGCGTCAACCGCGTAGTCGTTGATTAAGCTTTCATGTTTCTCGACAAAGCTGTTGTATTGTTTTTCCAAAATTTCCAATCTTGCCGTGACATAATTTTCAGTTAACCGCTCCTTCGGTGACTTTTTAAAGTTGAGGAAACCCCTTTCTATTTGCTTCTTTAGGTCGTTTAAGACTCTTAGATTTGCCTCCATTGTTTATAGAAACTGGAACTTGGTTCTCCTCTTTGCAATTTAATATGAGCGCAATCAACTGAAACTTTGGCCAAAAAGTAGGAATTCGTTTTGTGCGTTTTCTCACAACATCGTCATCCGTTGGCTCTGAAGGACCTTGTACACTTTCGGCACAAATATCACACAAAATCCATGAAAGTAATTTAAATAAATAAAATACCTTATACCGAAACCATCTTTTATAGAAGTAATTTTAATGACAACGTCACCCTTCACATTAGGTTTATTTTTATTTTTTTTGGATATTGAACAGGTATGTGATCAAACTCAAAACCTCTTTTTTCGAAGTCGGTTAAAATACCTTGAGGTATCCCCTTTTTAACAAAACAAGAATCATATAAATCGGTTTATAAACAAAGGAGTTATGCCTAAAGATACGTATTAAATTCACATAAAGTGGTAACGAAAACGACTGTATTTTCAAGATATCCTGAAAACTACTGAACCGATTTCAAAATTTCAAAAAATGGGACCAACTTGGAAACCAACCTGATGTAATAACGTTTGAATCATTTCAATCGGTTCAGCCGTCTTCGAGTAATCGGAGGACATACAAAAAAAAAAAAAAAAACATACATACAGACGAATAGAGAACCTCCTCCTTTTTGATTAAGAAGTCGGTTAAAAAACTAAATAAACACTGGGTTTTTTTACAAAAGAAAAGTGAGTATATTAAAGTCGGAAAAGAATATTATATTATACTAGCTGACCCGGCGCGACTTCGTTCGCGTGGCCCTACCCCCTACTGCACGCTACCCCTACTCTACCCCTACCACTACCCCTACCCCTACCCCTACCCCTATCCCTACCCCTATTAGGGGGATGAAAAATAGATGTTGGCCGATTCTCATAGATACCGGATAAGCACAAAAAATTTCATCAAAATCGGTCAAGCCGTTTCGGAGGAGTATGGCAACGAAAACTGTGACACGAGAATTTTATATATTAGAAGAAGATTAACTTCTTACATTCACACCAATTATCTAAGCTCATTTTAATTTCATTAAGAAACTGTATCATGGAAAACTTGATAACGGATAAATATATACTTAAATACTTTTTGTTTGTAAATACATACTTAATATATATAAAAAAAACACCCAGACCAAGACAAATAGACATGTTCATGCACACAAATATTTGTCTTGTTCGGGAATCGAACCCGAGACCACTGGCGCAGAAGGTGGGTAGCCTACCCCTGCGCCAAATCGGTCGCAAATAATAACAGTATTTTAGAAAAACGAGCAGTACTTTATTGTTTTTAATGTTTTGAAGACATATTTATTTGTGCTTCTCGCACGACTCGTAAATTTTGAGTCATTTTGGAAAGCTTCGTGAGCATCATTACGGGAGAGGCCTTAAGACGTAGTGTTGGGCGTTTACTTTTTAAATAGACCTATGGATACCAGTGACGGTTGCTGAAAACAGTATATTTGTAGGTATACTTTTTTTGTTTAACAGTAAAAAGTATAATGTAGTGAAAAACAGTATAATACTGTTTTTAGCAGTATAGTTGGCAACCCTAAGTGGCGGTCACATTATTAAAGACACCACTCGATTTTCATACAAACGAGGTAACTTTGAAGCCTCGGTACTCCGCCAGGGACCGACCTAGCTGTGATCGGATGATAGCCATCTAGGGAGTGAATGGAGGAGATTCCGATCGCTATACACACCCATCTGATCTGATCAACATTCTAAAAGATATGAGGATATGTTTAACATCATCTAACACATCTAACACATCATCCCTGGAAGACAGCTGTACAACAGAACTGAAAGTGCAAATTGCAGAATTAAAAAGCGAATTGATATTAGCTAATACTGAGATTGACAAATTAAAAAGTAAATACCGACACCTTAAAAATGAATTCGAAAAATATTTAATAGCATACAACTAAAAAAAAATACAACGATTAATAATCCCTCTGAAAATTCAACCACATCAATATCTCCTATAGATCAAGATTGTTGTTCAGAGCCATCTACCGAGAAAATAAGCCACGCTATGACGGAAGACCGACCGCAACAAAACCCAAGTCCCGGACCTCCTATAGATCATAAGGCGCCATCTACAAAAATTACGGAAACTAATTTTAAGCGCGTTAAGTGTAAGGTAGACACATTTAATAAAAATATTATTGTAAATTCGTGTAGTAAACAAACAAATGTACTTATCCTTGGTGACCAATAAGGTCTTGGATTTGCTAATTTATTAAAAAGAAGTGGAAACCGTGTAATAACTTCATTTATTAAGCCTGGTGCAAACTGTGATTCAGTGTTAAAAACAAATCTGCACAAAAAGTTAGGTAAGCAAGACTATTTGATATTGTTTTTGGGTGCAAATGATAGATTACCAGCAAATATATTATGTGAATTGTCTACATTTTTATCTAAATGCCAAAATACCGAAGTATTATTAGTTCAAGCTACAGAAACTTATCACTTAAATATTGGAATGTTAAATAATCAACTTAGACTAATTTGTAACCACTATAAAAACTGTAAATTTATATCCACTGACAAAAACATAAATAATAAACGTTCTATGTTAAATGACTTATGCTTCAAATTAAATTTAGAAATGGACACACTTGACTACACTGCTTTGTCTTTTGAAAAAATGAAACAAAACCAAATGTCTCTATCTCATCAAAGCAAAACATTGCAACTGAGTAAACAAAAAGGAACCATTCCTTATTATTTAAAAAAAAAAGATGCAAAGTTAGTACACACCACACAAGATAATAATAACTTAAGTAAACCAAAAATAGGCACAATACCCTATTATTTTAAAAGAAAAAATAATCCCCCTAACTTTTTTCGTGACTCCTAAGCCTAACTTCTACTTATTTCAAAATATTGCTAGTTTATTAAGAAAAAAAGATGAATTGGAAATAGTTCTTAACAACTTTATAAAGGAAAAAAAAAGAAATTGATGTTATCTGTTTGACTGAAACATTTATGAAAAAGGGACACGAGCAAAACATAACTTTGAACAATTATAAAGTAGCTTCTTCCTGGTCTCGTGAGAATGAAAAGAGAGGTGGTTCATGTATTTTACTGAAAAGGAATTATAATTTCTCTAAATTACAGTTAGCGGAAATAGTGTCTGAGTGCTATAACTTTGAATGTAGTGGAGTTGTAGTTAAAGAAATTAACTTGGTAATAGTGTGCATTTACAGAACTCCTACGTCAAATATTTCTATATTTTTTGACAAATTAGACTATCTTTTGCAAAAATTAAATACCAAACACAAACATATTATAATTTGTGGCGACTGGAATATCGACATTCTAAAAGCTAACAAACATACACAACAACTAATTAGTATCCTACAAAACTTTAATTTTAAGCTACATATAAATACACCTACCAGAAAGAAAGCCTGTTTAGACTTAATAGCAAGTAACCTACAAAATGCTGAAGGCTTTACTCAGCAGTTATCCCTGTCTGACCATAATACTTGCCAAATTCTCGCACACTATTTAAAAAATAATGTTATAAATAGACAATGGTTTAAATTTAGACGAATCTTTGGTGAGGAAAATAAAATATTATTTCATAATTATATTAAAGCTCTGACATTTAATGATATTTTACAGCAAACTGATACAAATTTTGCATTCAATTTATTTCATGACATTTTTACTTTATTATTTAATCTTTGTTTTCCAATCATTAGAATAAGACGTGACATAAAATCAAAAAAATTGACATGGCTTACAAAAGGTTTAAAAAATGTACTGCAAAAAAGCGTAAACTCTATAATTTGTATATTCATTCTAACAGAACTAATAAATCAAAACATAAAATGCAATATCAAAAATATAAAAAGATGTTACAAAAATGTATAAATACAGCACAACGTATTAGTAACTCAAAAATATTACTCAAAGATAAAAATAAGTGCAGGGCCTCATGGAAAATTGTTAACAATAATATAAATAGAAAGGGGAATAAAAATGAGATTAATACAATTCAATATAAAAAGGACGTCCTTAATAATATACATGACATATCTGAGGCCTTCAACAACTATTTCACAGAAGTAGCAAACAAAAATGTTGATAAAGCAGAAAACACCAACAAATTTAAACTTAGCAGTAGTATTTTTATATATCCAACTACTCCTGATGAAATTAAACGCATCATTATGGGATTAAAAAATACAGAATCCGTTGGATACGATGGCATAAGTACAGATGTAATAAAATTATGTGCTAAAGAGATTTCTGTTCCACTGTCGCATATTATAAATCTCTCATTAGAAACTGGTGTATTTCCTGATAAATTAAAATTTTCAGTGGTTAAACCTTTGTTTAAAAAAGGAGATGTGAAAGACATAGGAAATTACAGACCCATTGCTCTTATATCAGTGTTTTCAAAAGTTTTCGAAAAGATTATGTCAAAAAGGCTTGTAAGATTTTATAACAAAACATAACATAATCACAAAAACTCAGTTTGGCTTCCAAGAAGGTAAATCAACATCTCTTGCTTGTTTTGCTTTAATGAAAAAAGTTATAGAAGCCATTAACCTTAAAGAACATACAGTAGCCGTTTTCTTAGACATGTCAAAAGCTTTCGATTGCGTAAATCATATACTCCTTTTAAAAAAGCTTTTTGATTGTGGAGTCAGAGGTACAGCTCATAAATGGCTAACAAGTTACTTAAACGAAAGATATCAATGCACTGAAATCACACGAATTGAAAACGATACTAGAGTGACTTCCAGATCAAAATATCATCAGTTAGATTGTGGCATACCGCAAGGAAGCATATTAGGACCCCTGTTGTTTGTACTTTACATCAATGACCTGCCAACTATAATAAAAAATGACCATTGTTTTTTATTTGCTGATGACTGCACACTGCTATTTTCAAACAAAAATATTGACGATCTTGAAAGTGACATAACAAATACACTCTCTGATGTAATAAACTGGATGGACAAAAATAATTTAAAAATAAATATACTAGCCTTTTAAATAAAAACTTATCGGAGTTACTTTATTGTGATGATCCGGAAGTTGTGATCAATGGAATGATATCTAAATTAATGGAGTCAATAAAGGAAAATACAACTATCGCAAAAATACCAACAAATAATCGCATTATAAAACCCTGGATCACACCAGGACTCTTACGTTGCATTAGAACTAGAAATAAATTACAAAGAAAAGCGAAAAATGACCCCTCTAATGAAATCAATAAAATAACATTTACTAGGTACAGGAGTTTCTGCAACTCACTAATCAAAAAAGTTAAACGTAAATATGAAAGGGAACTATTACAAAAATCTATTAAAAATAATAAAATGTTATGGAAAAACATAAAGAATATCACGTATACTAACTCGCGTAATAATTTGAACTTGGAACTACTTAATGTCAAGTCATCTCCAGCTTCCTCTGCGGATTTTGTCAATAACTATTTTGCAAATGTTGGTAAAAATTTAGCAGAACAAATACAACTTTCTACTGAGGAAATGGATGATTATTTACGCAATTTGCCAAAGCAATGTAACTCCTTTGTACTATTAGATACGGATGATGGCGAAGTGAGCGAAATATTGCTATCTTTAAAAACCAGTAGTGCTCCAGGCTGGGATTGTGTTCCTACTACCTTTCTCAAACGCGTTAGAACCGAAGTTGTACCTATTATAACCCATCTCGCTAATCTCTGTTTTAGTAAGGGTATTTTTCCGTCTGCACTTAAACAGGCAATTATCACCCCAGTGTACAAGGCTGGGGATAGAGACAGCGTTAACAATTACCGCCCTATTTCTGTTTTACCAGCAATATCAAAAATCATGGAAAAATTGTTAAATTCAAGGTTACTTAATTACTTAAACAAGTATAATATACTGTCACCGTCTCAATTCGGTTTTAGACAGGGAAAATCGACTGAGGATGCGGTCTCTGCACTGACCTCTTTGGTAACTGATCACCTTGATAACCATAAAAAATGTATAGCTGTATTCCTCGACTTACAGAAAGCATTTGACGCTGTTTCTATACCGATCCTTGTGCATAAACTGGAAGCGATTGGATTGAAAGGAATTCCACTAAAACTTTTTAAGGATTATTTGTCCAACAGACGGCAAAGAGTTAAACTAGACTATTATACTAGTGGAGATGCAGAAGTGACATACGGAGTACCGCAGGGTAGCGTCCTTGGACCTACTCTGTTTCTTATTTATATCAACGACTTGTGTAATTTGGATATTGCACATGCAAAAATTTTTTCTTACGCCGATGACACTGCCTTAATTTTCAGTGATGATACTTGGGATAATATTGTGAAACGAGTAGATGGTGGACTGATAAAGATTAGTAAATGGTTACGCACTAACTTTCTCACACTCAACATTGCTAAGTCTAACTATATCTGTTTCAGTGCTTATAATAATAATCAACCAAATAATGACCTATGCATAAAAATACATAATTGCAATAATGAGTATGGCGGAGAGGGCTGTAGTTGCCCAAGTATACTTAAGGTGGAGCATACAAAGTACTTGGGTGTTTATATAGATCAACGTCTATCTTGGTACCGGCACTTGGAACATGTGCACTCTAGACTTAGGAAGTTAATATGGATCTTCAAAAGTCTAAGACACTTGGCGCCGAGTAATTTAACCCAACTGGACCACAATAAGCAAAAACAAACGAATCTCATTACCCAAATATATATCTCATTGGCTCAATCTATTTTGCTGTATTGCATTACAATATGGGGTGGTGCGGCCAAAACCCGATTTATAGATGTAGAACGGGCCCAACGCTGTCTTATTAAAGTAATGTATTTTAAAGAGATTCGATACCCAACTGAACTTCTATATCAATTTAGTAATCTCCTCTCGGTTAGGAAGCTGTACATCCTTCAAACGATTTTGAGAACACATAGATCACTAGTTTTTGACCCTAAGACAACTAAAAGAAGACGAAAAGATATAGTTATACGAGCTCCCAGGACAAACACAGTCTTAGCAGACAGACAATATAAAATACGTTCAATACAACTGTACAACACTATTTGTAAAGATAAATATATATATGACAAACAGTGTTATGAATGCAGGGAAATTGTCATGAAATGGTTGGAACCTAAAACCTATGATGAGATTGAGGCACTATTTTTTACCTAAACTAATGCGTAGTTTCAGGAAGTTAAACCCACATTCACAACACACACACACATACACACACACACACACATACACACACACATATATAAATATAATTGCTTAACATACGTATATACTGTTTTAATTTTAATCTAATTGTTATTGCTGTTAATTAATAATTTATTTTTAAAGTATATGTAAGGAATAATTCTATTCTAAGGAAGAGTAGTATCTCCTAACACAGGCCTATTTGGCTCAACGGGAGGTACTGGTCATTAGCTTAAGCCTTATGAATTGTTAATGCCAATAAACATATTTTATTTTATTTTTATTTTATTATTTATTTATATAAATAAGACAAAACCTATACATTTTCAAACCTACAAAAGTAAAAGATTAGATATTAATATTCACTGTAATAACGAAAAAGTAGAACTTACAAATAGTACACAGTTTTTGGGAATTACCTTAGATGAACACTGTAGTTGGAAAAGCCATATTGATAGCCTTTGTAAAAAGCTTAACAAATTTGTGTTTGCACTACAAAGAATAAAAAAAACTGCATCCTTTCAAATAGCTCTTCAGGCCTATTATGGATATATAGAATCCCTATTACGATATGGTATTATAATATGGGAAAATAGTGTTGACTTTGATAGAGCTTTTAAAGCACAGAAAAGATGCATTCGAGCATTATGTGGTCTTAGATCTAGTCGAGATACTTGCAAACCCTATTTTAAAGAACATAAAATATTGCCCCTACCCTGTATATACATTGCTGAAATGTGCTTGCTGGTGAAAAAGCATACAGAATATTTCACTAAAATAGAAAACGTTAAAAAGAACCTACGAGGCTCTAGAAAAAACAAATTAATGATACCACATTGCAAATTAACCTTGTACAAAGAAAATGTTTACTTCATGGCTGTAAAACTTTATAATAAACTGCCATCAGATCTTGCACAAATACCAATTACCAACAATAAATTTAAAAACTGTTTGTTACGCTGGCTTATGGAAAAAACATTCTACTCAGTAAAAGAGTACCTAGATTTTAAGGAATAAAATGCACCTCTATGCTAAATTCAATAACAGAGTATTTGAATGTACTATGTATAGATATTATGTAATGCCACTCGATTTTTTATTAATGTAAGTATAAAAATGACATTTTGAGTTTCATTATACATTTGATTTTATTGACATGATGATTTCTTATTGAATGATTACTTTAACGTGACTAATGCTAATGATTGTTAATCTTATTTTATATTAATGTAATACAATTTGACATATAATATTTCATTAATCAAGGTAATGATGTAATAGTAATAAATTAATATCAATATGTAATAGTAATAAATTCATACCAATATGACGCAATATTTGCACGCCTACAATATTTAAGGCAAAATACCGTAGATCTAAACACACGTTGTCTTCCATCTCAATGTATGAACACTGTATTGAGCAAATTAAACATTTCATTTCATTTCATTTCATTTAAAAATCCGCAAAATTAGCATAAAATTGTATGGAAATCCAGAAATTGAAAATTCTGATTCTTATATCTCTTCGAACGCTGATCAGATCAGTTGGTTGTGTATGGAGATCTAAATCTCCTCCATTCACTCCCTGGATGGCCATCATCAGATCACAGCTAGGTTAATCCTTGGTGGAGAACCAAGGCTTCAAAGATATCTCGTTTGTATGAAAATCAACGGTTGTCTTTAATTATCTGACCGCCACTGTATGTAGGTAACTTCCGTAAAAAAACACACAATATGCATAATACACCGCCCGCCCGCCCGCAAAAAATTGCACATGCACACCACGAAAATACCGAATGACATTTGGTGTTGGTTTTCGCACGAACTATCTCCTGGGGATGCCCCGGGTTGGGTCGAAACACGTGTAGAGTAGTCTAAACGGTGAAGGTGCAAGGTGTATTGCTGTCTTGCTAAATGCAGGTATTGTACACTGGTATTTTCGTGGTGTGCATGTGCAATTTTTTTGCGGGCGGACAGGCGGTGTATCTTGCATATTGTGTGTTTTTTTGCAGAAGTAAGCTACATAATATGTATATTTCGTTTTTCACATTGGTTAGGGACTTCCGCCAAGTGACGCCTGATTCAATCAAATACAAGTAATAGTTACTAGTAACAGAAGCTGCACTCTGCGAGACCATTTAAACAAATAGCAACTCTAACTTCAACACGATAAAGTAGAATTCAGCTCGTACGGCTCTAATTACGAACGGCTAGACGTTGCATCTCTTTCTACCGCACACAGTCTATCGCGCTCGGGCGGGCGGCCCGCTGTAAACTGTATTGAATTGTATCCCGAGATATACCCGAAGCGGTAGGCATTTATCTCGGGTTCTTGAGCGAGTGACGAAAGCGCACGTACAATGGGCGCAAAATAACTTGGCGGCTCGGAAGTCCGCGCGGAACGCTGCGCAGTAAACGAATACAGGTGTGCCCGGGGCCGGTGCGCGGGCGGACGCACGGCGTGTCTCGCGTCTCACTCTGACGTACGGATACGTCGCTGTGCTATCATCTCGCACATTTTATTATTATTATTTTTTATTATTATTTACGGATCCACCAAAAAAAAAACAATTTTATTATTATAAATGGATAATGTCCAACTGAAGTTGAGTATGTGGCGACATCTAGACGATGCGCACATAACCGACACGGCACGGAGCTTCAGCCGTATAACAATAGATGGCGCTACCAATTATTGACGACCCACATTGGTGACCCCTACGAAGCACAAGAAGCACCTTCTCCACCAGCGCCAGGACCGTCTTCACCAGCGCCAGCACCATCCTCACCAGCGCGCCAGCATCGTCTCCACTAGCGCAGCCATCACTCCTCCTGACCCCATCCAGCAACCTACAGCAGTCACACAGCAAGCCAGCACACCCGCCCCAAGGTTCCATCGCAGCATCGTCCGACGCTACCTGGACCTTCGGCAGCACCCGACGGCATCATCCCGACCTGGCATCCTCGCAGCCCACGTCTCTGGAGCATCACTGGGCCCTTTCAGTTTCAACCGAAATTGGGCCTAAAGGAGATTTTTCAGTTTTGTATGGAGCCTCGGCTAGGACCTTGTACACTATACCATAGGCAAGCAAAAGATAAATATAATAACTGAAAACTTATTATAACGCAATAAGCTAACGCGTTTGATGGTACAAAAGCATTATCTAGTCTTAATAATTATGCAACCCCGACTCAATATGGCGGTAAAATGTCACACTAACATTAAAAAAAGGTTCACATTGACAGATTGTCATCAGTCGTCAATGTCATCGTTTTTTCGTACAGAAACATCAAAGTTTCCGAACGTGATTTAAATATGGTTGCCAGTGTGACCATGGATGGCAAAGAATTTTTATTTCAAAGTTTATTTTTGTACCATTTATCCAGAAAGACAATGAGAATTTTAATATTTTATTTGACTTTACTATATTTTTTACTATTAATACGAATTAGAGAAGTACTCAGTTATTACTCGTTACTCGGCGTACTCGACAATTTTTATAGTACTCGTATTCGGCCGAGTAACTCGTTATAAAAGCCGAGTAATCAAACTTTAGAAAAAAATGGTTTTAATTTTGAGAGCGATAATAGTAGTCATCATCATCAGCAGTACGACATCCACTACTAAGCATAGGCCTAATAATAGGATAATAGTAGTATTATGCATATTTAATTAGGGTAATTACTTAACATTAAAATTTATTAATTTGCGAAGTTTGAATCACACGAAGAAAGAATTAAGAATAGGACACTGGAAAATATTATTTATGATATAAAATGTAATTTAAGATATAAAAAGTATAAGAATTTAGCACTAAAATTGCTTTGGCACTATAAAATAATTCTACAAACCAAACCACCAAACGCATCACCCGTACA
This sequence comes from Crambus lathoniellus, assembly GCA_949710035.1. Taxonomy (NCBI): domain Eukaryota; kingdom Metazoa; phylum Arthropoda; class Insecta; order Lepidoptera; family Crambidae; genus Crambus; species Crambus lathoniellus. The sequence continues at coordinate 269,190 of OX453296.1, forward strand.
CAATTTGTAAAGAAATGACTGACTAGGAGTAAAAGTACCTGGACGCAACTGGGTGAAGGAAGGGGATGAGGGCGGCGAGGTACCGCTCGCTCGCCGGCTGCACTCCGCGGTCATGTTTGAACGTGTTTTTCGCGTATTACTCCTATTCCTATACTTATAAACTGAACCGAGTTACTCGAACGAGTACTCGGTTTGATAAATACAAAACGGAGTATTACTCGGTACTCGGTTACTCGGTAAACTTTGTACTCGGCACATCTCTAATACGAATAGTGTACAATGTCTTAGCCGAAAATGAAAAATGTCCTTTTGTCCAAAACCTAAGGTTTCGACGATGGTCTTTAAACGGTAGATGCACTCACAGCAGCGGGTAGTTGGCGGGCTCCTCTAGCAGCGCGGGCAGCAGCGCCAGCGCCGGACGGTGCTCGCGGACTACACATGCACTCACAGCAGCGGGTAGTTGGCGGGCTCCTCTAGCAGCGCGGGCAGCAGCGCCAGCGCCGGACGGTGCTCGCGGACTACACATGCACTCACAGCAGCGGGTAGTTGGCGGGCTCCTCTAGCAGCGCGGGCAGCAGCGCCAGCGCCGGACGGTGCTCGCGGACTACACATGCACTCACAGCAGCGGGTAGTTGGCGGGCTCCTCTAGCAGCGCGGGCAGCAGCGCCAGCGCCGGACGGTGCTCGCGGACTACACATGCACTCACAGCAGCGGGTAGTTGGCGGGCTCCTCTAGCAGCGCGGTGAGCTGCGGCTCGGGCGCGGCTCGCAGCGCGGGCAGCAGCGCCAGCGCGGCGCGGGCGTGCTCCACGCCGCCGCCCGCGCCCGCGCCCTCCGCCTCCAGCGCCGAACGGTGCTCGCGGACTGCGTCTTCTAACGACTGCTAACACGACGAACATCAACATTACACCACAGAATATGAAATAGTACTTACACAGGTACTGTTCTAGTTACGAACATAATAATAAATGCATGATAAAATGCTAAATCTATTTATTGTCCAAATCTTAAACTTTAGATGATAATGATATTTTTGATGATGAATGCACACGATCGCGACGGTAATTGATAATGCACTAACAATTAAAATTACAATTATAAAATGCTTGCGATCGGCGGCGCGTCAAAGTGACGTCAATGCCTACGGTGTTCGGTGACAGTGCAATGCACCGAACAGGTACAGAAGCATCACTCCGCTAAACCATTTAAATAAATAGCAACTCTAATTACAACGCAATAAAGTGGAATTCAGCTTGTACGGTCCTAATTACGAACGGCCAGACGTTACATCTCTTTCTATCACATATATTCTAGCTGTTTTGCGGAACAATACTATACATCGAGTGACAGACGCCTCATTACACTCTTAGAGCGGGTGCACATTGGCTCAATGTGGCCGCTCTAGTCGCGACCACGAGCCGACCGAGAACCGAGCGATCGAGTGACCGCGTTTGTCGCTCGCATAGCGCGCACACTCGGTCACAGAAACGGAATTCAGCCAAAAATAGTGGCCAAGTGGCGGCGACTGGTGGCAGCCACTAAGCCACTAGCGGCTGCGATTGATGGCCGCGTCTAGTGGCTTCACTGGGCCACTATTGCACTGAAAGAAATTATCAGTAAATCCTAACTGAAAATAGTACATTACAGCCGAGGACAGGTAAGTAAGAAATTACATTGTCGAGGATGGTTTGAAGCACGAGCCGCAGGCGAGGGCTTTAATCATTCGAGGCAAGGTAATTTGCTTACCGTACAAGGCTTGTATAGTGCTTTTCTCAAGAAATGCGAGGAAATAAAAAAAACTGTTTAACTAAATAGGTAATATTTATTAAAATTTATATCACACATGTTCGGGCAATTATTAAATGTAAATGTTATTGTTTTTTCGGGCACACTTATGTATAAATCGCCCATAATAATATTATTTTAATGATGTAGGTATCATTAAAATACGCCAACAACACAGATTCCGAAAACGTATGCGCCTTTTTTCACTTTTCTAAATCAAATCGTAGGTTTTCATATATCTTTCTTTTGATTTTGCTGGCAGTAAGTTTTCTGTTATTCATTTTGCTTCTGCTCTCAAATTTGGTGGAGTAGGTACATACAATGTCTGTATATGTTTCATTGGCAGAACTCATTTTGATAATTTATTACACAATATAAATAAACTGTATTGTTAACAAATCAACCGCTGAAAATCATTCCCGCCGTTTTTTTAATATTGGTTTGTGAGGCCAAGTGGAACGGTCATACAGCCTATTGATACAATTACTACTTGCTACTAAAATGCGCAACTTCAATACCCGCTTGTGGGTGGTAGATGGCGGTGTACATATTTCCCATACAAAATTACTCGTAAAGGATATTTTGTCTATCATAAATCTCATTTTGTTTTTTCGATTGATGTTCGTGCTGAGGGTACAATAGCGCTTGTGGTACAATACGAAGTAATATACTCTGTGCGCACCATATTTAAAAAAAAGATAACCTAATTATGATATAATAATTACCTTATAATAATAATAATAATGTGGCTGTATGGTGCAAATGTCCCTTTGCTTTTTCTGTTTTTGTACACAGGAATAACGAAAGAAAAAATAAAGAAAAAAATTTGGTAATAATATCTTTGGGTAGTACCTTTTCCGAGGTAAACATTCTAAATTTGAAAATCACTGCAGTAATGAATTTCAGTACTTACTTACTGCACTGATATTAGTGCAGTAAGTAAGTACTGAAATTCATTACTGCAGTGATTTTCAAATTTAGAATGTTTACCTCGGAAAAGTGCCACGTACTGCATTCTTTTCTCAAATATAATATTAACATTTCAGAGCATAAGTGTGAAAAAGCAGTTAACATGGAGCCAACTGTAAAAATCAGTTACTTTAACTGTAACAAGTGAGGGTAAAACAGTAAGTTTTCCTGAATAAGTCAGTTAACTGACTACCGACTAAAACACGAAAACGAAAACAGTTAATCGAAACATTAGGTAATAAGTGTCCAAAATTAAAAAAAATAATTAACAACCAATAAATTAAATTGAGTATCACATTCACACCTGATGTTAAGTGTTGTGGTATTCCTTGAAAACACTATGAATAATTTTATTGTATCTTTTATTACTATCAGGTTTTAGAGGTCATAGGCCGTTGCCGAAAGGCGAACTGATCCATCTGTGGGGCGCTTAAGAATACATATCACTTTATCATTAACTTCCTTACTTATACTTCTTTCTAGTCATCATCATCATCATCATCATCATGTCAGCCGAACGACGCCCACTGCTGGGCATAGGCCTCCCCCAAGGATCTCCACAACGATCGGTCCTGCGCTGCCCGCATCCAGCGGCTTCCCGCGACCTTGACCAGATCGTCGGTCCACCTTGTAGGGGGCCTGCCCACGGAACGTCGTCCGGCACGGTCTTTCTAGTATAACCTATGATTACATTGACCCCATGCACGGGTAGGAACCGATGCATGAGTCAATGCGACTATTAAACAAGACACGCTCTATTTTATGACAATGTTATTTTAAGCTTTACACGCTGTGTGGTACACGGCTAAACGCATTTGGTACGGTCACGCCATCGGCGGCCACGTAATGTAAAAACGATTAAATCTTACATTCTATAATGTGCATCTGACATGTCATATATTCTAGCATATAATAGGGGTTAAAGAATGAAATTGCCGTTTTTTTTCCTTTGTACAATTAACTTAACAACTTTTTTGATATTAGAAATATATAATTTCTTTAATATTGCGTTACATTAAGACTGTATCGAGCAACTTTTGATAATTTAATAACCACGATATTTGATTATTTACATAGAAAAAACTTATCCCGAAAGTTACGACTATTTTTGTTTCCAGAATTTCATACTTTATTAGTTGTAGCTTGGTGAAAATATTTTATTTTCTCTTAACGAATGTGTCATTTAGCAGTTAAAATGTCCATAAATACGTGTGTAAAATTTTGTAAAGTTACATAATATTAGTCGTTGAATAAATTACAAAAACGTTAGTATGGAAAAAACTAAAATTACAAAAATCTCCATACAAAACGGCAATTTGATACTTTAACCCCTAATACTTACCTAACTACCGTTTGGATTTACCTATAGGTACTACTTATACCAAAATAAAAAGCTGTTTATTGAAACATCTCCAAATATGAATGCATATCAGTTTTCGTGTAGTTTGTCCATAAGCCAAAAAGTAGCGACACAATCGTGACTTCCCGATTATTTAAAACGAACGAGCGGAACATTGTATCGGGAAGAGCGCGGGCAGGGGTCGCGGCTTATCGGCGCAGATACCGCGCGCTATCGCACTCTCTCAACCTATGACAATAACCTATACTTACACCCTCTTTACTTGTGGCAGCTAGCTATCAATTTGTTGAAATTACTCTTCAATTATATTTTAACTTCATTAATTTGATAAACGATTTCCAAATAGTAGGTCAAAGTCAAAGACAAAAACTTTTGAAATTTTTTTCTAAATGAAGTATTTAGAAAAAATTGACCCGTCTCACAACCAGCTCCGATGGGACTCGCACCCATGACCTTTCGCTATCCAGGGACTGCTCTAAGCACTGAGCTACGGAGTCGCTTATAGCCAATGATACTGACGTGTTCTTTTGTTCGCGAAGTGAATTCATGCGAGCGGCTATTATGTTCACTATTTGTTACAATTAAATTAAATTGTTAAATTATATTGCTGAAAATTATTTTAAATTATATTATATTATTATTATTTATTGAATTAATTGTTAAGTATATTATAATAATAGATTAGTGAAGAGTTATTAAATTATTATTATTTTTTGTATAAATTGGATAAGTCTTTTGGGCCAGGGACCGCTCGGGGCGGCCTCTTGGACTAGTTAAGTTTTTAATGTAATGTTTTAATATTAGTAGTATTAATTTAAAATTTTGTATGTATTTAAGATGTAATAAAGAAGAGATTTTTTCCTACTTAAATAAATAATAATATCAAACACATTATGTAAGTAATTAATATTAAGATGATTAAATTAATAGTTACTCTATCGTATCGGGTCAATCCTGTAATGATAGAAGTGTGGAAATAAATGAAAAAAACAAAACATACCAAGTCATCGTCGACGGTTTTCGTGTTGACAAATGCGAGGTTAGCGGGGGCGAGGTAGTCCGGTAAGGCGGCCAGCGCGGCGGCGAGCGTTGCGGCTCGAGCCGCGGGCTGTAGCGCGTTGGCGGCGCCGGTGGCGGTGAGGCGATGCCAGGCGCGAGCCTTGACGCCCACGGCTTCGAGGCCCAGCTCCACAAGCTCCTCGGCGTGTACGGCTTGCAGCGCGCCGCCCGCCAGCGTGTAGCGCGCCAATCGCCGCGCGCGACCTACAGACAGCGCCTCGTCACACGAGCATCCGCGCTGCAAGTGACATATACGCGCACTGAGAACTATGCGCTTGTAGCTTCAGGGGGCCGATTCTCAGGCAATCGAGAAAAGTTCACATTTATAACAGTTTGTGTATTATCAGAATTTCCCAATCGAAAAAGTTCGATCGAAAACCAGTCGAATGCAACGAGTGGTACGGACAAATCGATGTTCGTATAGTCCCACACTCCTGTCCGTTCCGGGGACAGCTGTGACAGAGGAGCCACATGCAATACGAAATTAGCTGTCAAAATAGACTGTCGACTCGACTGCAATGTAACGGTAAAAGGAATAACAAATAGCGCAAATGATTTTTAAATACAGAAAGCTTAGAATTTTTATTTTTACTTCTTTGCATTCACAGTTAAATTTTTATATTACTGAAAAAATTTAAAATGAAGTAGGTATTAGAAAAAGTCGACCGTCTCACACAACTAGCTCCGAAGGGAATCGAATCCACGACCTTTCACTGTCCGGGCGAATGCTCTAACCACTGAGCTACAGAGTCGCTAAAAAGTCGACCCGTCTCACAACTAGCCCTGATGGGACTCGAACCCACGACCTTTCACTGTCCGGGCGAATACTCTAACGGCCTGGCCACGAATGCGCGGCGGCGAGCAACGGCGACGAGCGAATTGCGCATCCGTCGGTGCGTCTCATTGACTTATTTGATTAGACGTCTGTTGCGAACGCGCAATGATTGCGCAATTCGTTCGTCCGTCGCCGTGTCGCCGTCGCGTATTATCCGGCCAGGCCGTAACGACTCCGTAGCTCAGTGGTTAATAGAGCATTCACAATTTATTATATTATTCTAAGATAGAAAGTAGATATATTTTGTAATTTGGTAGGTACCTATTTTAAAACTGCTACAGCTACTCGGACGAAATACTTATACGTATATTAAGTAGGTAGGTAGGTACCTACCTTAGTTTAGTGTACATATTGTTGATGTTAGCGTAGTTATTCGATAACGTCTATCGTGAAGTGAGAACAAGCTAAGGTAAGTAAGTAGGTAGTAACAGCGCGGGCGCATGACACCCGCGATTTCTCTACCTCGCGGTAGACAGCGCGTAGTCGATTGAATTGCGGAGTGAGCCCCCCCTGCCCATACTAACGTAATACCAAAATGATTTCAAATTGGTGCCGCTGAGCTGACCGGTCACCGGCTTCTTAAATGGAGATGGTCAGAGACTGTGACATTGAGTGACAGGGGCTCGAGTAGAAACATAGTGGTAAACTAGCCACTCGATACCCATATGCAGTGTATTTTATCCTATTATCCTACTATCCTACTTCCTACTAATATTATAAATGTGAAAGTTTGGATGTTTGTTACTCAATCACGCCAAAACGGCTGAACGGATTTGGCTGAAATTTGGAACACAGATACTTTGTAGCCTGGAGAAGAACATAGGCTACTTTTTATCCCGGAAAAATAACAAATTCCCGCGGGATAACGTCGTGTAATCCACGAGGGCGAAGCCGTGGGTGGAAAGCTAGTCATACATAACAAGAAAAATCATGTGTAAAATTATACACAATAAACTAACTGAGTAGTTTTAGTAAGAATGGTCACTAATCGTCAGTTGCTAGAGGTTGTTTCTTGGCTGTATATTTGTCTTTAATTGGGTAGTTATATTATTGCATAGATTCCATACTCTCAGTAATAATCAATAGTTAAATAAATACTTATACTCTATTATTACCTTTATTTTCCTGAACACATCCTTAGACAGAGATTCATATAGAATATGGCAGGAGCCCGATATATCAGTTTCATTGTATTCCCCATCAATTATTTGCAACTGAAAGAAATAATAAATCATTAATTAAGTTGTAGCATTATTTCACATGAGAGAAATCACAACAAGCTAATTATTGTAAATGAAAAATGAACAACTCTTTAAATAGGTAATTAAAACGGAATACAAAAGATACACGTTGTTTATAAATAAGAAGTATTTAATGCAACACAAAACAGCATCTTTCGTATTTCAACACAAACTAAAAATTAAAATATTGCCTGAAGCAATCACAAACAACTACAACACAACTACTCTAATTCTGCATCCACTACTTTGGTTTACCTGGCCCTCCAACCAATGAATCTATCATTTATAGAAATTGTTGAAAACTATAATTTTTTCCAAGATGCCCTAAAATGACAATAAACAACGGGGTTAGTAATCAACATCAATATTGGCCGAACCATTATCTGAATTCTAATCATCTCAGCATTAATGAAACAACAGCACTGTTGTGTTTGGTAAATATATTTCACTTAATTTATTAGTTTGTTTGTGGATTCTTAATGAGTTACTAGTAAAATAGGGGCTTAATTACCTGAAATAAACTGATGAGTGATTTCTTATAATTGATGAAATCTGGTAATTCCTTAAGGTTTAAATATGTGTTCTCAATCAGTCCTTTCTTCCAGTGCACATAGAAGGGGGAGTCGTTGTGCACGTCCCACACCGACCGGTGCACCACGAAGTTGGCATTGGGGTGCTTCCCTCGGAGGTACAGCTGAGGCTTTACCAACTACAAGAGTTACAAAGTAGAAACATACATTATTTACAAAAAAAAATTGATGGAAGAAAAGAACAACTACTTACTTAAAAAGAGTACTTAATTAAAACTTTATACTATAAAGTTACAAAATAAATTAACACTGCAACACACAGGTATAGGTACAATAGTTACCAGTGGTTTAACATAATGATTAAATTAATAAAAATTATTTGGTTTAACAAAAGTTTCATCAAGTTTAACAAGTACCTACCTGTAGTTTCAGAAGAAACTCTTTATCCTCATCCCTCCAGACGGGCTGGACGTTGAGCTGGCCCTTGACCTTGTAGCCGACCTCCTTCTCCGACTTGGAGATGTCGTTGAGGAAGAGCGTCGTCTCCACGTCGTACGCGGCCGGCGCCTCGAACAGTTTCACCTCAGCCAGGTCCAGCCGCGGCACGGACGATGCGACGACGCCGCTCGCCAGCAACACCGACTGTGCTATTAACACTACTATTGATGATTTCATTTTTGAGTTTCAAATCATCTGATAACTTTAAATTTACATCTAAATTAACTTTTTAAGTTCAATGCACTGATCACTACAGAGTACAGACAGATCACAAATTGAATGTATTGTAATTTGTAGCTTGTAGCTACAGATAAGTCTGTCTACTTCCGATGCCGGCCGACAAACAAGAACACAAACACCACCACCACCAAACAACAAACTGCTGACAGTGACAGTGACAGACATCACTGACATGACAAATGACAATCACAGATCACTATGGCTACGTTCCGTTTTGCGCCAACAGCGATAATAATGCTATCGTGCTCACAAATCGTTCCGATTTGTTGTGAGCGCGACAACGAAAGCAGTAATTACGTCACGGATGACGTCACTACCGCCGCCATTTTGCGATCACGGTGATACTCTGAGGCCAGGTTCCGTTTTGAGTTGTGGCGTCCGAAAGAGGTTGCATTCCTTGCGGCTTTCGGCGTCACAATTAAGAGAATAAATATGAGGTGACAAGTTGTCATCGTTGTCAACGGTTTTCGTCTAGATTGACAGGAACAATTTTCCTGCTTAATATTTTATGAGTTACGTGCTACATAATATTTAGATGTAATCGTTTGTACATAATTGCAATATGCAAGTGTAAATATATATAGTGTATATACAAGTGCGAGTTTGATTCCTGGTTCCGTCCGTCCTGACCCGAGAGAGTGCGGGACATTGCCACCCGCACATTGGTGACCCCGATTGAAGAAGCATCCTTCCGGCGGGCGGCGCACACTGGTAGCGGTCAACAGCTGCTCACGGCTCACGGAGTGGCCTATATCGCCGCGACGCCCACGCCGACAGACACGGACGGTAGGATACCACGGCTCGATGTTCAATCGCCGTGGCTGAAATTGTGCCGATTTGCGCATCCAGTTCATCAGTTCCTGAATCGTTTCTCGCCCGAGGCATCGAATTCGACAGACTTCGTGGTCTCCGTGTCGACACACGTATTTATACATACTATTGTACATAATACAGTGTGTAGTCATTTTTAGATATACATAGTGATGACTTAAGTTTTAGTTTTAAGAATTTTATGTGGTGTTCCATACCTTTTTTTTTTTTTTTCCTTGTTTCGTGTTTGTTTGTGTATATTTAAAGTAATATACCATGGCTGAGACGGAACAATTACGGGAACAGTTGAGGCTGCTCCAGGAGCGTGTTTTAAGCCTGCAGTCTGTGGGTGACCAAGCCCAGTTTAGTGAGGTGAAAATAAAACTTCCCGCTTTTTGGGCAGACAAGCCGAGGTTGTGGTTTGCTCAGGCTGAGGCTCAGTTCGAGATCCACAGGATTAAGGCCGACACCACCAAATTTGGTCACGTGTTGTCCATGCTGGACACGAGAGTGGCATCCGAGGTTGAGGATGCCATCACCAATCCTTCGCCTGAGGATAAGTACGACCATTTAAAGAAGGAGTTAATAAGTAAACTCTCAGTTTCGAGGAGCCAGCAGATAAGTCAATTGCTTAGTGACGAAGAGCTGGGTGACAGACGCCCGTCAGCTTTCTTGCGCCATCTTCGCTCCCTTGCCGGCACAGAGATGGGTGATGACAGCATCCTTCGTGAGTTATGGATGCGCCGCCTCCCGCGCGAAGTACAGCGCATTCTTATTGCTCAAGAGGACCTGCAGCTGGATAAAGTGGCTGAAATAGCTGATGCCATTGTTGAAGCATCGCCTCCACCTCCCGCAGCTGTTCATGCTGTGAATTCTCCGGAGTTGTCCGCTATTATGCAACGCCTGGAAGAGTTGTCTCAGAAAGTTGAGGCTCTTTCTCTTGAGCGTTCACGTTCTCGTTCTGCATCTCGTTCTTCGTCCAGGACCAGCTCCAGATCCAGGGATCGCCTTTGCTGGTACCATCGCACTTTCGGTACTAAGGCCTCCAAGTGCATTTCACCCTGCTCCTGGAAATCAGACCAGCGGGGAAACGAACCAAGCAATCAGTAGAGGCGGCGGCTGATTGCTCGAAGCCTAGCCGTCGTTTGTTTGTCACTGACTCTAAGTCTGGCCATCGGTTCCTTATTGATACCGGATCAGACATAAGTTGTTTTCCTCGCCATCTACTTAAAGGTGATTATCCCGTAACTACGTTTGATGTCAGCGCTGCTAATGGCAGCACCATCAGAACGTATGGCCCCGTTTTAATGCGATTAAATTTAGGTCTTCGACGGGAGTTTCGTTGGAATTTTGTTATTGCAGACGTCAGTGTACCCATTATTGGTTCAGATTTTTTAGCTGAATACCACTTAATGCCGGACTGTCATAATCAACGGCTACTTGATGGTCTCACTAAGATTACTGTTGCTGCAATCGCTGCCAATAGTACACAAGCTAGTGTTAAAGCTGTTGTAGCTGATTCATCTGCCGCGGCTCAGATATTGTCAGAATTTCCTGAGATTCTGCGTCCACCAGGTCTACCTCGGGTTGTAAAGCACAAGACCCTGCATCACATCATTACCACTGATGGCCCTCCGGTTTCATGCCGTCCTCGTAGACTTGCGCCGCAGAAACTTCAGGCTGCTAAAAAGGAGTTTGAGCTGATGATCAACTGTGGAACGGCTCGTCCTTCCAGCAGTTCCTGGGCATCTCCGCTGCACATGGCTCGCAAGGGAGAAAACGGCTGGCGTCCTTGTGGTGATTACCGCGCGTTGAACGCCAGAACGGTTCCCGACCGGTATCCTGTTCGCCATATTGCAGACTTTGCTCAAAGTTTGGCTGGCGCTACTGTCTTCAGCACTCTTGACTTGGTAAAAGCGTACCAACAAGTGCCGGTTAACGAGGACGATATTTGCAAGACAGCCATTACAACACCATTCGGATTGTTCGAGTTCCCCTTTATGACGTTTGGTTTACGGAACGCTGGACAGACTTTCCAGCGTTTCATTGACGAAGTCGTAAGGGGACTCGACTTCTGTTATCCATATGTTGATGACATTCTGGTGTTCTCGAAGACCCTAGAGGAGCATGTCCAGCACCTTCGCATTTTATTCCAGCGATTGCGAGACTATGGTGTGGTGATCAACCCCGTCAAGTGTGTTTTTGTGGCCGATGACGTGAAATTCCTCGGTTACAGAATTAGCAAAGACGGCTCTAGTCCTCCTCCAGAAAGAATTGAAGCCTTGCGAAGCTTCCCTCTACCGAAAACGGTTGAAGGACTTCGCAGGTTTCTCGGCATGGTGAATTTTTATCGCCGTTTCCTGCCGGGTGCAGCTGAGATGCAGGCACCGCTTATCGATGTGTTAGCATCATCTAAGCTGAAAGGCTCGAAGCCTGTGCCATGGACACCGGATTTGGAGCTCGCTTTCCAGAAGTGTAAAGACCACCTGAGTAGTGTCACACTTCTGGCTCATCCAGTTCCTGATGCCCAATTGGGATTATTCACGGACGCGTCCTCCAGCCATGTTGGGGCTTGTTTACAGCAGAAGGTCGAAGGCCATTGGCAACCTTTAGCTTTCTTTAGCAAAAAGCTGTCTGCTAAACAATCCACCTGGCCTGCATATTACAGAGAGCTCTTGGCTGTTTATGAAGCAGTTCAGCACTTTCGCCACATCATGGAGGCGCAAAACGTGACTGTTTTCACAGATCATAAGCCGCTGATTTACGCGTTTTCCCAGCGGCGCGAAAAGTTACCCCCTGTGCAGCTCAATCACTTGTCTTTCATTTCTCAGTTTACGACGGATATTGTTCATGTAAGTGGGAAAGACAATGTGGTTGCAGATGCCTTGTCGCGTGTGGAGGCTCTTTCTTTTGAAAGTGATTTCACGGCTCTTGCACAAGATCAGGCGTCAGATCAAGAGTTACAGGAGGTTCTTACGGGTTCTTCGCTGAAATTAGAGAAGATTGTTTTACCCGGAACGGATATTTGAATTTTCTGCGACATTTCAACTGGTAAACATCGGCCATATCTGACCCCCTCTTTCCGTCGCCCTCATTTTGACAAACTGCATTGTCTTAGTCACCCTGGCGCGCGAGCATCTGCTCGCTTAGTTGCCGAGCGATTTGTGTAGCCTGGCATGCAGAGTGACTGTCGTAACTGGGCGCGAGCCTGCACGAGCTGTCAACGGAGCAAGGTGTCCAGACATACTATGACGCCTTTGGGGCAATTCCCTACTCCATCGGGGCGTTTTCGCCACGTTCATATTGACATCATTGGTCCTCTGCCTCACAGCCGAGGATTTCAGTACTGTCTCACAGCTGTGGACAGATTTACCAGGTGGCCCGAAGCATGGCCGATGGTCAATATGACGGCAGAAGAGTGTGCAGAGACGTTCTTCCGGGGATGGGTTTCTCGCTTCGGCGTTCCGTCTGTCGTGACGACGGATCAGGGGCGCCAGTTCGAGTCTGTTCTTTTCCGGAGTCTCTTGCAACATTGTGGCACACAGAGGATACGCACTACGAGCTACCATCCTTGTGCAAATGGTCTGGTAGAGCGTATGCACAGACAGCTCAAGGCGGCTCTCATGTGTCACAATGACACGTGGCACAAAGCTTTGCCAGTGGTCCTCCTTGGGATGCGATCTTGTTTGAAGGAAGATCTTCAAGCGTCCCCGGCCGCTTTGGTATATGGGGAGTCTCTGTGCTTGCCAGGAGAATTTATGTGTCCATCTCCTGTGAACCGCATTGGAGAGGCTAATTTCGCGGATCAACTTCAAAAGCACATGGCGCTTTTAAGTCCAACTCAACCCTCGCGACACGGCGAACGTCGCCCGTTTGTTTTTAGAGATTTGGAGAAGGCAACCCATGTGTTTTTGCGAGATGACTCTGTACGGACTTCTTTAAAACCACCGTACTCGGGTCCTCACTAGGGCATGTAATATCGGAAGGTTTTCGATTCCGATATTGATTTTCGATATTAGATCTCAATATCGGAATTCCGATATTAATATCGGAATCGCACTAATTCGTAAAAAAAATGAGCGATTGTTTATAAATTGCACATTTTCTTTATAAATAGGTAGCACGAATATGAGATTGGACTGTGTAAAATAAATTCAATCTTTTTTGCGAATAAACAAGGCGTAGGACGCTAGAATTTCAGATGAGAGACATTTTCACTACTACTACTTTTTTAAACATTCTAGGTCGCAAATAATTGCCAGGTCCTGATTTTTTGGGATGTTGTTAGGATAAATACCAATAGTGTAAAACCAAATTCGCTACGACCTGTCCTAACTTCGTGGTGCTCGAAAAATCTCGGAGTTGTTGAACTCTTTGCCGTTTTTGGCTAACAGCTTGTAAAATATGCATTTTACAGCAAAGTTATTTGTAACTTTCGAAAGAAGATAAAATTAGCGACAATTTGAGTGCAACAAAAGGTCTCTATGTCTAACTGATCTCGATATTAATACTTCAAAACATGGGCAATTTTTGAAGAGAAAGAACTTTTTTCAATAACTGTTGATCCTAAAGAGTTTCTTTTACACTTAAATTAAATTTAAACTACTGCTCTATTACTTAACATGTAATAACTTTCCTCGTAGAATAAGATATCTTTGCTGTAAAATGCATATTTTAGAAGTTGTTAGCCAAAAACTGAAAAATTTCCAAAAGGTTTCAAGGTTTTTCGAGCACCACGAAGTTAGCACAGGTCTTTCGAGGTTGCAAATTTGGTTTTTCACTATTCCTATTTATCCTAACAACTTCCCGAAAAATCGGGACCTGGCAATAAAATTATTTTTATGTCTACGGTAAATGGCCTAACAGTATGTTTTTCAGGCGAACGAATTTGCATAGCTCAATCGTACCCACACTACACACTACACTACATACATGTCACAATTGAACTAAACAATGCTGTTCAACTAACAGCCTGAATGGTAAGTATTCAGCCATTCAATCAAACAGTAGGCATACTGCTTGAAGCGATGACTTTGACTATTTGCCTAGTCTATTCACTGTGGGTGGCCAAGGATATATTTTCTTTTGGAAAATAGTCTTCTGGTCTGGCGCTTCACCGGCCGCTGCCGAGGCACGCTTGCTTTACACGCTCAGCTCGCGCTTTCTTTGTCACAGTATGAACTCTACCATTTTTTTAATTTAGGTATTTTTGAAGTCCTGCACCCTCTCGCTAACCACCCCAAAGTTTACACTGTATTTAAAATTATATTTTCATAGTCTACCTTTGTCATTTGTGACAAAAGTATGAAAAACATATTAAATATAGTGTAAAGGTGTATACTTAGACCTTCACATAGTTGGCTATGTGAAGGCCTAAATACCTATGAGCCAGTCAGTTGATTATTGTTGTTTTGGACGTAGCTGCTGAATATCATCAGTGCCTTTACTTAAACGGCGCCCTTTCATTCAGCAGCTAGGCAGTTAATTTAACGGCTAATTGAACCATTTGGCTGCGATGTACACACAGGTAAACAGTGAACGAGACAGACAACGCTATCATAGTTCTTGTGCCGAATCACATGCTTAGCGATACAAAGCAGGCTGGTAACAGGAACATGGTCAATCCAGCAATCGCGCTCGGCACTACGCATTACAACCAAGGTTTTAAACCCATATTTTAGCTCCGTGTGTTTTCTAACGCCGACCTGGTTTATATAAAAAGTGAAATAAAAATATTTGTCCGATTCCGATATTACGATATTGGATGACTCAATATCGGAATTGTAATATCGGATCTCACGGTCCGAGATTCCGATATTACGATATCACGAGATTCCGAGATCCATGCCCTAGTCCTCACAAGGTGGCATCTCGTGCTCAGGATGGAAAAACGCTGACGATTTTGGTGGGTGATAGGCGACTTACCGTAAGCCTTGACCGAGTAAAGCCAGCTTTTGTCTTGAGCGACCCATCTCCTCCGGGTTCTTTGCCAGCCGCTGTTCTTGGGTCTCCTGCACCTGTTACTGATTCCGGACTGCCGTCTCAGCCACCGGTATATCATTCCCGTTCAGGAAGAAAGGTTCGCTTTAGGGTTCCCATTGATGTATAGTTTTGTAAATAGTGTGTACATAAGTTAGTTTTTTTTTTTACTCCGTAGGGGGGTGATGTGGCGTCCGAAAGAGGTTGCATTCCTTGCGGCTTTCGGCGTCACAATTAAGAGAATAAATATGAGGTGATAAGTTGTCATCGTTGTCAACGGTTTCAAGTTTCAAGTTTCAAGTTTCAAGTTCTTTATTGCATTTCATGAAGTGATACAAGCTGGAATTAACAATTTTACAGTACATCATGTTACCTGTGTAGGCATAGCGTAAGAATAGGTATGAACGTGTGACGGAGAGCATACAATTTAATTAAATATTTAGTAATTTTATTAAGTATGTTTAAATTAAAATTTTTACTTAATAAAATTGATTTTAGAAAATTCAATATTAATAAATTTAAAGATTTTATTATGAAAAGATTATTGTATATTAGTATTATAGATCATTTTTAATTATATAAATTTATCATTTAGGAATTCATTTAAATTATAATAACATTTTTTGATCAGCATTTCTTTTAATTTTTTTAAGAAGATATTAATATTCTTTTCCATTCTTAATTCTAATGGTAGGTGGTTATGTATTTTTATTGCAGAACAATAGGGACTTGTAAGATATGCTTCTACATGACTATGTGGTATTTTATACTTGTTTTTATTGTTTGTCCTAGGGGAACGTGAATTGTCAGGTATGCCTTTAGCAAATGTCGATGGATTATTTTTTATAAATTTACATATTTCGTAAATATATAATGAGGGGAGGCTCAAAATTTCTAATTTTATAAAGTGAGGCTTACATGTTTCTATGTTGTCAATGTTCACTATTATCCTGATGCACTTTTTTTGTAATAAGAAGAGGTCATTCGCATTCGTACTATTACCCCATAGGATGATGCCGTAAGTTAACCAAGAGTGGGCGTAGGCATAATATGCTGAAGTTGCTGTTTTCCTGTCAGTTATTAATTTAAGTTCATAAAGTGCAAATATGAAACGAGATAGCTTTGATTTAATCCTCTCAACATGGTCCTTCCATTTCAGGTGTGAGTCGATATCAAATCCTAGTAATGTATGACTATTAACTTTTTCCAATTTAACACCATCCACTTCCAGTTCTACACATAGAGAGGATTTCTGATGCGGTCGGAATTCGATTATTTTAGTTTTAGAATAGTTCACTATTAAGTTATGTTCTTTTAGCCATGTAGCAATTTGTATAAATATTGATTTTAACTCTGTTTGGCATTGTCTAATATTTTCAAATTTATGTAGGACCGAGACGTCATCAGCAAAAAGGACACAAGGAGAATTTAGAGTTTTGGGGAGGTCGTTAATATACAGAAGAAATAATATAGATCCAATCACGCTGCCCTGTGGGATGGAACAGTTCAGAGTCACGGGGTCGGATAAGTATCGCGACAGTTCGCCTGTTTGTTGATTCTGGTGTTCAATTTGCACACGTTGGACTCGGTCTCGTAGGTAGGAAGCTAACCAGTTAAAAGCGATTCCTCTTATTCCACAAGCATGCAGCTTTGATAGAAGGATATCATGTTTCACTCGATCATAGGCCTTCGTCATATCTAGCAGCAATCCAACAGCATATTTTCTTTCATTGAAATAGTCTAAAATTTGTTGTATATAATGATATACTGCTAGAGTAGTTGACCTATTCTTTCTAAAACCATACTGATGTTTATCTAGCACGTTGAACTTCTCCAAAAAGTAACAGATACGGTCTGCCATTGCCCGTTCAAATAATTTGGAAACCGAAGATAGTAGGGCTATGGGTCGAAAATTAGTGGGGTCACTTTTGCTACCCTTTTTGTGAATAGGTTTTATCACAGTTATTTTTAATAGATCTGGGAACTTGCCTTCATTAAATGATTGATTGATAAGCATTACCAATGGTGTTGTTAGTTCAGAGGCACACTTTTTCAGGAGAATTGACGGTAAATCATCTGCTCCTGAACTAAAGGTATTTTTAAGATGTTGTAAGAGTCTTTTTATCTCCTTTTCATCAACAGGTTTTAGATACAAACTGTTCGCTAGGTATGTGTGTGATTGAGGTGTCTTATTTTTGTGATTGTCAGTTTGACCTATGGATGCAAAGAACTGGTTAAAATAGTTGGCAATTTTTGAGGGTGATTCTAACTTTTCACTATTAATCTGTAGTTTTAGGTTTTTATGTTGATTTTTATGTTGCTTATTTGTCTTAGATTTTATTAGTTGCCACATAGTCTTTGTTTTATTTTCAGATCTTACCATTCGCTCTATAAACAATTTTCTTTTTGAACAATTTATTATTTTTTTAAGTAATTTTCTGTATTGTCTGTAATATGTCTTTATAATTTTATTGTTCGTGTGGTTGATTAGTACACGTAGCATTCTTTTATGTTTGCATGAAATTTTTAATCCTTTTGTAATCCATTTAGGTCTATTATTAAATTTGTCGGATTTTATTTTTATAGTCTTTTGAGGGAAATATATGTCTAGTAGTGTTTTTAATTTAGTGTGGAAAATATAATAGTTTTTATTTATACAAAAATCTTTTCGTAGAAGGTTTATCCAATCTATTTGTTTAAGTGCCAGTTGAAATTTATTTATTTGGTCATCTGAAAAACATCTTTTTTTTGTTATTAGTACTCCTTTTGTTTTATACAAACAGTTTGTGTCTACCGTTACTATAACTCCGCGATGGTCTGAAAAACCCAATTCATTAGGCTCCGAGTGGGTACCACTGAAGTTTGTAAAAATAAGGTCTATGCATGTAGCCGCAGTTTTACATATTCTAGTTGGTGATTTAACCTGTTGTTTAAAATTGTATGTAAGTAAAAGATTTTTAAAGTCTATTGCTATTTTTTTAAGTGGTTTTTTTATTATTTTTGGATCATTTACTCCTTTTTTCTTTTCTAACATGTCTATATTAAAATCGCCACCTATAATAATGTTTTTATGATTACTTTTTTTAAATTCTCTAATATTTTTGTAAAAGAATCTAAAAATGAGTCCGTTTCACGTTCATTCCAGTAGATGCTTATTATTAACATATTAAGACATTTTATTTCAATAGCACAATACTCAATTACGAATTCAATAGATAGTTCTGAAATATCTTTTCGTTCTTTAAATTCAATATTATCTTTAATTAGTATCGCCACTCCACCTCCAGAATGCTTATCTCTACAGTAGTTAGTCGCCATTGTATATCCAGCTATATGTATTGAGTCCGTTCTTTTTTCTTTAAGGTACGTTTCCGACATGCAGTGCCCGTAGTGTAAGTTTTTATGTCAAAAAACGCAAACTATTTCGATTTCGTATTTATGTCAATTTGTATGAAAACTGTATTAGCGCCTCTAGCGGCGAGTAGCGCGCTTATATAGTTTTCATACAAATTGACATAAATACGGAATCGAAATAGTTTGCGTTTGCTTGACATAAAAACTTACACTAGGGGTACTGATTACATCAAACGGTGTTTCGTCTAGTAGTTGTTCCAGGAGATGAATCTTGCCGCTCAAACCTTGTATGTTTTGAAATAGAATTTTCAGTCGATCCACGAAAAAACGAATTACTTTTTGGAGTCTCGTCGTTATTTGTGGGCTTGTGTTTCCAGTTTTCGGTTCCGTCTGGGTTCAGTCCGGGTTTAGCTGCAGTGGCATTACATAAGCTATTTTCCTGGGGTTGATTGCATTTTCTTATCATTTTTTGTAACTGTTTGGTGTGGTAATCTTTAAGTTTGTATTTGAACTCTAGTCTTAATATTTCTTGTAGAATATTTTGGTATAAATGCTTAATGTTATTTCGTGGTAGTCCCAGGCATGAATAG
This sequence comes from Crambus lathoniellus, assembly GCA_949710035.1. Lineage (NCBI taxonomy): Eukaryota > Metazoa > Arthropoda > Insecta > Lepidoptera > Crambidae > Crambus > Crambus lathoniellus. Next base: position 288,439 of record OX453296.1, read on the forward strand.
CGTAAGTCAATGTAATTTACATGTGGTAGTAGTTCGCTGAATGATTTAAACATGTTACCTATCTGCTTCAGATCAATATACCCATTCTCTCGAGGTTCGCATATAATAATATTTGTGTTAGATAGCAAGCTCAGGTAATAGTAAAGATATGAGCCTAGTTTTGTAATATTGTTATCATTTTTCCCTGTTAATATAAGGATATAGTCAGACTTATCATAGTTTGAGCATTCGGCCTTCACAGTTTCCAATATTTTGTCCGTCATGGCGCCTGGTTTAAGGTCGCTGAAAATCCTGTATTGTTTTCCGAGCACTCTTGAGAGTTGTTTACATAGGCCACGACCTTGTTCATCAGCGAAGATATGTATTTTGTGTGTAAGATGTTCCTTTTCTTCTAGATTTTTTCCTGGCAAGTTTTTGTGTGCATTTAAATTTTCAAGCTCCGTTTCAGAAATCATGTTTTCCTGTGTATTATCTATTTGTTTTTTATTGCAGCTTTTCTTGATTTCATGAGTAGTTTTCATAATAGTATTATCCAGTGTTGATTTATTTAAATAATTATTCTTCTGGTTAGTATTCTTTTCTGTATCTGTGTTACATGTATTTGTGTGTGTTTTAATTCTTTTTTCGTATTCTGAAATTTGTATCCTTAAAGCAAAGTTTTCAGAGTGTAGATTATCAATTTTGTTTTCAGCTATTTTTAATTTGTTTTCTAAATGTATTATTTTCGTGTTTATTTCTTGTAAATTCCTTGTATTGTTTCCAATTAATGTATCGGAGCAGCTTCTTTGCAATTTATTATCGATTGTAGTGTTAAGGGATGAGTATTCTTCGTCAGTTAACGAGTCAAACGAATTTCGAACTGGGATATTATATTTCGTACGCTGTGTTACGTAGCTACATGAAGTGTATAGCATTGTATAAAAGGTATTATTTTTTTTCTCCCAGCACATATTACATTTCCATTCTTCTTTGTTTTCAGGCGTCATTAAATAGTATCTTTTTTCTAAAACGTCAGTGCAGTTTAGGTGATATTCATGTTTGCATTCATAGCATTTTAAGAATTGGCGATTATCTATAACGCCACTACATTTTATGCAAGTCAGCGCCATCCTCAGGAGTATCCGTAAGTTTCGATTAATAATCACTTGCTTTTTAGTGTAAGCACAAGCTGTTTGCTTGCTTTATCACACAGCGCCTTGCTTTTTAGTTGCTTTTAATTTGTAAGTAGTTCTGCTACTCACCACTTGATGGCGTTAGGTGGTCAAATTGAACAAGATGATTAGATGGAGTTCAAAGTCCAATGTAGTATTTTCGCTCTAATTTACAAACCGTTAGTAGGTTTTAAATTGTATGCACTGTTCGCTGTTATTTGTAAGTGTTTTTTATTCCCTTCAATTGAATAATTAATTCTCTAAAGGATTTTCTTTGCACCACAGCTTTTTTGTTTAGATTTAGTCACGAAACTAGTTAGATTTTTAATTTTTTTTTTATTCACTTTTCTTCTTAGTTATATTGTCACCAACACTGTCACACAATATTTGCGTATTATTTAGTCTATTTATACCGCTCAAGGATAATATTAATGGAGTTAAGTATTTTTTATTCAACTTTTGTACGGGAGCTAATGTTTACTTCACTGCTCACGGAGGGGGGATCAAAAAATAGATTAATCCGTTCAGGCAAGAGTGAGTGAGTTCTACCCATTCAAAAATTAAAACAAGAGTCTTACAAGATTCTTATTTTCTCGAACTTTGTAACATTTAAGTTATTTTTTTTTAGGTATTGTCTGCTTTGTCCTTTTTTGCCACCGGCTTCTCTGAAAAACCTGTTGCTGTGGGGGACAGTGCGAACGCTGCGTTCGTGGAGAAGTCCGTATTAAAGAACGACACTCACTCAAGTGGAGATCTCTTCTCAAGTATAGTTAGCTAGGGATGAATGAATGTATTCGGTGCATGTTTTCGCATCCCTTTCTAACTAAGCTTAAGAAGAGATCTCCACTTGAGCAAAGAATATATACACTTACGCGAACTTGAGTATCGTTCTAGAATACGGGTCTAAGTAACTGTGTTAACTTTGTTTGTTGAAATTAGTCACTTTTCCAACTTGAAACCAAAGCTTCAAACACATTTGTAAAAAAAAAACATTAGTTGCGAGTAACGTTCGAAAACAAGAAGTGATGCTTGTTTATAAAACTCTGTCAAGAATAATATTTAAAACCATTTTTTTACACTGCCGTTCAATTTTATTTCCATAAAAACATCTTGTTTTAGGTTTTCCTTTGCATTGTTATTGTATTTTATTTATAAAATGTTACTTTAATACGAGACGGTATTTACCGGTAAAAAATATATTTAGTTTTCAAACGCAAACAACATTTTGGCTCGACAGGCCAGAGACAATCATTCAATAGCAACAGCAGTGCAGCAGGCCTGCTAAAAGACTGCTAATTTTGGCTTATGGTACGATTAGCAAGAAGTTTATTTTAAACCTTGCAATAAAACTGCCCTGCATTTGTTCTGTTTGCTAAGAGCTTGTGGTAAGCCTCCTGTTGGCGCTGTGAGCGCTAAAAGCTGTTCCGATTTGATTATCGCGCTGACAGCACTGTTGACGCGATTTCAATTTGGAACGGCTATTTGCACGCATCGCGAGCGAGCGTTGTTTTGATTTGAATTTGTAAGTAAATAATCACCGGTTTAGTATGGATATTTTGTTTTTTTTTTTTATATTTCAAGGAAAACAAACAGCATATACAAAAATAAATATTAGTTAATAAATTTAGAACAAATTATGCCTTAATCAGTTTTCACAGATAGAAACATCATTACTTACAAAAAGAAAAATAATACAGTAAGAGTTAAAATCTTAGAATACATGCCTATTAATTTTCTAATTACAGTTTTTTTCCTTTAACGAAAGCTGTTAAAAAAGAAGAAAAGAAAGGAAAAACACCAAGCCATATCAACCCTAGGATATAATTATATAATAATATAAAACATATAACTAAATAATAAATAAATCTTATGTATACCTACCTATATTATAACTACATGTTAAAGAAAATCTTATTAATTAAGTTTTTGAAATAATTCGGTTTCGCAAGAAGTATGTCAGTATATTCAGAATATTTACGATTAAAATTATCAAAGACTCTGTTAAAATATGAATTCGATCTATAGTTCGCAACGTATGAATTAACGTGGAATTTTAGATGATTTCTCCTAGTATTAATACGCGGTGGAACCTGCATATTTATCATTGATAATAGTTCACCACTGTCAATTCTAGCATTAAGTAAATGGAGTAAAAGAGTGAGGTCAGATGCTTCTCTTCGCAGCGTCAATGGTAATAAATGATGATGCCTGCAAATATTCTCGTAGTCTGAGTCAACATTTATTTTATGTATATTCGTCAATTAGTAAACGTTTTATTGGACAGCGATGATGATAGTGATCCGTGCTTAAATTTTGAATAATGTCTCTACCCGTCGTCTCATCTTTAATAAGCACAATCATTTTTCTGGCTTTCTGCTTCGGGATAAACAAATAAAATACCTAAATAAAACCTAAAACGCAGAGATTACTCAAACAAAACCACAACAAACAATGACGTTTGACAACAAAACGTCAAATATATGACAGCCCGCTCACAGTGCTAACGCTTGAGAACGATATCACCGTGATCGCAAAATGGCGGCGGTAGTGACGTCATCCGTGACGTAATTACTGCTTTCGTTGTCGCGCTCACAACAAATCGGAACGATGTGTGAGCGCGATATCAGTAATATTATCGCTGTTGGCGCAAAACGGAACGTAGCCTGAGTCTCTGAGTACTGAATCATACTTATAATACTCTTTGACTGAATCCTATGGAGATAGCATATTGTTCTATATGAACTATCGGTTATACAAATATGAGCTAAATCGACATTGTACTCATAAACCTGTAGCTATCTTGTTCTATCTTACCTCCAATACTTCATGTAAAAAGAGACAGCAATATATTTATTCGACCTATTTTTTGGCAACATTGAAACGTGACGTCATCGTAATGCATGATTGAAGCCGGTCGCCATTTAGGTTTCTCGGTATGTGAGCTGTTAACGCGAGTTGTATTTGCAGTGTTTTGTGATAAAAGTCTTTTAATTTGAGACTTTCATGTGAATAAAAGGTATTAATAAGTGAGAGAAAGCAACAAGGAACATGTCTAATTGCAGTGTGGTAGTTTGTGGCATCAAAAAAAGTGAAAATCGTCCAAACATTACATTAGACCGGTACGTACTATTTATTTTGCAAAAACACCAAAACAATACAATAAATGCCTTGTGTTTTGGTTTTCCTGTGAATAGTTTACTTAGAATTCATACCAAATGTAGCTTACTACTTATTTTGGTGAGTTTTGTTGGTGTATTTCAAGAAAATATATATCTGTTTGTTTTGCGCTAGAGTTGCCCTTATAGCATTTTTCTTATCGAATTATCGATGTTTTCAAATTTCAAGTGTAAATTGAGTGTATTAATTTTAAACTGTTTTTATTGTTTTAGGTTGCCTAAAAATAACAAAAAAAGAAAAATATGGCTGGATACAATGCGAAAGAAAAATTTAAAGACTCGTACGAAAACTATTTTTATGTGCTCTTTTCATTTTGAAGAACAGTTTCAAACGTCAACGACAGTTTAAGTTTTGAAAAAGACGTTAATTAGGCCACTGGCAAAATCGAAATTATAGTGAGACAACGTTTTCTGTTCCGGTTGCCAAAAACTGGATACTTATATATAACGTGTTTTTTTAATGACATTTTGCTGTAAAGTTGTTGTCCAACTTACATTCATTCTAGCACATTAAAAGTAAGTATATTTTTTACCACTAGATGTCGCTTCGCTATATTCTAAATATTTAAAAAAATATGCTTGCTAGTAAAGTATCTCGATTCAAACTGTTTATTATTTTATTAAAATAATAATAATAATGCTTGTTTTTTTTGAGACATTTCTTTTTTTCTATGGTAGGTAGGTACCTAGTAGGCATTCTCCTTTGTGATTTATATTGTAATGTGTGTTATGTAAAAAAAACAATCCTTGTTGTATAAACATAATAGGTTTTTACAATATGGAGCTTTTTGTTTTATTTCATTACCTTTTTTTACTTAAACTGGTTCTCGCGACCTTCGATCTGGAATTCTATGGAGGTCTCGCATTTGTATAGACGCTTGACTCGGAAAACATAAAAAATTTGATCATAAAATTGCAGTTTCTAAGTAAAGGCGAGTTGAGCCGACAAGTGGAGCGCCCTCAATCAAATTTATTGCTCGCTAAGTATTAATGTATCTACAATCGTACAGATTGAAGCTAAGGTCGTGTAGTTTATTTACAAACTATAACCTCAGTAAAATATAGTAGGTTGGTCTTTTATCTACTACTACTGCAACATGAACTATATTTTAAAGGTTAGTGTTCGGAAAAGATCGACGTTTCTGAACGCATCTATAATGTCACGTCAAATTGACATTTAGCTGTCACTTGAAGTTGACAGTGACACTTGATTGGAATTCTTGTAAGAAAAGCATGTCGGATTAATTTTGCTGAATTGTTAAAAATCGCTCGCGTTGAATATGCCTGGCATATCGAGCTTGAATTGAATCTTAAATTATCTATCTGATCCCGTGTTGTACGACCAGGATTTTGACGCCATCTCTGGAGTGGCCGGTCGTGGATGCTTTTGAAAGACAACTTTCTACCACACGCGTTGTTGTCGGGACAATATATCTTGATAAGCAAGCCCCGCGTGTGTTATCGTGTAGTGCTGAAGCGCCCAGTGTTTTGGGACCGTTGTGTTGTGTTGGTTTTGTGAGTAAGGTGACGAATTGGTAAGGTCTGCAGAAGAAAAGGGAAGTACCAGGGGCGCGCGCCCCATCCCCACGCTGCCCAGGGACTTTCTACAGCACAGACCGTATGTAAAATTCACCTTACTTCACAATTTAAATTAAGTCGCTGTGTATCGCAGTCCAATTGTTCAGTTACATCCCCGCTGAAACCTAGTTCTTGTCCGGAGTCTACTCATGATAAATCTTCCACTGCGCCAGCTGATTCCGCGGTATAGGCAGGGGTGTACTGAACATTTCTTGGTAGCAAGAGCGTAGCTTGAAGGCCTGAGAGGCCCACGCCAAAATTTTGTCTATTAATCAGTGCCGTTTGATGACCATCTGGTCCGGACTAGATTAATTTGTACTTGTAAATGGTAATTAACTTGCATTTGAAAAGTAAAGGGCATTCCTTTGTTATTGGTTCCATGTCTTGTAATTAATTGTCATGTATTGAAGTTCCAAAATGTAAACAGATGCCTTTCTTTGCTCATAATAATTATTATTTAGTTTGTTAGCAAATTTGAGTTGTGAATATTGACAAGTTTGTTGCTAAAATAATAGCTAATAAAAGGTTAGCTAATAAGTTTGCACTCAATACTTAGTGAAACTTAAATGATTTGGGACATTGTTTACACATTGAAACTCATTGAAACTTGTGCTTTGAAATAATTAAAATTAACTTGTTGTTGTGTTGATATCCAAGTGAATTTCAATAGTCAGTGATTTTGAGTGAATTTCAATAGTCAGTGAGTTTTGTTGTTTTCTGATAACCTCCAAATATTTAAGAGTTTGTGTCATTATAAATACTTTGTTGTTGTAATATTGGAATTTTGTGGTTATTAATAACCTCCAAATATTGGAGATTTTGTGTTATAGTGAATATTTTGTATTTGTTGTTTTTGTTGATAAATTTGTGACGTTACAATGACGGCCTCCTCGGCTAAAGCCAAAATACGTTCTGAGTTACGGTGGTTAGCTTCTGCGGTTGCGTTGTTGGATCGACCGGATAGAACGGAGGCCTTGTTGAACAGATACGTAGATCTGCCCGTACGTTTGGCTGTTGTTGATGAACAGTATGCCTTATTTTTGGAAAGGACTGTTGAGGCCGAGGTGGAGATGCGACAAGAAGTCGGTTTGGATGTGGACCAGTGTTATGATTTTGCGGACAGAATTACTCAGGTGGCTCGACCTTTGCAAGTGGCAAGAGAGAATGAACCGAGCCCGTCCCCGGTCACATCTAAGAGTATGCCCCCTCTATTTGCTAGATTGGCCCCCTTAGACTTAAGGCGTTTTGCTGGTCGTCTAGAGGACTGGGAGGGCTTTATTAATATTTTTGATAGTCTTGTACATGCCCGGGATGATTTGACCCAGGGCCAGAAGTTAGCTTATTTGTTATCCGTGTTGGAAGGGGAGGCCCTTGAATCGGTTCAACATTTGGCCCCCTCGGATGAAAACTACCCTATTGCTAGGGATTTGATTGCCCGTCGGTACCAGAACGTACGACGTCTGGCGGACAACCATGTTGCCGCCATTTTGAATTTACCCCGCGTTGCCAGCGTGATGCACTTGAGAGTGGCTTTGTTGAATCCGCTGTTGGTTGCCTACAACGCATTAAAAAACTTAAAACTCCCAGTGGAGCAGTGGTCGTTTTTGTTACTGCACATTGTCCTGGGAAAGTTGCCGGACTCTGTTAAGGTCCGTTTTGAGCAGCAGTATGGTGGGGATAGTGCGACTTATCTGCCACCCTTCTCGGACCTCTTGACGTTCCTGGAAGGAGAAAGTAGACTGGCAGATAATTCCTCTCTGGCCGGTCCTATGGGACCCGAACGACCTGTGCCACAGAGTAGATCCCCCACCGGACCCCCCCGTAGGGGGCGTATGGCCCCTCGCGCGCCCGGCCGCTATGCCGCCGTCCAGGAGACCGCCCGCTGCTTGTACTGTCGGGAACCGGGTCACAGCACGACCCGTTGTGATAAGTTCCTCGACCAGCGCGTCCAAGGCCGTCGAGCGATCGCGCGACAACGGACATGGTGCTACTCGTGCTTGGGCCTGCACATGCAGCGCGAATGTACCCAAGCGCACCCATGCCGCTTTTGTAAGGGCAACCACCATCCCCTCCTCTGCATGAACAGCCCAGAGGGCGGCGGAGCGCCGCAGCGTGTCGCTGCAGGATCACCTCGTATGGGTGGGGGTCTCGGACCCCCCGCGGTGTTTGCATCCCGCAGCAGTTCTAGTGGCCACCAGAGTGGCCCCAGACGCTCTCCGCCACGTTTGGACCCTCAAACGGGCGGGGGTCCCAGGGACCCCCCCATGGGAAACCGATCCCCAAGGATGGGGATGAGTTATGCGAGCGTTGCCGGAGGTCGTAGAGGCCCCCCGCGACGTTTTGAGCCTCGCACGGGCGGGGGTCCCACGGACCCCCCCCTGGGAAATCGGTCCCCAACTAGGGGGTTCGATTTTGCGAGCGTTGCGGGAGGTCGTAGAAGCCCCCCGCAACGTGTTGAGCCTCGCACAGCCGGGGGTCCCCGGGACCCCCCTTCTGAAAATCGGTCACCGTGCCCCCGCGACTATGGGGCGACGTACACGGTGGATGCTAGGCACCGATTCTCGCCGCCGCTCGCCGAATACCCGCGTTTGGAGCGGCGCCCGCCCCGTCTTCAAGGGGCCGGGAGATATAACCCGCCTGATACCGGGCGAATTGGACGTAGGCAGTATGTGGGAGATTGGGACCCACTGGATCGCTATGAGCGACCCCCTTACCATGGGGGGACGTCTGGGGACCCCACATACTAGCAATCAACGTGTTTACGGTCGATTGTAGCCACCCCTCCAGAGACCGTTTTGTTGCCCACGGCCTCTGTGCTTGTCAGGGGATTGAATGGCGACCTTGTGGAAGTTCGCGCCTTGTTGGATTCCGGTGCTCAGGGGTGTGTTGTGTCATCTTGGTTAGTTAGGCGGTTGGGCCTCAAGGTGCACCCCCACACGGAAGGCGTGAGAGGTGTTGGCGATGTGAAAGTCCCCGGGTTGTTAGGGCATGTTGACTTCACATTTACATCACGTAATAAGTCCACGCCAGGCATTAAGACCTCGGCGATTGTGTTGGACACAGTTGTTGGCCGTCAACCTTCAGTTGACTTGGGACCGAGTATGTTGTCTTTGGTGTCTGATTCCCCACTCGCCGATCCAATTTCTTCCGCCCAGGCCCGATTGATGCTCTCCTTGGAGCCGATGTCCTGGGGCGAGTTTTGTTGACGGGGAAGCGAGTTTTGCAGCCAGATGGCTTGGTAGCTCTGCAGACGACACTCGGTACAGTTGTGATGGGCCCTGCTCGCCGCGTTTTGGATTCCCTTGATGAGGATCGCGGTCTTGTTTTTAATGTGTCTCTCTCCGAAGTGGTGCAGAAGTTTTGGGAGGTTGAGGAACCTCCACCAGCCCCGCGGGTTGACCCAGTAGCGGATGAATGCGAGTTGTATTACCAGAATAACACTGGTCGCCTCCGCTCTGGTCGTTTGATCACCCGTCTCCCCTTTCGTGCCGGCCGACCTCCTCTGGGCGAATCCCGACCGCTAGCGGAACGTAGGCTAGTGGCGATGGAGCGTCGCATGAGCAAGGATCCGGTCTTCCGCCAGAAGTATGTTGAATTCATGCGGGAGTATGAGGAGTTAGGGCACATGTCCGTGAGCGATTTGGATTGGCGCTCCGTTGAGCACTTCTTTTTGCCGCACCACGCCGTTTTGAAATCCGGAAAGATTCGGGTGGTCTTTGACGGTTCGGCTCCCACCTCTACTGGAGCGTCCTTGAACCAGTGTCTGCATGTAGGTCCCAAGCTGCACACGGAGATCTCAGACATTTTGACCAACTTCCGGCGGCACCAAATTGTATTTATGACTGACATCCGGATGATGTTCAGACAAACGGTCATCCATCCAGAGGATAGGAGGTACCAATTGATTTTGTGGAGAGAGAGTCCTAGGGACCCCTTGTTGATTTATGAATTGAATACGAATACGTACGGTTTGGCTTCGAGCCCGTTTGTTGCGATTCGTTCTTTGTTGGAGTTGGCCGAGAAGGAGCGCTTGAGATACCCTCGAGCCTCCGCCATTTTGGCCAGTGACGTCTATGTGGATGACATTTGCACGGGCGCCTCATCTGTCTCAGAGGCGATTGTCCTGAGAGACGAACTCACCGCCCTTTTGAAGTCGGGAGGTTACGAGTTGAGGAAATGGATATCCAACTCGCCTGATGTACTGGTAGGTTTGCCCGAAGAGCACCAGCAGGACCCCCACCTATTCGAAAATGTTGATAATCCCCATGTGGTGACCGTCCTTGGCGTACAGTACAAACCGGTCTCTGACACGTTCACTTATTGTGTGGATTTACGACCACCGAAAGTCTGGACCAAGCGTTTAGTATTGTCTACTGTCGCACGTACCTTTGACCCCAATGGGTGGATTTGCCCCGTGCTGTTTATGGCCAAGTGTTTCTTGCAACGGTTATGGGCTTCGGGTGTGTCGTGGGATGAACCCCTCTCGGACGAGTTACTCCGAGATTGGTCGAGCTTCGTTTCATCCCTCCCCGAGATTAATGAAGTGCATTTGCCGAGGCTATTCCTCCCTTCTGAAAATTGTAAAGTTACTCTTCACGGCTTTTCCGATGCCTCCGAACGTGGATTTGCTGCGGCCGTGTACCTCCGCACCGTTACTGTTGACGGAGTTGTTGCTGTGCATCTGGTGATAGCGAAAAGCAAAGTCGCTCCCCTTCGGACTCGTCATACGATCCCGAGGTTGGAATTGTGTGGAGCTGCCCTCCTAATGCGTTTGTTGAACCACGTATGGCTCACATTAGGTCGATCTATTAAGATACAAGAGGTTTATGCTTGGACGGACAGTCAGGTCGTCCTTTGTTGGTTGAAGGCTCCGGCGCACACCTTGGACGTGTTTGTGGCCAATCGAGTGTCGCAGATTTGTAATTCCGACATCGAGTTGATTTGGAGACACGTGCCGGGAACCATGAATCCCGCGGATTGTGCGTCTCGGGGTTGTGTAGCCCCAACCCTAATTAACCACCCCCTCTGGTGGGGCCCACAGTGGTTGATGCGGCCTGAGTCGGAGTGGCCGCCCTCTCCAGCGTTGTCGAACGTAGCCGTTCCTGATATGCGGGCATGCGTCCTGGAGACTAACCCCGCCGGGGAAAAGGATTTGTTGTTGGATCGGTACAGCTCCTTACAGAAGCTGCTTGGTGTTACCGCTTGGATCAGACGTTTTGTGTACAATTGCAGAAACCCACGCGCGAGGCGTGATTCGTCGGTTCTCACTCCGGACGAGCGTAGGGACGCGCTCTTGTTTTGGGTCCGGAGAGTACAAGCTGATAGTTTTGAGTCCGAGATTGAAATTTTGCGTTTAGGCCGTCGCAAGTTGAAGGGCGCGGTATCGCGATTAAATCCCTTCCTGGACGAGAGTGGGCTTTTGCGAGTCGGCGGAAGACTTCGAAATGCGAACCTGCCGTATGGAGCTCGTCACCCCCTTTTGTTACCTAAAGCCGGACATTTGACTCAACTGATAATAACAGATCGCCATGTGAATGCACAACATGCTGGCTGTAATGCTTTGTTGGCCATTTTGCAGCGTGAATTTTGGATTTTGTCTGCTCGTCGAGCCATTCGCACTGTGGTTTTCCGTTGCCTGCCTTGTTATCGATTGAAGGCCGCGACCATGCAGCCCCAGATGGGTGATTTGCCTGCTGATCGCGTCACGGAATGTAGAGCTTTTGCCGGAGTCGCCACCGACTTCGCCGGTCCCTTTACTGTAAAGGCTTCGAGACTGCGTAATGCTAAAACCTATAAGGCGTACTTGTGCGTGTTTGTGTGTTTGTCCACCAAGGCTGTCCATTTGGAAATTGTCTCGGAATTGTCTACCGAAGCCTTTGTCGCCGCCTTGAGCAGATTTGTTTCCCGTAGAGGACTGCCGTCATTGATACGTTCCGATTGTGGTACTAATTATAAGGGAACGTGTAATTATCTTAAGGAAGTAGTTAAGTTTTTTGTTGATAATAAAATAGACATTGGAACCACCCTCTCCCGGCGTGGGATAATCTGGAAGTTTAGCCCTCCAGCTTGTCCGACCTGGGGAGGAATTTTTGAAGCTTGTGTAAAGGCTGCCAAGACACACTTGCGTCGCGTGATTGGAGAAACTATTCTCACGTTTGAGGAACTTGATACGGTATTTTGTAAAATTGAGGCCGTCCTCAACTCGCGACCCTTGTGCCCGTTGTCTTCGGACCCGAATGACCTGGAAGCGTTGACCCCAGGTCATTTCTTGATCGGACAGCCCCTTTTGGCGTTGCCTGAATATCCGATTCAGGATGTAGGATCCCATCGTTTGTCGCGATACCAACTTTTGAAACAGATGTCCCAAAACTTCTGGGCACGTTGGTCGATGGAGTATTTGCATATCCTACAACAGCGCGTGAAGTGGACAGATAAAACCACCCCACCCCAGACTGGCGACCTCGTGTTGATTAAGGATGCTAACCTGCCGCCCCTATGTTGGCGAAGGGGGCGCATTGTTAAACTCTACCCCGGAACTGACGGAGTTCCTCGTTTTGCTGAGGTTTTGGTTCGAGATTCGGTTTTGAAGAGAGCCGTTAGTGGGCTCTCCCGATTACCCGTAGATTGACGTACCGTTCTTAACGGTCCGGGGCGGGGGGATGTTCGGAAAAGATCGACGTTTCTGAACGCATCTATAATGTCACGTCAAATTGACATTTAGCTGTCACTTGAAGTTGACAGTGACACTTGATTGGAATTCTTGTAAGAAAAGCATGTCGGATTAATTTTGCTGAATTGTTAAAAATCGCTCGCGTTGAATATGCCTGGCATATCGAGCTTGAATTGAATCTTAAATTATCTATCTGATCCCGTGTTGTACGACCAGGATTTTGACGCCATCTCTGGAGTGGCCGGTCGCGGATGCTTTTGAAAGACAACTTTCTACCACACGCGTTGTTGTCGGGACAATATATCTTGATAAGCAAGCCCCGCGTGTGTTATCGTGTAGTGCTGAAGCGCCCAGTGTTTTGGGACCGTTGTGTTGTGTTGGTTTTGTGAGTAAGGTGACGAATTGGTAAGGTCTGCAGAAGAAAAGGGAAGTACCAGGGGCGCGCGCCCCATCCCCACGCTGCCCAGGGACTTTCTACAGCACAGACCGTATGTAAAATTCACCTTACTTCTCAATTTAAATTAAGTCGCTGTGTATCGCAGTCCAATTGTTCAGTTACATCCCCGCTGAAACCTAGTTCTTGTCCGGAGTCTACTCATGATAAATCTTCCACTGCGCCAGCTGATTCCGCGGTATAGGCAGGGGTGTACTGAACAGTTAGTTTGTAAATAAACTACAGGACCTTATTTTTAATCTATATCTGCGTTTGAATTTTTGATACATTATGTAGTTAACAAGCAATAAATTTAATAATAACATGCGGATCCTCGCGGTTTTACCCGCATGGTAATTGTTCCCATGGGAATATAACGATAAAATATAGCTTATGTCACACGGAAAGAATGTAGCTTTCTAATGGTCGAAGAAACTAAATTAGTCCAGTAGTTTTGGAACCTATTAAATTCAAACAACAACCAATCAAATCTTTCCTGTTTACGATATTTCTATAGATGAGGAAGCACTTGGCGGCTCTTCTCGCCTTGAAGCCCCCAGTACAGGATGGCCACTCATGTTCGTCGACCATGATGGGCCATCATGTACAGGGCCGGTTTGCGTTGCTTGCAGTCGCAGACGGCAATCACACGTAAACCGGCCTTGTACACGATGGCCGATCATGGTCGGCGACCATGACCAATACATCGTACATTGACACTTTTGAAAGAACCTTTTTAAACTTGTTCGTTCAAAAGTGTCAATGTACGATGTATTGGTCATGGTCGCCGACCATGGTCGGCCAACTTGTACCTACTGGGGGCTTTACAGTTGTTGCGTCTCACGCGCGCGGTCGGGCCAATGATTGTGTGCGTACATGCACAAACACATACACATTGTGTCATTGTCAAAAAGAACTTAATTATGTGCAAATGTAGGTATAATTGAAGAACATTATTAAGTTTTATTATTCGAAAAAACTAGGTATATAATTATAAAAACTATAATTCCGTTTTAAATTATCGAGGTGATTACGAAACTGCTTTTATAAAATATAGGGTGATATAGGTAGGTAGTCACAAAAATACTTGTATCTATAACTTCATCAATAAATATATCGATGTACAAATAGGGCAGCACTACGGAAAGGCGCCATTTTGGTTTCTCGGTATGTGTGCTTGTGTGTGTGTGTATGCTTCAATTTTTCGTAGGTATGCCATCTCCATAGGATTCAGTACTCAGAGCTCTGAGTACTGTACTCAGAGCGGTGATATCGTTCTCAAGCGTTAGCTTAGCACTGTGAGCGGGCTGTCATATTTGACGTTTTGTTGTCAAACGTCATTGTTTGTTGTGGTTTTGTTTGAGTAATCTCTGCGTTTTAGGTTTTATTTAGGTATTTTATTTGTTTATCCCGAAGCAGAAAGCCAGAAAAATGATAGTGCTTATTAAAGATGAGACGACGGGTAGAGACATTACTCTAAATTTAAGCACGGATCACTACCATCATCGCTGTCCAATAAAACGTTTACTAATTGACGAATATCCATACTAAACCGGTGATTATTTACTTACAAATTCAAATCAAAACAACGCTCGCTCGCGATGCGTGCAAATAGCCGTTCCAAATTGAAATCGCGTCAACAGTGTTGTCAGCGCGATAATCAAAACGGAACAGCTTTTAGCGCTCACAGCGCCAACAGGTGGCCTACCACAAGCTCTTAAAGCAGTTATTTTTAAGTTGAGAGAGTGAGACGCCGCTCTACACGCCCCGTATAGCGGCGTCTCACTCTCTCAACTTAAAAATAACTGCTATAAGAGCTTGTGGTAGGCTACCAGACCAGTACTATTGACTCAAAACGGAACACGGCCTATATATGTAGCAAGCTAATGACAAAGACAGCAACTGTCAAGGGCTGCGTTCCGGGTTTTAGGTGTAATTGTTTGGTTAAAGTTTGACCCATTTGAGTTGCAACCGAGCCACGGAACGATCGAATAGTTTTTATAACCTCAAAATTTTTGATGACGCTTGTGTTGGAAATGGTTTACTTTTGCTCGAGTTTTATAGCTATCTCTGCAACATTATGACTTTAATCCTCCTGGAAGATGAGATAGACGAAGTAATTACCGCGTTGAAGTTCGAGACGCTTTGACTTTAAATTCAAACTTTGACACTTTTTATTGTTCAAACGTCAAATAGCTGTCAGAGTGAAAATCAACCATCCGATTTGATGGTTGTTTGGTTGCTGCACTCTGAGCCACAGAACGGATGAAAATGAAACTACTCTCTGACAGCTGTCAGAATAAAATTACCAAGCCACGGAACGGCTAGAGCGCGCGCCGCCGCCGCCGGAGTGCGCTCGAGTGCACTCGAGTGAAGCCAATAAAGTGGTCGGTAAAATTTGAGGTTATTCAGTGAGCACTATGAGCACGATCACGAACGTTCCGAATCGTTGACAGGTCCCAACTGCATAAGCGCGATATCTGAATCGGGTACGCCTGATATGATAACGCTGTCAGCGCTGAAATTGATTTTAGTCTGAATCGGAATGCACCCTACGTTTGACAGCAACTTGTAATGACGGAAGACAGCCACTGTGTAATGTGTGGTCACAAAAAATTTTTCGTACTGCACTCTCCAGTTAGGTACTACCAAGGAATTTATAATACAACAGGAAGGTGCACTGGTGCTAAAAAACGGTCCTAATGAGATAGTAAGAACGAGGTCAGTTTATCTCCCTCCATCCCATTACGGCGGCCACGAACATGCGCGACGGGTGGCGGGCGGCGACGAGCGAATTGCGATCTTGACACAACGAAGACGGAAAACGTCAGAAAACGTCATTCGGCTTGTAATGTTGCTATTTTAACATTCTGAAATCTATCATTCAAATTCTTTTCTAGGATAAGCCATAAAAAAATTAAACGACCTGATACAATTTTATGCTTAATACGGTAACACCTAAATTAATTTGCGATGTTTTCTATTGACTAAAAGTAATACGAAGCGGAAATTTTACGAAATTTAATTTTTATAAGGAAAGTTGTGAACCATAAATCTACTAAACCTGTTATTTAAGAGTGCTGGCAATTTTAGAGAAAGGGACACCCTCACCTCGTTCTTGCGGTCTCAGCTGGACCGTTGACATTTTGTATTGAAATATAAACCTTATCTCTTAAAATTAAAGTGTATTTTTAAATACACAAAAATACGGAGTGCACCTTCCTGTTGTACGTAGTACTTATAAATTCCTTGGGTACTACACTATATAATTTGTGGTTAGGTGTACCTCAGTATTATAAGTCGAGCTTCATGGCCATGACCCGCTATTATTTCCCGGCTGCTTGAAGTGCAACGAGTGAGATAGAAGATGGCTTTGGTTCAGCCATGGCCCGCTATTATTTCTCGGCTGCTTGCGCCCCCCCAACGAGTGAGATAGAAGATGGCTTTGGTTCAGCCAAAGCCATCTCTATCGAGAAGACGATAGAGAAGGCTGTGGTTCAGCAGATTATTTGTAGAATGTGTTTGTAATCGATCTCTCATCAATGTAGGTTAAAAAGAAAATGGCCGTCTTAAAATTAGCCAATGAAATGACTTTGGGGCTACTCACACTCACACATAAGTACAAGCAAAGATGTATTAATACCGTTTATTAGTACATCTTTGATTAATACTACATCATTGAGTACAAGAACTCCTGATGGCAGAATGCTAAGAAATCTATGTTCATACAGCCAAGTTTTTAGAACTTAGTAGAATTAGTGTAGTCAATGAAGCTAGTTGACCCCCACAGTAATTCCTCAGTCACAAAAAAACTTTACAGCATGATAAAGTATCAATAAATAAAAAGTATGGTATAAATTTCCAAAAAATAATAATAATAGAAGGTTAGGTATTGTTTAATGAAAGTCTTATTTCATTGATATCTTTTTTAGGAAAAATGCTCCGTCTAAACTTTCTTCACCGGACATATTCATATAACGTATAAAAACAATAATATGAAATATCCAAAAAAATATCCCAGCAGAAACACCAAATTTTAATATAACAATTGGGGTGACTTGAACTGAAAAATGTCTCTGTCGAACTTTTTAACGGAATTATACCATTTTGCCAAGCATGCTCATGCTTGAAAAAAGTTTTGGATTTTTATCAAGTGTCACATACTAGTACAAATAACTCATTTGGTAAAATAAATTTGGACTGAGAAATTACTCGGTTCAATATATAAACAGATTTGTATATTTAGGTATAAATACCTAACTTCCGTGTGAGTTTTTTTTTGGATAATCATTTAAAAGTTTATGGCTCATGCTATTTTATAACCCAGCAAAGTTTCATCGACTGAGGAATTAGTGTATGGGTCTCCATACAAAAAAATCTGTTCATTGCCTACACTAAATAGGCACCATTGCACTGATATCGTCCAGTTAGCTTTCTGTTATGCAATTTTTATTAGGTACTTATAGAAAATAGTTATATAAAGTACTAGCGGCCGCCCGCGGTTTCACCCGCGTGGTTCCCGTTCCCGTGGGAATATCGGGATAAAAAGTACATATAAACCTTCCTCTTGAATCACTCTATCTATTAAAAAAACCGCATCAAAATCCGTTGCGTAGTTTCAAAGATTTAAGCATACAAAGGGACATAGGGACAGAGAAAGCGACTTTGTTTTATACTATGTAGTGATTAGAAAAATCGTCCCGTCTCACCACTAAGCTCCGCAGGCTTATTACCAAAACAAGCAACCAGTTGCTAATTGTAAAATTGCAACGCGACTGCTTCTAGTTGCGGTTGGTTTATCGGTACAGTTCAGTACGGTACGGAACGGTACCTTTCATGCAATTTTAGTTCACAAATCGCTCGCTTGTGGCGCTATCGTAGCGATTTACGTTACGTAATACGAATATGTGTTTTGGGAGCGATTAATTGCAACCATGGAGCTCAACTTATCAGTATTAAGTATAGCTCCATGATTGCAACTGTCACTTTAAGATCGGTAATAAGAATAAGCCCACTGCAGTCCGGTAGTCCGGACTTTTAAGAGACTCCGTTAGCTTATAGTGGTTAGAGTATTCGCCCGGAGAGTGAAATGAAAGGTCGTGGATTCGAGTTCCAGCGGAGCTAGTTGTGAGACGGGTAGTTTTTTCCAATACCAAGGTAAGCCTACTTTATTTTCAATATTCGTATATTCAATTTAAAAATAAATAAATTACTTAATTAAAATAAAATAAGTATTTAATGGGGGCTCCCATACAACAAACGTGGATTTTTGCCGTTTTTGCTCAATATCAATAACGGCAACAGGTAGACGCATCAAAATTTTACAGAATATATAATTGTATATTCAATTTAAAAATAAACAATTAAATTAAAATGAAATAAGTACCTTTTTAAGGGGGGCTCCCATACAAAGAACGTGATTTTTTTTTGCCGTTTTTTGCTCGATTTCAATAACCGCAACAGGTAGACGCTTCAAATGTTCACAGAATATGTAGTTGTTTATTCAATTTAAAATAAATAAAGATTTTAAATTATTTTTATGCATTCACAATGCAATTCTGTAAGTATAAAAAAATGTGATAGTAAAAAACCACGAACCCCACATAGGTAAGTAGATTAATATATGTTCTCAGAATATGTAATTGTATATTCAATTTAAAAATAAATACTTAATTAAATTAAAATAAAATAAGTATTTAAGGGGGGCTCCCATACAACAAACGGGATGTTTTGCCGTTTTTTGCTCAATATTAATAACGGCAACAGGTAGACGCTTCAAATGTTCACAGAATATGAAGTTGTAAGTAAGTAAGTATACCTAGTCAATTTAAAATTAAAATTTTAAATTAAAATGAAATATTTATTTAATTAATAAAATTTCCCATACAACAAACTAGACCTTTTGCCGTTTCTTTCTCGATCTTAAATATAGTGTCTAATGTTGTATAGATTAATATTGTACGTTATAAATAGTGTCTTAGGTTGTAGTATAGATAATGGTGCGGAACCCTTCGTGCGCGAGTCCGACTCGCACTTGGTTGATTTTTTTAACACATGTTCTAAAAATAAAACAATATTGAAATACGATAATTCACTTTAATAAGCACCGAAATAAATACCTACTTACTTTCTTACATACTTATTCATAAATTAAGTAAGTAAATTATTATATTCAACAAATAACAGTCGCAGTAAAGACGACATTAAAAATATAACTTCGACAAGAATAAATTACTTAGAATACAAATTTTATTGGTTACATTCATATAAATCTTTGACATAAGTACACATTTCATAACAATATCACATTTCATGTTTTCACAAATTTACAAATAAGGAGTAGGACACTGTAAACAGCGGCCACTGGGTAGTTGACTACCCAAAATTATATGCGCAAACGCGCAAATGTCCGCGTGAGAGGACGGCAATAAATAAATAAGTGATCTATAGAGCTTTGTACTGCTAATTCCAGGTGTTTGGATCGAAGAGAATCTTTGGTTAACGCGCGGCGCCGGCGGCTGTCACGAGTATATGGTCATCAGAATCATCTGCAACAGAACACACTCGTTATTTATTGCATGGCGACCGATCAAGCTACTCACTAGAGTGCGTGTCAGATAACTCTGCGTGCCACTGGGGCGTTTTTGGCGCTAGTTAAAGTATATTTTTTTTGTTCTTAGCCCTTTCAGACCGGCGCACAGTGGTCTGAAATTCGAGCTCCATACTCATAGAATTTTTTTGCAAGGAATTCAAAATTAAAAAATTGTAATGTGTTGAACACAACTCCCTCTATTTCTCATTGAAACCTGGAAGGTATGAAACGCTCCACGAGTGAGAAAAAAAAATTTGTTTTTTTTTTATATGGGCGAAAACACTTAAAGTCTCTTTTCTCGAAACTAAATGAAACTGAGACCTTGGTATTTATACCAGTTATTACCCCATCCATGGCGCTCAAGATGGCATACCATACATGTGCCGTTCGGTACCGCTTTGCGCGCAGCAGACTTCTGAAATTTTGAACTTTTAGTATCTGATTTTTGAAATTTTTTACAGAATAAAACGATGTTACGTGTAATTAATAATGTAAAAATAACAGTATTATAGGTTAATTATTTATAAATAACGAAGTAGGTGCCTAAAAAAAGTTAAAATGAAAATTTTCAATAAATATCACTTATTATAATTTGAACCCCTCAATCTTATTAATAACGTAAGTATAGTAAGACCATTAGCTGGTGCACTGTCTGTACTAATACACTACAGCCAACTAAACGTCACACTTGAAAATGAAGGCTACTTAAATAATCATTACTTAAAAGAATATGGATGTTTGATGTTGAGATGTTTTAAATAATCGTGGTCTTAGAATACGCGCTCATATAGTAATAAATAAATAAATTTCTTACTACCACACCAATTATCTAGCTCATAAGTAGTTTTCATTAAGAATCAGTGTTACGGAAACTAGATAATGGATAAATATATACTTAATACTTTTTTGTAAATATACATACTTAATATACATAGAAAACACCCAGACCAAGACAAATAGACATGTTCAAGCACACAAATATTTGTCTTGTTCGGGAATCGAACCCGAGACCTCTGGCGTAAAAGGCAGGCATCCTACACCTGCGCCAAATCGAAATAATACAACTTAATTTAATGCAGAAAGTGATATATTTAAATAAGTTATTTGATCAACAAAAAAATTGGTAGGTACTCATAAATCAAAAACTTTTTTTTCTAATACATAAAAAACGTATAAAAGACTATAGTTGCATACGAAATAAATAAAATATGATTGATTAACTACCTCTAAACCGCAAAAGGTGCTTCATTTAATACATTGCTTATTTTACATGAAAAACCTATAATAACATTACTTACCTTTAAAAATTTTAGTTATACGTATGAAATAACAATAAACTAGTAAATATTGATTGACTATAAAAACCAAAGAAGGTATTTAATTAATACATTCCATATTTTACGAGAAATACCTATACTTACATTTCTTACTTACCTGTAACAAAAATATTACAAACACTAATAAATGACTGCTATTTACGACTAATGACAATGACTATGACACATTGATACAATCTAGCAAAAAGTGTCTTCGCCTAGATCAGAGTCTTCTAAATCAGAGTCCATCATTGACGGACTAATGTCGACAAATTCGATGTTCTCCTTGTCTACACCCGTGTTATTGTCACCAATGAGCAGAGATTATAATTATCGGAGACAGGTGTTTTCGTAGATTTCCTCAGCACGGGTCTTATACTGGTCTAGCTAGGAATCGGATTATACAAAGCGACCATTGAAGATGTCTTCATTTGTCGCTTTACGACAAAATTTGCGTGTATGATGTTCCCGGATTTTCGCAAAGTCCTTGTTTCTAGCTTTTGATGCCTCTTCAAGTTATCAAACTTGCCTATTGATATGGTGTTGAAGTGCCTGAAAATTTCAGCACCGTGCAGTAAAAGTTTGTGAACATTTTCAGGCATGTGATACCAAATATATATATAGTTTCACATAGATTTCTGCAGTAGGTACATTCAACAATACCACCAGGTATACACCGTAAGGCTCAACGCCAGTTTTAGTATACTGCACTAAAGACCTTTTGCAACGGACTGCACTCTGGTAAATCCACCAATAGTGTCACAGATGGGCAGCTCAACCAAATGAAACACAAATAATATTTTTATAATGTTTTTAAGACAAAAGGTCCTTGGGTTGACCAGCAGCTACCTGGGATCTAAAACTTTCAAAAGTACAATAGGAGCATTGTCGTCTCTTTAGAATGGGCGTTAAATGGGATAAAACAACATCAGATGGGTAACGGTAGTGAGTGCCCAAAGCAATAAAATTTTAAACAAAAAACAATGCCACCTTTTGTAGAATCCCAGACAACGCATGTTATTGAATCTTCGTTGGTAGAAAAAACAAATGGGGCGGGGCTAAGAATGGGCAGCCCTTCTTGTCCATGCAAGCGAAAAAGTTTTACAAGTGTATATCTGGTGGTTTTGTTCATTGTACCTAAGGTGCGTAAAATTTTAAAATGCTTAAACATTTATAGGCTCCCCAGACGTTATCACACCAAAATTGTTCCAAATCTATAGATCAAACAAGAATCTAATCCAGTGATGGCAGCCGTTTTCACAGGTTCACTAAAAAATCTTGCTGTATTGCCATCATTTGTGAATCACTAGTTGCAAAAAGGGCACACTTGCAGGAATGTACACTACAATACTTCGGTGAGTTACCAAAAAGGATAATGATCCAAAACTTACTGTGATAAAGTCACTAGTTTATTCATCTCGAAAGGTGTCGCTTTACAGATGTCACATGTTTGAGTGGATGTGTGTGACAACTGTGATATTTTGCCATCTATCATGGTCTGTCTAGGTATTTTATGCTTAGACAGCATAAAACCCGATAATAGATGGCTCCAATCTCTGCTTTAATCACAGCATATTCTTGAATATTAAATTAATTTTCATTTGAAATAAATGGGCCTGCAGAACATCGTTGCTGTAGGTTTTGGATTCTCCCAGAACGTTGCATCTCAACAATCTAAGCGCAAAGGCACACACACTAAAATACTGAGTCATCTTCTCCTGCCATATTTTGTTTGTACAAACTTTGCCCAGAAGCCTCATCAATGCCCCAATTGCACAAAAGTGTGAAATCTTTATACCACCAGATGAATCTTCTAAATGTAAAAATTTTCCAAGTCTTGACACAGTTTTATCTAAGATTGCTTGAAGTTTTGATTGACGAACGATTTGGCGCAGGGGTAGGATGCCTGCCTTCTACGCCAGAGGTTTCGGGTTCGATTCCCGAACAAGACAAATATTTGTGTGCTTGAACATGTCTATTTGTTTTGGTCTGGGTGTTTTCTATGTAAGTATATTAAGTATGTATATTTACAAAAAAGTATAAAGTATATATTTATCCATTATCTAGTTTCCGTAACACTGTTTCTTAATGAAAACTGCTTATAAGCTAGATAATTGGTATGGTAGTAAGAAATTTATTTATTTATTACTAAATGAGCGCGTATTCTAAGACCAAGATTATTTAAAATATCTCAACATCAAACATCCATATTCTTTTAAGTAATGATTATTTAAGTAACCTTCATTTTCAAGCGTTACGTTTAGTTGGTTGTAGTGTATTAGTACAGACAGTGCACCAGCTAATGGTCTTACTATACTTACGTTATTAATAAGATTAAGGGGTTCAAATTATAATAAGTACTATTCATTGAAAATTTTCACTTTAACTTTTTTTAAGCACCTACTTCGTTATTTATAAATAATTAACCTATAATACTGTTATTTTTACATTATTAATTACACGTAACATCGTTTTATTCTGTCAAAAATTTCAAAAAACAGATACTAAAAGTTCAAAACTTCAGAAATCTGCTGCGCGCAAAGCGGTACCGAACGGCACATGTATGGTATGCCATCTTGACCGCCATGGACGGGATAATAGTTGGTATAAATACCAAGGTCTCAGTTCCATTTAGTTTCGAGAAAAGGGACTTTAAGTGTTTTCTCCCATACAAAAAAATGACAAATATTTTTTTTCTCACTTGTGGAGCGTTTCATACCTTCCAAGTTTTAATGAGAAATAGAGGGGGTTGTGTTCAACACATTACAATTTTTTAATTTTGAATTCCTTGCAAAAAAATTCTATGAGTATGGAGCTCGAATTTCAGACCACTGTGCGGCGGCGTCCACAAATGAGGACATAAAACTTAACAAAATATTTAGTTACTTACTTCGATATTTTTTTATTTAAAAACGGTTGGTGTACGATGCACGTACATGCGGCTTATTTTGTTAGTAGATAAAATTATAACTGACGCGGCGTAGCATTGACCTCCTTTACTACACGCCGACTACCGGGTTGACAATGCACTTTAAGACAAAATGTATTTTCATTTATTAGTGTTCGATTAGATTCCTTGACAACAACTCATGCGTTTCTTTTCTTAGCACTCATCTGCATCTGCATATTAACCTGCATCTGATGCCTTGCATTACTGTATTTAATTTATTACATTTTGCATCAAACAGTTGGGTTCATATAATCTACCTATATTTCTATACTAATATTATAAAGAGGAAAGATTTGTATTTTTGTATGTAACGAATAAACGCAAAAAGTACTGGACCGATTTAGAAAATTCTTTCACCGTTAGAAAGCTACAGTCTTCCCGAGTGACATAGGTTATATTTTATCCCGATATTACTACGGGAACGGGTACTACGACGAATAAACTCAAAAAGTACTGGATCGATTTAGAAAATTCTTTCACCGTTAGAAACCTACAGTCTTTCCGAGTGACATAGGTTATATTTTATCCTGATATTCCTACGGGAACGAGTACCACGCGGGTGAAACCGCGGGCGGCCGCTAGTCACATAATAAACTCTATAAAACACAGTTATTATTGACGATTATTGACATTATTTTTGACATATTCTCTGTACCTAAGCTACTTAGTCTATTTTAACTAAAAAAAAATTAATTCCTTTCGGACACAAAAAATAAATCAGGGTCTGAAAGGGTTAGAGTATGGAAGAGATTAAGTAGTACATTATTCGCTTTTAACCGCGCGCAGACTTATCGGACGCGCGCTCTAGAGCTCAGAATACATTCGTGCAATGTCGGAGTAACGCACCTCTTCCAAGGAGAGTGGATTAGATTTCACCTTGGACTCGAGGGCGCGGTATCGCTCTGGAACAGACAAAAAAGTTATGAAGAAACTGCGATAGTACAGGTGCCCTACCACAAGCCCTAATAGCAGTTATTTTTAAGTATAGGAAAAATGTGATAGTAAAAGTTAGTATTTAATTAATTAATTATAGTAGTTAGTATTAGTAATTTTTAAGTTGAGAGAGTGAGACGCCGCTATACGGCGTTAAAAGCGGCGTCTCACTCTCTCAAATTAAAAATAACTGCTATTAGGGCTTGTGGTATAGAATAGAATAGAATAGAATAGTCTTTTATTTGCAGGCAAACACGGTACAGTAAAAGCTGTTACAAAATGTCATGCAGATCACGTGTTGCACCAGGTACTGGCACGCAAACATAAATTAATTGAATTTAAATGCATTCATATTTAACAATAATCAGAATAAATAAAAGGTAGGTTGGTAGGGCACCAAGTGCCACAATCTTTTCTGTTTCGGTGACAGCGGCGCGTTTTTTTTGTAGCGATTTAACCGGCCGTGACTTCTAAGACCTTCAGCCGCCAGCAGCGCTATGGTTGGACATCAACTTAACAGCAAAATGACATTAAAAAACACGATAGTTTCACATTTTGGCCACCGGAACACAAACGATTGATGCATTGTACACACATTGTACAGGAAACCAGTAGGTACATTATAACTCAACGAGGAAACCCAATATTTTCTGTCATTCAAATGTTTCATACACGTATAAGCGAGTTAAGGGGCGGCGATGGTAGCGGCAAAACCAAAATAATGATCGTGATTAAGTAGCTATTAAGATTATTATTACGCTTATTACCTTTATACAGCACTGGTTAAAGTGTGATACAGTGCGATACAGATGTTTTATCACGAGCTCGGGTGAAATTGAAAATGAAAACCGCCGCATACCGCACCACCACGCACTCCAGCGCCCGCCCGCAGGACGTCGGTCAACACGTACCATGCGCGAGGTGCAGCCGCGCCAGCGCCAGCATGAAGCTGTCCAGCGGCAGCACGCCGCCCGCCGCGTACCGCACCACCACGCACTCCAGCGCCCGCCCGCGGGACATCGGTCAATACATACCGTGCGCGAGGTGCAGCCGCGCCAGCGCCAGCATGAAGCCGTCCAGCGGCAGCACGCCGCCCGCCGCGTACCGCACCACCACGCACTCCAGCGCCTGCCCAAGGGACATCGGTCAATACATACCGTGCGCGAGGTGCAGCCGCGCCAGCGCCAGCATGAAGCCGTCCAGCGGCAGCACGCCGCCCGCCGCGTACCGCACCACCACGCACTCCAGCACCTGCCCAAGGGACGTCACGGTTAAGACACGGCTTAATTAATTACAACTGGGATAAACTGGGATAATGACCATCAAGTTGCAAATAAATTCACAACTATCAGACGTTTTCCTTATAAATACTCGCTTTGGAATAGTTTAGTTAGAGTAACAACCGCCTCTGTGGTCTAGTGGTTCACACCACCGATTTCAGACCAAGAGGTCCCGGGTTCGATTCCCAGTGGGGGTACATATTGTATTCGGTTTGGTTGGTGGTAGAACTTGTTCTTAGTCCGCCTGGCTAGCTACCACCATCTTATCTAAGTCTGTAAGCCTAGCATGACCACCCAAAACGCGACATGTATCGAATGATAAAGCGACTTATCGACATTCAAACGTCAAAACCCATAGTCTTTTGACAGTTAAACCGGATAACTTATCATATCATATCCCATTTTGTTGGTCATGCTAGGGGGGCTGACGCCATAACAATGATGTTTTCAGCATTATTGTGTTCCGGCAGTTAGAGATAAGATAGCCAGTTCCTCAGTGGTTGAGGATTCCGGGAGTAGTGCGCTTCCACCTTCAGCCTTATCACCACTTAACATCAGGTGTGATGAAGGCTAAGTGCTACCCCGTTGTGGATAAAATAAAATAAATAAATAAAATAAGAGTATGTTTAAATGGAAATTGCACGTTGGCCAAGAACCGGTGGGTTTAGTTCCTACCTAAGGATAAATTGAAGTATCAATTTTATTGCAGTGCTTGTTTTACCGCTTCTATTTTTTTACACAACAAAACCGAACCAAAATGGTGAAAAGCCACCCTTTTGGTCCGTCTGTCTGTCACACTGACCTCTATTAGTTTAAGTATAAAATATGAAAGATGCTGCTTGCACATTTACAATAATTTTTTCTTTTTTCTTAGGCCGCATAGTTTTCGACTTTTGATGAAAAATTTTAAAAATATACCGTCCCATCCCCCCGTTTGTCTAAAGTTTGCATAGAGACAAATCTGAATTTATTTTTTGTGATAAAAGTTTAAGTGTAAGGATTACAGGAAAAATAAAACGAAATCTCTAAATACAAAAGTATAAAAGTACACAAGTTCATAAGAATAAAAGTACATAAGCATATTACTATCATAAGTGCATAAGTGTATAAAATATAAGAGTTCATAAGTATATAACTATAAAAGTATATAAGAGAATAAGTATATGTATAAGAAAATAAATGTATACGTAGGTAGGTACCTACGTATATTCGCATTAAAATAGACAGTCAGTAGGTAAGTACATACATAAGGAAATACATAATAAAAAAAACGTTTGGACCAGGTGATAATTTCCTCATCGGTTAGCATCCCTACTAGAGACAAAAATCACAAAGAATGGACGCGGTTTTGCCCATTAACAGTCGGCCGCGGATGACGTCCATTTGGATATGGAAATCCAAAGTAAGACGACGTCCATCCAATTGGATGTCGTTTTTCACATTGACCATAGGATTTTGGATAACGTCCACTGCCTACGTCCATTTGGACGTGTCGTCAATGGGGGTCGGCCAACCTGGGGCTGCTGTGCCAATCGTACATTGACACTTTTGAAAGAACCTTTTTAAACTTGTTCGTTCAAAAGTGTCAATGTACGATGTATTGGTCATGGTCGCCAACCATGATCGGCTATCCTGTACTGAGGGCTTAAGAGCTGGTACACACTGGGCGCTCGGCGTTGCGTTTGGCGAGCGTTGATATCGTACACACTCGGCGCTTTGCACAGCGTTCGACGAGCGTTACTAGGGCGAGTATACTTCTGGATTAGTGCGGATATGGGTTCCGAAGTAAATTGATTTGAGTGTGGCTCCTCGACAATCGCTTTAAAAGACGATGACGACGGAGAATAAAAGAACATTGGGTGCATATAATACTAAAATATAAAATAGACGCATGGAATGTATTTTACATTGTATCAAAACATTGACCTAAGTTTTTCAAGTGTTTTAGAATTTCTATCAATTCAATTCATCAAAAATCATTTGATGAATTTCTGCATATTTTATAACTGATATTCCGGATGATTCATAAAAAATATAGAGGCTCAATTTTTCTTAATTTTTCCCAACGTGTGTCCACTATACACGAAAGCGCGCGATCACAGAGACACTGTCTCGCTTTGCGGCCGAGTAGTTATCGGCGATCGACAGATGGGGCTGCCGGTCTGTTATAAAAGTGATTTCCGAGCAAGCGTCGCGTCGTACCTTGTTGGAGGCGGCGACGCCGGCGGCGGCGAGCAGCGCGCGCAGGCGGTGGGCGGGCGCGCGCGGCGCGCGGCACAGCGGCGCGGGCGCGGGCGCAGCGTGCGCGCGGAAGGCGGCGCGCCACGCCCACAGGCGCGCCAGCAGCGGGCGCAGCGCACGCGCCGCCACGCGCCCCGCCATGCGCGCGTCGTGCAGCGCCACCAGCGCGCGGCACAGCGCCAGGGGGGCGCCCGCGCCGCCCAGCGCGCGCCGCGCACGCCCCGACCGCAGCAGCGCGCGCAGGCCCTCCGCGTCCACCTGACCCGAACGAAACTGTTTTGTACAAAAAGGCGAGGATTGCCGACCGAAATAGGCACGCCGACCGACGCTCGGCCGCGTGCGGTACGCTCGGTGAAGACGAGGAAGCTAGCGGACCCCCACAGTTTTTCCTCAGTCAGAAAAAACTTTACAGCATGATAAAGTATCAATAAATTAAAAGTATTGTATATGTCGCAGGTATTTTGTCAAAGTCGTGATATTATAATTCCACGTGATATTATGAATGAACAATACGAGACAGTATGCACACGGCTGCGAGCCTCGGAAGTCCTGTAGAACACGTGATAGGTTAGAAATTGCCTTAAATTTCATGGTTATTTTTTTTATTGATACAAAAATACTGTCTATTCATAATTTAACTAGTGGAATTATAATATAATTTAAAATTATAATTTCACTAGTGGAATTATAATATCACGACTTTGACAAAATCCCTGCGACATAATACATTTCCAAAAAATAATAAAAATTGAAGGTTAGGTATCTTTTAATAAAAGTTATTTCATTGATAACTTTTTTAGGAAATATGCTCCGTCTGAACTTTCTTCATATTCATGTAACGTATAAAAACAATACTTAGGTATATGAAATATCCAAAAAAATATCCCAGCAAAAACACCAAATTTAAATAAAATCATTGGTACGGTGTGACTTGGAGCGGAAAATGTCTGTGTTGAACTTTTTTGCAAAGAGTAGGTACTCAAGCTTAAAAAAGGTTTGGATTTTTATCAATAAGTATCACAAACTGGTATAAATAACTCAAAAAAAAATATAATAAATTTGCACTGAGAAATTACTCGGTTCAATATACTTAAACAGATTTGTATAAGTATTTAGGATTAAATACCTAACTTCAGTGTGGGTATTTATGGATATTAATATAAACGTTTATGGCTCATACTATCTTAAAACCCAGCAAAGTTTCATCGACTGAGGAATTAATGTACGGGTCTCCATACAAAGAATCGGTTTATTGCCTACACTATCTACTACTTTGTGCGGACGCAGTGGCAGCCGGCAGTGAACTGTGAACTTGCGAACGCACCGCGAATAATCAGTTGAAATTCAATTAAAAAAATTAAAATCATGACGGCCGTAATCCCTTGCCCCCCTTGCCTATTCAAAGACAATTATTTTCGTGTATTTTTTATGTAAAACTACAGATCACTTGTACCTATGTCATCATCATCATCATCATCAGCCATTTTAATGTCCCCACTGCTGGGGCACTGGCCTTCTTTAAGGATGAATAAGGAGAATGAGCCATGACCCACCACGCGGGCTCAGTGCGGATTGGTGGGTATTAACGACTGCAAGTGCAGCCGGGACCAACGGCTTAACGTGCCTTCCGAAGCACGGAGGAGCTCGAGATGAAAAGTTTATGGTCACCCATCCCGTGACCGACCATTGCGAACGTTGCTTAACCTCAACGATCGCAGGCCAAGCGCGCTATCCACTGCGCCACGGGCTCCTCAGTAGCACCTATGTAGCGAGCTAAAAACCGAGTATTTACAGTGTGGGGCAAACTTCTTGAACCCATCGTGGTGTGGCAACGACTCGCTAAAACCCGTTTTACGAGTTGTGATTGGTTGCTTGCCCGCCATGATGGTTCAAGAAGTTTGCCTCGAGGTAGGTAGGAATACCTATATTGCGAGTAATAGGATATTTGAATTACGATTAGACGGATGTTTGAAATTTTATTTGATGCAGTATAGTTTGACTAATAGAAAATTTAACGGCCGGAGTCACTAGATAAAAGCTTGTAAAGTAACATATATTTTCTCCAAATGTTTGGTACCTACTTGTGGTCTGCAAGTACCTAATCCATAATTTAAAATACCCTATTTTCGGGAATCCACGCCCGCGTCTCGTCAGTCTACCGTACAAATGCAGTAAGTAGGTACCAAAAGAATTTAAAATTTGAGCATTATTGACTGTAAGGATTTGCGATGTTATTTGAAATTCCATTTTTTTTTAATCCAAAATACTTAGGTAGTTACCTTCTCATTAAAAAAATTAAAATCTATTACGGTTTTTCATACAAAACTGCAATTCGCCCTAGATAAATGCTATCCTAATCCGAATCTTCACACTCGTCCGAGGCTCTCGGCCGAGGCCCTCGGCGAGAGATGCCGCATCGCATGCCGAGGCGAGTGGTACCCCTCTTCACGCTCAGTTAGCTTAGCTCAGTTGCCGCCGAAACTTCAAAGATGAAGGACGTGACGGAAATCGCTGCTGCAACAGCTTTATGCACGTTAGCAAGCACAAAATATGGGCTTCAAATGTAGAACAATATATATATACTATACCAAAAATAGAACAGTTAATTAATGTGTATTTCGATTAAGAAACCGTAATTAACTCAGCACACTGAGCGTGCACGGCACGAGTGGGCACGAGCGTATGGAGGCGCGCTCGCACTCGCCACTCGCCGCTTTGATCTGTGCCAATACCGAAAAAATAGCGAGCGGCGACGAGGCGACGCGAGAGCGCACGAGTCAACACGAGCGTCGTCTCTTCACTCTCGCGCTCGCCACCACTCGCGTCCACTCGGCGAGCGTGAAGTGCGGGCATAACAGAAGATTTGCCTCCCCTCCCCTAGAGCCACCCACATCTGCATGTGTGGGTACAAAAACGCACTAACAATGAGCGGGCGTAATTTAAAATCGCTGTGCGTGGTATGGCTTAAACTGTATTTGACATCGAAGGAATATTTACCTCTTCGTCGCCTGTCTTTGCTATAATTTTTCCAATAAGCGCTCGCACCTCCGCCTGTAAGGAGTTAGTTTATAGTTATTGCCAAAATTTTAAGTGGATGTAATTTACAATATAAGTAGTAATACGATACTGACCGGCAGAAGCTGAGCGTCCTCCATGAACTCGGCGGCAATATCGCGGATAATCATGTTATCCTCATTCACCTCCCTGCAACGCACGATTGATAACATTATCGTCGGTTTGCTGGGAGTTTTATAGAACCTACACCAGGCGTAGATAAAATTGGCTAAAAAAAACTCTGTGTGTTACCTAGTGGTACGCACCACCAGTCAGGGATTCGATTCCCAGTGGCGGTGCATATTGTATTCAGTTTGGTTGGTGGCAGGGCTCGTTCGAAGTCTGCCTGGCTATAGCTACCACCATCTTCTCTAAGTTTGATTGACGCTATAAAAACGATTTTTTCATCATTGTTGTGTTCCGGCAGTTGGAGATAAGATAGCCTGTTCTTGGAGAGTGTAATGCGCTTCCACTTCCAGCCCTATCACTAATTAACATGGTGTGATGAGTTTAAGTGCTACACCCTTCGATCAACAACTAGGTGTTATTGTTGATCGAAGGCTACACCACCGCTGCGTAAAAAAAAATTATCAAAGACGATCTAGTTTCACGCACAGAACACGGAAAGATTTTTTTTTCTCTTCACGCTTTCAGCGTCAAGCAAGAGGAGACCATAGAGTAAGCAATGGGTATGTTTGATGCAAAATGTAATAAATTAAATGCAGTGATGCAAGGTATCAGATGCAGGTTTATATGCAGATGCAGATGAGTGCTAAGAAAAGAAACGCATGAGTTGATGTCAAGGATTCTAATCGAATACTAATAAATGAAAATACATTTTGTCTTAAAGTGCATTGTCAACCCGGTAGTCGGCGTGTAAAGGAGGTCAATGCTACGCCGCGTCAGTTACAATTTACTAATGTACATTTTAAGCAGAATTTTATCTACTAGCAAAATAAACCGCATGTACGTGCATCGTACAGGATACGTATTTAAATGTCTAAAATTAAAAAAAACCTAACGTTAAAACACCTACGTTCAAAATACCTAAAATCAAAATACCTAAAGTTTAAAATGTCAAATGAATAAAATATATATTACTGAAGTTAATAAATTTTATTTTGACCATTTGGTAATGTGTGTGAATCAAACTTTGGTGTTATAATAACTATAGGCATTTTAAACATTAGATATTAGTCCAATCGGTGTTTTGAACTTAGGTGTTTCTGAGTTCTGAGGTGATTCTGTGTGCGCTGTTTATAATGAGCGATTTTCTGAAAGCTCGTTGTGATTAGATCACTAGATGGCGCTGTCCCACCTATGCAGTTAGAAGGAACGGAACGTTATAAATTTTACTTTGAGGCGACTTTTGTTTCATAAAACGGAACGTCAGACAGATGTTATTTATTTACCATAATCTTTAAATTTACCTATTTCGTTTCTGTTCCTCACAGTAGTACCTATCAGTACTTATCTAATTTATTATAGTTTCCTTTGGGTTTTTAAAAAGTAATTAATTTAAATACTTATTGAAATAATACACGAAATGCCTGAAAACATACTTCTAGGCTTTAATTCACTAAATTAAACTACGACAAATAATGTGACAGAGAATGACAATCTTGACAAGACGTTCTCTCTATGACTATACTACAAAAGGAGTATCATATCATTCTCCGCCGCTAAAGAGAGAAGTCCTGTAAATATTGAGGTGGTTTTCTTGCTCGACGAGATCTCCTCAAAAGAACTTCCTGCTGGGGCTCCGGCGGTAGAACTTCCTGCTGCTGGGGTTCCAGCGGTTTAGTTGGTGCAGGTGTGTCAGGGGTTCCAGTGCCTGACGGGCCGTCAGTTGCACGTGGAGGCCCGGGCTGAACAGATGTCGGTGGCTCTGGGTCTCGCTGAATAGTTTCCAGGGGATCGAGACTGGTCGAGGGTTCGGTTTCAGACTGAAAGCTGATACCGTTATTAGCTTGTCCCAGGTCTTCCCCTCCTATAGTCTCTCCTCCTTCGCCAATCGGGGCTAAATGTCGGTTGGACACTGCTGTCTCTCGTCCGTCCCTAAGTTTCACGATTGAATAATCCGGATTTACCTCAATTACGTCGGCTTCTTCGACTATGGGCAGGTACTTGTTTGCTCGAACACAGCGTTTGACTAGGACTTGTCCAGCACTCGTTAGCCATGTCGGGATGGTACTGCCATTTGGAGATTTGCGAGAGTGTCTAAACATCCGTTCATGTGGGGTGCAGTTAGTTGAGGTGCACAATAGGGATCTGATGGAATGCAATGCGTTATCGAGAACTTTCTCCCAGTTTTCAATTGGTAGGTGAAGGGAGCGTAGGCCTAGCTGGATAGCTTTCCAAAGGGTAGAATTGAGTTTTTCGACTTGCCCATTTCCTTGCGGGTTGTATGCTGTCGTCCTGCTGGGAGCAATACCGCGTGAATGAAGGTACTCTTTTACTTCATTTGATAGAAAAGCTGTCCCTCGATCTGAATGAATGTAGTTAGGCATCCCAAACATCATAAAAAGGTTGTTCAAATGCTTTATGACCATTTTGGCGCTCATGTCGGAGCAAGGGAAAGCAAAAGGGAATCTGGAAAATTCGTCAATTATTGTAAGGATGTAACGATTACTTGTGTTGTTTGGGACAGGCCCCTTAAAGTCGATACTCAAGCGTTCAAATGGTGCTGTGGCTTTGATGAGTTCTGGAAGCGGTTCGGCATTTCTGTAGAATCTCGGTTTTATTTCAGCACAAATCCGACAGTTGCTTGTCATAGTCCTGACTTCTTCAATGGTGTAGGCGAGATTTTTCGTTTTCAGCCAGTGATGCATTCTCGTTACTCCTGGATGGCACAGGTTCTCATGGAGTTTGTTCAGTCGCGCAAGTCGTGATGCGGTGTCAATACTAGCGCAGACTCTGGATAACGTGTCGGCTACGAAATTTTCTTTGCCCGGTCTGTAAACGATGTCGTATGTATAAGGCGCCAGTTCTAAACGCCACCGCTGTATTTTTTCGTTTTTTATTTTACTGGCGTGTGTCGTATCAAACATAAATGCGACAGACCTTTGGTCTGTAATCAACTTGAATGGTTTTCCAATTAGAAAATGGCGCCACTTCTTAAGTGATTCTACAATGGCATAAGCTTCTTTTTCGACTGCTGAATGGTTATGTTCGCTTTTGTTTAGAGTTCTAGAGTAGAACGCCACAGTCTGGAGTCTTGGGAGAGCGTGGCAGCGATAGTATGCTCCGAGGCATCAGTCTCTACGGTGAAAGGCAAATTATCATCGATTGCGTATACGGCCGATTTGGCGATGACGGATTTTATATCGTTGAATGCTTCCAAAGCTTCTGCTCCTAGTGGAAATCGAGTTGTGTGAGCCAAGGCGCGTATATTCTTGGAGAAGTTTGGAATCCACTTTGAATAGTGCGCAAACATACCTAACGTTCTTCTTAGCGACGCTGTGTCTTTGGGGGGAGGCAAGTCGATGAGAGGCTTTAGTCGATCAACGTCTGGCTTTATGACATGGTTTTCTATGGAGTATCCGAGTATGTCGAGTGACTTCTGATTGAATTTACTCTTTTCTTTGTTTAATGTCAGACCGTACTTGTTAGCTGCTTGTAGAAATCGACCCAGGTTTTCATCGTGCTCCTCTTGTGTATGCCCGCAGGTGGTAATATCATCTAAATACGCAAAAGTCCCCTTTAAGCATTCTTTTCTGATAACCCAGTCAATGGTTCTCTGGAAGCTTGAAACACCATTTGTGACTCCAAAAGGAATACGACAGAAGTGGTAGAGGTTACCAGCGGCTTCAAAAGCTGTATACGGGCGCTCGTGTGTGAGGATCGGGATCTGATGATATGCGCTCTGGAGGTCGATAGCGCTAAAAACGCTGTATTTTGCGACTTTTGTTACTATCTCCTCGATGTTTGGCAGCGGGTAGGCGTCTAGGAGTGTATACTAATTGATTGTTAGGGAATAGTCTATGCACATGCGCTTCTTGTGATTTGCGTTTTTGGTTATCAATACTTGAGCACGCCAGGGCGACTGGCTTTCCTCGATAATGCCTTGTTCAAGTAATTTCTTTACCTCCGCGGCTATAAACTCTTGATCGTCTTTGCTGTACCTGCGTGACCGTATGGCGATAGGTTTGCAGTCGGGCGTGACGTTGGCAAACAATTGCACAGCAGGAACAGAGGCTTCTGCGACGCAGCTTACTTTCAGAGTTTCTTTTGGCCCGCCAAATGAAAATTCAAGTGTAGAATGTAGGCTGAGGATGTCATGGCCTATGATAATGTCGGCGCACAGGTCTTTGACGACGAGTAGTTCGACGTTGCTGTATGAATTCTTTCCCAGCTTGACGTTTTGACATGTGAATCCAGCAACTTCTGAGGTTAAAGAAGTAGAGGCCATGGATACCATCTGTTGACAGGGCCGTTTCCTCATATGGGCCAGATTTGCAAAATGTTCGCTTACAAAGCTAATGCTGCTGCCTGTGTCTATTAGTGCCTCTGCTCTGATACCTTTAACGTAGGCAGGAACCGTGGCTTTCTTTAGAGAGGCGGGTATAGCTGCCGAGATGTATGCGGTACAATGTGCGCAGTCTTCGGGATGGCTGATGGAAGCGGCTTGAGACGAGCTTCGACAGACGGATGCGAAATTTCCTCTCTTACCGCATTTCTTGCAACTCGTTTTGAATGCGGGGCAATTCCTCCTGTTGTGAAGATGTTCTCCTCCACAAAAGAAGCATTTTCGGCGCAATTTGTCAGTCATGTCGTTTTTATGGGCTGTAGCCACAGTCGTTTCAAAAGTTGTAGTAGCATCAGGATGTTCATCGCTGTTAGTCACAATTGCATTGATAGTTGGAGAGTTGAAATTTTGAGAATTGTTTTCGGCCATCTCCATTGACTGTGCTTTCTTGTAAGCTTCATCAAGAGTGAGCGTGAGATTCTCTAGAAAGCGTTCGCGTATCTTGGGTGAAATGATTCCGGCGATGAAGGCCCCCCTTATATTATCTTTCATGTTTGTCTCAGCGTCGACGGCTTTGAAATCGCATTCTCTAGCTAACTGTTTGAGAGCTTGTAAGTACATGTCTATGGTTTCACCTTGGTGCTGGCGTCTCGTAGCCAGAAGATGTCGTGCTGTGATTTCATTCCTTGGCTTGACGTACAGCGCGTCTAAAGCTGTCATCGCTTCGCTGTATGTTTTGCAGTCACTGATTGAACGAAACACGCGTGGGGAAATATGATTGATCAGCAACTGCAGTTTCGTTTCGTCGGAGAGTACTGGCGCTGGCATCGGCTTCTCGGAGTCAGAAAGGGCAGCGGTCGCTACAGTTTGAGCCTCGATAAAATTGTCAAACGTACGTATCCAATGTGCCCATTCGGGACCCGTGGAGCTCAACGACGAATCTCCGTCAAAACGATCAGGCCTCAGAAATCTTTCCATTATAGTGAATTAAATTGAAATAATACACGAAATGCCTGAAAACATACTTCTAGGCTTTAATTCACTAAATTAAACTACGACAAATAATGTGACAGAGAATGACAATCTTGACAAGACGTTCTCTCTATGACTATACTACAAAAGGAGTATCATATCACTTATGATTCATACCAAAATATACCATAGATATGTACATACTTCGTTCAACGCCATCTAGTGAAGCTTTTGGAAGCTTTTTTTTAAATGGCCTCTCAGAAAATCGCTCATTATAAACCTTAAAGTTCAAGTGCGGCACCACCAGGTAGTGGCCGGCCGGCAGCGTGAAGGTGGCCAGCTCGCGGTAGGTACATGCAATGTGACGCACCAGACGGTGGTGTGCTCGTCGGTGAGCAGGCGGCAGTGCGGCACCACCAGGTAGTGGCCGAAGGTGGCCAGCTCGCGGTAGGTACATGCAATGCTGACGCACCAGACGGTGGTGTGCTCGTCGGTGAGCAGGCGCAGCAGGAAGGCGCGCGGCGGCGGCAGGCGGCAGTGCGGCACCACCAGGTAGTGGCCGGCCGGCAGCGTGAAGAAGGTCGCCACCTCTCGTGCCGCAGACTCGTGCGTCACGTCGAGCGCGCGCAGCTCGTGCAGCGCTGTCAGGGGCCGGCGGGGGGCCGCCGCGCCCAGCTCGTACACCGCGAACCCCACGGGCCGCAGCCGGCGCGCGCCGCCCGGCGAGTAGTGCTGCGTCACCGACACCACCACGTGGCACTTGCGCGCCGCGTCCCCCGTCACCGCCACGTGGAACTGCGGGTTCGTGCTGTGAGTCTCTGCCGGGGAACGCGCGTATGCGGTTAAGCGAGCCATACACGGTACGGGGGCTAATTGTCTAATTTTAACATCAATCGCAATCGCTTTCAATTTAACGTTTGAAACATTGCGATTGCAATCGCGACTTGTTTTGAAAAGATTATTGAATGAACGATATCGTTAATTTTACGTAGATAGATTTGGAATTGTCTAAGCAAAGTGACAACCGCAAAATCTTTGAAAGCTGGGTATTGAGAAGTGTCAAACGAAAGATTTCAATGTTAGAGTGTGTGTCAGATAACTCTGCGCGTGACTGGCGCGTTTTTAGCGCTAGTTACAGTGCATTTTTTTGTTCTTATGTTATAGAAAAGATTAGTATTCGATTTTTACCGCGCGCAGACTTATCTAACGAGCACTCTAACTGCAATCTTTCAACGAATATAAGTAAGTTTTTATTATGTTTTTAATATCTCAAAACATCATTCGTTCCGAATGCGATTGCGATTTATGGAATTGTGTAAAGTTACACAATTCCATCAACCGCTATCATAATCGCAATACCTTTGAAAGCGATTGCGATTGATGTTAAAATTAGACAATTAGCCCCACGGTCTACCGGAGAGGTTATCCGTGCAGGTATGCCTGCGTATATATATATATGCGGTAGCGTGGATAGGGACGTTCCGGTGTACCGGAGCGGTGTTCGGTTCTTTTTGAGGGCGATGACGCGCTGGCATTGCTTGGCCTTGTTTTAATTTTGAAGATAAAAGATACACAAAAGCAGTGAAAAGGAAGCGAAACGAGCTTACACCACTTTTTTCGCTTCCTTTTCAATAATAGTCATTGTTCAGTACACCCCTGCTAATACCGCGGAATCAGCTAGCGCAGTGGAAGCGGTTTCACTAATATAGACTCCGGACAAAAACTTGGTTTCAGCTGGGATGTAACTGAACAATTGGACTGCGATACACAGCGTTTTAATGTGAAGTAAGGTGATTTTACATACTGTCTGTGGTCCTGGGCAGCGGAGACAGAGGGCGCGCCCCCTGGTAAATCTTCTTCTTCTGCAGACCTTACCAATTAGTCACCTCACTCACAACACAAATAACAGCGTTCACAAGACACTGGGCGTTTCAACAATAGATACACAATAACACACGGAGGAGCCTTTTGTCAAGATATATATTGCCCCTGCAACAACACGTGTGGTGGATGATTATCCTTCAAAGCATCGCGACCGGCCACTCATCAGGATGGCATCAAAATCGTGGTCGTACAACACGGGATCGGCAGGATAATTTAAGATTTTATTCAAACTCGATATGCCAGGCACATTCAACGCGAGCGATTTTTAACAAATTCAGCAAAATTATTCCGACATTTTGTCACGAGAATTCCAATCAAGTGTCACTGTCAACTTCAAGTGACAGCCAAATGTCAATTTGACGTGACATTAGAGACGCGTTCAGAAACGTCGATCTTTTCCGAACATCCCCCCGCCCCGGACCGTTAAGAACGGTACGTCAATCTACGGGTAATCGGGAGAGCCCACTAACTGCTCTCTTCAAAACCGAATCTCGAACCAAAACCTCAGCAAAACGAGGAACTCCGTCAGTTCCGGGGTAGAGTTTAACAATGCGCCCCCTTCGCCAACATAGGGGCGGCAGGTTAGCATCCTTAATCAACACGAGGTCGCCAGTCTGGGGTGGGGTGGTTTTATCTGTCCACTTCACGCGCTGTTGTAGGATATGCAAATACTCCATCGACCAACGTGCCCAGAAGTTTTGGGACATCTGTCTCAAAAGTTGGTATCGCGACAAACGATGGGATCCTACATCCTGAATCGGATATTCAGGCAACGCCAAAAGGGGCTGTCCGATCAAGAAATGACCTGGGGTCAACGCTTCCAGGTCATTCGGGTCCGAAGACAACGGGCACAAGGGTCGCGAGTTGAGGACGGCCTCAATTTTACAAAATACCGTATCAAGTTCCTCAAACGTGAGAATAGTTTCTCCAATCACGCGACGCAGGTGTGTCTTGGCAGCCTTTACACAAGCTTCAAAAATTCCTCCCCAGGTCGGACAAGCTGGAGGGCTAAACTTCCAGATTATCCCACGCCGGGAGAGGGTGGTTCCAATGTCTATTTTATTATCAACAAAAAACTTAACTACTTCCTTAAGATAATTACACGTTCCCTTATAATTAGTACCACAATCGGAACGTATCAATGTCGGCAGTCCTCTACGGGAAACAAATCTGCTCAAGGCGGCGACAAAGGCTTCGGTAGACAATTCCGAGACAATTTCCAAATGGACAGCCTTGGTGGACAAACACACAAACACGCACAAGTACGCCTTATAGGTTTTAGCATTACGCAGTCTCGAAGCCTTTACAGTAAAGGGACCGGCGAAGTCGGTGGCGACTCCGGCAAAAGCTCTACATTCCGTGACGCGATCAGCAGGCAAATCACCCATCTGGGGCTGCATGGTCGCGGCCTTCAATCGATAACAAGGCAGGCAACGGAAAACCACAGTGCGAATGGCTCGACGAGCAGACAAAATCCAAAATTCACGCTGCAAAATGGCCAACAAAGCATTACAGCCAGCATGTTGTGCATTCACATGGCGATCTGTTATTATCAGTTGAGTCAAATGTCCGGCTTTAGGTAACAAAAGGGGGTGACGAGCTCCATACGGCAGGTTCGCATTTCGAAGTCTTCCGCCGACTCGCAAAAGCCCACTCTCGTCCAGGAAGGGATTTAATCGCGATACCGCGCCCTTCAACTTGCGACGGCCTAAACGCAAAATTTCAATCTCGGACTCAAAACTATCAGCTTGTACTCTCCGGACCCAAAACAAGAGCGCGTCCCTACGCTCGTCCGGAGTGAGAACCGACGAATCACGCCTCGCGCGTGGGTTTCTGCAATTGTACGCAAAACGTCTGATCCAAGCGGTAACACCAAGCAGCTTCTGTAAGGAGCTGTACCGATCCAACAACAAATCCTCTTCCCCGGCGGGGTTAGTCTCCAGGACGCATGCCCGCATATCAGGAACGGCTACGTTCGACAACGCTGGAGAGGGCGGCCACTCCGACTCAGGCCGCATCAACCACTGTGGGCCCCACCAGAGGGGGTGGTTAAGTAGGGTTGGGGCTACACAACCCCGAGACGCACAATCCGCGGGATTCATGGTTCCCGGCACGTGTCTCCAAATCAACTCGATGTCGGAATTACAAATCTGCGACACTCGATTGGCCACAAACACGTCCAAGGTGTGCGCCGGAGCCTTCAACCAACAAAGGACGACCTGACTGTCCGTCCAAGCATAAACCTCTTGTATCTTAATAGATCGACCTAATGTGAGCCATACGTGGTTCAACAAACGCATTAGGAGGGCAGCTCCACACAATTCCAACCTCGGGATCGTATGACGAGTCCGAAGGGGAGCGACTTTGCTTTTCGCTATCACCAGATGCACAGCAACAACTCCGTCAACAGTAACGGTGCGGAGGTACACGGCCGCAGCAAATCCACGTTCGGAGGCATCGGAAAAGCCGTGAAGAGTAACTTTACAATTTTCAGAAGGGAGGAATAGCCTCGGCAAATGCACTTCATTAATCTCGGGGAGGGATGAAACGAAGCTCGACCAATCTCGGAGTAACTCGTCCGAGAGGGGTTCATCCCACGACACACCCGAAGCCCATAACCGTTGCAAGAAACACTTGGCCATAAACAGCACGGGGCAAATCCACCCATTGGGGTCAAAGGTACGTGCGACAGTAGACAATACTAAACGCTTGGTCCAGACTTTCGGTGGTCGTAAATCCACACAATACGTGAAAGTGTCAGAGACCGGTTTGTACTGTACGCCAAGGACGGTCACCACATGGGGATTATCAACATTTTCGAATAGGTGGGGGTCCTGCTGGTGCTCTTCGGGCAAACCTACCAGTACATCAGGCGAGTTGGATATCCATTTCCTCAACTCGTAACCTCCCGACTTCAAAAGGGCGGTGAGTTCGTCTCTCAGGACAATCGCCTCTGAGACAGATGAGGCGCCCGTGCAAATGTCATCCACATAGACGTCACTGGCCAAAATGGCGGAGGCGCGAGGGTATCTCAAGCGCTCCTTCTCGGCCAACTCCAACAAAGAACGAATCGCAACAAACGGGCTCGAAGCCAAACCGTACGTATTCGTATTCAATTCATAAATCAACAAGGGGTCCCTAGGACTCTCTCTCCACAAAATCAATTGGTACCTCCTATCCTCTGGATGGATGACCGTTTGTCTGAACATCATCCGGATGTCAGTCATAAATACAATTTGGTGCCGCCGGAAGTTGGTCAAAATGTCTGAGATCTCCGTGTGCAGCTTGGGACCTACATGCAGACACTGGTTCAAGGACGCTCCAGTAGAGGTGGGAGCCGAACCGTCAAAGACCACCCGAATCTTTCCGGATTTCAAAACGGCG
Source organism: Crambus lathoniellus (assembly GCA_949710035.1). Taxonomy (NCBI): domain Eukaryota; kingdom Metazoa; phylum Arthropoda; class Insecta; order Lepidoptera; family Crambidae; genus Crambus; species Crambus lathoniellus. The sequence continues at coordinate 330,521 of OX453296.1, forward strand.
TGGTGCGGCAAAAAGAAGTGCTCAACGGAGCGCCAATCCAAATCGCTCACGGACATGTGCCCTAACTCCTCATACTCCCGCATGAATTCAACATACTTCTGGCGGAAGACCGGATCCTTGCTCATGCGACGCTCCATCGCCACTAGCCTACGTTCCGCTAGCGGTCGGGATTCGCCCAGAGGAGGTCGGCCGGCACGAAAGGGGAGACGGGTGATCAAACGACCAGAGCGGAGGCGACCAGTGTTATTCTGGTAATACAACTCGCACTCATCCGCTACTGGGTCTACCCGCGGGGCTGGTGGAGGTTCCTCAACCTCCCAAAACTTCTGCACCACTTCGGAGAGAGACACATTAAAAACAAGACCGCGATCCTCATCAAGGGAATCCAAAACGCGGCGAGCAGGGCCCATCACAACTGTACCGAGTGTCGTCTGCAGAGCTACCAAGCCATCTGGCTGCAAAACTCGCTTCCCCGTCAACAAAACTCGCCCCAGGACATCGGCTCCAAGGAGAGCATCAATCGGGCCTGGGCGGAAGAAATTTGGTTCGGCGAGTGGGGAATCAGACACCAAAGACAACATACTCGGTCCCAAGTCAACTGAAGGTTGACGGCCAACAACTGTGTCCAACACAATCGCCGAGGTCTTAATGCCTGGCGTGGACTTATTACGTGATGTAAATGTGAAGTCAAAATGCCCTAACAACCCGGGGACTTTCACATCGCCAACACCTCTCACGCCTTCCGTGTGGGGGTGCACCTTGAGGCCCAACCGCCTAACTAACCAAGATGACACAACACACCCCTGAGCACCGGAATCCAACAAGGCGCGAACTTCTACAAGGTCGCCATTCAATCCCCTGACAAGCACAGAGGCCGTGGGCAACAAAACGGTCTCTGGAGGGGTGGCTACAATCGACCGTAAACACGTTGATTGCTAGTATGTGGGGTCCCCAGACGTCCCCCCATGGTAAGGGGGTCGCTCATAGCGATCCAGTGGGTCCCAGTCTCCCACATACTGCCTACGTCCAAATCGCCCGGTATCAGGCGGGTTATATCTCCCGGCCCCTTGAAGACGGGGCGGGCGCCGCTCCAAACGCGGGTATTCGGCGAGCGGCGGCGAGAATCGGTGCCTATCATCCACCGTGTACGTCGCCCCATAGTCGCGGGGGCACGGTGACCGATTTTCAGAGGGGGGGTCCCGGGGACCCCCCACTGTGCGAGGCTCAACACGTTGCGGGGGGCTTCTACGACCTCCCGCATCGCTCGCAAAATCGAACCCCCTAGTTGGGGACCGATTTCCCATGGGGGGGTCCGTGGGACCCCCGCCCGTGCGAGGCTCAAAACGTCGCGGGGGGCCTCTACGACCTCCGGCAACGCTCGCATTACTCATCCCCATCCTTGGGGATCGGTTTCCCATGGGGGGGTCCCTGGGACCCCCGCCCGTTTGAGGGTCCAAACGTGGCGGAGAGCGTCTGGGGCCCCTCTGGTGGCCACTAGAACTGCTGCGGGATGCAAACACCGCGGGGGGTCCGAGACCCCCACCCATACGCGGTGATCCTGCAGCGACGCGCTGCGGCGCTCCGCCGCCCTCTGGGCTGTTCATGCAGAGGAGGGGATGGTGGTTGCCCTTACAAAAGCGGCATGGGTGCGCTTGGGTACATTCGCGCTGCATGTGCAGGCCCAAGCACGAGTAGCACCATGTCCGTTGTCGCGCGATCGCTCGACGGCCTTGGACGCGCTGGTCGAGAAACTTATCACAACGGGTCGTGCTGTGACCCGGTTCCCGACAGTACAAGCAGCGGGCGGTCTCCTGGACGGCGGCATAGCGGCCGGGCGCGCGAGGGGCCATACGCCCCCTACGGGGGGGTCCGGTGGGGGATCCACTCTGTGGCACAGGTCGTTCGGGTCCCATAGGACCGGCCAGAGAGGAATTATCTGCCAGTCTACTTTCTCCTTCCAGGAACGTCAAGAGGTCCGAGAAGGGTGGCAGATAAGTCGCACTATCCCCACCATACTGCTGCTCAAAACGGACCTTAACAGAGTCCGGCAACTTTCCCAGGACAATGTGCAGTAACAAAAACGACCACTGCTCCACTGGGAGTTTTAAGTTTTTTAATGCGTTGTATGCAACCAACAGCGGATTCAACAAAGCCACTCTCAAGTGCATCACGCTGGCAACGCGGGGTAAATTCAAAATGGCGGCAACATGGTTGTCCGCCAGACGTCGTACGTTCTGGTACCGACGGGCAATCAAATCCCTAGCAATAGGGTAGTTTTCATCCGAGGGGGCCAAATGTTGAACTGATTCAAGGGCCTCCCCTTCCAACACGGATAACAAATAAGCTAACTTCTGGCCCTGGGTCAAATCGTCCCGGGCATGTACAAGACTATCAAAAATGTTAATAAAGCCCTCCCAGTCCTCTAGACGACCAGCAAAACGCCTTAGATCTAAGGGGGCCAATCTAGCAAATAGAGGGGGCATACTCTTAGATGTGACCGGGGACGGGCTCGGTTCATTCTCTCTTGCCACTTGCAAAGGTCGAGCCACCTGGGTAATTCTGTCCGCAAAATCATAACACTGGTCCACATCCAAATCGACTTCTTGTCGCATTTCCACATCGGCCTCAACAGTCCTTTCCAAAAATAAGGCATACTGTTCATCAACAACAGCCAAACGTACGGGCAGATCTACGTATCTGTTCAACAAGGCCTCCGTCCTATCCGGTCGATCCAATAATGCAACCGCAGAAGCTAACCACCGTAACTCAGAACGTATTTTGGCTTTAGCCGAGGAGGCCGTCATTGTAACGTCCCAAATTTATCAACAAAAACAACAAATTCAAAATATTCACTATAACACAAAATCTCCAATATTTGGAGGTTATTACTAACCACAAAATTCCAATATTACAATAACAAAGTATTTATAATGACACAAACTCTTAAATATCTGGAGGTTATCAGAAAACAACAAAACTCACTGACTATTGAAATTCACTCAAAATCACTGACTATTGAAATTCACTTGGATATCAACATACAACAAATTAATTTTAATTATTTCAAAGCACAAGTTTCAATGAGTTTCAATGTGTAAACAATGTCTTAAATCATCTAAGTTTCACTAAGTATTGAGTGCAAACTTATTAGCTAACCTTTTATTAGCTATTATTTTAGCAACAAACTTGTCAATATTCACAACTCAAATTTGCTAACAAAACTGAATAATAATTATTATGAGCAAAGAAAGGCATCTGTTTACACTTTGGAACTTCAATACATGACAATTAATTACAAGACATGGAACCAATAACAAAGGAATGCCCTTTACTTTTCAAATGCAAGTTAATTACCATTTACAAGTACAAATTAATCTAGTCCGGACCAGACTGGGTCATCAACACGGCACTGATTAATACAAAGTTTTGGCGTGGGCCTCTCAGGCCTTCAAACTACGCTCTTGGCTACCAAGAAATGTTCAGTACACCCCTGCTAATACCGCGGAATCAGCTAGCGCAGTGGAAGCGGTTTCACTAATATAGACTCCGGACAAAAACTTGGTTTCAGCTGGGATGTAACTGAACAATTGGACTGCGATACACAGCGTTTTAATGTGAAGTAAGGTGATTTTACATACTGTCTGTGGTCCTGGGCAGCGGAGACAGAGGGCGCGCCCCCTGGTAAATCTTCTTCTTCTGCAGACCTTACCAATTAGTCACCTCACTCACAACACAAATAACAGCGTTCACAAGACACTGGGCGTTTCAACAATAGATACACAATAACACACGGAGGAGCCTTTTGTCAAGATATATATTGCCCCTGCAACAACACGTGTGGTGGATGATTATCCTTCAAAGCATCGCGACCGGCCACTCATCAGGATGGCATCAAAATCGTGGTCGTACAACACGGGATCGGCAGGATAATTTAAGATTTTATTCAAACTCGATATGCCAGGCACATTCAACGCGAGCGATTTTTAACAAATTCAGCAAAATTATTCCGACATTTTGTCACGAGAATTCCAATCAAGTGTCACTGTCAACTTCAAGTGACAGCCAAATGTCAATTTGACGTGACATTAGAGACGCGTTCAGAAACGTCGATCTTTTCCGAACAGTCATGTTAATTTATTGAATGAATTAAAGATTGAACCAGAAGATATTAAAAACTATCTCCGAATGAACGAGAAAACCGAATCGAACCTGCGCGGGCGACCGGAGTACACGCACAGGTATACCGTACGGTGTCACTCGAAAGAATAGATTTTCGATCTTGTGCCGGTCGCCTGCGCAGGTTCAAAAAACTGCACAGGTCTATTCCGGTCTCCCTGCGCAGGCATACCTGCACAGGTGCACGTTTCCGGTGGACCGTAGCGTGTATGGCAGGCAGCCATTAGAGCGAGCGCGCATTTGTATATAAAACTTGTTGCACTCAATGCGAGGAAAGGAAACACGATCCCCCCGCCCCCCCCCCCCCCCCCCCCCCCCGACCATCTCCGAAGTTTGTATAGAGAAAAACTGAAATAATTTATTTTATGTGATAGAAGTTTATGTAAAGATTACAAGAACAATAAAACGTTGGTCTCTAATGCCGGCACTTCACGCTCGACGCGGGGAAGATAGTGGTGGCGAGCGCGACATTGAAGAGACAACGCTCGTGTCGACTCGTGCGCCCTCGCCTGACCTCGTCACCGCTCGTTATTTTGTCGTTATTTCGCCCAAATATCAAAGCCGGCAGCCAGCGGCGGCGCCCGCTCCATAACATACCTACGGCTGTGGGCGGGCCGCCCGCGTTGTGTCCGGGCAGCCAGCGGCGGCGCCCGCTCCATAACATACCTACGGCTGTGGGCGGGCCGCCCGCGTTGTGTCCGGGCAGCCAGCGGCGGCGCCCGCTCCATAACATACCTACGGCTGTGGGCGGGCCGCCCGCGTTGTGTCCGGGCAGCCAGCGGCGGCGCCCGCTCCATAACATACCTACGGCTGTGGGCGGGCCGCCCGCGTTGTGTCCGGGCAGCCAGCGGCGGCGCCCGCTCCATAACATACCTACGGCTGTGGGCGGGCCGCCCGCGTTGTGCCCGGGCAGCCAGCGGCGGCGCCCGCTCCATAACATACCTACGGCTGTGGGCGGGCCGCCCGCGTTGTGTCCGGGCAGCCAGCGGCGGCGCCCGCTCCATAACATACCTACGGCTGTGGGCGGGCCGCCCGCGTTGTGTCCGGGCAGCCAGCGGCGGCGCCCGCTCCATAACATACCTACGGCTGTGGGCGGGCCGCCCGCGTTGTGTCCGGGCAGCCAGCGGCGGCGCCCGCTCCATAACATACCTACGGCTGTGGGCGGGCCGCCCGCGTTGTGTCCGGGCAGCCAGCGGCGGCGCGCGAGCACGGCGCGCCAGGGCCGGCGCCCGCGCAGCGCCCGCTCCGCCAGCCAGTCGTCCGGCCCCACGTGCACCAGCTCCAGCGACCGGAACGACCGTGCGAACTCCGCGAACGACATCCTGCAACCGACCACGACCGCTACATCAAACAAACACTCTTCGACGCTTATAACGAGAACTAGCGGCCGCCCGCGGTTTCACCCGCAATTTTTACTTTTTAGCATTCACAATGCAATTTTTATTAATGAAAAAATCGACCCGTCTCACAACTAGGTATCCCATCGGAGCTAGTTGTGAGACGGGTCGATTTTTTCTAAAATACCTACTTCATTTTCCATTTTTCAAGAATCTATACATAAGGTTTCCGTTTTTTGCCATTTGGCTACGGAACCTTAAAACGGGTCCCTATTACGTGCTGTTACCTACACCGGCTGTCTGTCTGTCTGTCACCATGCTGTAACGCATGAACCGTGATAGCGAGACGGTTGAAATTTTCACAGATGATGTATTTCTGTTGACGCTATAACAACAAATACCTACGTAGGTAATTTAGTTGTCTTGTAATCAATTACCTAACAAGTTTTCACTGAATATTGCCGAAAACATTTTATCAATTTTATTTTACTTATTGTCAACAATATAATGATCCGGCGAGCGATCACATCAACGAGAGCGATGTTGTGTGGCAGACAGCACGTAGTATTACAAGTGGTAGTACGCGAAAGCAGAGCGCGTGGGAACCAGGGCGGGCCACGGGCGCGCCGCAGCACTGAACTTGCTATCACTCGCGACAATTACACTTACTGGCACCGAAACTAGGCCAACGTACGATTTTCTTACATACGTGCTCACATTATTAAAAAAAATACCATATTTTCTTCCTTTTTGTACGAAATTCATACGCTAATAATTTACAATAGTGAATAAAACAACAAAGGAAGACTGCGTGCTCAAACTAGGTAAGCCAGCTGGGTAAGCTCCACCCTGGCAAATAACATTTTTATATCTTCACTACATAGTATAAAACAAAGTCGCTTTCTCTGTCCCTATGTCCCTTTGTATGCTTAAATCTTTGAAACTACGCATAACGCAACGGATTTTGATGAGTTTTTTTTTTAATAGATAGAGTGATTCAAGAGGAAGGTTTATATGTACTTTTTATCCCGATATTCCCACGGGAACGGGAACCACGCGGGTGAAACCGCGGGCGGCCGCTAGTATTTTATATAACGCGAATGGTAACATTGGAAGCGCAAATCTATATACCTAAGTACTTATATAAGAATGAATCGCTGTTCGTTAAGGTCGCTAAAACTCGAGAACGGCTGAACCGATTTGGCTAACTTTGGTCTTGAAATGTTCGTGGAAGTCCAGCCTGCCTAGGGTGCATATCGTCGGCTAGGTATTTTAACATCTCAGATGATAAAATTTACTCGTCGCGAATTTTTAACGAATTTCTTTAGATGCACACTACGAAATATAAACAAGTCGGATACGACGAAGCTGACTCGTTCGTTTTTCCTGGTTTTCGCCTCACTATACCGTAGGTATAAAAAACAAAATCTAGTGTTAAGAATCAAAATAAGCGCCATTTTCACTTTATTCAAAGTTGTTGCATATGCGTCGCGTGTGGTATTTTTGTGGAAATCTAATTTATTTAAGTTTTGCTGTCTAAAATTAGGGGAGACCGGGGATGGTAGTCAACCATTTTTGACTTAAGTTCGTATATTTCTGATGTTTAACTTAATATAACAAAACAACAGTTCATACAGATAGAAGAACTATTCAGGTACCTAAAATATTTATCTATGACCTATATATTTATCATTATAATACTTATTTACTCGATTTTATAAACCCCTAACGCTAGGTCAAGCTGCCCCATATCGGTGGTTAATTGGCCATAAGCATGGGGTAGGCTGACCTAGGCATTAATTCGTGCAAATAAAGAGGATTACTATAAAATAAAACATTATAATTTAGTAAATGATAGAACCTTTTTATTTAATTATAAACAAAGTTAAATTTGAGATCCATTCTCGATTAATAAAGGACTATAATAAAAGAAACAGTTTCTTTTTGAACTGTTTAAAAGAACTAAAATCACAATAAGTAAGATTAGTTTTTTACTTTCTGTTTCCACCTTAATTGTAACTTGAATTATTCTAATAAATCGCTAATCAAATATCAAAATTGTATTTAGGAAAATAGGTATGAATTAACATGCATAAATTTGTGAGTGTCTAATATTATAAATAATTAAAACAGTAAACTTATTTTATAGAATTTTACTTATTTATTAAAATAGAACAATCAGTCTCATACTAGAGTTTTTAAGTGTATCTCCTAACAAAATTACTAACTATACTAATTAGTCTATCTACCCTAAACAAAAGTCAACCAAACCCTGACGCCATTTTGGAAATTACCTGCGTATCATAAGCAAACTCTGGCACTAACATGCAAGCAATACTGTGTAATTTAGAATAAAACTATCATATTTACATTTGATATAATGTAACGGCAACATTTTTTCTAACAGATCCACTGGCACTATAACAAAAAAGTACGAACGAAAAAAAGTCACTACAGAGACCAAAAATACAAAATGTGATGCCACTCACGAACGCCGCGCGACTGAGGCGTCTCACTTCGCACAAGTTAGCGGGTCGCCGGGTGGGAGGCATCGTCGTTCGTGATTGGTTTATGAAAAACACGTGAAGGTGGCGAGTTATTGCTGCTTAGTCTACCTGCCCCTATAGCCAACCATCCCCGGTCTCCCCTACTGTTTCTCATGTAATGGAAGCCAAAAAGTAAGTTTCTGTACAAACTACTAATGTTTCCTTTATTGCGGGAGTGCTAAATGATCACAAACAGTGTGTTAATTAAAAAGGATAAAATTGTCGGCTTCAAAAACAACGACGATATAAATTCGACAAACACTCTCGGCGTTAGCTGTCAAAATGGCCATGCATGCTCACGCAAGTCGATAAACTTTCATTTTTTTAAATTTTCTTTCCATTTATCGACTTTCCCGCCAGCGCGCGCCGTGCGGCGCCCACTCGCCTCTGAATGATCGTGAAAAGGCAAAAAAATGAATTTTCAAAAAGACGATTTTGAGAAAAGATGGTAAGAAGTTCTCAAACAGTTTTTCGCCTTTTACATAATATTATAAGGACGAAATTACATGAAATTGGTATCATTGAGTAGGTATTTTTATGGTGGTCCCAGTCGTGTATAAAATTTTTGTATAAAATAAATGATTTTTAAAGGAATCGGAGAAAATTGTTTTAGTTTGACAGAGCAACAAAAGTTTAATTCAAATCGTTAATGGTAATACAATGTATACTATAATACAGTGATTGGGACGCAGTGGTACAACTCTAACATTAGTTCGAGAGCTATGAACGAGAGAGATAGCAATAAAATACGTTAGATGCGCGCCTTGCTAGCGTAGTATGGCAAAACATTGTATTTTTTATACAGTGTTTTGCCATACTCCACTGGCCAGGGTCGGGCCACAGAATAATATTTTGTTGTTCAGGCAAAACACGGTATAAGGCAATACAGTCTTTTGCTTTGCTTAAGTTTGTGTTTTTTTAAATAAATGCTTTTTAAATGTTATATATCTCAATAAATAATCGTCGTACAGTAAAAATCGAGATGTTGCGCTATAGTAGACCTTAAGCTGAGCAAAATAAGGTTATTAATGAAAAACCTTGTATTCTTGAATACAGTCTTTTGCCTTTTCACGATAGTGATATGTGTCGGTACTGACCAGAAGGCGCCCGGGTGCGTGAGCCTGGCGGCGAGCAGGTCCCGGTCGTGCGCGGGCAGCGCCCGCCAGCGCGCGCCGTGCGGCGCCCACTCGCCGCTGCCCGCGCCCGCGCCCGCACCCGCGCCCGCGCCGCTCACCGCGCGCATCAGCACCAGCGCCTCACCGCCCGCGTCCGCGCCCGCGTCACCCCGCACGCGTGCCAAACCCGTCACGCAGTACGGCTGCCCCGCCAGCAGACCACTCGGCAGCGGCTGCCCGTACGGAGTCTTATCCTGTGACGACACGCACCAATTTCACGAATCATAAGAAAGTCATTCAACAAGTTTAGGCAGATTTCACAGCTTTCCGGGGACCCGTCCTGTCCGCCCGTACACGAGAAATATCGCCGAATAATCCCCGTCACCGTAAACGACTTTCTATAGCGCTGTACGAGTGCAGCCGTTTCGGGAGCGGCCCGTTCGGACAGCTGTGAAACTAGCCGCGATTATAATTTTAGGTCGAAGAAAATAGCCGGCAGGAGTCGACACATAGTTAGCCGATTTTAAAAACGAAAAATATAATTTTTGCGTCGTTTATCAACTCGTAGTGGACATGTGTAGACGTTCCCGGGTCGTACCTTGGCGTCGCCGGCGGTGGCGACGATGAGCGTGGAGCGCGGCGCGGCGGAGTGCAGCACCTGCAGGACGAGCGGCGGCGGCTGCAGCGCCAGCGGGAACGACTGCACCACGCCGCCCGACAGCTCCTGCAGCGCGCGCGCCGCGCAGTCGCCCGCGCGCATCGCCGAGTACGACCCGTATAGCCTGCAAAAGCTTCTTGTTGGAAAAAATTTTGAAGTGAAAACTACTTTAGCGGCGTTGTGTACTTTTTGTGATGGGTAAAAAATGTTAAATTCGCGTCAGGACTCAGGACACGTCGTCAGATCGAAAATTCGTAAGACGAACACGTCGTGACCACTATTACAATGTCATTAGAAGGCATACGCCACCGTTTCCAAAGCTGTAATAGTTTATAAAAAATTGGCGGCATTGAAGCCAGAATAACTCGGTTCAAATTCAGTTCGTATTTTTAACTTTTTTTGTCAAATTCCTTTTTTTTGTGAAAACATCTAGGGAGCCCTTTTCACTTCTGCCGGCACTCCCGGAGTGCAACCCGTTGTTTTTTTTATTATCTCCATGAATTTGAATGTTTATATTATTTAATTTTATTTATATTAATGAATTCTGACATACACCTACTTATAAGTATTACTTTTAATTTATTTTTGTATTAAGTAGTTTAATTGTGACATGTACTTGTTAGTATTCGCAATTTTTTTATTGACATGATATAAATAGTTATTTATTAAAATAAGTTTAATAGTTATTTTAATTTTTAGTTTTTTGCATTCACAATGCAATTTTTAATACTGAAAAAATGGAAAATTAAGTATTTAGAAAAAATCTACCCGTCTCACAATCACAATCATCCCGTCCCATCGGAGCTGATTGTGAGACGAGTCGATTTTTTCTAAATACTTCATTTTACATTTTTTCATGATAGAAATAATTTTGTTTTTGTTTGTAGGTACTTATTTTATGAACTAGTTTTATGAATGTAAATGTTATAATATTTTTTGATGTATATTATCTTTATTTCAATTATTTTCAAAACAATGTAAATTGTTATGAATAAATGTACAGCGTACTGTGTACACTGCTAGTTCTATACTATACTAATTATTAAGTTTTAAAATTGTATAGGCTACTTAATGTTTCTTACCTAACATTTTATGTAAGTAAATTTTTCTAGAATAATTTACAAAACTGCTTCCATGTTAGCTGCGCATGTCGTGGTAACTTGTAATTAAGGCCTCACTATGTGCATGTATCCTCATAAGAGATAAATTACAATTTGTAAGTGTGTGTCTTGTAAGTTATCCTCAATAAATAAAATAAATAAAAAATACTACATAAAGTAGGGCAGACCGGAGCTAGTTGGCCCAAGGGTAGGTAGACTAAAACTAATCGTTTTTTCATTCATGACATATTTATTAACCACTAAAGACAATTTATTTATATACTTAGTCAATGAATGAACGCTTCTTAGTTTCGAATAGTTTAAGTACCTTAACATTCTAATAAGCTGTAAGTTTTTTTCTATAGGTAAATCTTCTTTTCTATAAATTAAAATGTGAAAAGTTAGTCAACTAACCCGGTCTGCCCTACCTACATACACGCAAAAAAATTGGGCCCTTTCTAGAATGTGTGACAAAAGTACCTCGGTATAATGAGCAATACTTACCTACAGTACAGAAGGTGTAGAATTAGTCAGTACCAATACCAAGTTATAAAAGTGCACTCTCAACAGCGATATGACGCAACATCCTGCCTCTACACCTATCGGCGCACTCACTTGGCGTACGCCTTCTCGAGCAGCGGGAGCGTGAAGTCCTGCGGGCGGGCGGCTGAACAGCGATATGACGCAACATCCTGCCTCTACACCTATCGGCGCACTCACTTGGCGTACGCCTTCTTGAGTAGCGGGAGCGTGAAGTCCTGCGGGCAGGCGGCTGAACAGCGATACGACGAAACATCCTGCCTCTGACGAAACATCCTGCCTCTACACCTATCGGTGCACTCACTTGGCGTACGCCTTTTCGAGCAGCGGGAGCGTGAAGTCCTGCGGGCGGGCGGCGGGCCGGCTGAACAGCGATACGACGAAACATCCTGCCTCTGACGAAACATCCTGCCTCTACACCTATCGGCGCACTCACTTGGCGTACGCCTTCTCGAGCAGCGGTAGCGTGAAGTCCTGCGGGCGGGCCGGCTGAACAGCGATACCAGGGGGGTGTCACTCCGCAGTTTAGGTACGTTCGGCCGGCGCGCCTGCCCGGCAGGCATATGGCAGAAGGATGCCGCTCGGCTCGTACGCTCCACGTTGCGCGTAAAACGATCGATCATTTCTGTGATTTTTGTGCACCGAACAATGACTATTAAACGTTCTTATAATCCGTATATAAGATACTGTTGTGTTTACGGGTGTATAAATAAAAGAAAGAACAAAATGAACAGCAAAACCGAACTCGCAAGTCGCTCGCAACCCTAACCAGCGAGCGAGCTGTTTGAGACATTCATAGAAATAGAAACGCTCGCGCGTAGCTATTGGGTACAGTTTTGCTTGCATGCGCGAACTCTAGGTTATTATAACAGTAGGCAAGCGATGACAAAGCAACCGGAATTGGACTTTATTTCCACGCAGAAAGATTTATTTTTATTTGAATGAGCTTGCAGAGTGAGTCTTCTGTGCCTTAGCACTATTATTTATTCTGTGGCGATACGACGAAACATTCTGTCTCTACACCTATCGGCGCACTCACTTGGCGTACGCCTTCTCGAGCAGCGGGAGTGTGAAGTCCTGCGGGCGGGCGGCGGGCCGGCTGAACAGCGATACGGCGAAACATCCTGCCTCTACACCTATCGGCGCACTCACTTGGCGTACGCCTTCTCGAGCAGCGGGAGCGTGTAGTCCTGCGGGCGGGCGGCGGGCCGGCTGAACAGCGATATGACGAAACATCCTGCCTCTACACCTATCGGCGCACTCACTTGGCGTACGCCTTCTCGAGCAGCGGGAGCGTGAAGTCCTGCGGGCGGGCGGCGGGCCGGCTGAACAGCGATACGGCGAAACATCCTGCCTCTACACCTATCGGCGCACTCACTTGGCGTACGCCTTCTCGAGCAGCGGGAGCGTGAAGTCCTGCGGGCGGGCGGCGGGCCGGCTGAACAGCGCGCGCCCGCCCGCCGTCGGCAGCCGGTCGTCCACCACCACCTCGCGCCACTCGCCGAACACCCAGAAGTTGAACCTACACATGTATTTACAATTCAATTTATTGGACACCATCACGAATTCACGACACGACGGATATTAGGTAGGTAGGTACCATGTAATATATGGTGTTGTAAAAAAAGTCGACGGAATTACATTGAAATCGCGGAGAAAAATCAGCTGTTCCATAGAAAATTTGAAATCGAGTAGGTACATGTTCCAAAAAATCAGCAGTTCCGAACAGCAAATTTTTTTTCGCGTTTTCAATGTTGGTATTACTGTAGTAAAAGTTGTTTGTAGGTATGCATGAGTACAATGACATTGACCCCTTAAAATTCCGTCGACAGTTTTTACATCACCTTATGTAATAATTAAAAAGTTTTGAGTAATATATACCCCAAACCGAATATGATCGAAGCCCAAACATGTAATTTTTGGGGTAAACAAACATGAATATTGAAACAAAGTGAATTCAATAAATCAAACACAAGTTTTCACTAGGATTGAGAGATGGTATGAGACAGAGGATATGGATAAGGATATGGATGGTAGAGAGGATAACCCTACTACATAATATAGTATCTTAGGGTATCAAATACTATATTTATATGTTCGCGCCGCGCTGCGAGCGGTGCGTTGTCATTGTCAAGGTCACGGGCGACACGCAATGCGCTCGGGCCGCGTGCAGACCAGTTGGCCGTAAGCAGCCGTGAGACAAGTTCGTGTGTTTCTGTAGCGACGTGCCGCGCAAGTTACCTACCCATATTGGGACCGAGATTTCGTTTTGCACCTACTAGGGCTCCGGTCGGGGTACGGACTTGTAACCCGTGTGTGTTCGCTTTGAAAAGCGCCGGGAAAGTTTTAGCTGCCTATTAGGGCATTGTGTAGTATAAGGGTGTTAGCTGTAAGAGTTTCCCATCGGGGGTTGTGTGGAGATCGTTTTGCCCGGCGCGCGCCGGCGAGACAACGTTCAGCCCCCCTGGATTACGGACACTATTTTCTAGTAAGGTAGGATTAGCTTAATTTACTTAATTTTGCATGAGAAACCTTCGTTTCAATAAACTGTGGAACACAGTAGATGTGGTCATCACAATTGTGCGTGATCATATTTTTGGTAGCAGAGCTTAGTTGATATAATTAATTTTCATATTAAAATTAACTACATAAAATTTCATAGTAAAAATAAAAAGCGTACCTAAAAAGAGTACCTAAAAATTATTTTTTTTTGTTGAAATCTCGAGGGTATTTGAAGATCCCGAGACGATTGAAGTACTAAGAAATTGTTCTAGTAAATTCTCGAAGCGAATGTTTCTCACTTGGTGGATCCGATAATAGATAGACACTTATATAATTGTTGTCACATACTAGTGTTTTGATACGAGTTTACTCGCCTAGATGTGTATATTTTTTTTGTGTGTCCGGATTTATTTGACGAATAGTTCGTCCGAAAGTGTGTTTATTAGTACCACATACTAGTGATTTGATACGAGTTTACTCGCCTAGATGTGTATATTTTTTTTTGTGTGTCCGGATTTATTTGACGAATAGTTTCGTTCGAAAGTGTTGTTTATTAGTACCACATACTAGTGTTTGTTCCGAGTCCGCTTGCCTAGTTAAAAAAGTGGAACTAGTTTTAATTATTAGTAGTATTAAATTACGAGTATTATTATTAAAAATAGTTTTGTTTTTGTTTGTTGATAACGGTTTAGTAGTTGATTTGCGAGGTTGACTTGGCCGTGTGTGTATGCCATACCGTTAATCCTATACGTTTTGTTTATACCGTTATATTGTTAGCCCTTGAAATTGGTAAGTTGTTAATAATTTATGAAAATAGTAGGGTCCGTGTATGTCGTCCGAATTTTAATTGTGTTTTATATTATCGTGACGCGACCTATTTCTATTGTTTTTTTTTGTTGATGTTTGCCACTTTTATATTTCTTTGTTTGCTTTGTTTATTAAACGGAGTATAAATGGCTCCTACGAATCCGACCACCGTATCCAGGGCTGGCATCCAAGGAGTTTTGCGTTGGCTTGCTTGTGCGGTCACATTAATAGACCGAGCCGACCGGGTAGGCGCGTTGCTAGCTCGGTATGGCGGGCTGGCAGCTCGGCTGCAAGACCTGGAGCGCCACGCCATGGAGTGTCGCGCGTATTATCTGGAGAACCCCCCAGCTGATGATGCCGTGTCGGAACAGCTGGAGCAGGATGTAGCCCAGGCCTATGAGCTGGCTGACCAGCTCACGGAGGCGGCTGAGAGGGCCCTGGCTGTTCGGAAGGGGGAGCCGGTTTTGAGTGGGGAGGTCAAACCTACCCCGACGGCGTTGCTAGGCCGATTGCCTACTTTGGAGATTCCCACTTTTAATGGGGATCTGTCAGCCTGGATGGGCTTCATTAACCTGTTTGACAGTTTGGTGGATTCACGACGGGACTTATCCCCTAGTGAGAAGTTGGCCTATTTGCGCTCCTCCCTGCGAGGAGAGGCCAGCGCGGTAATCCAGCACCTGCTCATCAGCGACGACAACTACCAGGTGGCTCGCCAGCTTCTGGTTAGCAGGTACCAGAATGTCCGGTTACTGGCGGACACCCACGTGGCCACGATTTTGGCCCTCCCGCGAATCACGCGGGTACACCTGTTACGGAGGGAGTTGCTGAACCCGCTACTGTCAGCGGTCAACTCCCTAAGGCGATTGGACCTGCCGGTGGATCAGTGGTCCTTTGTACTGCTGCACATAGTCCTCGCCAAATTGCCCGCTGAAATGAAGGGGCCGTTTCGAGCAGAGGTACGGAGGCGACAGCGCCTCGTATCTCCCGCCCTTCGCGGACCTCCTTCGTTTTTTGGAGGACGAATGTAGGGTGACGGACCACCTGGAGCCTGCCCCGGTTCCAGGTGTTGGTCGTATGGTGGCGGCGAGGGAACAGCCCCGTCGCCCGACCAATCGCTATGCTGCCTTCCAGCAGTCCCCTCCCCCCGCACCGAGTGAGCGGTGCAGGTATTGCAGGGGAGATAGGCACATGGTGCACGAATGTGCCAAATTTAGAGGCCTCCGCCCAGAGGGACGGAGGGCCGTTGCTAGACAGCGCCAATGGTGCTATAGGTGTTTGGGGGGACACATGCAGTCGGCGTGTCCCCAGACCGAGGATTGTCGTCTTTGCGGAGGGAGGCATCACCCCCTCCTTTGTTTGGACCGCAAGGACGCCGGGAGCGACCGGGGTTCGAATTCCTCGCGCACGGGCGGGGGCCCGGCAGCCCGGAACCGGTCCCCTAGAGATTCGGCGGGGCTTAGCCCCCCCGTTCAGTCCCCCCCGGAGAGGGGGAACTATAGGAGAGACGCCCCCGCCACGGGCGGGGGTAGGGGGGTACCACAAGAGTACGCCACGGTGGCGATGGGCACGGGCCCTATTTGCTACTCCCCCCCCCTAATGGAGAGGCCTCGATTGGGGTACTATGTACCGAGGCACGCCCCACACGGGTATTACCCTGCACCTAGGAGTGCTGTTGGTCGGGGCCAGTATGTACCCGATTGGGACCCGCTCGCCCGGTACGAGCGTCCCACATTTGGCGCGCCGACTCAGGCGCGAGGGGGACAAGTACCCCCCCAAAATTTTTAATGGCGCCCCTGTCGGACCCAACCACCCCTCCGGAGCTTGTGCTGTTGCCAACAGCCTCCGTGAATGTTTGGGGACCTAAGGGCAATGTTGTCACGGTGCGTGCCCTTTTGGACTCAGGTGCCCAGGGGTGCATAATGTCCAGGTGGCTTGTCCGACAGCTGGGTCTTTTGCTTGTGCCGCATCACGAAGCGGTACGGGGGGTGGGAGACTCGCGGATCCCTGATCCGATTGGTCGAGTTGAGTTCTCCTTCTCCCCCCACTTCACGCCAAGGCCGAAGATCGGTGCTTCGGCGATAGTATTTGATAAGGTGGTTGGACCACTCCCGCAAGTGCGAGTGCCGCCATCCACGATTGAGCTGACGTCTGGACTGGCTTTGGCTGATCCTTCCTTCCACCGACCGGGCCCAATACACTTGTTGATTGGTGCGGATGTCCTCGGTCGTGTACTGTGTGGAAGCAAGCGAGTTTTGCAGACAGCCGATCTTGTCGCCTTGTCCTCGTCGCTGGGTCATGTGGTGATGGGAAAGGTACCACAGACACCAGAGACCCCGTCGGTAGACCGCCAGACCATTGTCGGTTCTACTTTGTCCGACGTTCTCCAAAAGTTTTGGGAGGTGGAGGAACCCCCCACTGCCAAGCGGTTGGATCCGTTAGCCGAGGAGTGCGAATTGTTCTACCAGAACAACACTGGGCGCCTCCTCTCGGGTCGCTTGATTACCCGCTTGCCCTTCTTGGCGGTTCGCCCTCCTTTAGGGAGCTCCCGACCGATGGCCGAGAAGAGATTGTTGTCCATGGAGCGTAGGATGGCCAGGGATCCCGCATTCAAGGAGAAGTATATAGACTTCATGCGGGAGTATTTGGACCTTGGGCACATGTCCATCTCGCAGTTGGACTGGCGTAATGTGGAACATTACTTCCTGCCACACCACGCTGTTTTGAAGACTTCCAATGGGAAGATCCGCGTGGTCTTTGATGGTTCAGCGCCCACGTCAACCGGAGTGTCGTTGAATCAGTGTCTGCATGCGGGGCCGAAGTTGCATCACGATGTCTGTGATGTTTTGACCAACTTCCGCCGGCACGCTGTCGTCTTTGTGGCCGATATCCGCATGATGTTCAGACAGACCGTGATTCACCCGGAGGATAGACGATACCAGCTCATCCTTTGGCGTGAGGATCCCCAGGATCCGATGTTGGCTTACGAGCTGAACACCAACACTTATGGTTTGCGGTCGAGCCCCTTTGTGGCGATCCGTTCGCTTTTGGAGCTCGCAGAGCGCGAACGGCTACGCTATCCCCGGGCATCTGCTCTTATTGAGGGGGGGGCCTTATTTGTCGACGATATCTGCACGGGGGCCTCGAGCTTAGATGAGGCTCTCGTCTTACGTGATGAGCTGATTGCGCTCTTGAGGGCTGGTGGCTATGAGTTGCGGAAGTGGCTGTCTAACTCACCGGACCTATTGGCAGATTTGCCTAAGGACCACCAGCAAGAGCCGCTCCTCTTTGAAAATCCGGAGACTCCAGACATGCTGTCTGTTTTGGGAGTCCAGTATCGACCAGTCCCGGATTTGTTCACATATAGATTGGAACTGCCAGACCCAAAGGTCTGGACTAAACGCACGGTGCTGTCTACTGTAGCCCGTACCTTTGATCCGAACGGTTGGCTCAGCCCTGTAGTGTTTTCGATGAAGTGCTTCCTACAGGAGCTCTGGGCTGCGGAATTGTCATGGGATGAGCCCCTCTCTGGTAGCCTCCTACGAGAGTGGGTGAGGTTCGTGTCATCCCTACCCGACGTCAATCGGGTTTGTATACCGAGGCAAATGCTGCCTTCGGGAAAGTTTAAAGCCTCCCTGCACGGCTTTTGTGACGCGTCCGAAAGCGGATACGCGGCAGCCGTTTACATCCGAACGGTGGATGCAGCAGGCGTTGTCGCCGTACACTTAGTTACGGCCAAGAGTAAGGTCGCCCCCCTTCGGACTAGGCTAACCATTCCGAAGTTGGAGTTGTCCGGCGCCACTCTCTTAGTACGGCTACTCAATCATGTTGCCGACACCTTGGGAAACGGTGTCGACTTGGGGTCGATATTTGCGTGGTCTGACAGCCAGGTCGTCCTTTGTTGGCTGAAGAGTTCAGTCCACACCCTTGAGGGTTTTGTGGCCAACCGGGTCTCACAAATTCAGGCTTCAAAGGCCCCGTTGATTTGGCGCCACGTACCGGGCGAACTGAACCCCGCAGATTGTGCCTCCCGCGGCTGCGAGGCGCCTGAGTTAGTGGACCACCACCTATGGTGGAGTCCATCATGGTTGTTACGGCCTGAGCGCTCATGGCCTGCCACCCCGGCTGTGGCCAGAGTCCCAGACCTAGGCATGCGTGTTCACGCCGTGCAGACGGTGGCGGCTCCGCAGATGGAGTTTTTGTTAGACCGCTACAGTTCTCTTGATAAGTTGCTCGGCGTGACTGCTTGGATGAGGCGCTTTGTGCGAAATTGTCGCCAGCCTCAGGAGAAATCGTTGTCTCCGGTCCTCGCCCCACAAGAGCGGCAAGACGCCCTGTTGCATTGGTTGCGAGTGACGCAACAGCGAGAGTTTGAACCGGAGCTGAAAGCCCTGCGCTCAAGTAAGTCCAAGTTGAAGGGACCCTTGGTGCGGTTGAATCCCTTCTTGGACAGTACCGGATTGCTGCGTGTCGGAGGTAGGCTCAGACATGCCAACCTGCCGTACGGATCACGCCACCCTTTGTTGCTCCCCAAGGATGGACCGTTAGTTAGACTGTTGATTACAGACCGACATGTAAAGAATGCTCATGCCGGTTGTAATGCTTTGACCGCGCTCCTCCAACGAGAGTTCTGGATTTTGTCAGCGCGGAGAATAATCCGATCCGTTATTTTTCGTTGTCTCCCGTGTTATCGTTTGCGCGCCGATACGATGCAGCCCCAGATGGGTGATTTGCCTGCCGATCGAGTGAACGAATCGATGCCCTTCTCAGGAGTTGGAACGGATTTTGCGGGGCCATTTACCGTTAAGACATCGCGGCTTCGTAATGCTAGAACGGAAAAGGCTTACTTGTGTGTATTTGTTTGTTTGGCCACTAAAGCGGTCCACCTGGAGGTGGTTAGTGCCCTCACCACAGAAGCCTTTGTAGCCACGTTGAATCGTTTTGTGTCTCGCCGCGGAATGCCGTCGTTAATCAGGTCCGATTGTGGAACCAATTTCAAGGGCACCGATAGGTATTTAAAGGAAGTTTGTGAATTTTTGGATAGGAATAATTTTGAGATCGGATCCACACTCTCTCGCAGAGGGGTACGATGGCAGTACTCCCCGCCATCCTGCCCCCACTGGGGAGGGATTTTTGAAGCAACTGTAAAGGCCGCTAAAACTCACCTTCGTCGCGTTATTGGGGAGACGGTCCTCACGTTTGAGGAACTCGCGACCGTATTTTGTAAGGTTGAGGCGGTCCTCAACTCGCGTCCGTTGTGTCCGTTGTCTTCGGACGCGAATGATTTAGAGGCCCTTACGCCGGGCCATTTTTTGATTGGCAGACCGCTTAACGCCTTGCCGGAATATCCTTATTCCGAAGTGGCCTCCGGACGGCTCTCGCGATTTGAATTGCTCCAGCAGCTTACGCAGAGTTTTTGGCGCCGTTGGCATCTGGAGTATTTGCACATTTTGCAGCAACGCGTTAAGTGGTCGGATAGGACGACCCCACCCAAGACAGGAGACCTCGTGTTGGTAAAGGATCCAAACCTGCCGCCCCTCCGCTGGCGTTTAGGACGCATTGTTCAGCTTCATCCGGGGTCGGATGGTGTGCCCAGGTTTGCCGAGGTCCTGGTGGGGGACTCTGTTTTGAAGCGAGCGATCGCTACCCTCTCTCGCCTGCCCTTAGATTGAGTTGGCGGACAGTTTGCTACTGTCCGGGACGGGGGGATGTTCGCGCCGCGCTGCGAGCGGTGCGTTGTCATTGTCAAGGTCACGGGCGACACGCAATGCGCTCGGGCCGCGTGCAGACCAGTTGGCCGTAAGCAGCCGTGAGACAAGTTCGTGTGTTTCTGTAGCGACGTGCCGCGCAAGTTACCTACCCATATTGGGACCGAGATTTCGTTTTGCACCTACTAGGGCTCCGGTCGGGGTACGGACTTGTAACCCGTGTGTGTTCGCTTTGAAAAGCGCCGGGAAAGTTTTAGCTGCCTATTAGGGCATTGTGTAGTATAAGGGTGTTAGCTGTAAGAGTTTCCCATCGGGGGTTGTGTGGAGATCGTTTTGCCCGGCGCGCGCCGGCGAGACAACGTTCAGCCCCCCTGGATTACGGACACTATTTTCTAGTAAGGTAGGATTAGCTTAATTTACTTAATTTTGCATGAGAAACCTTCGTTTCAATAAACTGTGGAACACAGTAGATGTGGTCATCACAATTGTGCGTGATCATTATAAAAAAAAAATAGTAGGCTAAACTACTAGGTATATTCTGCCTATAGCCCGCTCCGTTCTACAAATCCCGCGGATAGCGCGCGAAAACAGCGAAGGGGCGCGAACGCTTTTTATTAGGGTAAAGCCTGTAAGGCGGATCCCACACTGCCTCCGGTTGCCGCACTACCGGACGGAGATGCGGCGTGATTGGTCATACACTGCGGGTTTTGTATGCACATCAAGATTCTACGAAGCAGGAAAAAATAGAATGGTTCGTTTTCGTCTTCTATTTAGGTAAATAAGTACCTAGGTATTTGCCCGACTGGAAATCGAACCCAAGACCTCGGAGAAAGACCTTGAAAACCAGTGCGTACTAAGTGTATCTAAAGTGCATTAAACACACTTGATAAAAGCCTATCATATACCTAGTTTGTCAACCGTCAGATAAAATAATAGTGGACGTTGAATCAAATCAGAATGTAATGCCATGTGGTAATGTGCCGCATTAATGCATTTCAATGGAGAGGGCTCGTAAAGCAGCCGCGCGCGGAGGAACAGCGAACAATACCAAAATGAATGAAAGGAACACACGATAAAACCAATGTTATTATAACGCTGACCCTAATGTCGCCATTGTTCAAACGAAATGAAGTCGTCGCGATCGTGATTCGCGACCGACCGTGTTCTGCTTGACACGGATTCTTTTCATAGCCGAAAGCGTTTTGTAGGTAGGTACTTACTTTAAATAAAAAGCTCATCATCGCATTGTTTTAAAAAGCGGTTTTGTAGATGAAAAGTGAAATCTAAATTATTTGCTTTAACTTTCTCTTAACTAAAGTACCTACCTACCTATTTAAAATACACTTACAAGCCGTAAGTAATATAACCTAACAAAAAAAAACATTAGGTACATTACAGTAACAAACAAAATCCTGCTTTTTGGTAAAACCAATAATAATTATTTAATAATAATAATTTATTTATTGATAGTACCTACCCATTACGTTACATTTACATTTTACATTTATTTACATGGTTTAAATTGTATGAATCAAAAGGGATGAGTCCCGACATTGAAATGTATGAATATTCAGTTAAATAAGGTATAAAAAATATATATATTTATACTGGAATGTCAAGAGAGAGAAAAATCATTTTTTTATATTAATTTTAGCGTGTGGTGTGGTGTGGTGTTTGTTTTTGAGTGTATTAAATGTTTAAAACAATATGGGTTATTAATAATAGGGTATTTTACTGTTGTTGAAATGTAGATATTTAATGATGACGTTAAAAAATATTGCAATTAAGAATACCAAATGTGAAAAAATAATTTGAATCTGTTCTTTTATTATAATAAAAGAATTATAGTCTGTTTGATTTTGACTATAGCTGTCTCTTTCTAAAACGAAATCTTCTATGGCGTGACTATGACGCTACTAACCCACTGACGTCACTAAGATAGCGTCCTGTCCTTGTCAAATTATAAAGTTTGAAGTCCTATATCTTTGAAAATATTCAAGATAATTCAAAATGAAAACTTGTTTTGTGTAGCTAATATTTCGAAAAACATTTTAAAGAAATAAAAAAAATCAGTAAAATACCGTATTGACAAGATTGTCGATCTCCGTGGCTGTGTGGTGTACGCATCGGTTTTCATGGTACCGCTAACTCTGTAGTTCCCGGGTTTAATTCCCGGCCGGGTAAATATTGAAAAATGAACTTTTCAATATTTTCTCGGGTCTCAGTGTATGTGGTAATACCTACCTACCCGTCGTTGTTACCAATTTCCATAACACTAGCGCTCAAGCTACTAAAGTTTATAACAATGTATGTGATTGTGTCCAATATTTATTATTATGAGTTTATGATTGTGTTTTACAATACTTGTGAACGTTATAGAAGCTACGCCATCAGTTCGATGAGGGAGACCTTGGAGTAGAACTGGCAAGAAACTTTTCAAGGGTTGTTTTTTTATTCCTGTTTTATTTCATACAGAGTCGTCAAATTGAAAAATGACCATAAGATAGTAATATACCTACATTAATCTATGATTACGGTCAGTTTCAATCACAATTATCTACACGATAATGATAAATACAGTAATTACCTATAACTATATAAAAATGCTGGATGCGGGCAGCGCAGGACCGATCGTTGTGGAGATCCTTGGGGGAGGCCTATGCCCAGCAGTGGGCGTCGTTCGGCTGACATGATGATGATGATGATATAAAAAAATATAAAATATGAAAAATCGAGCGGTCAGGCAGCAAATGAAATGAGTATAGTCACAGAATAGTTTTCTTATTCTAGGGTGTAGATGGTGCATAAGTGCCGGTGGTGGGTGGGCGGTGTACGTACCGGAAGGCGCCGGTGTAGCGGCGCGCGAAGGCCTGCGGCGGCGCGGCGCGGTCCAGCAGACGCGGCGTGGGCAGTGCCGGTGGTGGGTGGGCGGTGTACGTACCGGAAGGCGCCGGTGTAGCGGCGCGCGAAGGCCTGCGGCGGCGCGGCGCGGTCCAGCAGGCGCGGCGTGGGCAGTGCCGGTGGTGGGTGGGCGGTGTACGTACCGGAAGGCGCCGGTGTAGCGGCGCGCGAAGGCCTACGGCGGCGCGGCGCGGTCCAACAGACGCGGCGTGGGCAGTGCCGGTGGTGGGTGGGCGGTGTACGTACCGGAAGGCGCCGGTGTAGCGGCGCGCGAAGGCCTGCGGCGGCGCGGCGCGGTCGAGCAGGCGCGGCGTGGGCAGTGCCGGTGGTGGGTGGGCGGTGTACGTACCGGAAGGCGCCGGTGTAGCGGCGCGCGAAGGCCTGCGGCGGCGCGGCGCGGTCGAGCAGGCGCGGCGTGGGCAGTGCCGGTGGTGGGTGGGCGGTGTACGTACCGGAAGGCGCCGGTGTAGCGGCGCGCGAAGGCCTGCGGCGGCGCGGCGCGGTCGAGCAGGCGCGGCGTGGGCAGTGCCGGTGGTGGGTGGGCGGTGTACGTACCGGAAGGCGCCGGTGTAGCGGCGCGCGAAGGCCTGCGGCGGCGCGGCGCGGTCGAGCAGGCGCGGCGTGGGCAGTGCCGGTGGTGGGTGGGCGGTGTACGTACCGGAAGGCGCCGGTGTAGCGGCGCGCGAAGGCCTGCGGCGGCGCGGCGCGGTCGAGCAGGCGCGGCGTGGGCAGTGCCGGTGGTGGGTGGGCGGTGTACGTACCGGAAGGCGCCGGTGTAGCGGCGCGCGAAGGCCTGCGGCGGCGCGGCGCGGTCGAGCAGGCGCGGCGTGGGCAGTGCCGGTGGTGGGTGGGCGGTGTACGTACCGGAAGGCGCCGGTGTAGCGGCGCGCGAAGGCCTGCGGCGGCGCGGCGCGGTCGAGCAGGCGCGGCGTGGGCAGTGCCGGTGGTGGGTGGGCGGTGTACGTACCGGAAGGCGCCGGTGTAGCGGCGCGCGAAGGCCTGCGGCGGCGCGGCGCGGTCCAGCAGGCGCGGCGTGGGCGCCAGCGCGGCCGCCGCGCAGCACAGCCCCGCGCTACCCGCCGCGCCCACCTCCACGCGCCATCTGACCAACATACACCACTTTAGCACTAGCAAATATAGTTGCTTGGATGCCCAGCAGGGCGGGTTCGATTCAGCAGGTCTGGGATCGAGATTGGGTTACGAAATGGAGAAGGTAAAGCAGGGTACTCACCGAGCTGTGTAACACGTAACGTATCTGCTGCTGTATCAAGTGTGCTACGCACGAGCGCGCAGCCGCTCGCGCGTGGTTCGCAGTAAGTTCGCAATGACCCACCGAGTGGCGGTATCACTGCGAACACAAAGGCGGCTAGCACTGCGGCACTGCGGAGCTCGTAGCTGGATACGCGGTGACCGTGGATGAGCCGTACTCACTTGCAGGTTGATACAGTATCAGATCTATACGTTATTACGTGCTACAAGCTAGGTGAGTTGAGTACCCTGCTTAAGACATTGACTATTGATTCGATCGATCAATATAGTTCATAATAAGTGTTCTCGATTAATGTGTAATGTGTAGGTAGCACAAAACGGATGATAAAGGTCATAGCCCACTTATACCGCACCCCTCCAACACCGCTCCAACGCAACACCGCCCTAAACTTTTCTTTTCTTTTCTTTTCTTTTTCTTACTAACCTAATCTTAAGTTTTGTATAAGTACTTACAGATATTTGTTTGATATTTATTTTATTTTAAGGTATATATCTATGGGCCATTGAAACAGCCTGAAAATAAATGATTATGATTATGATATGATAAACGAAGGCGATAGCTAGCAGGCGCCCAGCAGTCCACGCGGCGACTGCTATTACCTCTATAGGTGCGCGGCGGCGGCCGCTAGCAGTCCGCGGCCGCGGACCGCGCGCTGTCCGCTATTTTATTTTGTTACTGTAAAATGCATCTACAGTGCACGATATCAAGTTCATATTTGGCTGCTCATACTTTGGTTGGGTGGGAGCGGTGCGGTCTAAGTGGGCTTTGACATTAAGACCTGTTACCTGACGGCGATCTCTTCGTCGGAGTCGTCGACGGGCGCGCCGTCGTCGTCCAGCCCGCGGAACGTCGGCCGCGAGCACAGCTCCTACGACAAGCAAACTTACTCATGTACGAGTCATTACATGTATTTATCTTCCTTTACCGTGGTACCATTAGACAGTACCATTGATGGTACGGTGGCAATTCTATTGTGCCGTGGTACCATCAATGGTACCTAGGAAATATTTTTTTGCCGTGGTACCATCAATGGTACCTTGGCAATATTTTTGTCGTGGTACCATCAAATAGTAGGTACCTTATCATGTAGCTTCCATCACCAGCTCATCACTATGAGATGATGACTACCAGATGCAAATACTTGACTTCAAAAATAAATGGAACGCATAAGGCTTGCCTAAATTAGAGAATTTCTCTCAATTTTCCTGGGATTTCATCTCCTGATCCTGACTTGGTGATAATAAGATCACGTCAGAAGTATAAACATACGAAAAAAATTTTTTTTTTAATATGATCCCTCTTTGATGAAAATTGTCTAAATACGCATTATTCAGGATAACTCCAGAACTTCTCGTCAGTTCTTGATAAAATTTGAATGGGACCACACGAGAAGTGTCACCTTTCAAATAAAAAAAGAATTATCCAAATCGGTTCAATAACTAAAAAGTTCTGAGGTAACACACATAAAAAATAAATAAAAAAGAATGCAGTCGAATGGATAACCTCTTCCTTTTTTTGAAGTCGGTTAAAAATGTGTGATGCTGTTTTTCTTGAGCTTTATTCCAATGGCTAACCGTAATAATTTCCAAACTTTTAGCAAAGAATACTATAGATACCTTTACTTATAGCTTGTCACCATGACCGCGGAGCACACGAGTTCACTGTGGGTTTGCAGGAACTCACTTCATTATGATGTAAACTTTGCGCTCTACTTAGACGTGTCTCAGTAAGGTCTCAGTACGCTAGCAGCTAGCCCACCAAACTAACCAACATGTAGAATGTTCAACGTCCAAAGTCACATAAATATAAAACGTAACTATATCAATAAAGAAATCGCAGAAAGGAACATTATAGTTGGCTTGACTTTACTGAGAGATTTCAACGCTTTTTGTAAAGAAATAAGCAGCTCCAGCGAGAGTTGGTCAGTTTTTTAAAGGATGATTTTGGCACAGAATATATATTAGTACCTGATTTTGGTGAGATTAACATTATTGTTTTGCTATTATTTAAAAAATACAAAATTGTTTTTATTCAATATTAAGCACTAACATAGGTGTCTGCTGAATGAGTGAATGTGTTCTACGCTACGTATGCCCGAAACACCTGACCTGTTCACTATCGCATGTAACTTTACGGAGCCACAAACACCGTTGTGGCCTAGTTGTGGTGAGTAGGTAACTAAGATTATTTGAAAGTCACCGTAATGATTTTGCAATATTATATCATCGTTTACTACAAATCTCTATGATGGGGATCATAAAAGTGATTAGATATCTATGGGTATATATCGGCTCCATTACCCGGAATGGCGGGTTGCGCCTGCGCACGCCGCCGTTTATGTTTATTATATTCAAATGTTCCGGCATTAGTGGCTTTCTCCGGCCTGTACCTACCTACTGTGGCTTACACCAACAATTAGCTCTATCCATACTATACTACACACAGCGTAAGAACTGGGAAATATATAGACTGTGTTAATATTATACTAATACTAATATTATAAATGTGAAAGTGTGTTTGTTTGTTTGTTTGTCCGTCTTTCACGTCAAAACGGAGCAGCGGATCGACGAGATTTTCGGTATGGCGATAATTTGAGAGCTGGAGAGTAACATAGGCTACTTTTTATTCAGGAAAATTTAAAAAAAAATATGGAAATTTTGTAAGTAAATAAAAATGGTAAATAAGAAAATTAAAATGGTAATAAGTTAAAATGTCGTACTTTACACAACTGTCATTTCCTACATAGCCGCTTCCAAAGAGTAGGTATGTCAAAGAGTAAGTAATCAGTGACGTTTTTGTCTCTTTGGATGACCTATTTTTAATAAGTGACATTGAAATATATGGCAGGCAGATTTTGGTGATACGAAGTTCATGTCCAATAAAATTTATATGGCAAAACAACGTCCGCTAGTTTACAATATTTCTATAAAGAGTGTGCAACGGTCTTTAA
This sequence comes from Crambus lathoniellus, assembly GCA_949710035.1. Taxonomy (NCBI): domain Eukaryota; kingdom Metazoa; phylum Arthropoda; class Insecta; order Lepidoptera; family Crambidae; genus Crambus; species Crambus lathoniellus. The sequence continues at coordinate 358,128 of OX453296.1, forward strand.
ATAGAAGGTCGTTGTGCACCGAAATGATAGGTAAGTATTAATTAATTTTCAAGGCTTTCGGGCGCTACTGTACTTGGAAAACGCAAATCGTAAAAGCGGATCGCGTCTAGGGTTACCATATCTCAGGATTTGACCTGAGATCTCAGGATTTTTGGACTCATCTCAGGATTGCGGCCGGATTTTGCAAAACTCATGAAATCTCAGGATTTTTAGAATTTCCAATAAAATACAAAAGAAATAGTAAAATAAATGCTTAGATTAAAAGATCTTTATAGATCTTTTAGAACAAACCAACTTCCTTTGGTAATAATTAATTAATAAGTACCAATTTATCTTAGAGATACATAACTTTTTAAGTAAGGTTTTTTCTTTAATTATTGATTTGTTGCGCAATGGAGATCAGGCCTATTCTCAGGACTCAGGTTTTTTTCATCTGGTAACCCTAAGCGCGTCATCGATGTGATGCGCCGGCGCCGACAAGGGCAGCCCGAACTGGGCCACGCACGGGCCACAGGCCACAGGCGAGTCAACAATGGCTCCCCCGCCGCCCTGCCGGCGTCAGTGTGAGCGAGTGACGGCAGGACGGAGTCACTGGTTCGCGAATACTGAGCGCTTTCTGCTCAAATATTGAAACGAGTAGAGAGCGCGTCCCGGAAACGGGTAATAGCTCGTTCGAATGCTGTTCACTGCATTCTGGTATTTCCATTAAGGCGCCGATTCCCTAAAATAGGGTATTTTAAATTATGGATTACTCGCAAATCACAAGTAAGTACTTAAAATTTGGAAAAAATATATGTTATTTTACAGTTATTTAATTAGTGCTTCCGGCCGTTTTTTTTCGATTGGTGATATTTTACTGTGTCAAATGAAATCCCAAACATCCGTCTAATACTAATTCAAATATCATATTACTTGCAGTATAATTGGTTTTAGTTAATGAAAAACATATGAAAATAATTGTCTTTGAATAGCCGAGGGATTCCGGCCGTCATAAATTAAACTTTCTTATTATTTAATTTTAAATTGAATTTTAAGTGATTTTTGATTCGCGGGGCGCTCGCGAGTTCACATTCACTGCCGGCTGCCGCTGGGTCCGCGCGAAGTGTATAGAGCGCGGCCGAGCAAGCGTTAGCGTGCCTATTTCGGTCGGGTTTCCTCGCCTTAAGTGGTGTGTTCGTTTCTGAATATAGCTGGAACGTATCGTTGTTAATCGGCGGCGGCGGGCCACTTGCTCGCTGAGCCGCCCGCACGCCGAATGCACTCGTCCATCATTCAGATTTTAACCTTATAGTTTCGCCATGCCCGTCTGTCCGTTTTCTAAAACCGCAAATCTATATATATAAAAATGAATCCCTATTTCCCTTGGTCACGGCATCACGCGTGAACGGCTGGACCGATTTGGCTAATTTTGGTCTTGAAATGTTCGTGGAAGTCCAAGGAAGGTTTTAGCGGTGAGAAAATAGGGGAAGGAGGGGTAAGTAGGGCTAGAGTATAAGTAGGCTAGGGGTAGAGTAGGGGTAGGGTAGCGTAGGGGTAGGAGTAGGGTAGGGTAGGGATAGGGTATGGGTAGGGGTAGGGGTAGGGGTAGGGTAGGGTAGGGGTAGGGTAGGGGTAGGGTAGGGGTAGGGTAGGGTAGGGGTAGGGTTGGGTAGGGGTAGGGGTAGGGGTAGGGTAGGGGTAGGGTAGGGGTAGGGTAGGGTAGGAGTAGAGTAGGAGTAGGGTAGGGTAGGGCTAGGGTAGGGGTGGGGCAGGGTAGGGGTAGGGTAGGGTGGAGTAGGGGGTAGGGCCACGGGAACGAAGTCGCGCTGGGTCAGCTAGTATAAAATAAATAAATAAATATTTTTCTTACAATCACACCTATTATCTAAGCCCGTAGTTAATTTCTTAAGAAACTGTGTCTACGTGAACTTGGTAACGGATAAATATATACTTAAATACTTTTTGTTTGTAAATACATAAGTACTTAATATACATAGAAAACACCCAGACCAAGACAAATAGACATGTTCATGCACACAAATATTTGTCTTGTACGGGAATCGAACCCGAGACCTCTGGCGCAAAAGGCAGGTAGTTTAACCCCTGCGCCAAATCGGTCGTCAATATATAACTATGTCATTCATACGAACACTATAAAAAACAAAGTTAATTTTATCTGGCGAAAAATGATACCTAGTTGTATTTTTGCTAGGTGTATGTAATCGATACGTTAAGTGGGTACGGAACCCTTCATTTGTGAGTCCGACTCGCACTTGGCCGATTTTTGAGTTTTCCAAGCCAAACTCGAGTTTGATTACAAGCGGCGCCCGAAGCGTTCCTCAATTATTGTAATTCGAGCGATTTATATTCCAGGGGAGCACCCGCGGCCGGGATGGCGGTGGCGTGCGCGACCCATATACCACGTTCCTGATAATTAAGGCGATACTCGGAAAAATTGTGCTGAAACGAGATAGCAATGAGAAAACGACGCGCGCGGGAGCAAGACCGATTTTGCAGATTAGGCAAAAAAAAACACAAAATCACTTCGTATTAAAAAACTATAGTGTTTTTTTTTAAATGCTTCTACACGATCCTAAATATTATTGGTGTCCACTAATTAAACCAATTTCCAATAGTATTTGTAACCCCATTTAAGAATAATCTTGAATTTTCGTATTTTTAGAGGTCTTTTCGAAAATAAAAAGTTGCGAGACAAAATCATAAAATCGTGTTTCTGAAACTATACGAATCTAGATAAAAGAATGAAGAAATATAGGTATATATTTTTATCAGATTTGTAACATCTCTAACCGTCCTGTAGTTTTATATCAAAAAGTCCATATTTTTCCGAGTAGCGCCTTAAGGCGATGATTCACGACCGAAATAGACACGCTAACGCTTGCTCGGCCGCGCGCGATATAATTCACGCGGACGCAGCGGCAGCCGGCAGTGAACTGTGAACTCGCGTCGCGAGCGCCCCGCGAATGGAAAATCACTTAAAATGCAATTAAAAATTAAACAATAAAACAAATTTACTTATGACGGCCGGAATCCCTCGGCTATTCAAAGACAATTATTTTCGTATATTTTTGTTAACTAAAACCAAGTATACTGCAAGTAATAGAATATTTGGATTACGATTAGACGGATGTTTGGGATTTTATTTGACACAGTAAAATATCACCAATCGAAAAAATACGGCCGGAAGCACTAGATAAATAACTGTAAAATAACATATATTATTTCTAAATTTTAAGTACTTGTGGTTTGCGAGTTATCCATAATTTAAAATACCCTATTTTCGGGAATCGGCGCCTTAAGGTGGTTCCGAATGCCGGCACGCTCACTACAATGTACCTACTTACTTCTATATTTTATTTAAACTTTCAGCTTAGTATATTTTAAGCAAATGATGTACTTATTTCAGCTTTCCATGGTACCTATATAGCTCCCGTAGGTGTATTAATTCTTATCTTAAATTATAGTGTTATGCTGTCGTAGAGCTCTAGGTAAGTATCTCAGTGCAATGCCATGGCATGAGTTAAATATTATATTACAACGTTCCTAGCCTAGCCCTATCTCACTTGGCGGCTTGCCGTCGCCGTCGAAGGCCAAGTAAATTCTGCTGCCATGGCGTGCCAATGAGATAGAGCCTTATACTCATTAAATGAGGTTAATTTTACTCATAACAGGGAGCAACGGAAAACTAGTCAGACACGATAGATAATTATGTCGGCAAGGAGCCAGAACGCGTTGATGTCTTCTGTCAGCCATCGGATCGGACACACATGGGTGTACAAGCGGCGACAAATTCGGTGGACCACCTCTTAGGTAAGTAGGGCAAAAGTACCCTTTGTGGCCACTTTAAGGATTTTTTGACTTTTAAGCACTAAGTACTAAATGGTAATGACGACCGATTTGCCGCAGGGGTAGGCTACCCACCTTCTGCGCCAGTGGTCTCGGGTTCGATTCCCGAACAAGACAAATATTTGTGTGCATGAACATGTCTATTTGTCTTGGTCTGGGTGTAAACTATGTATATTAAGTATGTATTTACAAACAAAAAGTATTTAAGTATATATTTATCCGTTATCAAGTTTTCCATGATACAGTTTCTTAATAAAATTAACATGGGCTTAGATAATTGGTGTGAATGTAAGAAGTTATTTATTTATTTATTTATTTATTTATTTATTATTTAATGGTCTTAGGTATTTAAGACACAAATTATATCTTAAATTATAGGTAAGTAATTTATCTACCTTTAAAGAGTACATACTTCAAATTTAAAAAAGTGAAATAGTTTTTTGTATTTAACACAAAATGTGTGAGAGGTGCCAAATGTACCGGTTTTGACCACTTATTGATACTTAGTTAAACTTTTGTAAGTATTGCGAAAAATCAAAACCAAACCCAGGTTAAATCAATTTATTCTAATGCGCCAGAAAACAATCAATTGCAAAATAACAATTTAATTGTAAAAAATAAAAGTTTTTAAAGTATTTCATCCAAAACAAATTTCTTAAAATTTTCATACAAAACATTCTAAAACAGAAAATGAAATTTATTGAAAAAAAATCGTATGACATAAAAAAATTCTAACGGTTGTTATCATTAGCTTAAAATACCTAATTTTAATTGCCTTTAGCAAAAATAGCGAAAAGTAGTTTAGAAAACTTTTAGAGCAAAAAGTGGCCAAAACCAGTACAGTGGCCAAAACCGGGGCTTCTGCCCTACCTACTTCTTTTCGTGTGGCTTACGTCTCACCATTTACTTGCAGTCCCTCTCCCTAATTGTGTATGTAACTAGGATTAGTTTAATGCATAAACAATAGGTAAATAGTAAAAGGGTCTGCTGGCGATATTCTAACATAGCCAAAGGAAAAGAAATGAGAAGGTGGTTCACCGGATTTAGATAAGCAACTCATTAACTGTTTGGAGTGTATATGATGTCCTGCGTAATAGCAGGCGTCCGTCACTCGCTCAAGAACCCAAGATAAATACCAATTCAATACAAACAATTTACAGCGATATGCGATAGAAGGAGATGCAACGAGTGGCCGTTCGTAATTGGCACTGTACAAGCTGAATTCAACTTTATTGCGTTATAGTTAGAGTTGCTATTTATTTAAATGGCTTAGCGGAGTGCAGTATCTGTTACGTAGTAACTATTTAGTAATTTTAGTTATCTGTGGCAGTAGCCGAGTGATTGATTGACGCGCACCTTGCGCTACTGTGCCGTTTGCGACGCGGACGTCTAGCGAAACAATGATGGAGAAATTAGCGTCTATGCAAATGAGTTCACAATAAACTTAACTTGGTAAATACATGTAACAGTGACAAAGTAGCTTTACCGACGCTCCGAGGCTCGGGGTTCCGGAGTCCTTAGGTATAACGACGCCAGCGCATCGCATTTACTGTGACCTTCTAAAGAAAATGATGCTTAAAGCAATGGAATGTTACGCAACTGTGATGCCTACTAAGGCCGGTATTCTAGAACGACACTCAAGTAGAGGGCGATATCTTCTTAAGTATAGTTAGCAAGGGATGAATGTATTCGTTGCATGTATTTGCATCCCTTTCTAATTGTAGGTAGGTACTTGAGAAGAGATCTCCACTTGAGTGTCGTTCTAGAATACGGACCTAAATCACGTAAACACATTACAAAATTCAGTTATGTTAATAAACCTCTCCGGTATTTCACCAGACAGGCTATATCGAATATCCGTTCTTGCTTCATAATATCGATAGGAATACAATAAATTATTAGACGATAGAAAGGTTTCGACAAGAAATTTCGACAAAAAAATTTTGACGACCGATTTGGCGCAGGGGTAGGCTACCCACCTTCTGCGCCAGAGGTCTCGGGTTCGATTCCTGAACAAGACAAATATTTGTGTGCATGAGCATGTGTATTTGTCTTGGTCTGGGTGTTTACTATGTAAATTAAGTATGTATTTACAAAAAAGAAGTATTTAAGTATATATCTATCCGTTATCAAGTTTTCCATAATACAGTTTCATAATGAAATTAACATTGGCTTAGATAATTGGTGTTGTTCGGAAAAGATCGACGTTTCTGAACGCAACTCTAATGTCACGTCAAATTGACATTAGCTGTCACTTGAAGTTGACAGGGACACTTGATTGGAATTCTTCTTGGGAAAATGTCGGAATAATTTTGCTGAATTTGTTAAAAATCGCTCGCGTTGAATGTGCCTAGCATATCGAGTTTGAATACATCTTAAATTATCTATGTGATCCCGTTTTGTACGACCAAGGTTTTGATGCCATCTCTGGAGTGGCCGGTCGCGGATGCTTTGAAAGATAACCTTTTCTACCACACGCGCTTGTTGTCGAGACACTATATCGTAATAAAAAAAGCTCCCACGTGTGTGTCTTTGTGTATCTATTGTTGAAACGCCCGGTGTCTTGTGAACGCTGTTATTTGTGTTATGAGTGAGGTGACTAATTGGTAAGGTCTGCAGAAGAAGACGGAGCCACAGGGGGGGCCCCCCTTACACCACTTCTGCCTTGGAGACGGTCGACCCACAGACCCGTATGTAACCTTACCTTACTTAAAAGTCTCTCCGCTGTGTATCGCAGTCCTATTGTTCAGTTACATCCCGGCTGAAACCAAGATTTGTCCGGAGTCTATACTCATGATAGCCTTCCACTGCGCCAATGCTGACTCCGCGGTCTAGGCAGGGGTGTACTGAACATTTTTTGGTAGCCAAGAGCGTAGCTTGAAGGCCTGAGAGGCCCACGCCAAAACTTTGTATTAATCAGTGCCGTTTGATGACCCAGTCTGGTCCGGACTAGATTAATTTGTACTTGTAAATGGTAATTAACTTGCATTTGAAAAGTAAAGGGCATTCCTTTGTTATTGGTTCCATGTCTTGTAATTAATTGTCATGTATTGAAGTTCCAAAATGTAAACAGATACCTTTCTTTGTTCATAATAATTATTATTTAGTTTTGTCAGCAAACTTGAGTTGTGAATATTGACAAGTTTGTTGCTAAAATAATAGCTAATAAAAGGTCAGCTAATAAGTTTGCACTCAATACTTAGTGAAACTTAAATGATTTGGGACATTGTTTACACATTGAAACTCATTGAAACTTGTGCTTTGAAATAATTGAAATTAACTTGTTGTTGTGTAACAGTATGTTGTGTTGATATCCAAGTGAATTTCAATAGTCAGTGAGTTTTGTTGTTTTCTGATAACCTCCAGATATTTAAGAGTTTGTGTCATTATAAATACTTTGTTGTTGTAATATTGGAATTTTGTGGTTAGTAATAACCTCCAAATATTGGAGATTTTGTGTTATAGTGAATATTTTGAATTTGTTGTTTTTGTTGATAAATTTGTGACGTTACAATGACGGCCTCCTCTGCTAAAGCCAAAATACGTTCTGAGTTACGGTGGTTGGCTTCTGCGGTCGCGTTGTTGGATCGACCGGATAGAACGGAGGCCTTGTTGAACAGATACGTAGATCTGCCCATACGTTTGGCTGTTGTTGATGAGCAGTATGCCTTATTTTTGGAAAGGACTGTTGAGGCCGAGGTGGAAATGCGACAAGAAGTCGGTTTGGATGTGGACCAGTGTTATGATTTTGCGGACAGAATTACCCAGGTAGCTCGACCTTTGCAAGTGGCAAGAGAGAATGAACCGAGCCCGTCCCCGGTCACATCTAAAAGTATGCCCCCTCTCTTTGCTAGATTGGCCCCCTTAGACTTAAGGCGCTTTGCTGGTCGTCTAGAGGACTGGGAGGGCTTTATTAATATTTTTGATAGTCTTGTACATGCCCGGGACGATTTGACCCAGGGCCAGAAGTTAGCTTATTTGTTATCCGTGTTGGAAGGGGAGGCCCTTGAATCGGTTCAACATTTGGCCCCCTCGGATGAAAACTACCCTATTGCTAGGGATTTGATTGCCCGTCGGTACCAGAACGTACGACGTCTGGCGGACAACCATGTTGCCGCCATTTTGAATTTACCCCGCGTTGCCAGCGTGATGCACTTGAGAGTGGCTTTGTTAAATCCGCTGTTGGTGGCATACAACGCATTAAAAAACTTAAAACTCCCAGTGGAGCAGTGGTCGTTTTTGTTACTGCACATTGTCCTGGGAAAGTTGCCGGACTCTGTTAAGGTCCGTTTTGAGCAGCAGTATGGTGGGGATAGTGCGACTTATCTGCCACCCTTCTCGGACCTCTTGACGTTCCTGGAAGGAGAAAGTAGACTGGCAGATAATTCCTCTCTGGCCGGTCCTATGGGACCCGAACGACCTGTGCCACAGAGTAGATCCCCCACCGGACCCCCCCGTAGGGGGCGTATGGTCCCTCGCGCGCCCGGCCGCTATGCCGCCGTCCAGGAGACCGCCCGCTGCTTGTACTGTCGGGAACCGGGTCACAGCACGATCCGTTGTGATAAGTTCCTCGACCAGCGCGTCCAAGGCCGTCGAGCGATCGCGCGACAACGGACATGGTGCTACTCGTGCTTGGGCCTGCACATGCAGCGCGAATGTACCCAAGCGCACCCATGCCGCTTTTGTCAGGGCAACCACCATCCCCTCCTCTGCATGAACAGCCCAGAGGGCGGCGGAGCGCCGCAGCGCGTCGCTGCAGGATCACCGCGTATGGGTGGGGGTCTCGGACCCCCCGCGGTGTTTGCATCCCGCAGCAGTTCTAGTGGCCACCAGAGTGGCCCCAGACGCTCTCCGCCACGTTTGGACCCTCAAACGGGCGGGGGTCCCAGGGACCCCCCAATGGGAAACCGATCCCCAAGGATGGGGATGAGTAATGCGAGCGTTGCCGGAGGTCGTAGAGGCCCCCCGCGACGTTTTGAGCCTCGCACGGGCGGGGGTCCCACGGACCCCCCCATGGGAAATCGGTCCCCAACTAGGGGGTTCGATTTTGCGAGCGATGCGGGAGGTCGTAGAAGCCCCCCGCGACGTTTTGAGCCTCGCACGGGCGGGGGTCCCCGGGACCCCCCTTCTGAAAATCGGTCACCGTGCCCCCGCGACTATGGGGCGACGTACACGGTGGATGCTAGGCACCGATTCTCGCCGCCGCTCGCCGAATACCCGCGTTTGGAGCGGCGCCCGCCCCGTCTTCAAGGGGCCGGGAGATATAACCCGCCTGATACCGGGCGATTTGGACGTAGGCAGTATGTGGGAGAATGGGACCCACTGGATCGCTATGAGCGACCCCCTTACCATGGGGGGACGTCTGGGGACCCCACATACTAGCAATCAACGTGTTTACGGTCGATTGTAGCCACCCCTCCAGAGACCGTTTTGTTGCCCACGGCCTCTGTGCTTGTCAGGGGATTGAATGGCGACCTTGTGGAAGTTCGCGCCTTGTTGGATTCCGGTGCTCAGGGGTGTGTTGTGTCATCTTGGTTAGTTAGGCGGTTGGGCCTCAAGGTGCACCCCCACACGGAAGGCGTGAGAGGTGTTGGCGATGTGAAAGTCCCCGGGTTGTTAGGGCATGTTGACTTCACATTTACATCACGTAATAAGTCCACGCCAGGCATTGAGACCTCGGCGATTGTGTTGGACACAGTTGTTGGCCGTCAACCTTCAGTTGACTTGGGACCGAGTATGTTGTCTTTGGTGTCTGATTCCCCACTCGCCGATCCAAATTTCTTCCGCCCAGGCCCGATTGATGCTCTCCTTGGAGCCGATGTCCTGGGGCGAGTTTTGTTGACGGGGAAGCGAGTTTTGCAGCCAGATGGCTTGGTAGCTCTGCAGACGACACTCGGTACAGTTGTGATGGGCCCTGCTCGCCGCGTTTTGGATTCCCTTGATGAGGATCGCGGTCTTGTTTTTAATGTGTCTCTCTCCGAAGTGGTGCAGAAGTTTTGGGAGGTTGAGGAACCTCCACCAGCCCCGCGGGTTGACCCAGTAGCGGATGAATGCGAGTTGTATTACCAGAATAACACTGGTCGCCTCCGCTCTGGTCGTTTGATCACCCGTCTCCCCTTTCGTGCCGGCCGACCTCCTCTGGGCGAATCCCGACCGCTAGCGGAACGTAGGCTAGTGGCGATGGAGCGTCGCATGAGCAAGGATCCGGTCTTCCGCCAGAAGTATGTTGAATTCATGCGGGAGTATGAGGAGTTAGGGCACATGTCCGTGAGCGATTTGGATTGGCGCTCCGTTGAGCACTTCTTTTTGCCGCACCACGCCGTTTTGAAATCCGGAAAGATTCGGGTGGTCTTTGACGGTTCGGCTCCCACCTCTACTGGAGCGTCCTTGAACCAGTGTCTGCATGTAGGTCCCAAGCTGCACACGGAGATCTCAGACATTTTGACCAACTTCCGGCGGCACCAAATTGTATTTATGACTGACATCCGGATGATGTTCAGACAAACGGTCATCCATCCAGAGGATAGGAGGTACCAATTGATTTTGTGGAGAGAGAGTCCTAGGGACCCCTTGTTGATTTATGAATTGAATACGAATACGTACGGTTTGGCTTCGAGCCCGTTTGTTGCGATTCGTTCTTTGTTGGAGTTGGCCGAGAAGGAGCGCTTGAGATACCCTCGCGCCTCCGCCATTTTGGCCAGTGACGTCTATGTGGATGACATTTGCACGGGCGCCTCATCTGTCTCAGAGGCGATTGTCCTGCGAGACGAACTCACCGCCCTTTTGAAGTCGGGAGGTTACGAGTTGAGGAAATGGATATCCAACTCGCCTGATGTACTGGTAGGTTTGCCCGAAGAGCACCAGCAGGACCCCCACCTATTCGAAAATGTTGATAATCCCCATGTGGTGACCGTCCTTGGCGTACAGTACAAACCGGTCTCTGACACTTTCACGTATTGTGTGGATTTACGACCACCGAAAGTCTGGACCAAGCGTTTAGTATTGTCTACTGTCGCACGTACCTTTGACCCCAATGGGTGGATTTGCCCCGTGCTGTTTATGGCCAAGTGTTTCTTGCAACGGTTATGGGCTTCGGGTGTGTCGTGGGATGAACCCCTCTCGGACGAGTTACTCCGAGATTGGTCGAGCTTCGTTTCATCCCTCCCCGAGATTAATGAAGTGCATTTGCCGAGGCTATTCCTCCCTTCTGAAAATTGTAAAGTTACTCTTCACGGCTTTTCCGATGCCTCCGAACGTGGATTTGCTGCGGCCGTGTACCTCCGCACCGTTACTGTTGACGGAGTTGTTGCTGTGCATCTGGTGATAGCGAAAAGCAAAGTCGCTCCCCTTCGGACTCGTCATACGATCCCGAGGTTGGAATTGTGTGGAGCTGCCCTCCTAATGCGTTTGTTGAACCACGTATGGCTCACATTAGGTCGATCTATTAAGATACAAGAGGTTTATGCTTGGACGGACAGTCAGGTCGTCCTTTGTTGGTTGAAGGCTCCGGCGCACACCTTGGACGTGTTTGTGGCCAATCGAGTGTCGCAGATTTGTAATTCCGACATCGAGTTGATTTGGAGACACGTGCCGGGAACCATGAATCCCGCGGATTGTGCGTCTAGGGGTTGTGCAGCCCCAACCCTAATTAACCACCCCCTCTGGTGGGGCCCACAGTGGTTGATGCGGCCTGAGTCGGAGTGGCCGCCCTCTCCAGCGTTGTCGAACGTAGCCGTTCCTGATATGCGGGCATGCGTCCTGGAGACTAACCCCGCCGGGGAAAAGGATTTGTTGTTGGATCGGTACAGCTCCTTACAGAAGCTGCTTGGTGTTACCGCTTGGATCAGACGTTTTGCGTACAATTGCAGAAACCCACGCGCGAGGCGTGATTCGTCGGTTCTCACTCCGGACGAGCGTAGGGACGCGCTCTTGTTTTGGGTCCGGAGAGTACAAGCTGATAGTTTTGAGTCCGAGATTGAAATTTTGCGTTTAGGCCGTCGCAAGTTGAAGGGCGCGGTATCGCGATTAAATCCCTTCCTGGACGAGAGTGGGCTTTTGCGAGTCGGCGGAAGACTTCGAAATGCGAACCTGCCGTATGGAGCTCGTCACCCCCTTTTGTTACCTAAAGCCGGACATTTGACTCAACTGATAATAACAGATCGCCATGTGAATGCACAACATGCTGGCTGTAATGCTTTGTTGGCCATTTTGCAGCGTGAATTTTGGATTTTGTCTGCTCGTCGAGCCATTCGCACTGTGGTTTTCCGTTGCCTGCCTTGTTATCGATTGAAGGCCGCGACCATGCAGCCCCAGATGGGTGATTTGCCTGCTGATCGCGTCACGGAATGTAGAGCTTTTGCCGGAGTCGCCACCGACTTCGCCGGTCCCTTTACTGTAAAGGCTTCGAGACTGCGTAATGCTAAAACCTATAAGGCGTACTTGTGCGTGTTTGTGTGTTTGTCCACCAAGGCTGTCCATTTGGAAATTGTCTCGGAATTGTCTACCGAAGCCTTTGTCGCCGCCTTGAGCAGATTTGTTTCCCGTAGAGGACTGCCGTCATTGATACGTTCCGATTGTGGTACTAATTATAAGGGAACGTGTAATTATCTTAAGGAAGTAGTTAAGTTTTTTGTTGATAATAAAATAGACATTGGAACCACCCTCTCCCGGCGTGGGATAATCTGGAAGTTTAGCCCTCCAGCTTGTCCGACCTGGGGAGGAATTTTTGAAGCTTGTGTAAAGGCTGCCAAGACACACTTGCGTCGCGTGATTGGAGAAACTATTCTCACGTTTGAGGAACTTGATACGGTATTCGGAAAAGATCGACGTTTCTGAACGCAACTCTAATGTCACGTCAAATTGACATTAGCTGTCACTTGAAGTTGACAGGGACACTTGATTGGAATTCTTCTTGGGAAAATGTCGGAATAATTTTGCTGAATTTGTTAAAAATCGCTCGCGTTGAATGTGCCTAGCATATCGAGTTTGAATACATCTTAAATTATCTATGTGATCCCGTTTTGTACGACCAAGGTTTTGATGCCATCTCTGGAGTGGCCGGTCGCGGATGCTTTGAAAGATAACCTTTTCTACCACACGCGCTTGTTGTCGAGACACTATATCGTAATAAAAAAAGCTCCCACGTGTGTGTCTTTGTGTATCTATTGTTGAAACGCCCGGTGTCTTGTGAACGCTGTTATTTGTGTTATGAGTGAGGTGACTAATTGGTAAGGTCTGCAGAAGAAGACGGAGCCACAGGGGGGGCCCCCCTTACACCACTTCTGCCTTGGAGACGGTCGACCCACAGACCCGTATGTAACCTTACCTTACTTAAAAGTCTCTCCGCTGTGTATCGCAGTCCTATTGTTCAGTTACATCCCGGCTGAAACCAAGATTTGTCCGGAGTCTATACTCATGATAGCCTTCCACTGCGCCAATGCTGACTCCGCGGTCTAGGCAGGGGTGTACTGAACAGGTGTGATTGTAAGAAGTTATTTATTTTTATTTTATTTAATATAATTACGGTCGCTTCGAGTGATTGGTATTTCAATCAACAATATGTTACGATATAGACACGAGTGGCACAATATAGGCTGCCAGTAGGGTTGCCATCTCCAAACTTTGAAACCCAGTATTTGAAAGTAGAAATACCAGGACACTTCGGTTTAAAGCCAGGACTATATACCTACATATAAGCAGGGTCATACAAGCAAAAACCCAGGACGATACTTAGGACAGCCCAGGACACCCCAAAAACCAGGACATGTCCTGGGAAAACAGGACGGATGGCAACCCTAGCTGCCAGCGACGTTGCGTCTTGTTAGCTCAGGTGTTGCCCGAGGACGCGCCCGCGCCGTAACTACTAGATTTATGGTCAAGCTAGTAGTTACGGCAGGCCTGTCTCACTTCCATACAAGCGGCGCAAAATGCCCGAGATATTTACCTACTATTCTGGAAAACAACCTAATTTCAACCTTTTGCATTGCGTAGGTATATTGCGTATTTTATATCCATAAAAAGTTCTGATTTAGTTCATGAGCCTTCATCTAGTAGGTACACTCGACAGCACATCAGGTTAAACAGTTGAACTGCGATAACAGCTTTTATTACGTAGGGCATAAAGGCGGTCTCAAGGTCAACATGGTATAGTCTGATGTGCCGCCGTGTGTACTATTGTTGATCTAAGAGGAAACATGCATCCTTTTCGTGAAATTCTAATCGAAAAGTAAGGACTTAAAACCATTGTCAGTTATCAAAAATTATTACAAGACACAGACAAGTATTGTGGTCAACGCTGGTATCACAGCTGTCTGGAGATCCGCACCGGCCGGCCGCACCCGGAAGATAATAAAAGTAGGGCCAGTTTGCGTCCCTTGTGCATTGTGCAACGATGTTCTAGCGCCTCACGCGTGTCTGCGGTCCGGGAGCGGCCCATACCATACCAGTACATGTACAATGAAACCAGTCTAAAACAGTGTAACATACTCACATAGGGTCGAAGCCACAGCACGGGCGGCTGGCGGCGCCGGGCGGGCAGCGCGCGCGCCAAAGGAAACGAGGGGTCCTCCCACCGCGCGTCCATACTGCCCGGGCCTGTGAGACCAGTCTAAAACAGTGTAACATACTCACATAGGGTCGCAGCCACAGCACGGGCGGCTGGCGGCGCCGGGCGGGCAGCGCGCGCGCCAAAGGGAACGAGGGGTCCTCCCACCGCGCGTCCATACTGCCCGGGCCTGTGAAACCAGTCTGAAACAGTGTAACATACTCACATAGGGTCGCAGCCACAGCACGGGCGGCTGGCGGCGCCGGGCGGGCAGCGCGCGCGCCTAAGGGAACGAGGGGTCCTCCCACCGCGCGTCCATACTGCCCGGGCCTGTGAGACCAGTCTAAAACAGTGTAACATACTCACATAGGGTCGCAGCCACAGCACGGGCGGCTGGCGGCGCCGGGCGGGCAGCGCGCGCGCCAAAGGGAACGAGGGGTCCTCAAAGAGCGCGCCCCCGCCTCCGCCCCGCGAGCCCTCCGACCCGCTCCAGTACCTGCTGATGTACCGACACTTTCAGCCTATTGCAGTGGCTTATGATGGACATGCGTGTTATTAAAGTTACAATCCGCTTCACGAAAGACCAGACTTCACGGATCACGCGGTTCGTCTTGCGCAGTAGCTATTTCTTGTAGGTAAACATTTTAAGAAATCGTCTACTGCGCAAGTCAAATCAGTATAGTGTCCCAGGTCTCATCTTTCGTGACGCGGATTGTAACTGCCTGCCTGCTGAATCAACAACCATCGAATTACCACCATTGAAGCAACTCAAGCAACATACAATATGGTCTAGCTACATAGGTTACCTAATTGGTTAAACTTCTTCTTGCATTTAGGTGATTCAATTAACGTAAAATTCTTAGAAATCCTACATTTTTTCAGTAGGTAACTGATTGAAAAATGGAAAATGAAGTATTTAGAAAAAATCGACCCGTCTCACAACCAGCTCCGATGGGACTCGAACCCACGACCTTTCGCTATCCGGGCGACTGCTCTAACCACTGAGCTACGGAGTCGTTACGAGAAGCGTCGAATTTATCAAATACATCTTACACGCTGTATAGCCAGCGTTAATTTCATCAATGTGAAGATATTACTACCCCCACACGCGAAAGAAATACCTTTCCAGATATTTGACAATCGCTAAAGAAGAAATTACTATGGCAAGTTATTTAAATTTTTACTTTTTTGCATTCACAATGCAATTTTTATGGTTGAAAAATGCAATGCAATGCAATTTTTTCTAAATACTTCATTTTCCATTTTTCAACCATAAAAATTGCATTGTGAAAGCAAAAAAGTAAAAATTTAAATAAGGTAACTGATTTGTGATAATTAAGTAGCTAATTGCGTTAGAAATTGGCAGGTCTACAAGTTTTCAGCATAACATAAAAGCATTCAATTCTATCGATATGATCCTTCCTGCCCCTACTTTCTTTAACCTTCGCACCACTTGTGACCTTTACACCAGCAGTTATCAGCTTTGATCACGAAATGGCTGAGCAATAAGTAGTTGACTAACTATAACCTAACTGTAACCTTACTATTATGTGAAGGTCACTTTTCAAATTTGACGACACTGTATAAGTTAAAACAGGGAGAAAAAAATAGCCCTTGGCGAGTTTCTTGCCGGTTCTTCTCGCTACAAGGTCTCCTGCCGTAAGATTTGCGAACCGATGGCGTAGCTTCATTGACGTTCATAAGTGTTGTTAAACAAACCTAAATTGAATAAACGATATTGAATTTTGAATTTTTAAAATTTTTATATTGAATTCCTCCAGGAATCGAAAGGCGTCAAGCTGTTGGCTCCAAATGTATTTGCGACTAGTACCTAGTTAACACCCGCCGATGTGCACTTGGTCAACGTGGTGGGTCGTGGCCCAGCCTCCTTATCCATCCATCATGTTCAGTACACCCCTGCCTATACCGCGGAGTCAGCTAGCGCAGTGGAAGCTGGTATTACTAATATAGACTCCGGACAAAAAACTAGGTTTCAGCCGGGATGTAACTGAACAATTGGACTGCGATACACAGCGGATAGAATTTGTGAAGTAAGGTGATTTTACATACGGGTCCGTGTGTCGAATGTCTCCAAGGCAGAAGTGGTGTAAGGGAGCGCGCGCGCCCCTGGGGTCCTTTCTTCGTCTTCTGCAGACCTTACCAACTCGTCACCTTACGCACAACACAAATAACACACAGGGTCCCAAGACACTGGGCAACAATACACCACGACACACGCGGGGGAGCCTTTTTTATTGCGATATATTGTCCCGACAACAAGCGCGTGTGGTAGAAAAGGTTATCTTTCAAAGCATCCGCGACCGGCCACTCCAGAGATGGCATCAAAACCTTGGTCGTACAAAACGGGATCACATAGATAATTTAAGATTTTATTCAAACTCGATATGCCAGGCACATTCAACGCGAGCGATTTTTAACAAATTCAGCAAAATTATTCCGACATTTTCCTAACAAGAATTTCAATCAAGTGTCACTGTCAACTTCAAGTGACAGCCAAATGTCAATTTGACGTGACATTAGAGCTGCGTTCAGAAACGTCGATCTTTTCCGAACACATCAGGAAGGTTTGTGCCCTAACAGTGGAGACATTAACATTACAAAGAACTATTGAAAAAAACAAATATTGAAGAAAAATGTTCCAATACTGAAGTATTGTTTTATTTTTCTTTAGTAGGCACCTTTATACTGTATGCCATTTAATAAAAATGTATGGAACAGCTGACTTTTCTTTCGCGATTTCAGATTTTGTCTCATCATATTTATAAGTTGTTTGTTTTCATGAGTAGAATAATCCCTAAAATTATCCGGGGTGATAAAAAATTACCGTGTATATTTCTTAAAACTACTATAGTAGATTGTACAACAAGTGCATAAAACGTACCATTTTACCCGAGACGTACATATCCACCCGAGCCGTAGGCGAGGATGGATAGTCAATTCGAGGGTAAAATGGGTTTTATGTACGAGTTATACACTCTGCTTTTCACTTCGAGTGTGAGGAAAATAAATAGCAATATTGCAAAAAAGAAAAAATAAAGACTTCGCCATATTGGCGGGAAGACTTTCTTTTTCATTTTTTTATACGTGGCATTGGCAGCACAGTGACTTTAGCATAGATCGTAGTCCTTAATGCTCTTGTAATACTTATTTCTCAGAAAACTCATTAATTTTGCCTAGTTTTATTAATTTAATAATTTAACATGGATTATGTACAAAATTTAAGAAACAGAATGAAATACGTTAGTTATTAATAAAGTTTATTTGACGAAGTTTAATTGCGTGTGTGACTGTTTACCTGACGACCTTTGTCTTAGAGTCTGAGACTTAGACGAAGATTTTACTTTATGCACTAGAGCATAAAAAGCGATTTTATGCAGCCTATACCCAACATAAACACGAACTTTACGAGCATGAGAAGTGAAAAGTATATTTTTTGCCCTTTTCCCTGGTATATAGGTACTATATTTAGAGCAAAAACTGTTGGCAGCCCTAGCTGTTGGTTGTTACCTGGAGAGAGTGGAGTGATGGTCGTCTCGCCGCAGCCCGCCCCCGCCATCTGCGCACAACAGGTAGATACAATTAAGCAAGGACTCCCGAAAATAGGGTAAGTATTTTAAATTATGGATTATTCGCAAATCACAAGTACTTAAGTACTAAAAATTTGGAAAAAATATCAATCAATCAATAAATGCTTTATTTGCACACAAAAGAAATACAGAAAGAAACAATCACAAAACAGAAGAGTATACAAAAGGCGGCCTTATTGCTAAACAGCAATTTCTTCCAGGCAACCTTCTTGGGTGAAAGAATAAATAATTACTTATATAAGGTCAGAGGGGAGTGGGTGCGCATTTAAGATATTTAATTATGTATTTATAAAATATTATATAAGTACGTAATTTAAAAGTATATAAATAATATATGTTATTTTACAGTCTTTTTACACAAGCTTTTTATTAACTTGCCATGTTAGTTAGTTAATTAGTGGGGGACAAATCTTGCAAGCTATATTACCCACTTCCCAGTGTCCGATGGAGCTGATATTTTGTATCAGGTTTGGTTCAGATGACAATACAATATTAAAGTACAGTCAGCAAAAAAACATGTCATAAAAATGAAATTTTTACTAAAATCTTAAGTATATCTAGTGACTCCGGTTAAATTGTCTATTAATTGTCTTATTACTTTACTTCATCAAATATAATTTCAAACATCCGTCTAATCGTAATCCAAATATCCTATTAGGTACTTGCATTATACTTGGTTTTAGTTAATGAAAAATATACGAAAATAATTGTCTTTGAATTATCATAAGTTTACAATTTTTATTATTTAATTTTTAATTGGTTTTTAAGTGATTTTCAATTCGCGGGGCGCTCGCGAGTTCACAGTTCACTGCCGGCTGCCGCTGCGTCCGCGTGTACTGTATCGCGCGCGGCCGAGCAAGCGTTAGCGTGCCTATTTCGGTCGGGAATCATCGCCTTAAAGGCTGCTGAACACGGGTAGAGTAAACGGTAGAGTAGAGTGGTATAGTGCTAACTATCCTACTAACTATACTAATGTAGACATCATTGGTAGAGTAGAGTAGGTACTGAAATTTGGTAGAGACAGAGAGTAGCTAGCACCGCGGCCATGCTACTCTACCGCTCTACTCTAGAGTAAACGGTAGAGTAGAGTGGTATAGTGCTAACTATCCTACTAACTATACTAATGTAGACATCATTGGTAGAGTAGAGTAGGTACTGAAATTTGGTAGAGACAGAGAGTAGCTAGCACCGCGGCCATGCTTCTCTACCGCTCTACTCTAGAGTAAACGGTAGAGTAGAGTGGTATAGTGCTAACTATCCTACTAACTATACTAATGTAGACATCATTGGTAGAGTAGAGTAGGTACTGAAATTTGGTAGAGACAGAGAGTAGCTAGCACCGCGGCCATGCTACTCTACCGCTCTACTCTAGAGTAAACGGTAGAGTAGAGTGGTATAGTGCTAACTATCCTACTAACTATACTAATGTAGACATCATTGGTAGAGTAGAGTAGGTACTGAAATTTGGTAGAGACAGAGAGTAGCTAGCACCGCGGCCATGCTACTCTACCGCTTAGAGTAAACGGTAGAGTAGAGTGGTATAGTGCTAACTATCCTACTAACTATACTAATGTAGACATCATTGGTAGAGTAGAGTAGGTACTGAAATTTCGTAGAGATAGAGAGTAGCTAGCACCGCGGCCATGCTACTCTACCGCTCTACTCTACTGCTTACCCTACCCGTGTACAGTAGCCTTTATATTATAAATGCGAAAGTTTGTGAGTGTGGGTGGATGTGTGGATGTTTATTAGTTTGTTACTCTTTCACGCAAAAACTACTAAACGGATCTGGATGAAATTTGCAACAGAGATAGACTATAGGCTGGAATAACCTGATTAGTGATAGTACCGTGACTGATGAGTCATATAAAAGCAACTGGTTGTGCCCTGGTTGTCTAAGCAAACAGCCTAAAAACGACAATACTAATATTCCCGCGCGTCCGTCGACACCTACCGGCTATGCCGACTTTACGTTTAACTCCGTTACCCGGCGTAAGGCGCAAACTAAACCTGATTCATTGTCAACAAAAACTAATACCTCTGATTATGTCTCGCGCACAGAAATAAAGGATATTATTCGAGACGAGTTACGAAGTGCAATGATGGAGTGTGTTGGTGACCTTAAGCGCAGTTTAAATACAAGCCTGAATGATGTACGTGAGCAAATAAAGTCATTTCATGACTCACTTAATTTCTTTAATGACCAGTTCGAAAGTCTTAGACAAGACATCTCATCCTGCACTCAGGCCTCTGCTAGGTACTTTAAAAAAGGAGAACGAACCGCTTCGCTTGGAAATTAATAGCCTTAATAATCGCCTCACCAACTTAGATCAAATGTCAAGAGCCGCTAACCTTGAGATCCAATGCGTGCCCGAACATAGGTCGGAAAACGTACTAAGCATCATTAAACAGTTATGTGACACTGTAAATTACTCGATAAACGTGAATGATGTAGCTTATTGTTCACGCATTGCTAAAAAAGATACCAATAGTACGCGACCCCGATCTATACTAGTTAAATTGTCACTCCAAGGCTACGAGATTGTTTATTGGCGGCTGTTATCCAATATAATAAAGTACATAAAGAACAGAAACTGAACAGCAGCGATCTTGGTATCGATGACAAGAAGTCACCTATCTACGTCATTGAAAATTTAACTACTGAGAACAAATCGCTGCATGCCGCTGCCCGGATCCGCGCTAAGGAATTAAAATACAAGTTCGTGTGGGTACGCGGTGGCCGGGTCTATGTACGCAAATCAGAGTCCACCGAAGCAATTTTTGTGCGTAACAATGAAACCTTAAAAAAAATAGTCTGATATAAAAAATTAGGTGTTATGTGAATAATCATGTGATGGTTTATATGTTTCAAAGTGATTTCTAACAATAAATTTTCAAATATATATTTTCAAAATGTCAGGGGATTAAATACAAAAACCTTAGACTTTTTCCACAATATCGTAACTAGTGATTACGATATCATTGTTTTGTGTGAAACGTGGCTAACTCATAGCGTAAAAGATTCAGAATTATTTGATGATAGATATTTAATATACAGGCGTGATCGTGAATCAAATACTTTTGACAGTGGCAAGTCGGGAGGTGGCACACTTATTGCAGTGTCTAAGCGCTTAACTTCATACAGATTACAGCATTATGAAAGTGATTGCGAGGATGTTTGGGTGAGTATTGAAATAATTTTAAACAATAAACGTCAACAATTGCTTGTATGTGGGGTATATCTACCTTCACCCTTAAAAACAAATATTTTGGAACATTTTATACTTAACACTAACAAAATTCTGAACCACAATCCTCACTCACTCACTCATACTTGGTGATTTTAATCAGAGTAGCATAAAGTGGTCTGGCACTCCGAACTTGCCACTGACACCCACATGCGATAACAATAACACCCTTAATACTTTACTACTAGATTTTTTGTCATTTAATGGCTTAGACCAATATAACCATGTTTTTAATAGAAATAACAAAATACTTGATTTGATTTTATGTACTTTGCCTATAAATAATGTTCAGTGTTGCATTTCACCTTTAATTAACGTTGATCAGTATCACCCTCCCTTGGAACTTAAATTGATGTGTTCTAGTAGTTCTACTGGTTTAGAATCCAACAAGAACCTTATATACAAGTTTCATAAGGGTGATTATATTAAAATCATTGATTATCTTGGTTCTGTAAATTGGGAAAACGAATTTCGTGACTGTTCGTCAGTGGATTCTATGGTAGAAAGGTTTTATACGATTATTCAATACACCATTAAATTGCATATACCACGATCCTCTCCTACCTCCAGTAGCCGCTATCCAGTCTGGTTCAATAAAGCTATTATACGTGTTTTAAACGAAAAATTAAAATATAGAATTAAGTATTCCAAATTCAAAAATCCTATGGATCTTCTTACATTTCGTATGCTCAAAGAGAGATCTCTTAATTTGATAAACAAAAGCTACAAACTCTATTTATCTGCCATTGAATCTACTCTTAAAAGTAACCCTAAAATATTTTGGTCCTTTCTTAAACAAAAAAATAAAAATGCAAATGGTTATCCGTCTTGCATGCATTACAAAAGTGTTTCTACTACTAAAGGTCCTGATGTTTGTAATCTCTTTGCTCAGCATTTTTCGTCTATATATGTGTCCAGTAATGTGCCTAACACAGATTCAAACAGAATTGTCAAAACAAGTGATAATTATACATCGAATGATTTACGTAAAATTGTTCTTACTGTAGATGATGTCAAGCTGGCACTCAAGCGCCTTGATAAAAAAAAGGGAGCTGGGTCTGACAATATACCGGCTATATTTGTTTTAAAATGTGCTGACGTATTGGCCTTGCCTCTTTCCTTAATATTTAATAGATCTTTAGCATCTGGAATTTTCCCTTCACTTTGGAAGGAGGCACGTATTGTTCCAGTTCACAAATCTGGAGACAAGTCAAACATTGAAAATTTCCGTCCCATTTCTATTCTCCCTATTTTTGGTAAGTTGTTTGAGACTTTGGTTTACCCTTTAATATTCTGGCATGTTAAACGCTTAATCATTCCACAACAGCATGGCTTCATGAAGGCCCGATCCACAACAACCAATTTGGTCAGCTTTGTGTCTAATATAGTAGACGCTGTAGATTCCCGAGACTCTGCTGACGTCATATATACGGATTTTAGCAAAGCTTTTGACCTAGTTAATATTAACATTCTTATTAAGAAATTAACTACTTTTGGCATATCAGGTGACTTGTTACTGTGGTGTAAATCATACCTATCCAATCGTAGTTCCAAAGTAGTTATAAATGGGTACGAATCTAGCGTATATATGACGTCATCAGGAGTTCCTCAGGGGTCACATTTAGGACCCCTATTTTTCATTTTATTTGTCAATGACATCCCGAGTTGCTTCTATCATTCCCAATGCTACTTATACGCAGACGATCTTAAAATTGTAAAGCATATCAAAAGTAATACGGACGTGCAGCTGCTACAACAAGATCTTGATAGATTTGTTACTTGGTGTAGTGATAATCGTTTGAAATTGAACGCTGACAAATGTTTCTTTATTCATTTTTCCAAAAAAATCAAACCGCATTTTTCTTCCTACTCCATTAATAATCAAAAGCTAAGGGAGGTCGATACAATCCGTGACCTGGGTGTTGTTATTGACAATAAGTTAATGTTTAATACCCATATAGGAAATATTGTCTCAAGGAGTTTTAGAGTACTTGAGTTTGTATTGCGTAATTGTAGGGAGTTTAGGAACGTTCAAACAAAAATTTGTGTGTATAACTGTCTCGTCAGATCGATAGTTGAATACTGCAGTTGTGTTTGGTCACCCCTTTACGAAATTCATAAAAACAGGATTGAGTCCATAAATAAAAGATTTCTTTGGCATTTAACTTTTCAATGTCGTATGGCAAAAGAGCTTGTTTCCTACAGTCAACGTTTAGACTATTTCAAAATTCAAAACTTAGAAAATCGAAGAAAAGCTACCGACTTAAAGTTCTTGTATAAGCTTGTAAACGGGCAGCTTGATTGCCCTGATTTATTATCTAACTAGCTTTCCGCCCGCGGCTTCGCCCGCGTGGACTACACGACGTTATCCCGCGGGAATGTGATATTTTCCGGGATAAAAAGTAGCCTATGTTCCTCTCCAGGCTACAAAGTATCTGAGTCCCAAATTTCAGCCCAATCCGTTCAGCCGTTGTGGCGTGATTGAGTAACAAACATACAAACATCCAAACATCTAAACATCTAAACATCCAAACATCTAAACATTCACATTTATAATATTAGTAGGATGTAAGATTCTATACTCCCTACAAACTGCCACGCCCTTCGAAATATAAGTTATTTAAACCGAAAACATTTAAAAGTAATTTGGGTCATTTCTCATCACGGTCCGGTTGCTCGAAGCTTGGTTAGGGTTAAATTATGGTTAAAGTAAAATTAACCGGCGGTCAAATTTAAAAAGCGTTGTTGAAGCAGCGGTTACTTTAACGAGCAGTCAAATTACAGATTTAACGGCGGTCAAAATAACCGACAGGGTGGGGGTGGTTTAAATTTTGCCATTAGTAATTAAGGGAAGGTTAATAAAATAGTACAGACAACACTTTTAACCCTAAAATAACAAATGTATTTTTCTTTTACCGATGTCAAAATTGACATCAGTTAAATTTTAACTTTTGTCAATTTTGACAAAAGTTAAATGTACGAGCAACCGGACCTTAATCGCATGCAATCTTACTATAATAAATTACCGAACAATTCTAATATCGACATATTTAGTAAATATGGAACTTTCGTTAATTCTATAACTCCCAAGATAGGGTGAAATATAGTTTTGGCCATATTGGTGTCTATGTGCTTTATGAACGTGCAGTTCATAAAGCACATAGACTTTACATGTTTTCATACGTATGTATATTTTTTTTTTTATTATTTTAGTTTAAAGATAAATTTGTAATTAGTTTGCATGTTCTGCTTAGTCCGTAAGTTGAATGCAATTTACACATGCCGTGGCAGCCTATAAATAAGACATCACTTAGAATTGTATCCCTTAGATAATATAAATAATAATGTTTAGTTTTAAGTGAATGAACTTGTTGGTTGTCCATAAATAAATAAATAAATAAATAAATAAATAAATAAATAAATAAATAAATAAATAAATAAATAAATAAATAAATAAATAAATAAATAAATAAATAAATAAATAAATAAATAAATAAATAAATAAATAAATAAATAAATAAATAAATAAATAAATAAATAAATAAATAAATAAATAAATAAATAAATAAATAAATAAATAAATAACTAAATAAATAAATAAATAAATAAATAAATAAATAAATAAATAAATAAATAAATAAATAAATAAATAAATAAATAAATAAATAACACTTAGGATACTTTTTATCCCGATATTCCCAAGGCAACGGGAACCACGCGGGTGAATCCGCTGGCGGCCGCTAGTTGACAATAATACTGCGCCTACAGTGTCGCTGAAATTTACGCAATTTTACAGCTGCGAGCGTCCCACGTAAGCAGGCGACCGCAGCCTTGAGTACGTTAGTAGGTACTATTATATATTTTGTGCCTTGAGCTAGCACCGAGTAGGTACCTACTACTCAAAACGTGAAGAAGGTATACAATACAATTACGTAAGTTTTGACGACCGATTTGGCGCAGGGGTAAACTACTTGCCTTCTGCGCCAGAGGTCTCGGGGTTCGATTCCCGAACAAGACAAATATTTGTGTGCATGAACATGTCTATTTGTCTTGGTCTGGGTGTTTTCTATGTATATTAAGTATGTATTTCCAAACAAAAAGTATATAACTTATTTAAATTTTTAGTTTTTTGCATTCACAATGCAATTTTTATTACTGAAAAATGGAAAATGAAGTATTTAGAAAAAATCGACCCGTCTCACAACTAGCTCCGATGGGACTCGAACCCACGACCTTTCGCTAACCGGGCGACTGCTCTAACCACTGAGCTACGGAGTCGTTACGAGAAGCGTGGGGGTAGTAAGTAATATCTCCACATTGATGAAATTAACGCTGACTATACAGCGCAGTAAGAAGTATTGGATAAATTCGACGCTTCTCGTAACGACTCCGTAGCTCAGTGGTTAGAGCAGTCGCCCGGAAAGCGAAAGGTCGTGGGTTCGAGTCCCATCGGAGCTAGTTGTGAGACGGGTCGATTTTTTCTAAATACTTCATTTTCCATTTTTCAGTAAAAAGTATATAAGTATAATATTTATCCGTTATCAAGTTCACGTAGACACAGTTTCTTAAGAAATTAACTACGGGCTTAGATAATTGGTGTGATTGTAAGAAAATATTTATTTATTTATATTTATATTACTTTAGTAGTGCTCCTACCTATTTAATTTTGAATGTAGGTAGGTAATGCAAGATTTTGGAAGATTGTTGCTGTCAGCACTCATATTGATTTGTTTCCGAAAACAGTAACGGACCAAAATCCCCTTACTCAACACAGGCATCACCACAGTATGTGCCTGTACAACTGTTACTGTGACCTTTAAGCCAGTAAACATTCAAGATTCAAGATTCAAGATTCAAGATTCAAGATTCAAGATTCAAGATTCAAGATTCAAGATTCAAGATTCAAGATTCAAGATTCAAGATTCAAGATTCAAGATTCAAATTTGTATATTCAATTTAGATTGTTATTTACAATACTTGTGAACGTCATAGAAGCTACGCCATCGGTTCGCAAACCCTACAGCGGGAGGCCTTGGAGAAGAACCGGCAAGAAACTCCAAGGGTTGTTTTTTTCTCCCTGTTTTATTTCATACAGAGTCGTCAAATTGAAAAATGACCTTAACATGGTATGACTAAGGTCAGTTTCCATCACAATTACACAATGGGTTATGATAAATACAGTTAAGTATAGGCGAACTAATGATCATAGCGGTGAACAATTTTCAATTACTTAGGAACTCTACTTAAAGCTTTAATATTAGTTAAAAACAAAAGACAATTCTACTAATATACTGCAAGTTGCGCCATACATGTTTCAAATGTAATTCTTAAAAAAATGAATAAAAACAAAAGAAAACACATTTTAAGGCGAGCAGATAAGAGCAGACCCATTCCCACTGACAGCACCCGTTCACGAGCATGACGCATGAACCAGCCATCGCTTCGCTCAACCATATTTTAGAGAACGTAACGACCCGCCTCACACGCCACCACCGTAGAAATGTTTAGACTGTGGTTAGACTTTAAAATAGCGTTCCTATTTATGTTCGCATGTTCTAGTCAACATTACAGGATTATGTGTGGTTGTAATGTGCTTCATTTCTAAAGGGAAAGTTCAAAAGCAATGTCCATCAGTTGCAACCATGAAGCTCGACTTAATACTGAGGTAACTGGAGATGGAGAGTGCAGTACGAAAAATTTTTTGTGACCACAAATTACACAGTGGCTGTCTTCCGTCTCACCTACAATTTAAAAAAAATACGTATGGTCACATGCATGAAGTTTGACTTAATACTCTGAGGTAACTGGAGCTCTCACCCTGAATAAAAAAGTGTCGCCAGCAAATTTGACATTTATGTATGTAGTGGCTGTCAGCTGTCTCATATGACCATACGGTTTTTTATTAAAGTGTAGGTGAGACGGAAGACAGCCACTGTGTTATTTGTGGTATTCAAAAAATTGTTCGTACTGCACTCTCCAGTTACCTCAGTATTAAGTCGAGCTTCATGGTCACATGAGACAACTGACAGCCACTACATACTAAATGTCAAATTTGCTGGTGTTCACTTTTTTACTCAGGGTGAGAACTTCAGTTAAGTACCTCAATATTAAGTCGAGCTTCATGGTTGCAACATTAGCCCCTTTTGTGTTCGCGTCCTCCTCTTGCCGTTGAGACAAGTGAAATACGAGTCTCGTACGTGTGTCGTGCGTGGGCCCACAGCGTAGCACATACACGTAACGTACACGGTCCACGGTCGTAAACGGTCACCGCGTATCCAGCTACGTGCTCCCGGATCCGCAGTGCTATAGTTTGCGCGTTACCGCTGTGCACCTCCTCGCCTACGCGCGCGTACCTAATGAGGTGCACAGCGGTAACGGGCAAACTATAGCCGCCTTTGTGTTCGCACTTCGCAGTGATACCGCCACTCGGCGGGTCACTGCGAGCCACTGACCTCTATAATACAAGTACGCTGGACTTCATACTATCTTCATATCAATTTCAAAATGAAGCCATTTGATTTTCGCCATTTTGGCGCTGAGAGCAGCGTGAGCGTCCATGGAACTAATAATAGAGTTGAAAACATAGCTCAAATTACACTTAAATTTAGTAAGGTATGAATAAAAACGTTTATTATAAATATAAAATATAGTATAAATTTATAAGCTTGAGACAAGCTTTTCAAACATTTTTAACAATGAAATTCACTTACTTGTGGAAGGTTATCCCGCTGGCTTTTTGATAGCCAGTTCTACAAAATACGCATACTCTCATGAAAATATGTTCAGATCACGTAGTACTTATACATAAAATACACAAAGTAAAGTCTTATTCCACGGTTTTCACGTAAAATATCAGGGAATTACTCAAAACAACGATCAGCCATTTGCAATTTTAGTACCCGAGACGCTCGAGCGGGGCGCTTTGAATCGGCACAAAAAACAACTGTCATTTCGTATACAACATTTAGTCCAGCGTACTTGTATTATAGAGGTCAGTGCTGCGAGCTAACTGCGCGCTCGCATCGCAGCGGGCTCGTGCGTACGTACTCACTTGCTTGATACAGTAGCAGATACGTTACGTGCTACACAGCTAGGTGAGTACCCTGCTTACGGAAGTGTTTCCCGAAGCGGCTGGTATGTATTAGCAAGCAGCACGCTCAGTATTCCGTCTCGGCGCCGGCGGCTGCGGGCGCGGGTGCTGCGTGCGACATCCTTGACACGTCAGCATTGCGTGACTCCACGACAGCGTACGTGCTAATCATAATTAGGCGTCTGTTTTTATGCTTTCATACCTTGAATTATGCATATTAAGGATGCGAAGCCATTGTCAGCCTTACGAGTTCTCGACGAAAAGTATAATGCAATATGGTGATGCTTGCTATCGTACGTGAGGTGCCATCGAGTACAAAAAACATAGTTACTCGTTAAATAACTTTCAGTAAAACGTTGTCTATTTTAGTCCACACAATGTCGTCGGATCGTTCACTACTGCCGCATACTTACCTACACTCTGCTACATAAAGAGTTCGAATTTAAGTCTACTACAGAATTACAGATTGTGAATGAACAGGTGAAAACGCGATGCGTTCAGTGTTTGAGAGTGAGAATACTTTTTGTTTTAGAACAAGGTCACGCTTCGCTCGCGGTGTGCCTAAGTATGGCGCACTCGCTGCGGCGACTAAAAGCCAGCGCGCACTTGTGATTTTTAGTCGACCGATAGTTTAGTCGGAATCGTAAGACGATCGTGATTTACCAACTGAATATTTTTATTCGTCAGTGCGCGCACTGACGAAGCCATTAAACTCTATACTGAATCCGAGAACGATCAAACTATCGCCCGATTAAAAATCACAAGTGCGCGTTGGCTCTAAAGCGATGATAACCGATAGCGGCGCAAGCGCAGCCGTGACCCGCGCGTGCTCGTGTTCTTGACACCGTTCCCTTTACGACAAATCTATTGTTTTGACAATACAAGTCTCATTACGTTTTGTTTCAGCGGCCGCAATGAAGCCTCTCCAAACATAGGTACGCAGTAAAGGCGGTGTTGCAATCACACACGGCAACGCGTGTTAATATGTGGCAGTGGGAGTAGGTACCAGCCCGCGGCAATTTATGGTTGTAACGAGATATAGGTATAAAGGGCTAGAAGTTTTGATTGCGTCACTTGCTACAAATGAGCTCAAAGAAAGCAATGTATGCTTAATTAGATGCTGAATTTAGCCAAGTGTTATAAGCCCTTAAGTTTTACTTCAAACCATTCGTCGTATTGCGTTGTCTAGCGACGAGTTCCCCGGCGGGCGGTATGAGCTCCCACGTTACGGAAACAACGAACTAGCATAGCAAAACTAATTAAGTAAATAGAAATAGAAATAGAAAATAGAAAATACTTTATTGTGTATGCCTATGATTGCACTAGATAATTGTCTGCTTGCGCCTCACCGCGGTCACTGCAAACTGGCGAAGTGGCGACCTATGACAAGATTCTATCCATGCTCATTCATTGGTAATGTCACCGAGACAATACACTGTGACAGCGACATCGGGTCTCGCGCCGTCGATGTCGGCATTGTTACAATGAGAGATTTTCTGCCAGCAAATAAAATAAAAAAAAGTTTATTTATTAGCTCGATAGATGGCGCTGAACAGACATGTATCTCATCTGATCTGACCTACACTTGTATTTCAAAGTTGTGCAAGAAGGTGCAAGGCCAAATAAAGTTGACGTTGACGGAAGAAAAAAAAAGTCAAATAATTCTATTCCTCTTGTTTTGCGTTGCAATACCATACCGGCCATACCGCGATTTGTAGATAAGCCTTTTCAGTCCAGCAAATGTTTTTTTCCTTCTGCAAGTGTTTTTTTTAAATTGACCGTCTTAACGTAGACTCCTTGCAGACCCATGTCTGATGAACGCCATCTGTTGAGTTTTTTGGAACTAACTTTTTTCTTTTTTAATCATCTGTCAGAAAATCCCTCATTACAATCCCCGCATCGCTGCGTCGGCAGATTGGCGGCGGCGACCGCTTCCGCGCCGCCACGCTCCGCTCATCGCTTAATTACCACCGACCACTACTTAGGGACAATCTCGTGGTTTAATCACCATCTCAACATATCACGTTATATTCCTAGAATTAACGGAACGCTCGAGCGGCAAATTGGTAGCGGGGCGTGTGTTGCATATGAAGCGGCTTATTATATCAAAAGTTACGGCGATTAAGACGCGCGCGCGGTGCATTATAAATAAAATATTATTCTGTGGTGCAGTCGAACGGGACGCGCCACGCAGAGGAATGCGCCGCCGACCACGCCTGACACACTTCATAACATCAACACTGACTATTATTTGAAGTTTAAAATTTGATACGGTAATAGATGAATCTCTAGCGGAAACAAATAAAAATAGAGCGGTTTATCTAATACTGGCGGATCCTAGCGGTTTTACCCGCGTGGTACCTGTTCCCGTGGGAAAATCAGGATAAAAATAGCCTATGTCACTTGGGAAGAATGTAGCTTTCTAATGGTCTAAAATTTGTCTAAATCGGTTCAGTAGTTTCGGAGCCTATTCAATTTAAACAAACAAACAATCAAATCTTTAAGTAAGTGGTACCTACTCTTTCTAAATTATTAGTACCTATAGATAAGCTCGGGTCGTGCACACATTTGTCCACACAAACAATTAAACTTACCTTATTGTTTCATAAATAAATAAATCTTAAATAACTTTTTACAATCACACCACTAAGCCCATTTCTGTGTCATGGAAAACTTGATAACGGATAAATATTTACTTAAATATTTTTTGTTTGTAAATACATACTTAATATACTTACATAGAAAACACCCAGGCCAAGACAAATAGACATGTTCATGCACACATATAATTATTTGTCTTGTTTGGGAATCGAACCCGAGACCTCTGGCGCAGAAGGCAGGTATCCTACCATTCCTACCCCCTTTTTTTTGTATCAAGAGGAGAATGCGATCTTTAGGCATATCAAACGGCATGTTGGACTCGATCACACCTAGGGCATGTTCTTCGCCGCGTCCAACCCTCCCACCAAGCCTAATAGGCTTCGCGTCAGGGCTGTGTGGTTCTAACCTCTGCCCCGCCCCCTAACGAGCTCGAAAGCTCGAGAGGGGGCCGGGCAGAAGGAGGAAGCGTCCTCCCCAGCTCCCCACGTGGCTACCCGCTCGTAGGGGCAGGCCAGGTGGGGCGAATAGGAGGAAGCACCACTACCAACTAAACTCCTCTCGAAGACCTGCGCCTTACCGCCGGGTCTGTGGGAACGCTGTAGCACGCGCCACTTGACCCGGGGAGAGTGGCCCGTTAGGGCTCCACCCTTTGGGGGACAGAGGGCCTTACTGCGCCCCCCCTTGCGGCGCGGGGAGATCGAGTCGCGCACGTTGTCGTCTCGCTTTCCCCGGCCGCGCACGTCGGAGTTGGCTCGCTGCGACGTCCGCCTCGCGAACCCTCTCTGCGGCCTCCTTCTGCGAGATGACGTCCT
The DNA here is from genome assembly GCA_949710035.1 of Crambus lathoniellus. Lineage (NCBI taxonomy): Eukaryota > Metazoa > Arthropoda > Insecta > Lepidoptera > Crambidae > Crambus > Crambus lathoniellus. Next base: position 389,876 of record OX453296.1, read on the forward strand.
CGCAGAAGGAGACCACGGCCTGCCATCCGCCCTCGCTACTCAGCATCGCAACTGTGATATTGGGTAGCGACAGGTCCAGCCCAACCGCAGCACTGCACTCTTCGAGTGTGTGGCGTGCGGTGTCCTGGGGCGCGCCACAGTGGTGGCACGCTTGGGACTCCTCCCTCTGTATCTGACACAGGTATCTTCCGAAACACCCGTGTCTGGAAAGTACCTGTGTCAGACGATATGTAAGAGCCCCGTGGGCTCGAGCTTTCCACTCCTTGAGGACTGGGCGGATTGCCTCCACCGTTTTGTGACCGGCGATTGGTTCTGCCAGTTGCAGCTCCCAGTCCTCAAGACATCGCGCCTCTGCCGCTCGCATGATGCCGGAAAACTTCTGTGGAGCAAGGCGGCTATCCCCCGCCCTTAGCTCCTTTCTCCGCCTGTACGCCTCTGCGAGTACCAGGGGGCCAAGTCTGCTAACGTTAAGACACAATCGTGTCTCAATCGTGTTTCAATTGTAGTTCAGTTGTATATAGTGCTTTTTTACACACTAGTTACAAGAAATATGTACTTTTTTCACAATACTATTGATGGTCACACCAGTCACCACATCATACATTCACATCCCAGCATACTGTGGTAATTCTTGTAACTAGTGTTTAAAAAAGCACTACCACTGAACTACAATTGAAACACGATTGAGACACGATTGTGACTTAGCGTTAGCAGACTTGCCCCCCTGGGCTTCCAGTGCCCAGGGAGGCGTCCCGGCTAAAACACATGCCGCCGTCCACGACACGGTACGGTATCCTCGCACCATTCGGGAGGCTACTGAAGTATGATTGCAACATATTACACAAACAAGATGTTTGCATTATCGCGCATTTACAGAAAATTGGAACACACGCGTAGCATTCTCAGCAATCTAGAATAAGATCGCTTACTAAGATAATGTATCTTTAATTGTACTCAATATTATTATCTCAATATACATCTTGACACCGAACAAGTCACATCTCTTTTATTACCTTAGCCTCGGTAAAGCGTCATACCTCTTCATGGCGACCCTTTGCCAACCGAACTTATAAATTTTTGCGGGAAAATCATTACTACATGGAGCAGCAAAGCAAAATTTTCAACACCATACTAGCAGCAGTCTTCGTTGCGGTGCTATTTGGCTCTACACTTCTGTTCATCGCATTACTTGGGAAGACAAAACAATAATATGGGAGCACCACAAAGTAAAGAAGAAGTTATCATCGCACAAACCGCCAGCGGCGACGCCCAAGCAACGCAGAAAACTTCAAGCCAGCTCACTACAACAGAAATTTTACTATCCGTCATACTGCTTCTCATCGTTATACTCATCATTTACGCCTGCATCCGGAAAATTTGGGACCGAATTGTCAACCGACTCCGTAGAGAATTCAACAGCGCAGTTCTAAGAAACACAATATCTTCCGTGGAACTGGCAACGACGTCGACTCAACCATCAACGTAGACCAGGAGGTGTCCAGGGTAGAAACCCGGCCCATTGTACGAGGGGCAAGGGAAATCCCAGCCCGATCTTCAGTTAGCTGTTTCAAGCGGTCCAGGAACCCATCTTAGAAGTCTGAAGATCCTACACACTCAAGGAGCATGAGAAAACCCCCAGCCCGCAGCCCCAGCCCCCACACGCCACGCCGGTCACCACATACCTACTCATCGTGCAGAGACGTAATTATTTTATTCGCGCGCTATAATGCCACCGTAAGTCGTAAGTTATTTTATACCTAAACGTTTTAAATAATATGTAGGATTACATTTTTTTTTCTTATTAGATAATGTCATTTATTATTTCCGATTTAAATGAATTGCATAAGAAACTATTGTATATTAAAGATAATTTAGTAAAACTAGGACCAGATAGACGTCAAAAAGAGTTAGGTTTTACGAAATTTAATGAAGCGAAACTTGAATACGCGAAATTAGAGTATATTTTAGCTCAAGTACATAATTTAGTTGAAAAATCGGAGGTATCAACTAAAGATATAACTTTAATTAATAAAATAGCAAATGACATTCAGATCATTTATGACAAAATTATTTCTTTAGAGACTTTAAGTGTTAGTAGTATTTCAAAAATGGCAGAAAAAGATAAATTTGACTTGAAGACAGCCATTGCACTTTTACCAACGATGACAGGTCAAGAACACGTCACTAAATCTCTAATTGATGGTATACAATTATATAGTTCAATGATCAGCGATGCTACTCATGGGTTACTTATTGATTTTGTGATTAAAACTAGGCTCTCTCCTAGCGCAAAATTACGTTTAAAAAGTAGTTATCCAACTATTAAAGATTTAATTAGAGATATGAATACGCATTTGATTCAGAAAAAATCTGCTGTTGCTATCCAACACAAATTACAAAACTGTCGTCAAGGTCATAGGTCGATCGAGTCATTCGGCTCGGAACTAGAACAACTTTTTGTGAATTTAACCATAGCACAAGCGGATGACGACGCTACTAAGTTTGAAGTATTGCGTCCCATTAATGAAAAGGTTGCAATCAAGCGCTTTTCAGATGGATTAGTGAATCAAAAGCTTAGTACTATCATAGCATCACGTCACTTTGATTCTTTACCAGAGGCTATAAGAACTGCCCTAGACGAGCAGTCAATGTCTACCAGACACGAGGAAGTTATGAACATTAAAAAGTTTCATACTCGTAATTTCTCACGCACACCTACTAATTATCCGCGTCAACCAAGTAATTATTCTAATAAATATAGTTACTATAATAGATTTAGCGCAAACAATAGGTACGCTGCCGGAAACACGAGACCACAACAAGGTAAGTACATGTCGCGAGACTCCCGCGCCGCGCAAGGAACACAATCACGTTCACGTGACCGCGGTCGGCCGAGCCCGCGCCCGCCGCGCTCAGCTGTGCCTTTTCAACGTGTGCAGTACGCTAGCCACGAGCAATCGACCAATAGTGAGTCACAAGCGCGTTCTGAGCCCCAGAACGATAATAATTTAGATTTTTTTCGTTCCTACTGAAAATTATGTTTTAAACTACAATAATAGTAGTACCGTAACTTTTAACGTAAGTAATAGCAATATCGATCTTTTAGTCGATAGCGGAGCAAGCCTTTGTGTTTTAAAATACGAATGGTTATGCGATTATCCGAAGTTATTGAATTTAATTACATTTGAGAAGTTAGTTATAAAAGGTGTTAGCGGTAAACTAGTATCTGAAGGATATATTTACTTAGATTTGTCTTATAATGGGTTAGTTTTTAGAGAAAAAATGTATGTGTTTAAAAATATGTCTTGTTCTGCAAATGGTATTTTAGGTGATAATTTTTTGAAACGCTATCAAGCTATAATTAACTATAAAGAAAATACTTTGCTTTTAACTAAAGATAGTAATTATGTGTCTATACCTATATTGAGTCACTATAGACATTTGATACCGCCACGATGTGAGGTAATAAAATATATACCTACATCGTTAGGCGACGATTGTGTTTGTTTATCTAAAGAGATACAGAAAGGAGTTTTTATAGGAAGTATAATAGCGAAACCTTGTAATGGTCGCATGCCAGTAAGGATATTAAACACCACTGAGAAAGAAGTTGATCTAGATCTTACCGATTTAGAGACTTTTTCATTGAATGATTTTGAAGTCTGTAATTTTGAAAAAGAGGAGGTTTCTGTCGATCGTGTAAAAACATTATTAGGATTATTAAATTTACCTGAACTGAATTTAGAAGAAAAACGAAGTATTGAAAGTATTTGCGCTAAGTACGCAGATGTTTTTCATCTGCCAGGCGACAAACTCTCTTGTACAAACCTAATGACCCATAATATAACTTTAAAACCTAATGTCTCGCCAGTTTATGTCAAGCCACATAGATTACCGTTCGCACTAAGGAAGGAAGTTCAGAAACAGATAGATATTATGCTCGAAAATGATATTATAGAAGAGGCTACGTCAGAGTGGTCTAGTCCCGTCTTGCTTGTACCGAAAAAAACAGATAGGTCAAACGAGAAACAATGGCGATTAGTTATAGATTACAGGCAGTTAAATAATCGTATTGAGGACGACAAATTCCCTTTGCCTAATATAACTGATATCTTAGATTCGCTCGCAAATAACATTTATTTTTCAAAATTAGACCTTTCGCAAAGCTATTATCAGTTATCTTTAAGCGAAGATTCACGAAAGTACACAGCTTTCACTGCTGGTGATAAAATTTTTCAGATGAAACGCTGTCCCATGGGTCTCCGGACATCTGCGAGTGTATTTTCACGTCTTATGACTATTGCAATGTCAGGCTTAAATTATAAAAAGGCTTTTATTTATTTAGATGATTGCGTAATTTTCGGGAAATCTATAGAAAACCACAATAAAAACTTAATTAGTATACTAGAGAGATTTAGAAAAGTTAACTTAAAATTAAATCCTATGAAGTGTGAATTTTTGCGAAACGAAATAATATATCTAGGACACAAAATAACTTCTGATGGAATTTTACCAGATGAAAGTAAAATTGCAACCATGCAAAACTATCCAGTGCCGATGAACTGCGACGATGTCAATCGTTTTGTCGCGTTTGCAAATTACTACAGACGATTCATACCGAACTTTGCAAACATTGTTTATCCTTTAAATCAATTAAGAAAAAAGAATGTACAGTTTCTATGGTCATCAGAGTGTCAAACGGCATTTGAAAAATTAAAATCAGCATTAATTCAACCCCCTATTTTATCTTATCCAGATTTTTCAGAAAGTAACATCTTTCGGCTACAAACAGATGCTTGTAAGACAGGTTTAGGATCTGTTTTATCTAACATGAACGGTCAAGTAGTCGCGTATGCGAGTAGAAACCTGAAACCCGCCGAGACGAGATATCCCATCATAGAATTAGAACTTTTAGCAATTGTTTGGTCTGTGAGACATTTTCGCCCTTATTTATATGGACGTAAATTTAAAATTATAACAGACCACAAACCGTTAATTTATTTATTTAACTTGAAAGACCCAACAAGCAGACTTACTAAATTCCGATTATTCCTAGAGGAGTATGATTTTGAAATAGAGTATGTTCCAGGACGAAACAATGCAGCTGCAGACGCATTGAGTCGCATACCTATTACATCTTCTACTTTAAAATCATTACATCAAAACACAGTATCAGTTTTAACTAGAGCACAAAGTAAAAATTTAAAAACCCCCACTGATTCTTCTTCAGAGAGCTCCACCAGCACTAGGCCTGATCAACCTATTGCGGTAGAACTTCTCAAGAAACCCGATGACGTAACTGAATTAAGTTTTAATCAATTAAAGTTTGACAATTATTCAAAGTCTAAAGATAGCATTATTTCTAATGCAAGTTGTTACGTTTACGTACCTTCGCAATCAGCGATATATCTGAGTACCCGATCGTCATCTACCCCAGAGGTGTTAGCGAGGGACTTAGAGTCATTATGTCAAAAAATAGGCATACATGAGGTACTTATTATTAAAGAAAAATGTAACGAGAGTAAAATCAAAAGTCTTGTACAAGCAACAAAAAGAATTAACTCTGTTACCCCGCGCTTTCTCATAACAAAAAATATATTAAGAATATATGATAGTGAACAAAAAAGAGTAATACTAAATGATTTCCATCTATTACCTACCAGCGGACACGCAGGAGTTAATAGAATGATGAACAACATTAAGCAATATTATTTTTGGCCAGGTTTGAGTAATGATGTAAAACTTTTTGTTAAAAATTGCCATCAATGTCAATATCATAAGCATAGTAATAAACATATTAAGCAGCCCTTAACCATAACATCAACAGCCCACTCATCATTCGAAAGAATTAGTTTGGATATAATGGGTCCACTCGATGTTGATGACTATAATAATAAATATGTATTGACATTACAATGCGATTTAACCAAATTCGTTGAAGCGTATCCATTACCTAGTAAAGACTCGGTCACAGTTGCTCAATCTTTTACCAATAATTTCATTTTACGTTATGGTATTCCTAGAGAAATATTGACTGACCAGGGAACCGAATTCATGTCATCAGTGATGTCCGAAACATGTTCTCTATTACATATTAAAAAATTAAATTCTACGGCGTACCATCACGAAACTGTAGGCGCTTTAGAAAATACTCATAAAACCCTAGGAGCTTTTCTGAGAATCCAGTGTAATAATTATAAACATAACTGGAGCACCTGGATTCCATATTGGTGTTTTTCTTTTAATACCACAGTGCATAGTGAAACTAAATATACGCCTTTCGAATTAGTTTTTGGAAAAATTTGTAACCTTCCAAATAATTTACAATCAGAAATCGACCCCTTATATAACTATGACAGTTATCCCCGAGAACTTAAGTATCGTTTACAACAAGCGCAATCCGACGCACGACGTAACTTGATACAATCTAAAGAGAAAAGAAAATTATTGTATGATAAAACTAGCAATAATGTTACCTATCAGTTAGGCGATTTGTTATTATTAAAGAACCAAGTAGGAAATAAATTAGATAGTATTTACAATGGCCCTTATAAAGTTTTAAGAGATATGACGTCTAATGTAGAAATTTTAAAAGAAAATAAAGCTATAATTGTGCATAAGAATAATACCAAACCATTCAATAAATAACTATTTTATTTGATACGTAATTATAAGTATAGGTACTTAATTACATACCATGTTACTTAACACTTTGTTATTGTTATGATTAAGTGTAAAATGTGAAGCTTCCGTTTTAATTCAATACCATTTCAATTCGATACCATTTTAATTAGATACAATTTTAATTAGGTATATTGTTTATATTGTAAAACGTTTTTGTATTAGTACGATTTAATAAATGAAATAGTTTTAACTTTGCTATGTTGATAATGTTTAAATTTTGTTTACTTATTTTACTTAAGTAATTAAATTTTGGTTAAGTTCGTTAAAGTCAATGTTACGAGTCTGTTCCTTTTTGCAGGGAGGGGATGATCCTTCCACTTTTTCAGGGGAGATGAAGTATGATTGCAACATATTACACAAACAAGATGTTTGCATTATCGCGCATTTACAGAAAATTGGAACACACGCGTAGCATTCTCAGCAATCTAGAATAAGATCGCTTACTAAGATAATGTATCTTTAATTGTACTCAATATTATTATCTCAATATACATCTTGACACCGAACAAGTCACATCTCTTTTATTACCTTAGCCTCGGTAAAGCGTCATACCTCTTCACTACTACCCTTTGGGGTCGCCTTAAGGCGGCCTTATTAGACTCATTTAAGGCATCCGCCCATACAGGGGCTCCGTAGAGGGACGGATGCTACGGATGACCCCTGCATACAGTTTCCTACAACTGCCGTTCGGCCCGCCTATGTTTGGCAGTAGCACAGCGCGGCCGCCGCGGCAACCAGTCGAGGTGCCAACTGTTTAAAATGGTCGGTGAACAACCAACAACCGTCAAGTTATAGACCCAAATAGCGAATAGTGGGGCGCAGACGAACTTCGACCCCATCTAAGACTATGTCCGCCCCTGGCGGTGGACCCTGACGCGGGCAGGTATCCTACCCCTGAGCCAAATCGGTCGTCAGGTTTATGAAACTCAGTAACAGTTATTATTGTGAAACCAGCATCACCGATAATTATCAAGAGTTACAAATAATTATAATATCGTGATCTTAAGACATAGCTTCATATTAACGTAGGTACACTCGACAGCACGTCAAGTTAAACAGTTGAACTGCGATAACAGCTTTTATTACGTAGGGCATAAAGGCGGTCTCAAGGTCAACATGTATAGTCTGATGTGCTGCCGTGTGTACCTCCCTAATCGTTTATCTAGGTACCTAATATCTAACTAACTCTTAAAAGGTTAAAAGAAAGAGTTAAAGTTTAACAAAATGAGTTGGCCGGCTGTAATGTGGTTATTGGATCATTAAGGCGATGATTCCCGACCGAAATAGGCACGCTAAAGTATCTAACGCTTAAGCGCGTCACAAACGGTGAAGATGCTATAATATTTTATCTTAAGATATCGTAAGATAAAATATTATAGCATCTTAAACTATCACACACGGTTAAGATACGATATATTTTGGAATCTTTTCACTCTCTTGATATCCGTCCTAGGTAGCGGACGAATATTCTGTATACCATATTATACAGGGTGATCAAAAATGAGCAATTCGGATTTGTTATTAGACTTATTGGACAGTTCATCAGAAGATGATTCTGACCTGGAATTTGATATAAAAATTGCTATAGCTAATTCGAACTCTAGATCAGTTTGGATAGAAAATCATACTATCATCATTAGGTAGGTACCTACTCCTTACGTTTGACGTTTCAAAGCGTCATTATTTCTAAGCAAACTTTTTGGTTAAACTAGGTGTAAACTTACTCTTCGTTTATTATGAATGTGTTACGGGACCACCTCGTCGGCCAGCGGTACACTAGCCGGAACGTCGGAAGTCACCGCATAGTATTCAATTAGAAGATGTTGTAGAGAATAAAAGATTGTTTCAGCACTTGGAGAGTTGTTTTATCAAATATTGTAAATTAGAAATATGAAAGAATATGAAGAATAGGACCTGTTACTATAATTAATTAATTGGCTATTTAATAGTTATTACATTTCACTTATAAATTTTTGGTACGCTAGCTCGCACGCGAGCTCTGTTCAGCTTGATTGTTCTGGTAGGACTGAATCAAAATGCTGAATAGGGCACGTGGAGCGAAGAATTACGAAAGAACAGTGGTACAGCATAAAATTGATGGGGAGTACGTAAAACTATAAAACTTCCCAGCCACTATGGAGTTTCTAACCATTCATAATGACTGGAACGAAACGGCATCGTTACAAATGTTTTGATTTTTTCGTATTTATCCCAAAATGTTTAAAAAATAAATGTCCACCCGTGCGAAGCCGGGGCGGGCCGCTAGTTCTCTCTATTCCCAGCACCGAAAACGGGACAACCTGTATACACATCTTTTCGTGTCCAAAATATATATTTCGTATGTTAAGATAGTATCTTAACATGCAAAATATATATTTCCGTATCTTAACATACGAAATATATATTTTGCCGTATCGCCTGGCATCTTAAGATACTTAATATGAAAATATATGTTATCTTCGGCGTGTGTGATGGTCCATTGAATTGTATGGCGAGCGGTATTCTATGTTAAGATAAAATATTATAGTATCTTCGCCGTCTGTGACGACCTTTACTCGGCCGCGCGCGATACACTTCACGCGGACGCAGCGGCAGCCGGCAGTGAACTGTGGACTCGCGAGCGCCCCGCGAATCGAAAATCACTTAAAATTCAATTAAAAATTGAATAATAAAAATATTAAATTTATGACGGCCGGAATCCCTCGGCTATTCAAAGACAATTATTTTCGTATATTTTTCAAAGTATACTGCAAGTAATATGATATTTGGATGACTATTAGATGCATGGATGTTTGGGATTTTATTTGACACAGTAAAATATCATCAAACGAACAAAAACCGGCTGGAAGCACTAGTACATATATAACTGTAAATTAACATATATTTTATCCAAATTTTAAGTAAGTACTTATGATTTGCGAGCGGGGCCTTCAGCCTCGCGTAGCTCGAAGTTTGCGAGTAATCCATAATTTAAAATACCCTCTTTTGGGGAATCCCAGCCTTAAGGAACATTTTTAAATCACGACAGTTATTATAATATGTGTTCTGTGTCACGATCACGACGTTAGGAACTTTCGGTTTCACCGGTCGCTGGTTGTTCAACCACTGCCGGTGTGGTACCGGGGCGGCTGGTAGTTCCGGCGGCCGGCGCACAGTGATCAATTTCAAAGTTTTAGGGGGAAGAAATTATTAAAAACTGAAATCGTGTATTAAAGGTGTATTTATGACATTACATATTATCAAAAATGTTTTTCGCATATTTTAACATTTAACATTTTATGTATGTACTACTACTCACTTAAATCACTTCTCATTTAACACAAATTCTGGTTCTTGTAATATATTTAGTACTTATCACAATTGGCATTTAAATATTGTTGTTTATTTCATTGGTTTGCTTTATTGGTCGATTCAATGACAAAATATTTAATAAGTCAATAGTTTTGATTGCAGCACCATTACCTAAAAAAAAACTCCTTTTACTACAGAAACCGCAAATCACCGCAAAAAAAAAATGCATATTTTAATTTTCGAGTAGATAATAATCCCTGCAATTTACTGGAATCAAAATTATAGTGTACTAATTGTCATTTTAAACGTAACACAGTTCAAACTTTAAAAAGTTGGTAAAAACCAGTAAGTACTTACATCAAAAACTTTTTTTTAGAATGGAAATTGATATAAGTAATATTTTACTTTTCTTTTATTCTTTTATATCAATAAAAAGTACAGACTTTCCTTAATGTGAAACATTTTTTTCAAATCACAGTTTACACTAATCACTTAACCAACTTACTTTGAATATGAACGATAAATCAGTGTTATTATAATAATTTTGCTTCCGAGATAACTTTGAAATGCTATATCTATTAAACTACCGTCTACATAGTATTGATATTTTAGTACAATGTGGACAACTTACCTTCAAGTCTTAATAAAATGATTTTTCGAACTATCGACACATTGACCAAAAATAATTATGGGACGCTAACTTTTAAGAATTGATCAGTGTGCGGCGTGGGAACGGGCGGCGCACCATTACTGCACCGATCCAGTTTATGACTCGATGCAGAGCGCTAATGCCTTTTCGCGTTTGTTTAGAAACGATTGTGTAAACTTTAAAAGGTCCTGAACTGGCTTAGTCATTAAAGAGATTCAGCCTAGATAAAATAAATGCACTTTGAGATGAATATTGTTGTTATATTATATAGGGAAGGGTAAACCGTAGAAAAATACCAAACCCAATGAACACTGTTTTCACATTGATTTATAGTTATTGTAGTAGGTACCTAGGCAAGTGCATAAACATAACATTGAACTAGAAATGCAACGCAGTCATTTCGCTTAAAAAACAATGTGAATTTAACTTTGGCTCGCACAATGTTATTTCAAAAGCCAAGGACAGAAGGTTTAGGTTTAAGAAGTACCTATACAGAAGCATGTATGTATCATAAAAACCTCTATTAAAATAAAATCACTTTTGTTTTCCTACTAAGTACCTATACCTATCCATCTTTGATGTCTTCACTACCTATCTTTCACTTAAGACCAAGCAGATTAGCCTTTGTATATATAGGTAGTCGTCTTAACGTAACTGTCTTATGATATGATATATTTTAAGGCTTAGGTATGTGTCTTGTGCGGGATACCAGCCACCAGAGACATTTGAAATCAGTCCTCCCTGCGCAGACGTACCTAGACAGCTGGTTGCGAATAAAGGGTTTTTGTGTCCAGTTACCTACTTCCACTCATTTCATAGTAGGTACTAACGTAAATATTTTTGTGTCTTGTGTGGGGTGGGAGTTGGGACCCGTGGGACACACACAGGACACACGTTTACGCAGCGCCTAAATGTCTTATCGTGGACCAAAGAATAGTTTGAGAAACGTATTGTTCGCGGTGCGAATGCGACCTGGCTACGGTAATGTCAGCAGCCGCACACAATCGAGACCACAGAACAGATGATCGAGACAATGGAATGGCGCGCTGTTTGTGTCTAGCCGCGTCTCGCGTGGCGGACGCTCGTTTACTCATTTTAATGAAATTGTAGCGAGCCGCGAGTGGGTCGCGTCGAGTGCCCGAAATTCCGGCGATACCGCATGAGAACGCGAGCAAGAAGCGACACAACGTGAGTGAGTGAAGAGTGGCCCATTTACCGGCCGCTATCGGGCGGCCAATCGTTTCCGCTAATCACGTGAACAGTACTTCTAGCACAAACTTGATGAATACTAATATTCAAAACAATATCATAATAATGATACTTTTGGGCTGGGTGTGGCCTACCCACATATAAGATGGTGAATTAAAGTTTTGCTTAGAATTAAGTGATACGTCGCCCGTGTGGACTACACGACTATGTTATCTCGTGGGAATGTGATATTTTTCCGAGATAAAAACCGCCTTCAAAAAATCACATCAAAAAAGTAAGAAATAATTCCTCACCAAATAAATAACGTAGGTACCTAGATAAGATAAGATAATATAATTAAGTAGGTACCTAAGTAGGTAGGTACTTTGAAGTCGGGCGTGAAACGTGTACGACATTTTGTTGTTTTTGTTAAAACCCACCCGACTTCAAAGTACTTACGTTATTTATTTGGTGAGGAATTATTTCTTACTTTTTTGATGTGATTTTTTTGAAGGCGGTTTTATTTTTTTATAAAAATTCTTTTTATTGCATCGTGCAGGCAATTTACTTGTATTCTGGTAAATAGGTATGTGATCAAACTGAAAACCTCCTTTTTGAAGTCGGTTAAAATAACTTGAGGTACTTATCCCCTTTTTAACAAAACAAGAATCATCTAAATCGGTTAATAAACAAAGGAGCTATGCCTAAAGATACGTGTTAAATTCACATAAAGTGGTAACGAAAACGACAGTATTTTCAAGATTTCCTGAAAACTACTGAACCGATTTAAAAATTTGACCAACTTGGAAACCAACCTGATGTAATAACGTTTCAATCATTTCAATCGGTCCATCCGTCTTCGAGTAATCGGTGGACATACACAAAAAAAAAAAAAACATACATACAGACGAATAGAGAACCTCCTCCTTTTTGATTTAGAAGTCGGTTAAAAAGTACCTAGCCTTTGTCCCTCTTCAGGTTACAAAGTAAATGTGTTCCAAATTTCAGCAAAAGCCTTTCAGGTGTTTTGGTGTGATTGAGTAACAAACATCTAAACTTTTCAGGATTAGTAGGATAGTAGGTAAGTATGTAGGTATTTAAATAGTGATTTAATACTGACTGGCATGTCCGTTGTGGTGCTGGGCGGGGCGCTTGGCGTCGGGGGCGGGCGGCGCGGGCGCGGGGGCGGGCGGCGCGGGCCGCGTGCGCACGAACTTCCTCATGGCACGCGCGCCCGACCGACCACCATCGCGCCGCGCCCGGCCACAGCCGCCACACCCACCTGCATACAGAACAGAACACGACGTTAACTATAAACCAATATTGGGCAGGCAGGCGTCTGTCACTCGCTCAAGAACCCGAGATAAGTGCCTTGCCTACCGTACCGCTTCGGGTATAATCTCGGGTAGGGTTGCCAAAACTACTAATATAATATAGTAGCCTACTATATTTTGGGTCATGCTACTATATACTGTTGGAAAAATATATAGTAGCCAAATCTACTATATTTTGACCATGGTTAAACAGACATCATCACTGTCAGTCGTTTCATTTTTTTGACACAATGTTTCATATGTTACTGTTAAGATGCATACTTATATACTTACTAGCTGACCCAGCGCGACTTCGTTCCCGTGGCCCTACCCCCTACTCCACCCTACCCACCCGTACTCTACCCCTACCCCTACCCTACCCCTTCCCTACCCCTACCCCTACCACTACCCTACCCCACCCCTACTCTACCCTACCCCTACCCTACTTCTACTCTACCCCTAATTACCCCTCCTTCCCCTATTTTCTCACCGTTAAAACCATCCTTGGACTTCCACGAACATTTCAAGACCAAAATTAGCCAAATCGGTCCAGCCGTTCACGCGTGATGTCGTCGTGACCAAGGGAAATAGGGATTCATTTTTATATATATATAGATATTGAGAAGGTACATATTATATGTTGATACTATATTTTTTGACATCCTAAATGGAAATCTACTATATTCTTCTGGAAAGTTTTTGGCAACCCTAATCTCGGGATATCAATTCAATACAATTTACAGCGGGCCGCCGCCGCCCGCCCGAGCGCGATAGAATATAGGTACTTATGCGATAGAAAGAGATGCAACGTCTAGCCGTTCGTAATTAGAGCCGTAAAAGCTGAATTCTACTTTATCGTGTTGAAGTTAGAGTTGCTATTTGTTTAAATGGTCTCGCAGAGTGCAGCTTCTGTTACTAGCAACTATTATTTATTTTGTGTCATTGGTGACAAGATCTAAAATATACATCGTTTAGGCGGTCAGCGAAAAATCACTATGGAATCAACGAGCTCGAAAGTAAAAATCATAAGCGAAATTAACACTTTTCTTTTATCAAAAAGTTAATAAAAATGTTTATTTTTTTTATTTAAAATCAACAGTCACGAAATAGAAAAAGTAGGTAATTAAGTATAAAAAAATAAATAAATAAATATTTTCTAACAATCACACCAATTATCTAAGCACATAGTAAATTTCTTAAGAAACTGTGTCTACGTGAACTTGATAACGGATAAATATATACTTATATACTTTTTGTTTGTAAATACATACTTAATATACATAGAAAACACCCAGACCAAGACAAATATGCATGTTCATGCACACAAATATTTGTCTTGTTCGGGAATCGAACCCGAGACCTCTAGCGCAGAAGGCAGGTAGTTTACCCCTGCGCCAAATCGGTCGTCAAACCTATACCTATACCTATGTGTTTGTGATTTTACCTATAGGAATTATTAAAGTGAAACCATAAACTTATTATACTTACCCCTAGCCCCTACTATAAATAAGTTTATGAGTGAAACACGGTCGTAATGTGCATTTATACTAGAGGCAACTTCAGGTTTTTTTTCTATCCAGCAAAAGTATTTCGAAACGGGGGCGATTCCATCACTACGTTCTATGACATATGCGAACAATCTTCAATCACAACCGCCCGCATAGTTATATACTATATACTAGCTTTCCGCCCGCGGCTTCGCCCGCGAGTACTTACTACACGACATTATCCTGATGGAATGTAATATTTTCCGAGATAAACTATGTCACTCTCCAGCTCCCAATCTACCCCCGTACCAAAAATCACATTGATCCGTTACTCCGTTTGGACGTTAAAGACGGACAAAAAAATAATACCTAACTACTTATTGATTTTCCCGTGGTAATATGATACTATCCTGTGGTAAAAAGTAAAAGTAGCCTATTATCATGCTTGCCAGGGTCTCAAATTATTTACTTAAATACCAATTTCTGCCCCCAAATTAGCCCGCGCTTAGTGATTTTTCCATACAATGAGATTTTCCGCGGTAAAAAGTTAAATATATCCTTTCTTAGGCCTTAAACTGTCTCTATTCTAAATATCATCCAATCCATCCATCCTCCAATTGTAACTCACCAATGAAGTATGATTGCGTAATTTTCGGGAAATCTATAGAAAACCACAATAAAAACTTAATTAGTATACTAGAGAGATTTAGAAAAGTTAACTTAAAATTAAATCCTATGAAGTGTGAATTTTTGCGAAACGAAATAATATATCTAGGACACAAAATAACTTCTGATGGAATTTTACCAGATGAAAGTAAAATTGCAACCATGCAAAACTATCCAGTGCCGATGAACTGCGACGATGTCAATCGTTTTGTCGCGTTTGCAAATTACTACAGACGATTCATACCGAACTTTGCAAACATTGTTTATCCTTTAAATCAATTAAGAAAAAAGAATGTACAGTTTCTATGGTCATCAGAGTGTCAAACGGCATTTGAAAAATTAAAATCAGCATTAATTCAACCCCCTATTTTATCTTATCCAGATTTTTCAGAAAGTAACATCTTTCGGCTACAAACAGATGCTTGTAAGACAGGTTTAGGATCTGTTTTATCTAACATGAACGGTCAAGTAGTCGCGTATGCGAGTAGAAACCTGAAACCCGCCGAGACGAGATATCCCATCATAGAATTAGAACTTTTAGCAATTGTTTGGTCTGTGAGACATTTTCGCCCTTATTTATATGGACGTAAATTTAAAATTATAACAGACCACAAACCGTTAATTTATTTATTTAACTTGAAAGACCCAACAAGCAGACTTACTAAATTCCGATTATTCCTAGAAGAGTATGATTTTGAAATAGAGTATGTTCCAGGACGAAACAATGCAGCTGCAGACGCATTGAGTCGCATACCTATTACATCTTCTACTTTAAAATCATTACATCAAAACACAGTATCAGTTTTAACTAGAGCACAAAGTAAAAAATTAAAAACCCCCACTGATTCTTCTTCAGAGAGCTCCACCAGCACTAGGCCTGATCAACCTATTGCGGTAGAACTTCTCAAGAAACCCGATGACGTAACTGAATTAAGTTTTAATCAATTAAAGTTTGACAATTATTCAAAGTCTAAAGATAGCATTATTTCTAATGCAAGTTGTTACGTTTACGTACCTTCGCAATCAGCGATATATCTGAGTACCCGATCGTCATCTACCCCAGAGGTGTTAGCGAGGGACTTAGAGTCATTATGTCAAAAAATAGGCATACATGAGGTACTTATTATTAAAGAAAAATGTAACGAGAGTAAAATCAAAAGTCTTGTACAAGCAACAAAAAGAATTAACTCTGTTACCCCGCGCTTTCTCATAACAAAAAATATATTAAGAATATATGATAGTGAACAAAAAAGAGTAATACTAAATGATTTCCATCTATTACCTACCAGCGGACACGCAGGAGTTAATAGAATGATGAACAACATTAAGCAATATTATTTTTGGCCAGGTTTGAGTAATGATGTAAAACTTTTTGTTAAAAATTGCCATCAATGTCAATATCATAAGCATAGTAATAAACATATTAAGCAGCCCTTAACCATAACATCAACAGCCCACTCATCATTCGAAAGAATTAGTTTGGATATAATGGGTCCACTCGATGTTGATGACTATAATAATAAATATGTATTGACATTACAATGCGATTTAACCAAATTCGTTGAAGCGTATCCATTACCTAGTAAAGACTCGGTCACAGTTGCTCAATCTTTTACCAATAATTTCATTTTACGTTATGGTATTCCTAGAGAAATATTGACTGACCAGGGAACCGAATTCATGTCATCAGTGATGTCCGAAACATGTTCTCTATTACATATTAAAAAATTAAATTCTACGGCGTACCATCACGAAACTGTAGGCGCTTTAGAAAATACTCATAAAACCCTAGGAGCTTTTCTGAGAATCCAGTGTAATAATTATAAACATAACTGGAGCACCTGGATTCCATATTGGTGTTTTTCTTTTAATACCACAGTGCATAGTGAAACTAAATATACGCCTTTCGAATTAGTTTTTGGAAAAATTTGTAACCTTCCAAATAATTTACAATCAGAAATCGACCCCTTATATAACTATGACAGTTATCCCCGAGAACTTAAGTATCGTTTACAACAAGCGCAATCCGACGCACGACGTAACTTGATACAATCTAAAGAGAAAAGAAAATTATTGTATGATAAAACTAGCAATAATGTTACCTATCAGTTAGGCGATTTGTTATTATTAAAGAACCAAGTAGGAAATAAATTAGATAGTATTTACAATGGCCCTTATAAAGTTTTAAGAGATATGACGTCTAATGTAGAAATTTTAAAAGAAAATAAAGCTATAATTGTGCATAAGAATAATACCAAACCATTCAATAAATAACTATTTTATTTGATACGTAATTATAAGTATAGGTACTTAATTACATACCATGTTACTTAACACTTTGTTATTGTTATGATTAAGTGTAAAATGTGAAGCTTCCGTTTTAATTCAATACCATTTCAATTCGATACCATTTTAATTAGATACAATTTTAATTAGGTATATTGTTTATATTGTAAAACGTTTTTGTATTAGTACGATTTAATAAATGAAATAGTTTTAACTTTGCTATGTTGATAATGTTTAAATTTTGTTTACTTATTTTACTTAAGTAATTAAATTTTGGTTAAGTTCGTTAAAGTCAATGTTACGAGTCTGTTCCTTTTTGCAGGGAGGGGATGATCCTTCCACTTTTTCAGGGGAGATGAAGTATGATTGCAACATATTACACAAACAAGATGTTTGCATTATCGCGCATTTACAGAAAATTGGAACACACGCGTAGCATTCTCAGCAATCTAGAATAAGATCGCTTACTAAGATAATGTATCTTTAATTGTACTCAATATTATTATCTCAATATACATCTTGACACCGAACAAGTCACATCTCTTTTATTACCTTAGCCTCGGTAAAGCGTCATACCTCTTCACCAAGTTTGTGAAGAAAATCAATAAATGATTTATTTATTTATTTATCATCCTTCCCATAATCGCCTTAAATACCAATTCCATTCTACAGCTTTGCCCGAGCTAAAACTTATTTTACCATGGGAATGAGCCTTATTCCCGCGGTTACAATTGGTCTATGTCCTTCCTAGCATCAGGACATGGGTGACGCGGTGCTCCTATTAGTAGGAGTAATTAGTAGGAGTACCCGGAAGCACTGTCTCAAACTATCTCCATTCCAAATTTCATCAAAATTGATTCAGCCGTTTTGACGTGAGCATATACAATTTCGCATTTATAATAATAGTAGGGATAGTAGACATAGAAATATGAATGGCCGGCCGCGACTACGTCCGCGAGTACTACATCGCAAAATTTTGTGTCAGAAAGTAGGTAGATAGGCATTCTCTAAGGTCTCATCAGTATCATCATCAATCTTTTTTAATGTCCCCGCTGCTGGGGCACAGGCCTTCATATAGATGGATATGGAGAATGGGCCATGACATGACCTTCCACACGGGCCCATTGAAGTTATGGTGTACTAACCAATCCAAATGCAGCCAGCAACATCGGCTTATCGTGTCTTCCGAAGCACGATATATTTTTTAACAGCAATCCCATGATAGACCATCGCAAAAGTCACATAACCTCATCGATCGTAGGCCGAGCACGCTACCCGTGGTTTAGGCATAAGAAGGTAACGATACCTAGACAAACAGGAGCTTCTATCGTATGAATAGTATTCGGACATTCTCTTACTCTTGAACTACCAAAATGCAAAAAATCAAGTCAATACTTTGCTAAAAAATGTGTAATACTGATTTTTTTGAGTTTATTCCAATGCATTAAGAATTTTTTGCTTTGCACGAAAATGAGCTGTCATGGGACCCATGCTTCATTATATAAAGTGAACAAAAAAAACTGTACCCATGGGTACTATACTTTTTCACGAGTTAAAAAAACCGTATGACATTTTCCCGGCCAGAGTTCAATTATCCCGATCGATTTAGCCATTTAGTTGTGATTAAGCCATAAACTTCCAAAATCCGTATCTTTAATACGCACCCTATACAGGGTGTTAGGGTTGTTGTTGTTGTTGCAAAAACTTTAACTATGGCTTCAGACCATCATGCTGAGCAACGTACAGCAAGAATTTTTTGTCGGAAATGAAAAAAACAAATTCGACTTTTCATACTTTACAACTAATCGGGACATTTTGTGTGAAGAGTCCATTTTTTTTTTTTAATTCCGACAAAAATTCTTGCTTTGCTTTGTTTAGCATGATGGCCTGAAGCCATGGTTAAAGTTTTTTCAACGGTGCCCCTAACACCCTGTATAAACATTAACCCCCCTTTCTACCCTATTAGGGTTTTTTTTTTATTTTGCCTACGCAGATCATTTTTAATGATGACCTAGTATCCTTCATACCAATTTCCATACACCTAAGTCCAGAAATGAGGAAGTTTTCATATAAGCCTTAATTCCCCCTTTCTACCCTATTAAGGGTTTTTGTATAACTTCGCTTACGCAGATCATTTTTAATCGTGATCAGTATTCAACATACCAATTTTCATACTTCTAAGTCCAGAAATGAAGAAGTTCCATATAAAATTTATCTCCCCATTTTACCCTATTAAGGGGGAGTTTTTTTACTTTGCTTACTCATATCATTTTCAGTCGTAACCAGTATTCAACGTACTAATTTTCATGCTTCTAAATCTATAAATGAGGAAGTTCCATATAACCTTAACCCCCCCATTTTACCCCTTTAGGGGGGGAGTTTCCTAAAATCCGTTCTTAGCGGACGTCTCCTAGGCATAATCTACCTTCCTGCCAAATTACATCTTCTTTGATCCAGTAGTTTTCGAGATTTCGTGATGAGTGAGTTATGTCCCCTCGATTTTATATATATAGATTACTAGACACTAAATCACAGCCTTATAATTAAGCGAAGAGTTGTCTCTAACAATAAAGAAGGCTGTGACTCTAACTAAATTGTTATAGCCCAGAACTTGGCCACTTTGACAGCTGTTTTCGATCATCCTGCGCGCAGATTTCGGGATAAAAAATCTAAAGGTTTAGTAGCGTGTAGATGGAATAATGATAGCTACAACTTGAAAATGGCTCAATAAAACATGGAAATGCGTACGTATCCACGTTTACGTACGTTAGTACTAGGTCTTATGGCGATATTTCGTCGGAAAGCTGCACTTTGTGATAAAGGAAAACCGCTTTGCACAGTGATACTAGGGACCAAAATAATCGATTTCACCTGCAGCAGCGAAAGATTCATCCCTTAGGAACAGAGATGGCGCCACTTCTTTAAAAAATAATAAAAAAAATCTACAAGCCAAACCACCGCACCGATTTTGATAAAGTAGGTGTCAAATGAAAGATAATTACATAATCTATCAAAGAAAAAATATATTGTAAAATAATAAATAAAATATATTTAAAACTGCCCAAATATTAGCTTTGCTTGGAAAAGTATTGTGAAATTTGTCGGATTTTACTTAATTTAAAAAAATAATTGTTCCGTGGGGTATCTTTTTATCCACTAATATTGTTGACAATTTAATAGAGTATTTGATAAGAAAAATTGCTTGTCGATATCTTTAATAATTATGGAGATATAAGATTACTAATGAGGGCAGTAATTTCTCGGGCGCACTGATTTCAATGATCTAGGTATGTATCATCATCTTACTGTATGGTATGATGCGGGTGTAAGTACGTACTTACAGTCGACAGTTTACTTACATACTTTTAGGCATATTATTATGCTCCCAGTCCCATGTCTAGTGATGGGCAGTGGATAAATACTCAAAGAGTAAATACTCGGATATTTATCGAAAATGGATAAATACTCGTTTTTATCCGTTTTTATCTGATATTTACTCAAAATCACGGATAAACATCTTTTTAGCTGTATCCACGCACAACTTTTGTTTTGCTGGACTAGATTTGACGAATGTGGGCTGCTTTTTATGGAACTCGGTTTTTGGAACTATTTTGACATAAAAACAGCAACACAATGTTAAAAATATTAAATGATCCAAGAGTGCGGCCAACTTTTTTGTTAGTGGGCTGATTTTGATGAAACTCGGTTTTAGGTACTATTTTGACAAGAAAACAGCAACGCAATGACAAAAATGACAAAAAGTCGAGTTTCATCAAAATCAGCCCACAAACAAAGAATTTGGCTGCCATCTTGGATTTTTTAATATTTCTGAGATTGCGTTGCTGTTTTCTTGTCAAAACAGTACCAAAATCCAAAACCAAAGTACCAAAATCTTGTTGTAATAGAGTCGGATATACCACTTTTTTTTAACCAGCAAAAAATTACTTTGTTTTTCATATTGTCCTTTATTTTCGATTTTTCAATAATAAAAATTGCATTGTGAATGCAAGAAGAAAAAAAATATAACTTGAAATATTAGATAGTTCTTTTGCTATTATTCATTATTTGTAATTTAAAAACGCAGAAACACATATTTTTATCTTAAAAATACTAATTACCTACATTCTAATTTCAAAATTTACGTTAAATAGAAATAAAAATGTTCAAAGAGTATTTATCCGCCTTTTTGGATAAATACTCGAGTAAAAATGGATATTTATGAGTATTTATCCATTTTGAGTATTTATCCGGATAAAATCCCATCACTACCCATGTCCCATACCGCGGAACGAAGTAATTATGATAAGGCGGATCCCACACTGCCTCCGGTTTTCGCACTACCGTTTTCGGACGGAGATGCGGCTTGATTTGTCATATACACTGCGGGTTTTGTATGCACATCAAGATTCTACAGCCATAGTTAAAAAGCGCACTACCACAAACCGGAGCGGTGTGCGATGCAGTGTGGGAACCGCCTAATAACTAGCTGATCCGGCGCGACTTATTTGCGTGGCCATACCCCCTACTCCACGCTACCCCTACCCTATCACTACTCTAGCCCTACCTTTTTTTTGTATTAAGAGGAGAATGCGATCTTTAGGCATACCAAACGGCATGTTGGACTCGGTCACACCTAGGGCATGTTCCTCGGCGCACCCAGCCCTCCCGCCAAGCCTAATAGGCTTCGCGTCAGGGCTGGGCGATTCTAACCCCTGCCCCGCCCACTAACGAGCTCGAAAGCTCGAGAGGGGGCCGGACAGGAGGAGGAAGCGTCCTCCCCAGCTCCCTACGTGGCTACCCGCTCGTGGGGGCAGGCCAGGTGGGGCGAATAGGAGGAAGCACCACTACCAACTAAACTCCTCTCGAAGACCTGCGCCTTACCGCCGGGTCTGTGGGAACGTTGTAGCACGCGCCACTTGACCCGACTCTATCCCTACCCTACCCCGACCCTACCCTACCTCTACCCTACCCCTAACCTAGTTTCAATTTGGCAGCAAAATCCCCATTAACAAAATGCACAAAATCCGCTCGACCGATTTTGTGCAAACTTCACATAAACCATCTACTAAATAGTCCGACTCCGAACAAAGCCTAAACAAGTTTGCATAGGTGAGCTGAGCCCGTTCTTGAGTTATAAAATTACAACGAAAAGTGGCAATGATTTTGATATATTTAGATATGAGAGAGAAATAGAGAAATGTAACTGTTGTGATGTGTAAATAAAACACTTTCACGGATTTTTTCACGCAATTTATTCAACAACTTAGTTAAATTTTAGTTGTTTTTTTGAGATTTTTTGGTTTAACCGACGTTTCGGCACCTTTCCAGGGGCCGTGGTCACGGAAAACTGTGATGTGATTGTGATGTGACTTACCTAGGTATGTGCTTTCTCGATTATTACCTAAGTACGTTTAGGTATTTACCTAGCTAATGTTAGTTTATTCTATTTTCATTATGTCAAACGTACCTTACCTACCAAGCAAATTCAAGTGGGTACCTACTTACCTTTGTATGTAGGTCAAAATTCTACATGGCTTGCGTCGTGTGCACACCTCGCCTTAGTGTGCTAAGTACGAGTGCTAATAAGTGTCGTTATTTGGTTTTAGCGGTTTACGACCATCTGCCGCTTTCTAAGCCATACTTGGATAATGTAAAATAATACAACGTCTCATCTGTTTACAGTGTAACGGGAATTCGTGACAAATATGTAATTCTACGAATATTATTTGGAGTAATGTGACATCAGCAGTTTGTACAAGATTCTTGCCATGTTAGTTAGTAAGTATGTTAATTAGTTAGTGGGGACAAATTTACCCACTTCCCAGTGTCCGATGGAGCTGACAGGTTTGGTTCAGATGACAATACACAAAAAAGCTTGTCATAAAAATAAAATTTTTACTTAAAACTTATAGTAGGTAAGTACCTAAGTAGTTCAGTTTAATTATACATCGGCGACAAATTGCTATAAATTATGTTCTCGCCTCGACAGACATTTAGGTAAGGTAAGGCGATTTTCACACTGCACCGCACACCGCTCCGGGGTTTTACAGTAGTGCGCTTCTTTGACTGTACAATCTTGATTTGCATCATTAAGTTATAATGTACTTGCATACAAAACCCGCAGTGTATAACACACTCGCGCCGCATATCCGTCCGGTCGCGGTGGTGCGGAAACCGGAGCCGGAGGCGTGTGATAATAATAACCGCCTAAGTAAGGTGTTACTCCATTTTAATGGGCTGTTCTTTTAATGAGTTGTGAAGTGATTACGTTTCGGCTCATCGGTTGACAGGTTTCGCTATCGTGTAGGTACCTACTTAGATTGTTACATTTCAAACTGAAGATATCACCTTATTTTTTAAATGTTTTATGGGCTTGCTCTAGGCTTCACACTGAACCTTAGGGTTGAGAAGAAGCCTTAGATGGAGCGAGCTTAAATTAAAGTGTAGCATAGTGTACCTACCTACTTAGGTATTTACGTCGTACAAAACAAAACACGTTTTCGTGTTAGCGAAACGTAAACACAACTTTCAGGCGGGAATCGAACCTACGATATAGGTACCCTTAACCAACAACCGCCGCCGTCTTGATAGACCGCTTCTATAGAAACTAAAACAATGTTATGGCACTACTCTGATTAGCTATGGTTGTGGTTTACTTACAATTTCAATGAGTCCGACAATCGGTAAAAAGCAGAGTGCCGCTAGAATCGGCGAAGACGATCCGGGGCACTGTCCTAGTGTATAAGGCACGCGGCGCCGGCTCCGAACCCGGGACACTGGCGCACACACTGGCCACTGGGCCTGAGCCAACACACCTACTATTTGAATAATGTTTTCCGTGAATGCTCTCTCGGCGCGCGAGTCTCCGTGAGCGTGCTTGCGGCGCGGCGGTGGCGCGGGTACTGAACTGAACTGATCACAGACTGAACTGAACTGACTGCCAGCCACACGACACGCGTGGCTGACTTGGCGAGCTTGCTCCGCTGCCGCCACCACCGCACGCGCCGCCACCGAGCAATTTAATTAAGATGTGCCCTGATGATACCTAGGTATTTGCTTATTATACAAGTTTTTTTTAAATCAGTGCACAAATTTTTAAGATCGACTCAGAATCGGTAAGTGAACAACTTTCTCCTAGAAACATGGGTCGAAATACGACAAAAAAATTCGACTCTTCATACAAACGGTTTAGTATGGGAAGTCCAAAAATTTTTGTCGTAAATGTACGTGTTCGATAACACGTGATCAGTCCGATTTGTATGAAGAGTCGAATTTTTTGGTCATATCTCGATCTATGTTTCTAGGAGAAAGTTGTTCACTTACAGATTCTGAGTCGATCTTAAAAATTTGTGCACTGATAAAAAAATTACCCTGTATATTCATTGTTTTGTCGTCAACATTTGGACAACTAGTTCTTTATGGTAGGTACACCTATCCATAATGCCCGGGCTACACGAGGCTAGTTTTTCAAGCTAGGATAGCAAGCTAGTGTCAGTAAGCTAGAAAGCTAGTAAGTAACTACTTCTGGTTTCGTGTAGACAAAACTAGCTTCAATTATAATAAGCTAGTAGGTAGGTATCTAAGTTAGTTTACAAGCCAGGACAGTTTTACCTAATAGGATGGAGTTTTTTTGTGTATGTCCACCGATTACTCGAAGACGGCTGAACCGATTGAAATGGTTCAAACGTTATTACATCAGGTTGGGTTCCAAGTTGGTCCCATTTTTTGAAACTTTGAAATTGGTTCAGTAGTTTTCAGGAAATCTTGATAATACTGTCGTTTTCGTTACCACTTTATGTGAATTTAATACGTATCTTTAGGCATAACTCCTTTGTTTATAAACCGATTTAGATGATTCTTGTTTTGTTAAAAAGGGGATACC
This sequence comes from Crambus lathoniellus, assembly GCA_949710035.1. NCBI lineage: Eukaryota > Metazoa > Arthropoda > Insecta > Lepidoptera > Crambidae > Crambus > Crambus lathoniellus. The sequence goes on from OX453296.1 coordinate 415,322, forward strand.
TCAAGGTATTTTAACCGACTTCGAAAAAGGAGGTTTTCAGTTTGATCACATACCTATTTACCAGAAAACACGTAAATTGTCTGCACGATGCACTAAAAAGAGTGAATGAAAATTATTTTTATAAAAAAATAAAACCGCCTTCAAAAAAACCACATCAAAAAAGTAAGAAATAATTCCTCACTAAATAAATAACGTAAGTACTTTGAAGTCGGGCGGGTTTTAACAAAAACAACAAAAAATTGTACATGTTTCACGCCCGACTTCAAAGTACTTACGTTATTTATTTGGTGAGGAATTATTTCTTACATTTTTGATGTGTTTTTTTTGAAGGCGGTTTTATTTTTTTATAAAAATAATTTAGGCTAGTACCTATATAGCGCCACCCCCCCACCACTTATTTTACTACCCTGGCTTGTCCAAAGTACTAGCTTCATGTGGCCGGCGAAGCTAGTTTTCAGTAGACTAGTAACATAGTAAGATGTGGCGCAGGGGTAGGCTACCCATCTTCTGCGCCAGTGGTCTCGGGTTCGATTCCCGAACAAGACAAATATTTGTGTGCATGAACATGTCTATTTGTCTTGGTCTTGGTGTTGTTGTAAAGCCACGTTTTAATTTATCCTATTTCGACCGTAATTTTTCAAACCACTAAACAGATAACAGACGTAGGTACCTAATGAAAAATTTTAGTCAGCCCCTGGTCTATGTACAAAAATAATTAAAAAACTTTGTATTATAGATTCCTGACGCCCACCCTACAGGGGAAAACTGTTTTGTATAGAATTTGAATATGCATTTTTGACGATTGAATAAACTCTAAGCGACAGCCCTACGTGTTTAGCCTATTATCGCTCGCTCAGTAGGTCTAGCACAACTTAGCGCGACTCTTTGTCGCGCTCCTTTCAACCAATCAGCACTTCGCCTTAAGTCGCGCGCGCTATCTACGAGCGATCTGATTGGTTGAAAGTGCCCGCGACTCTTTGTCACTCGAGTCGCGCTCAAGTTGTGCTAGCCCTACAGGGCTCCAGTCCGCTTACTTATATTGTTTTACTATGCTAGTAAGCAGGAACCACGCGTTTTGTTTATTTATGTAACCGCGACGTGTTTTTGAGATTTTAAGATGACCAAACAAGTACTTAGGTACCAAAGTAGGTAGGTAAGTAGGAGATTAATTTAAAGTTTGTACAATTCCGTGAACATTAATGTCTGTGGAACGCCACCCACCCTTCCAAGCTATAAAGCCTGGAATACACATGCTCTTTAGTAGCACACAAGCATGCTAGTTTCGAGCAGATGCTACGTAGTAGCAGACAATTAGCACGTGTATTCGAAAAGAGCATGCTTGCTAAACACTCGGAGAGCATTGTTATAAAAGAGCATACTACCTAGTAGGCCTAGTAACAATCAAGCACGTCAAGCACAAGCATGCTCTTTTAGTAGCATGTGTATTCCAGGCTTAATGATAAGTCTAAACGTAAACTCTTAATTCAGCACTATAAAAAATTTGCAGAGCTGAATCACAAAATTCACACATTGAATGATTCACTTTTACGTTTACATTGTTCAATTTGGTTGCTTCATCCAAATTGAAAGGCAAAAGTGAACCGCGTATTTCTGCCATTAAATATTTTGGTACATTTGAATCCCAACGGACTCGCTGTCACACCGTTTTGTCACACTGGTGTGACTACGAAGCATTTTTTTCCTATTTTTCACACTGGTGTGACTACGAAGAATTTTTTTCCTAATAGTCACAACATTTTCAAAAAGTCCTACTTGACGTATATCACTTGATAATTTTATACCAGTTTGATACCACTTTGATACAACATAGGTACGTATACATGAAGCTCGACTTAATACTGAGGTAACTGGAGAGTGCAGTACTAACAATTTTTTGTCCACCACAAATTACACAGTGGCTGTCTTCCGTCTCACCTACACTTTAAAAAAATACGTATGGTCCTAAGAGACAACTGACAGCCACTACATACATAAATGTCAAATTTGCTGGGTACACTTTTTTATTCGGTGAGAACTCCAGTTACCTCAGAGTATTAAGTCGAACTTCATGGCACTGTATTATGAATTTATGATCCTTTGATTTGACATGACATTTGCTGTCTTTTCTGTTTTGTCTGTTGTTTCCGATCCCCTATTATATTGGCCGATCACGTGTAGGTACTAAATGAAAAATGTACTCATTCTGTAGGTAAAATTCTCTGTTACTTAACTAAATGTACAAATGAAACGACACACTTTATGAAAAATTCACTATTTATTCATTTGGCTACAATGACTCGTAAGGACGACAATTAGAAGAGGTTCACCGTCTACTTACACAATAGATGCTAACTACGCTACACAAGTAATTAACAATAGAAAAATAATAATTATACAAAGATAGGTACTAACTACGATCACATAAGGAGCCACAGATGGGCCGACGAGTCCCATACATACTTTGGGACATTTATAACAACATGGACTCCCATTTAACGTCCAGTAAATATAATTACTTAAGGTGTTTCGATGAGCTCAGTGGCGCCGCCAATGGAAATAAATCAATTGCGAAACGTCGGATAAACCAAAAAATCTCAAAAAACAACTAAAATTTAACCAAGTTGTTGAATAAATTGCGTGAAAAAATCCGTGAAAGTGTTTTATTTAAATCAATTGCATTTTATTAAAGGCTTGGATTAAAAGTTTCGGTTATTTCGCGCAGGTGAAAGAGTGGAATGCATTTTATAAATATACTTTTGAGAACTCAAACTTACGCAATAAGTCGTGAATCTCAATAGTGGCAAAAGTGGCCACATTTGGCAATATCGAGATCCATAACTTGGTGCTCATATTTGAGGCCATGAAAAACCAATTAAAAATTGCATTTTGCTCTTCTATTTGCGCGAAATAACCGAAACTTTTAATCCAAGCCTTTAATAAAATGCAATTGATTTATTTCCATTGGCGGCGCCACTGAGCTCATCGATACACCTTAAATATAAATATTAGACACATCACATACATTGTTCCAATACCAAAGTAAATAGTAGCGATTAAGCACTTAGTATTATGGAAATTGGAAACAACGACGGGTATTACCACATACATCCAGACCCGAGGAAATATTGAAAAGTTCGTTTTCAACATTTACCCGACCGGGGATCGAACCCGGGACCTCTAGAGATAGCGGCACCTTGAAAACCGGTGCGTACACCACTCGGCCACGAAGATCGTCAAAGTCCAGTGTAATTTATTTATATTCTTACATCTTACTAATATTGGAAATTGAAAAAACTAGATAAGTACCTAGTTTATCAGCGAAACTACTGGAATGAGACCGGAATGGGACTACCACAGATCACAAGAGAGATGTTACAAGTAGCAAGTAGGCGGAGCTAGCGTAGCAAACCGGTAATTTTTTTATTACCCCGGATAACTTCAGGGATTATTCTACGCATGAAAACAAACGACTCTTATTATGGGACCAAAACTGAAATTGCGTAAAAATAGATTTTGATAAAATATTTCTGCACTTTTGTATGGCACAGCAGATTTTTTTCGCGATTTCAGTTTTGGTCCCATAATAAAAGTTGTTTGTTTTCATGAGTAGAATAATCCCTTTTTACAAGCTTTTATTTAACTTGCAGTGTATGTATGTAATTATGTATGTATGTCCGTTCGGGTCAAATCTTGCAAGCTTAATGTGACCAACTTCCCAGAGTCTGATTGAGCTGATATTTTGCACACAGGTTGGGTTAAGTGCTTATTACACTTGGCTAAATTCAGCATCTAATTCAGCATACATTGCTTGTTTTGATTGCATCACTTGCTACAAATGAGCTCAAAAAAAGCAATGTATTCTGAATTAGATGCTGAATTTAGCCAAGGTGTAATAAGCCCTTTAGGCTGACAATACAATATAATAAAGTACAGTTAGCAAAAAGCTTGTCATAAAATGAAATTTCTACAAAAAACTTATTTTAATAGTGAGGGCAAATTACCGTCATTACTGAAATTATACGGAATGATAAAAAAAATACCGTGTATATTATACAGTGATATTATAACTCAAAAGGATTTTGGATTTCTCCAAGTTGCTATGGCAACGAGCTTATTTTGTATTTAGGCTTTATTAGCGTGACTTAGATACTCCTTCTAACTCTCCTCTAACTCTTTGTTGTGTTCTGTGGCGACTACAATTACGCAATGGAGTATCGAGCCACCGCCGACTGCAAATTGAGGATCTTCTGTTCAAATGGAGATAAATCAGGCGACCGTCACGTTCGTCACTCGCTCAAGAACCCGAGATAAGTGCCTACCGCTTCGGGTATATCTCGAGATACCAATTCAATACAATTTACAGCGGGCCGCCCGCCCGCCCGAGCGCGATAGAATATATGCGATAGAAAGAGATGTAACGTCTAGCCGTTCGTAATTAGAGCCGTACAAGCTAGATTCTAGTTTATTGAGTTGCTATTTTTAAATGGTCTTGCAGAGTGCAGGTTCTGTTACAAGTAACTATTACTTATTCTGTGGCTAAATCCACAAACAACTTTATTTATTTTTCTTTATTGTGTTTTATATTCGAATAAATGTACAACTTGCCTAAAGTATGCTTCAACAAGCGTTATATCCTAAGGAAAAACGAGTTTGCAGTTTTGAACTTAACAAAATATTAGTAAAATTGCTTTTTTTTTGCAAACGCTGCTATAATGGATTTATCTCCTTTCGAACAGAAGCTCCTCAATTAACTTTACGTATAATAAACACCGAAATACGACCTAATATTAGTTTACGTGAAGAAATATTATCAAGATAATTATTTTGGTCGATGGGGTAGGTAGTGTGCGGAGATGCGATAATTTAACTCTTATACACGCTGTACACGTTGGCCCAACCATTGGCCAATACATCGTACGGTCGCCAGCACGTCGGGTTACTACAAAATGTCAAAATTTATTAATTGAAACTGAACTCTATAGCTGTTGGACTTAAGGTTGAATTTTATTTAAAGAAATTTGACAGTTTGTAGTAACCTGACGTGCTGGCGACTGTACATTGACACTTTTGAACGAACAAGTTGGCCAATAGTTGGGCCAACGTGTACAGCGGGCTTTAAGGGCGCGCTCTAGGCCAACAGCAAAAGTAATAACTGCAACGGCCAACTGCAAAGCCAACTGCAAATGCTGCCTTATTTCTATGAGACATAAGGCATAACTATATAATTCTCCGGCCCCAATCGGCCGGTCCGGAATGAAGAAATGACGGGACATTTAAAGGTTATTTACAAAAATATATAACACAAGCCCTGCCTTATCTATAGTGTAATTAAACTAAAAGTTCCAATCTTTATTTTAATGTATTACTTGAATACTAGCAGTTATCGTGATAGTGATTTGGACTTCACAATTTTTTTCTATCGAGAAAATTTTATGCAATCGTGTTTTTGAGTAACATAGTCACTAGTGTTAGTTCTGAAGTTTGCTGCATCTTATTCCGTCTTTCATTAATATTGATATTACAAATGATCATTTAAAGCAATCTGATTTTCGTTGGCCTATACCTATAGCGGGCCCTTATGGCGATACTCGAAAAAATTATGCTGAAGCGAGATAGCAATGAGAAAACGACGCGAGCGGGAGCGAGATCGATTTTGAAAATTAGACAAAAAAAAAACACAATTTCACTTCGTATTAAAAAACTATAGCGATTTTTAAAAAATGTTTCTACACCATTCTAAATATTATTGGTGTCCACTAATTAAACCAATTTTCAATACCTAGTATATGTAACCCCATTTAAGAATAATCTTATTTATGTAGGTATTTATTTATCTTGAAATTTCGTTATTGGAGGTCTTTTCGAAAAGAAAACGTGTCGAGGCAACATCATAAAATCGTGTTTCTGAAACGATACGAATCTATATAAAATAATATACAGTGGCGGTCAGATAATTAAAGACAACATTCGATTTTCATACAAACGAGGTAACTTTGAAGCCTTGGTTCTCCGCCAGGGATTGACCTAGCTGTGATCTGATGATGGCCATCCAGGGAGTGAATGGAGGAGATTCAGATCGCTATACACAAACAACTGATCTGATCAGGCGTTCTAAAAGATATAAGAATCAGAGTTTTCAGTTTCTGGATTTCCATACAATTTTATGAAAATTTTGCGGATTTTTTAAACATATCCTTATAACTTTTAGAATGTTGATCTGAACAGTTACTTGTGTATAGCGATCTAAATCTCCTCCAATCACTCCCTAGAGTGCAATCATCTGATCACAGCTAGGTCAATCTCTGACGGAGAACCAAGGCTTCAAAGTTACCTCGTTTGTATGAAAATCGTCTGGTGTCTTTAATTATGTGACCGCCACTGTATATAATATATAAGATAATATATATCTTATTACTAGATTTATAACAACTCTAACCGTCCTATAGTTTTATATCAAAGAGTCCATACTTTTTCCGAGTAGCGCCTTAACTAATTAAAGATTAAGAGTCCATACTTTTTCCGAGTAGCGCCTTAACTAATTAAGGCGCTACTCGGAAAAAGTATGGACTCTTTGATGTAAAACTATAGGACGGTTAGAGTTGTTATAAATCTGGTAATAAGATATATATTTCTTCATACCTTTATCTGGACGTACCTTCCGACGAAGGTATCGCGAATCGTATAGTTTCAGAAACACGATTTTATGATTTTGGCTCGACACTTTTTATTTTCGAAAATACATCTAAAAATAAGAAATATCAAGATTATTCTTAAATGGTGATACATATACTATTGAAAATTGGTTTAATTAGTGGACACCAATAATATTTAGGATCGTATAGAAGCATTTTTTTAAAATCGCTATGGTTTTTGAATACGAAGTGATTTTGTGTTTTTTTTGCGTAATCGGCAAAATCGGTCTCGCTCCCGCGCGCGTCGTTTTCTCATTGCTATCTCGCTTTAGCATAATTTTTCCGAGTATCGCCTTAAGTAAGTTAGATGAATTACAAACGCTAGTGTATTTAAATAGGTACCTACTAATGACAACATCGACCGTTGGTGTTAAATCATGAGAGAGTGAGAGAGAGTGAGTAAATGCAAATGGAATGTGGCGACAATAGATCGGAGTTTGATTACGGAATAAAATAGACACTATAATAGTTATTTATGCAACTGTTGTCTAATGAGGGGTATTAAAACACAAGTGTGTCTTTAATAATAACAGTGTTTTAATACCTAATTATGTACAGTTGCATACAAGACTTCATCTATATCCATGATATGAATCCTCCATAAAAGGATCTGAAACAAAACAATACTGATATCGAACAAAAAAAAAACGGCGGGTACGATAGGTTTTTTTTAATTACGGCACTGTGTCTACCACAGTGAAACGCGCGTGCATAAAAATGTTGTTTTTTAAATGAGTAGGTAAGTACAACATTATAACTAGAGATCGGATAATCGGATGCATATTTACCTAAAGTTAATATTTGGCTCAGAAATTATGGAAGCGGTTTCTTAAAACATTTTTTTAATATAAATCCCTGGATTCCAGAAAATTCGCGAATGCAAAACTAGTTAGTAACATGATGTGGAAACGACGTCTTTAGCATGAGGTATTTATTTAAAAATTTTGATACAAAAGTGCACTCCATAACAGCTAACACCTCAACTTTAGGTAAATATGCATCCGATTATCCGATCACTGATTATAACACCCGTTTGGACGATATTATGGTTACCATAGTAACCAGTAGTAGTTATGACACTCCCCCTTATTTCAAAACGTGGACTAAAATAGTCCTGCCAAAAATAGCATGACCAACCAAAACGCGATATGATATGATAAGTTATCCGGTTTAACTGTCAAAAGACTATGGGTTTTGACGTTTGAATGACAATAAATCGCTTTATCATGCGATACATATCGAGTTTTGGGTGGTCATGCTAGGCTTACTGGTTTAAAACTGATACTTACTAAACTGGTGTTGTCACTTTCATTTCCCAAATGAGAGACAGAATTAGCATCAGTTTTAGAACTGATGAAACCAGGTCTAAGTTTAGTCCACGTTTTGGAATAATTTTAATGTTGGCAATAAGCTAACTGTTTCAGATACTATTAAATAGGATTCATATCATGGGTGTAGATAAAAACACTTTATACCGCTACAAGAGAGATCGGAGGATCGACTTTTTACGAAAATACTGAAAGTTGGCACTCCAAAGCACTCGAAACCACAGCTTGTGATCAGTCCCTTCATACAAAATCGATCAGTTGACTTTGCAGTTTTTATGGGAGACCAAAATATTTTTTTCACGTTTCGACCCGCGTTTGTTGGGAAAAGTTGTTCAATATTATGAGTACAAGCTGAGGTTTCGGACTTGCAACTGACCAGACTAACAGCCTGTATTCCTTTTAGAGATGGTATTAAGGTCATAGCTCACTTATACCGCACCGCTGCCACCCAACCAAAGTATGAACAGCCAAATATGGACTTAATGTCGTTCACTGTAGATGTATTTTATTTTTGACGACCGATTTGGCGCAGGGGTAGGCTACCCACCTTCTGCGCCAGTGGTCTCGGGTTCGATTCCCGAACAAGACAAATATTTGTGTGCATGAACATGTCTATTTGTCTTGGTCTGGGTGTTTACTATGTATATTAAGTATGTATTTACAAACAAAAAGTATTTAAGTGTATATTTATCCGTTATCAAGCTTTGCATGATACAGTTTCTTAATGAAATTAAAATGGGCTTAGATAATTGGTGTGAATGTAAGAAGTTATTTATTTATTTTACAGTAACAATACACAATAGCAGACAGCGCGCGGTAAGCGAGCCTGCCGCAAACTAAAGTGGATCTACAGAGCATGACATTAAGTTCATATTTGACTGCTCATACATTGGTTGGGTGGGAGCGGTGCGGTATAAGTGGGCTATGACCTTTAGACCGCACCGCTCCCACCAAACCAAAGTATGAGCAGCCAAATATGGACTTAATGTCGTTCACTGTAGATGCACTTTACAGTAACAATATACAATAGCAGACAGCGCGCGGTAAACGAGCCTGTCGCAAGCTAAAGTGCATCTACAGAGCATGACATTAAGTCCATATTTGACTGCTCATACGTTGGTTGGGTGGGAGCGGTGCGGTATAAGTGGGCAACCTGTACAATCGGATAAGGAACACAAACGTCCTAAACAAAATATCGACATATTACTCAGATACATAGATAGGTACATGTGCCTCCAACGACTCGAAAAATGACGTTACAATGTAATTAATAAAGTTTAAATTTCGATTTCCGCCACCACAAGTTCGAGACTGACGGGTGACAAGTTGTTGATGACTTGACACATCTGCGAGCGTACAGGTTATGTCCTTTAGTCGGAAGGCGGCGTCGGGTCGCGGTCGGGGCGCGGCGGGTCGGGCGGGGGCGAGGCGGGGCGCGAGGCGGGGCGCGCGGGGCCCGGCGCGGGGCGCGCGGGGCCCGGCGCGGCGGGCGGGGCCCCGCGCGGGTAGTCGGCCTCGTCGTCGTCGGAGCAACACTCGCGGCTGGCGGCGATGCCCTGCGATAGGGCGGCAGACTGTTATTGATACCTATCTAAATATCTATACATACAGGGTGCCTACCATCAACTCTTATTGCGGTTTTGTTTAGGACCTAAACTGATCTGCTTCGCTTATTCGTACCACGACAGCTTAATATCAATGACAGCGATTCAGTGATCATTCAATGACATTTCACAGACGCTAAGCTGTCATCAACTCTTATTTGACTTATAACTCGGTCAAGCTAACATGACACCTGCAGGTTATACCCGTCCCTCTCACTCTCCGGGCATGACAGAATCGAGTGAAAGAGACAGGTAGAAGAAATAAGGTCACAAATCGTTCGGTCATTCACATTTAGCAATTCATTTGCGATCCAGTTTTTAGAAGGTCATAGTACGAACGAAAGCAGTTCATTTTAGGAACCTATTCTGCATCGCGCTTTTTTTGAATCGCTGTCTTAAAGTTGATGGTAGGCACCCTGGTAGTGAAAAAAAAAACAGTACAGAGATTTTAGGCGATGATAGTGTCCATCAATACGAACAATTTTCACTATGGGGCCAACAACGGAATCAGCAGAAAAAAAATCAGCTGTTCCATACATTTCAATCGAGTCGATGTTGTACTTTTGTATGGAACAGCTATATTTTTTTCGCGATTCCGTTGTTGGCCTATAGTGAAAATTGTTCGTATTGATGGACACTATCATGCCCTAAAATCTCTGTACTGTTTTTTTTTACTATCTGTACAATACAAATAAATAAAATTGGAGTGTCTGTTTGTAATATTAAAATAACCGCTTTTTACTACATGCATAATAATAACACAGAATAAATAATAGTGCTAAGGCACAGAAGACTCACTCTGCAAGCTCATTCAAATAAAAATAAATCTTTCTGCGTAGAAATAAAGTCCAATTCCGGTTGCTTTGCCATCGCTTGCCTACTGTTATAATAACCTAGAGTTCGCGCATGCAAGCAAAACTGTACCCAATAGCTACGCGCGAGCGTTTCTATTTCTATGAATGTCTCAAACAGCTCGCTCGCTGGTTAGGGTTGCGAGCGACTTGCGAGTTCGGTTTTGTTGAATATTTTGTTCTTTCTTTTATTTATACACCCGTAAACACAACAGTATCATATATACGGATTATAAGAACGTTTAGTAGTCATTGTTCGGTGCACAAAAATCAAAGAAATGATCGATTGTTTTACGCGCGAACGTGGAGCGTACGAGCCGAGCGGCATCCTTCTGCCATACGCCTGCCCGGCAGGCGCGCCGGCCGAACGTACCTAAACTGCGGAGTGACACCCCCCTGATAATAATAAATATTATTGCACACAAACAGAAGCATACATAAAGAAAAACAGTAACAACACAGAAAGTTACAAAAAAGGCGGCCTTATTGCTAAGCAGCAATCTCTTCCAGGCAACCTTGGTTGAAAAAAATAGATAAAGCTAAGGGAGAGAAGGGGAGTGGGTGCGCTTTTAAAATATATATACACGATTGGGACACGATTATGACTTAACGTTAGCAGACTTGATCCCCAGGTCACGTGTCCGTCTTACGAATTTTTGATCTGACGGTCAAGTGATCCAGACGCGAGTCTAACATTTTTACCTAAGTACTTAAGTATCACAAAAAATGCACAACTCCGCTAGAGAAGTTTTCACTTCTAAAATATTAATAATAATTACATAGACTGAAAATAGTTATTTGTTATACAAGAGAGCAAAATCATTTTTCGATGCGAGTGCTGAATTTAAATCACGAACTAGCGAAGTAGTCTTAAATTTATAGACTACTGAGCACAGTGAGTGATTTAAAGGCACGAGACATCAGAAAATTTTGCTCTCGTGTTAAACATACAACTTTTCACCTCTACCAGCGAGAAAAGTGTTACAGGTCAGAAAAACAACATTGAAGGCAACATTTAACAATAAAGAAAACATCAAAATTACAAAATTAATAATTAAGAGTAAAATTGGTGCAATTATGCAAGTTGAAGGTACTGTTTGCATTGCGTTCAAAAACTGCACTGCATGTAATTTTTATGAAAACCAAACATGATATTAGTAAGCGATATAATGTTCACTTCATATTATTTATTTTAAATATTGCGTGTTTAATAAAAAGCAATAGTAGTACAATCGTATTTATATAATTTGTTAATAGAATTCATTAATTTTTCTTATTATTTATATCATGCATGCGACCTCATTTCGTCCATACTCTTTATTTCGAACCTTTGGTATCTGTGTATTTATTTTTTAAGCTTTATATTTCATGTCCATCGACATAAAGCTATCTATCTATCCTTTTTGCTCATATTAATTTTAAAAGTCTCATCCTTGTCACTCTATTTATTTTTTCTTAATTATTTCAAAAGTTGGTGTAAGAAATTAAAAAAGCACTTTGCCTCACGCTCGCAGCAAAAATCGATTTTGCTGCGAGTTTTTAGGCGCCAAAAGCGCCCTTTTCGAGCTGGAGAGGTGAAAAATAGTAGATTGTATTACAAGGGAGCAAAATAATATATTTACGGCGAGGGCGCTATTTTGAATCCAGAGCGCGGTGAAGGATTCTAGAGTAGAATCTCGAGCGCAGCGAGGGGTTCTAAAGTAGAATCCTGAACGCAGCGAGGGATTCAATATACGCCGCCCGAGGTGAAAATAATTTTGCGGCCGAGTAATACACTCTGCTTTTCATCCCCCTCTATAAGAAAAGCAATAAAGACAACTCAAACTACCTACCTTTCTTTTGCGTTCGGATACAGCATAGCCCTAGTAGGGCAAGAAAAAAAATTCGAAGTTTGAAATAAAAAAAAAATGTAAAAAAAAATATATGTCCATCGGATTCCTTATAAGTATCTCCGGGGTTACCGTAGAGGAGTTAAAATGTTTGTTAGATTTTAGCTACGACTCACCGTTTACGAGATATTCTCAATTTTATAAAATTCCTTTTTTGAAAATTTCCTGGTCCCGAAAAAAGTCCCGGCCCCATACAAAATCAGTTTTTTTTTAAAGTACTGCACACCCTTTGCTACACTCCAACCAATGCGTCTTAAATTATGTTCTAAATTCAAATCTCATCGTTTTGGACCCTGTTATGAAGCTGCTCAAAATTCAAATCTCAGTTTTACCCTCTTGTCATAACAGGTAATAAATGAATCGTTTTGGGCCCTGTTATTAAATAAACAATCATCGCTTTTCGAATCGATGGGATGAAAAATATTTTGCATGTTAATTGTTACATAATGACTAAATAAACTTAAAAGTTTAATGAATTTAATTTTATCGTTAGCAATGTTGTAATATTTATTTAAGAAGATACCTCTATATTTAATTTCTATATTATATGTTTAAGTAAGATTTAAGTACAAAATGCGCTGGCCACTACATAACTAGCGACACTACGTAACGCGGGCACACCAGCATACGAACGCGAGAGAGCATCTTTATATTTAACATTCTTATATTTAATTGTGATTTATTTGTGATTTTCTTTTAGGATCTGTGATTTTGCATGTTAAGTTGGTATATTTTATTGTTTGATTATTTTGTTATCAATGTTGTAAATACTTAAGTAGATACCCATACTTATCATTTATTTATTAGGTATTAAAAATTACATACCTTAATTACTTACATACTATATGCAAATCATTTTATTTCGTTGTGGTTTTTAAATTGTACCTTGACTAATGTCGTATTACAGATAAGCAAATTGTGGTTTCACCGACATTATTAATAAAGATTTATATAAAAAAACTAATACTTTGAATCATTTCATGTAAGTAGACAGTTATAAACATTTTTATAATAGGTTACACTTTTCATTCTGACTGTACTTTGGACAAAAATATTTACCTAATAAATTTTATAGCACTAAAACGAAATCGGGGGCTTCCACCACGGGGGCGTCACACACAGGGGGCGTAACACACGAACCCAAAAAAAAAACGAAGCCTTACCTGCCGGCAGCTCTCGGGCAGCAGGTGGCAAGCGCACGCGCGCGAGTGCAGCAGAAGTACGCAGGCGCGCTCGCCGCCCGCCGCGCCACCCAGCCCCGCGCCCAGCCCACCCATCCCCGCGCCCAGCCCACCCAGCCCCGCGCCCAGCCCACCCAGCCCCGCGCCCAGCCCACCCAGCCCCGCGCCCAGTCCACCCAGCCCCGCGCCCAGCCCACCCAGCCCCGCGCCCAGCCCCTCCGCGCTCGCCGGCGCCGCCGGCAGCGGGCACGCCCAGCCGAAGCCGCGCCCGCGGGACGCACGCGGCATCGTGCCCACCAAACCTAACCGAGTATTATGATATTGCAGTATCAGGGGGCCGATTCTCACGCAATCGAGAAAAGTTCACATTTATAAGCTCGAAATTCAAATATAACACAGTTTGTGTATTGTCAGAATTTCACAATGGGGTATTTTTCTGACAGCTATAAAGAAAAAAAAAGTTAATTTAAAGTGGCGCTGGCGACAGATGGCGCACGCAAATAACGAAATGATCAAAAGTAATCTAAAAAAAGACTAGAAGTTAGGTCAAAAACACGCACGCACGACGTTGCCAGGCTATGCTTGTCTGTCATCATGTCATGTCAGTCGAGCGCGGGGATTTTACACACTTTTTGATTGCTTATGCTTCAACTAGTAGATTTACGTTGCGTTGTCACGGATATTTTTGTTACTTCGTTGTTATTTTACTGTTTTAATATTAGACAGTGCTACCTGCTTGCTACCTACGACTTTGAAAACAAATCAAAATGTTATCAACTCGTCATTTTAGTTTATTTCTGGTCACACCGACTTCGCTATTAGTCAGCAGCGCCAACTCGTTTCATTATTAGAACTAATTTTTTTTTCTTTTTTTTCTGTCCCTCAAAAATCTCTCATTGAAAAAGTTCGATCGAAAACCAGTCGAACGCAACGAGTGGTACGGTACGGACCAATCGATGTTCTACGAACTTAGCTGTCAAAATGAATTTGTTGACATGTGGGACCATGAAGTTTGACTTATACTCTGAGGTAACTGGAGCTCTCACCCTGAATAAAAAAGTGTCGCCAGCAAATTTGACATTTATGTATGTAGTGGCAGGTAGTGGCTGTCAGTTGTCTCATATGACCATACGTATTTTTTTAAAGTGTAGGTGAGACGGAAGACAGCCACTGTGTTATTTGTGGTATTCAAAAAATTGTTCGTACTGCACTCTCCAGTTACCTCAGTATTAAGTCGAGCTTCATGTGTGGGACAGTTTAGTTTGTTTGAAACGTTCCAACTTTTCAATAGAAACCACAAACAAAATGTTCGTATACGAATTACCACACTGAAAAAATTCAAATGCGTGAGAATCAGGCCCAAGGATATGAACTGAACATTTATTAGTGACAAAAATGCAATTGTAATAAGTTTTTAGTAAAAATTTCATTTTTATGACAAGCTTTTTTGCTGACTGTACTTTAATATTGTAATGTCATATAACTAAACTTGTATACAAAATTTTAGCTGCATCGGACACTAGGAAGTGGGTCAATTAAATCTTGCATGATTTGTCCCCCATTAACTACTTAACTAACTAACATGGCAAGTTTTTAGTAAAAAAAACATTTTTATGTCAAGCTTTTTTGCTGACTGTACTTTAATATTGTATTGTCATCTAAACCCAACCTGTATACAAAATTTTAGCTCCACCGGACACTGAGAAATGGGTCAAACTAAGCTTGCAAGATTTCTCCCCCACTAACTAACTAACATGGCAATTAATAAAAAGCTTGTAATAAAAATTTATGGGTTGTCCAATTGTCCATTGCCTAAATACAGTAACCTTTGTAACTAAATGATCATAAGAAAGATGTCACTTTCTTATTAAACAGGTGTTACTTGTATAAATTGCAAAAAAGTGAAAAACTCATATGTGTAGTGTAATACTTACCAGTGAAGGTACCAGTGGCGTGCATTGCATATAGGCATTTAAGCAGTGCCTACCTCGCAAAATCGAAAAAAATACCGTTAAATTTTAGTATCCGTGCTCCCCAATTATTATTGGTTGAGCTTACAAAATTATGATACTTACCTAATTTTTATTACTTATAACCACTGACCTCTATTTATTCGTGCTTATAACAAAAACTTCCTTCATAAAAAACGCGCAGTGCGCGACAGTAGGCAGACGCCCGGCTGCCTACTTGAATCCTATACAATTTACTATCACTGGCATTAATATTTTTTATTTAAATGAATACGACGAAATAAAAATGTCGTACTTCCCACGCGTAATACACTGACGTTCGACCTTCGCAATTTATCACCCTTATGTAGGCACGCCTACAAAAGCACCGGCGGGCGGTGTTTATATTTAGTTTTGTTTTTTGTCCAAAGATGGCTCTGTAGGTTTCTACATGGCGGTGACACTTTGTTTACTCTATTTACATATTTTGCTAAAAACCTACCTCCTGTTGTCCTTAATTTAATTGTTGTACAGTATACATTGCCGTTATACTTCGTTGGAATCGTTGGTGGTTTTATACACTGACTAAGGCACACGCCACATCACATAGTTCGTGAGAAAATTCTTTGAAATTTTGAATATTTAAAAAAATTTTTTTTTACATTTCTGCCTTGCCTATAGGTTAGACACCACGCGGCGTATAGTGCCTACCTATTCTGAAAAGCAATGCACGCCACTGGAAGGTACCTAAGTATTTTGTCAGTACACTTTACGAAATAAAGAAAATAAAGCCAGTAACGGACGAAAGCTTAGTGGCATCTGCACAGTCAGCGTCAAAATGATGTGAGCGTTCAAACCTACCCAAAGTATTTGAAAATTTGACAAAAATCAACCTTATCTCGAGACGTCAAGATGCATTTTCATCGGTTGTTTGAGAACAAATGACAACAAACTATAGTACACCTTAAAGTATTGTGCTTAGAGTGATTTTAAGATACTCAGATACTCTTAAGGCGCTACTCGGAAAAAGTATGGTCTTTTTGATATAAAACTATAGGACGGTAAGAGTTGTTATAAATCTGGTAATAAGATATATATTTCATCATACCTTTATCGAGAATCGTATAGTTTCGGAAACACGATTTAATAATTTTGCCTCGACACTTTTTATTTTCGAAAATACCTTGAAAATATACGAAATATCAAGATTATTCTAAAATGGAGTTACTTATACTATTGAAAATTGGTTTAATTAGTGGACACGTATAATATTAAGAATCGTATAGAAGCATTTCTTAAAAATCGCTATAGTTTTTTAATACGAAGTGATTTTGTATTTTTTTTTGCGTAATCTGCAAAATCGGTCTCGCTCTCGCGCGCGTCCTTTTCTCATTGCTATCTCGCTTCAGCATAATTTTTCCGAGTATCGCCTTAAACGCTTAGATCATTTTGACACTGACTTGACTATACCATGTCAATCAACCCACAGGCACCACAACCACACCCACACCACATCGCAGCGACAAAATGTGGTACCTACGTGTGAATGGTGTCGATGCAACTTTTTGCAGTTGCGTTGTGGTAGTGCGACAAAATGTCGTTGACGCTAGTAGTTGTGATGTGGATATGGCCCGCCGCTAGTTCGCAACGTTCGTCGCTGGCGATTGGCTGCAAAATGTGGTACGTGTGAATTGTCTATTCATTTCCAATACAAAATTTGTAGTTCTTGTAAAGTAAAGTAACGTAAAAAAAAAGAGTAAATTTTCTCTTTACAAACAAACAATCTTATCGCTAATGATAACAAGCTTTTTATTAACTTGCCATGTTAGTTAGTATGTTAGTTAGTTAGTGGGGGACAAATCTTGCAAGCTTAATTTGACCTACTTCCCAGTGTCAAATGGAGCTGAAATTGTGTATACAGGTTTGGTTCAGATAACAATACAATATTAAAGTACAGTCAGCAAAAAAGCTTGTCATAAAAATGAAATTTTAACTAAAAACTTATTTTAATTCTTTATTAGATTATTTAGAGATATTCCAACTTTACTCTTAAGGCGCTACTCGGAAAAAGTATGGACTTTTTGATTTAAAACTATAGGACGGTTACAGTTGTTTCAAATCTGGTAATAAGATATATATTTCTTCAGACCTTTATCTAGATTCGTAAAGTTTCAAAAACACAATTTTATGATTTTGCCTCGACACTTTTCTTTTCGAAAAGACCTCCCAAAAAAATACGAAAATTCAAGATGATTCTTAAATGGGGTTACTTACACTATTGGAATTTGGTTTAACTAGTGGACACCAATAATATTTAGGATCGTATAGAAGCATTTAAAAAAAATCGCTGTAGTTTTTCTATACGAAGTTATTTTGTTGTTTTTTTTTAATTATTCCATTAATCCCCACCGTCAAATCCCCACCAGTGGGGATTGTTACTTTTTTTCCAGAAATCTCCACTAGATAAATCAACTCAGCTTAGTGGGGATTTCTGGAAAAAATAATTAACAATCTCCACCAGATGTTGTTGATTCTAAATTATTAAACAAAAAATGCGTAATTAAAATCGTTTAAGTGGATAAGTAAAATCGGAATTGTAAAATTATCTCATAAAAAAAAGCGGCACTGTAATGTCGCCACAGAACCACTAACTTTTTGGAAGGGTGGCATAATAAGCTTAATGCAGCTGTATCGAAAAAGAAACAAGTTTACTGAAATTCCTACATTTTTTGCATGAAGACGCTTTGTTTTATGAAAGAAGTGCTAACGAAAGTCACTGTCGGAACCCGCGATCACAAAATAGCAAAGAAAAAGACCAGTTTATCTTAGATGCTCAACTAGAGTTAATACAAGGCGACATTACAGTGCCGCTTCTTTATAAAAAAAAATGAGATAATTTTACAGTTCCGATTTTACTTATCCAATTAAACGATTTTAATTACGCATTTTTTGTTTAATAATAAAATTTAGAATCAACAACATCTGGTGGGTATTGTTAATTATTTTTTCCAGAAATCCCCACTAAGCCGAGTTTATTCATCTAGTGGGGATTTCTGGAAAAAAAGTAACAATCCCCACTGGTGGGGATTTGACGGTGGGGATTAATGGAATAATTCTTTTTTTTGCCTAATCTGCAAAATCGGTCTCGCGAGCGTCGTTTTCTCATTGCTATCTCGCTTCAGCATAATTTTTTCGAGTATCGCCTTTCCTTAAATCAAGGAAAACCGTGTGCGTTGAGCCTACCAGGGTGGTGGTGCGAGTGTTGTGGCGGCGCGCGCTCGTTGAACTCGAGCGTTTGGCAGCCGGCGCGCCACCAACGTTGGTCCGCGCTCGCGCCAACGCCCGCCCCCGCCCCGCCGGCGCCCGCGCCCGACCCGCCCGCGCCCGCGCCCTGACACGACCATACAAACGTTGACTTGCAATCTTCGATCAACAATAACACTAAGAATAAGTAATTATTTGTTATAAAGGCCGTCTCAAAAGTAGCTATAGGATTTGAATTTCGCGCTATTTCCGAAATATTCAAGATGGCGGGTTGAAATTTGACATACGTCATCTTGACACATGTAAAATTAATCGTGCAGCGTTTCACAATAAAACAGCGCATAGAAGTTACACAAATATCTAACGAAAATTCACGATCAATTACAAACACTCGTCGAAAGGTCGAAAAATCTCGTAATTTCAAGAAGAGGTGATGACCCATGTCAAATGGCCACCGAGATCTTGCCATCTGATGCCACTGGATTTCTTTCTTTGGGGCTACGTGAAAGATAAAGTCAACGCCAACTATCCACAAAACATAGACAATATAGATAAAATATTCGCCGAGTTATTGGTGAAATAAGTAGCGAAATGTGTGAAATTAGCAGCGAAATGTGTGAAAGTGTCATGAAAAACTTGCACACAGCAAAAATGCCCGTGGCGGCCATTTAGCAGATATTCTATTCAGATAAAATTGTACAAGTCTCTTCTTTAAAATAAAATAAAACTACGAAGAAATTCCAATCCATTCGCGTTTTATTGAGACATATCATCCTATACCTACTTTTGGGACGCCCGTTACAAATACATCACAAAAACAATGTGGCACCGCAACCTGAGTTAGTGTAAACTGTGCTACAGGCCACGGTGCTCCCAAATAGTTATACATTTATTAATTGTGTTTAAAAGTAAACAATGCAAGTTATATTTAAAAGAAAGTAAGAAAGAAAGAAGTTATAATTAACCTTAGCAATGAAGTATGATCTAGAACTAGTTAGTTATCTAATTTTATACAATAAGACTTGCTACTGTAGTCGTACAAAAAGACTTTCAGTAGTTTCATAGTCAAGTTCATTAAGCACATTTAAAATAGTGTTTCTAAACAGTTTATTGTTAATGCTTACTACTTTTCTGACATCATGATTAAGCTTATTATAAAGCATGGGAGTGTAGTAGTCATAGCTTTATAATTCAAATAGGTACGGTTCTACATCTTGGCAGTGGCGATAGTACTAGATGAAGGCTCACGAATTAAATCAAAACTTTTTATGGCTGATGATAAAAAGTTTAACTTTGAGACACTATGAGATGATGACTACCAGATGCAAATACTTGACACTTAAAAAATAAATGAAACGCTCGAAGGCTTGCCTATATTTGAGAACTCTCGATTTTCCTGGGATTTCACATCTCCTGATCATGACTTGGTGAAAATAAGATCACGCCAAAAGAAAGTATAAACTTTGAAAAAAAAATTGAAAATGTTCCCCACATTGATGAAAATAAGAAATCGTCTAAATACGCAAACCTATACGAAGCGTCACCTATCAAATAAAAAAAGAATGGGCGATTTTCTGAAAGCTCAGCCACTAGATGGCGCTGTCCCACCTATGCAGTTAGAAGGAACGGAACGTTATAAATTTTACTTTGACGCGACTTTTTTACGTACAACGGAACGTCAGACAGATGTTATTTATTTACCTAAATCTTTAAATTTACCTATTTCGTTTCCGTTCCTCACAGTAGTACTTATTTAATATATTATTAGTTTCCTTTGGGTTTCTAAAAAGTAAGTACATTTAAATATGTTTCCTACCAAAATATACCATAGACATGTACATACTTATTCAACGCCATCTAGTGAAGCAATTGGAAGCTTTTTTTTTTTAAATGGCCTCTCAGAAAATCGCTCATTAATAAAATCGGTTCATTAACTAAAAAGTTCTTATGTTACACACATAAAAAAAATATACAGTCGAATGAGAGATTTTCTGACAGCAAATTGCAAAAAAATATGGACATGGGCTTCACTTGAAGTATGATTGCAACATATTACACAAACAAGATGTTTGCATTATCGCGCATTTACAGAAAATTGGAACACACGCGTAGCATTCTCAGCAATCTAGAATAAGATCGCTTACTAAGATAATGTATCTTTAATTGTACTCAATATTATTATCTCAATATACATCTTGACACCGAACAAGTCACATCTCTTTTATTACCTTAGCCTCGGTAAAGCGTCATACCTCTTCATGGCGACCCTTTGCCAACCGAACTTATAAATTTTTGCGGGAAAATCATTACTACATGGAGCAGCAAAGCAAAATTTTCAACACCATACTAGCAGCAGTCTTCGTTGCGGTGCTATTTGGCTCTACACTTCTGTTCATCGCATTACTTGGGAAGACAAAACAATAATATGGGAGCACCACAAAGTAAAGAAGAAGTTATCATCGCACAAACCGCCAGCGGCGACGCCCAAGCAACGCAGAAAACTTCAAGCCAGCTCACTACAACAGAAATTTTACTATCCGTCATACTGCTTCTCATCGTTATACTCATCATTTACGCCTGCATCCGGAAAATTTGGGACCGAATTGTCAACCGACTCCGTAGAGAATTCAACAGCGCAGTTCTAAGAAACACAATATCTTCCGTGGAACTGGCAACGACGTCGACTCAACCATCAACGTAGACCAGGAGGTGTCCAGGGTAGAAACCCGGCCCATTGTACGAGGGGCAAGGGAAATCCCAGCCCGATCTTCAGTTAGCTGTTTCAAGCGGTCCAGGAACCCATCTTAGAAGTCTGAAGATCCTACACACTCAAGGAGCATGAGAAAACCCCCAGCCCGCAGCCCCAGCCCCCACACGCCACGCCGGTCACCACATACCTACTCATCGTGCAGAGACGTAATTATTTTATTCGCGCGCTATAATGCCACCGTAAGTCGTAAGTTATTTTATACCTAAACGTTTTAAATAATATGTAGGATTACATTTTTTTTCTTATTAGATAATGTCATTTATTATTTCCGATTTAAATGAATTGCATAAGAAACTATTGTATATTAAAGATAATTTAGTAAAACTAGGACCAGATAGACGTCAAAAAGAGTTAGGTTTTACGAAATTTAATGAAGCGAAACTTGAATACGCGAAATTAGAGTATATTTTAGCTCAAGTACATAATTTAGTTGAAAAATCGGAGGTATCAACTAAAGATATAACTTTAATTAATAAAATAGCAAATGACATTCAGATCATTTATGACAAAATTATTTCTTTAGAGACTTTAAGTGTTAGTAGTATTTCAAAAATGGCAGAAAAAGATAAATTTGACTTGAAGACAGCCATTGCACTTTTACCAACGATGACAGGTCAAGAACACGTCACTAAATCTCTAATTGATGGTATACAATTATATAGTTCAATGATCAGCGATGCTACTCATGGGTTACTTATTGATTTTGTGATTAAAACTAGGCTCTCTCCTAGCGCAAAATTACGTTTAAAAAGTAGTTATCCAACTATTAAAGATTTAATTAGAGATATGAATACGCATTTGATTCAGAAAAAATCTGCTGTTGCTATCCAACACAAATTACAAAACTGTCGTCAAGGTCATAGGTCGATCGAGTCATTCGGCTCGGAACTAGAACAACTTTTTGTGAATTTAACCATAGCACAAGCGGATGACGACGCTACTAAGTTTGAAGTATTGCGTCCCATTAATGAAAAGGTTGCAATCAAGCGCTTTTCAGATGGATTAGTGAATCAAAAGCTTAGTACTATCATAGCATCACGTCACTTTGATTCTTTACCAGAGGCTATAAGAACTGCCCTAGACGAGCAGTCAATGTCTACCAGACACGAGGAAGTTATGAACATTAAAAAGTTTCATACTCGTAATTTCTCACGCACACCTACTAATTATCCGCGTCAGCCAAGTAATTATTCTAATAAATATAGTTACTATAATAGATTTAGCGCAAACAATAGGTACGCTGCCGGAAACACGAGACCACAACAAGGTAAGTACATGTCGCGAGACTCCCGCGCCGCGCAAGGAACACAATCACGTTCACGTGACCGCGGTCGGCCGAGCCCGCGCCCGCCGCGCTCAGCTGTGCCTTTTCAACGTGTACAGTACGCTAGCCACGAGCAATCGACCAATAGTGAGTCACAAGCGCGTTCTGAGCCCCAGAACGATAATAATTTAGATTTTTTTCGTTCCTACTGAAAATTATGTTTTAAACTACAATAATAGTAGTACCGTAACTTTTAACGTAAGTAATAGCAATATCGATCTTTTAGTCGATAGCGGAGCAAGCCTTTGTGTTTTAAAATACGAATGGTTATGCGATTATCCGAAGTTATTGAATTTAATTACATTTGAGAAGTTAGTTATAAAAGGTGTTAGCGGTAAACTAGTATCTGAAGGATATATTTACTTAGATTTGTCTTATAATGGGTTAGTTTTTAGAGAAAAAATGTATGTGTTTAAAAATATGTCTTGTTCTGCAAATGGTATTTTAGGTGATAATTTTTTGAAACGCTATCAAGCTATAATTAACTATAAAGAAAATACTTTGCTTTTAACTAAAGATAGTAATTATGTGTCTATACCTATATTGAGTCACTATAGACATTTGATACCGCCACGATGTGAGGTAATAAAATATATACCTACATCGTTAGGCGACGATTGTGTTTGTTTATCTAAAGAGATACAGAAAGGAGTTTTTATAGGAAGTATAATAGCGAAACCTTGTAATGGTCGCATGCCAGTAAGGATATTAAACACCACTGAGAAAGAAGTTGATCTAGATCTTACCGATTTAGAGACTTTTTCATTGAATGATTTTGAAGTCTGTAATTTTGAAAAAGAGGAGGTTTCTGTCGATCGTGTAAAAACATTATTAGGATTATTAAATTTACCTGAACTGAATTTAGAAGAAAAACGAAGTATTGAGAGTATTTGCGCTAAGTACGCAGATGTTTTTCATCTGCCAGGCGACAAACTCTCTTGTACAAACCTAATGACCCATAATATAACTTTAAAACCTAATGTCTCGCCAGTTTATGTCAAGCCACATAGATTACCGTTCGCACTAAGGAAGGAAGTTCAGAAACAGATAGATATTATGCTCGAAAATGATATTATAGAAGAGGCTACGTCAGAGTGGTCTAGTCCCGTCTTGCTTGTACCGAAAAAAACAGATAGGTCAAACGAGAAACAATGGCGATTAGTTATAGATTACAGGCAGTTAAATAATCGTATTGAGGACGACAAATTCCCTTTGCCTAATATAACTGATATCTTAGATTCGCTTGCAAATAACATTTATTTTTCAAAATTAGACCTTTCGCAAAGCTATTATCAGTTATCTTTAAGCGAAGATTCACGAAAGTACACAGCTTTCACTGCTGGTGATAAAATTTTTCAGATGAAACGCTGTCCCATGGGTCTCCGGACATCTGCGAGTGTATTTTCACGTCTTATGACTATTGCAATGTCAGGCTTAAATTATAAAAAGGCTTTTATTTATTTAGATGATTGCGTAATTTTCGGGAAATCTATAGAAAACCACAATAAAAACTTAATTAGTATACTAGAGAGATTTAGAAAAGTTAACTTAAAATTAAATCCTATGAAGTGTGAATTTTTGCGAAACGAAATAATATATCTAGGACACAAAATAACTTCTGATGGAATTTTACCAGATGAAAGTAAAATTGCAACCATGCAAAACTATCCAGTGCCGATGAACTGCGACGATGTCAATCGTTTTGTCGCGTTTGCAAATTACTACAGACGATTCATACCGAACTTTGCAAACATTGTTTATCCTTTAAATCAATTAAGAAAAAAGAATGTACAGTTTCTATGGTCATCAGAGTGTCAAACGGCATTTGAAAAATTAAAATCAGCATTAATTCAACCCCCTATTTTATCTTATCCAGATTTTTCAGAAAGTAACATCTTTCGGCTACAAACAGATGCTTGTAAGACAGGTTTAGGATCTGTTTTATCTAACATGAACGGTCAAGTAGTCGCGTATGCGAGTAGAAACCTGAAACCCGCCGAGACGAGATATCCCATCATAGAATTAGAACTTTTAGCAATTGTTTGGTCTGTGAGACATTTTCGCCCTTATTTATATGGACGTAAATTTAAAATTATAACAGACCACAAACCGTTAATTTATTTATTTAACTTGAAAGACCCAACAAGCAGACTTACTAAATTCCGATTATTCCTAGAGGAGTATGATTTTGAAATAGAGTATGTTCCAGGACGAAACAATGCAGCTGCAGACGCATTGAGTCGCATACCTATTACATCTTCTACTTTAAAATCATTACATCAAAACACAGTATCAGTTTTAACTAGAGCACAAAGTAAAAAATTAAAAACCCCCACTGATTCTTCTTCAGAGAGCTCCACCAGCACTAGGCCTGATCAACCTATTGCGGTAGAACTTCTCAAGAAACCCGATGACGTAACTGAATTAAGTTTTAATCAATTAAAGTTTGACAATTATTCAAAGTCTAAAGATAGCATTATTTCTAATGCAAGTTGTTACGTTTACGTACCTTCGCAATCAGCGATATATCTGAGTACCCGATCGTCATCTACCCCAGAGGTGTTAGCGAGGGACTTAGAGTCATTATGTCAAAAAATAGGCATACATGAGGTACTTATTATTAAAGAAAAATGTAACGAGAGTAAAATCAAAAGTCTTGTACAAGCAACAAAAAGAATTAACTCTGTTACCCCGCGCTTTCTCATAACAAAAAATATATTAAGAATATATGATAGTGAACAAAAAAGAGTAATACTAAATGATTTCCATCTATTACCTACCAGCGGACACGCAGGAGTTAATAGAATGATGAACAACATTAAGCAATATTATTTTTGGCCAGGTTTGAGTAATGATGTAAAACTTTTTGTTAAAAATTGCCATCAATGTCAATATCATAAGCATAGTAATAAACATATTAAGCAGCCCTTAACCATAACATCAACAGCCCACTCATCATTCGAAAGAATTAGTTTGGATATAATGGGTCCACTCGATGTTGATGACTATAATAATAAATATGTATTGACATTACAATGCGATTTAACCAAATTCGTTGAAGCGTATCCATTACCTAGTAAAGACTCGGTCACAGTTGCTCAATCTTTTACCAATAATTTCATTTTACGTTATGGTATTCCTAGAGAAATATTGACTGACCAGGGAACCGAATTCATGTCATCAGTGATGTCCGAAACATGTTCTCTATTACATATTAAAAAATTAAATTCTACGGCGTACCATCACGAAACTGTAGGCGCTTTAGAAAATACTCATAAAACCCTAGGAGCTTTTCTGAGAATCCAGTGTAATAATTATAAACATAACTGGAGCACCTGGATTCCATATTGGTGTTTTTCTTTTAATACCACAGTGCATAGTGAAACTAAATATACGCCTTTCGAATTAGTTTTTGGAAAAATTTGTAACCTTCCAAATAATTTACAATCAGAAATCGACCCCTTATATAACTATGACAGTTATCCCCGAGAACTTAAGTATCGTTTACAACAAGCGCAATCCGACGCACGACGTAACTTGATACAATCTAAAGAGAAAAGAAAATTATTGTATGATAAAACTAGCAATAATGTTACCTATCAGTTAGGCGATTTGTTATTATTAAAGAACCAAGTAGGAAATAAATTAGATAGTATTTACAATGGCCCTTATAAAGTTTTAAGAGATATGACGTCTAATGTAGAAATTTTAAAAGAAAATAAAGCTATAATTGTGCATAAGAATAATACCAAACCATTCAATAAATAACTATTTTATTTGATACGTAATTATAAGTATAGGTACTTAATTACATACCATGTTACTTAACACTTTGTTATTGTTATGATTAAGTGTAAAATGTGAAGCTTCCGTTTTAATTCAATACCATTTCAATTCGATACCATTTTAATTAGATACAATTTTAATTAGGTACATTGTTTATATTGTAAAACGTTTTTGTATTAGTACGATTTAATAAATGAAATAGTTTTAACTTTGCTATGTTGATAATGTTTAAATTTTGTTTACTTATTTTACTTAAGTAATTAAATTTTGGTTAAGTTCGTTAAAGTCAATGTTACGAGTCTGTTCCTTTTTGCAGGGAGGGGATGATCCTTCCACTTTTTCAGGGGAGATGAAGTATGATTGCAACATATTACACAAACAAGATGTTTGCATTATCGCGCATTTACAGAAAATTGGAACACACGCGTAGCATTCTCAGCAATCTAGAATAAGATCGCTTACTAAGATAATGTATCTTTAATTGTACTCAATATTATTATCTCAATATACATCTTGACACCGAACAAGTCACATCTCTTTTATTACCTTAGCCTCGGTAAAGCGTCATACCTCTTCACACTTGACATTTGGAGCCCATATTTTATCCAATTTTTTTTTAGGTATGCGATTCATTTGAAATTTCGAATCTCATATTATGTCCATTTATGGATGGACAGCGTAGCGATTTTGATGTAACGAGCTCGTGGCGGTTGGCGATAGCGCAATCACATAACACAGCATATTTCTCTAAAAAATTACAAAAGTATCCTGTAGGCAAGCCTTTTCATTCCTGTTAATGTTTTTTTTCCTTCTGCAAGTTTTTTCTTTAACATTGACCGTCTTAACGTCGACTCCTTGCCAGCAAATTAAAATAAAGCAAAACCACGTCTGATGAACTGAATTTTTAATCATCTGTCCCGTATTCGCGCACGTTGGTGTTACCTGGTCGGGGTGCGTTGGCGTGTGTGGGCGGCACGCCAGCAACGCTCGCCAACGGCCGCCGCCGTATTTGCGCACGTTGGTGTTACCTGGTCGGGGTGCGTTGGCGTGTGTGGGCGGCACGCCAGCAACGCTCGCCAACGGCCGCCGCCGTATTTGCGCACGTTGGTGTTACCTGGTCGGGGTGCGTTGGCGTGTGTGGGCGGCACGCCAGCAACGCTCGCCAACGGCCGCCCGCCTGCGCGCCGTATATGCCCACGTTGGCGTACCTGCACCGATAACACTGTTGTTGTAGTTGTTGTATCGCCAATTTTTATTATTTACTAGCTTTAAACACGACGTTATCCCGCGGGAATGTGATATTTTACCGGGATAAAAAGTAGCCTATGTTTTTCACCAGGCTATAAAGTATATGTGTCCCAAATTTGAGCCAAATCCGTTCAGCAGTTTTAGCGTGATTGAGTAACAAACATCCAAACATCTAAACTTTCACATTTATAATATTACTAGCGGCCGCCCGCGGTTTCACCCGCGTGGTTCCCGTTCCCGTGGGAATATCGGGATAAAAAGTACATATAAACCTTCCTCTTGAATCACTCTATCTATTAAAAAAAACGCATCAAAATCCGTTGCGTAGTTTCAAAGATTTAAGCATACAAAGGGACATAGGGACAGAGAAAGCGACTTTGTTTTATACTATGTAGTGAAGTAGGAAGTATGATAGGATTTGTAGGAAGTAGGATTAGTAGAACTCCTCCAGTATCCCGAGAGCCAAACTAATTCGCTCTATGGAGACTCAACAATAATTCTATATCAGTAATTTCTTAACATGAAAAATTAGATTATCTAGTTTAATAAATATTTCATTAGTAATCCACCAATATTTATGACAGCGACATTAAAAAAAACAAATACAAAGCTATAAAAAATCTATAAAAAATGGGCAAAAATGGTATAAGTATTATTCACTTTACATTTGAGTACATTTATTAATTATCTTTCGAAAAAGTATATAATCCCCCTATATTTGTAAATGAAAAAACAAGTAAACTTTAAAAAAACTCTCTACGTAAACTCAAATTGGCATTACACCTATGTTGAAAATGCTATCAGAAATAACCGACTTCTTCCTAAAGTATTAGCTTCCCGTTTTATATCTTTATGGATTTTGACTTTCGTGCTTAGATATGGTGAACATAAACACATGTTCACAATAAAATTGGTGATAGCCTATTTGCTGAAAAAATTGCACCATTTTCGGGGTATAACTTTTTTTTTATACCTTCCAATGCGATATTATGTTGGATTCCAAAATTTAGTCTCTTAAAATTATATTTTAGGGCCATTTACAAAAATTTGGCCTGTTATTGAATTTTTTACAAAAATATCTGATAGTTCTTGAGCTACAGATAAAGTGTAACCAACCGCTAGATATTATTATGTTTATGGATGTTAGAATGAATCGTTCCTGCTATGGAATTGCGTAAAGTCAATCGTATTCATTTGACAGTTCATATCGTATCATATTAAATATCATTCCATACAAATTGCAGCCGATTGAATTCGATATGAACTGTCAAATTAATACGATTACCTTACGCAATTGCACCCCTGATCAGAAGGTCTAAGTAGCTAAATGTCCAACAGCGCGAAACGTCTAATGAGCAATAAGTCTCATTAGCAAAATGACTATGTAGCAAAACGTCCAATTATCAGATGGTCTGTATAGCAGAACATCTATTTAGCAAATCGTCACATTATCAAAATGTCTGGATACTCAGGCACAAAATTCAACACACAAATTACATCGGGAGGGAAACGGACACGAAATTATAATATGTATGTACGTACAGACTTTTACATACTTACAGATTCTTTGGTTTATGTAGCTTAAATCATATCTTTTTGATGGTAACTGACCATTTATTGTCAAGAATGCTATTTGATTAGCATTAGGTACTTAAAGCTCTTAGAAAAGAAGCGCTTTGGCAAGATCGCAAATACAAAAATATGTTATTTGAAGGAAATTAAAGTAAGTAGGAAGATCGATTTAATGTTTCATGCCAAATACATAAGAGCTGCAAAAGTAGGAGGGCCAAAAAGTTAGTCCCTTTGAATTTTTGATAAACTTTGGTCATATCAAAAGAATAATAAGTGAATAAATGCAGGGGAATTTGTGCGCCTAATATCCTAATAATATTTATGGCGCTACTAGCTTTTTAATCCAGATTTTGTTTAATCAAATAAATGATAATAAGATCAAGGCTACATGGAATATTATTAACCAAGAAACTGGTAAAACAAAAAATCATATAAATTCCTTCACTCTTAAAGCAAATAATAAAACATTTACATCAGACGATGAGGTTGCTCGTGTCTTTGAAGACTTCTTCTCTCGGGTACCCTTAGAAACTACGAAGAATTTAAATTCCTGTCCTAATATTGCGGCTGCCCTCTGGTGTCATGTGTTGATAAGTGTAACAAACTATTTAATTTTCAACATATAAATAGCGAAGACATTCTAAAAGCTTTTAAAACAATAAATATTAAAAAATCAGAAGACTTATGGGGTATATCAACTAATGTTATTAAATCAATAATACGGTATTTTACTGATTTTTTTTTATTTCTTTAAAATGTTTTTCGAAATATTAGCTACACAAAACAAGTTTTCATTTTGAATTATCTTGAATATTTTCAAAGATATAGGACTTCAAACTTTATAATTAGACAAGGACAGGACGCTATCTTAGTGACGTCAGTGGGTTAGTAGCGTCATAGTCACGCCATAGAAGATTTCGTTTTAGAAAGAGACAGCTATAGTCAAAATCAAACAGACTATAATTCTTTTATTATAAAACAGATTCAATTTATTTTTTCACATTTGGTATTCTTAATTGCAATATTTTTTAACGTCATCATTAAATATCTACATTTCAACAACAGTAAAATACCCTATTGATCCAATAGCTCCTTATTTAGCTTTTATTTTTAATAAGTGTATAGACGAAGGAGTCTTCCCCGATTTAATGAAATGTAGTAAGTTAATTCCGCTTTTTAAATCTGGAGACAAGAGTGACCCCACTAACTTTAGGCCGATATCAATTTTACCAGCACTAAGTAAAATTTTTCTCAATTAGTAGATTATTTGGTATTAAATCAAATCCTTCATAAGAATCAATTCGGATTCTCTAAAAGTAAAAATACCACAGATGCTGGAATTGCACTTCTTAAACATATCCTTGACGCTTGGGAGGGTAGGCAGGACGTAATTGGTGTATTCTGTGACCTTTCCAAAGCTTTCGATTGCGTTGATCACCAAACTCTTTTAATGAAGTTAGAACATTATGGTGTCTCGAGAAAAACAGTTAACCTTTTGCGTTCATATTTGAGTAATAGAAATCAAAAAGTGATTGTTAATAATACTGCGTCCTCTGGAGCCCCCATTATAATGGGCGTGCTCCAAGGCTCAATATTGGGTCCTTTACTATTTTTAATCTACATAAACGATCTACCTTACTACGCGCATAATTTATGTGAGACAGTACTATTTGCAGATGATACTTCTCTAATTTTTAAAATTGACCGAGGGAATAATTGCTCTGACGAAGTAAATAGTGCTCTTGCAAAGGTCGCACATTGGTTTAACATTAATAACTTGTTTTTAAACCCTAAAAAAAACAAATTGTGTCAAATTCTCACTACCAAATGTAAGGAAGGTTGATTTAAGTATTAGTTTGAATGCAGATGCAGTCGAATTAGTTGACAGCACGAAATTCCTTGGTATAACCTTAGATTCACGACTACAATGGGATCCACATATTGATCCACGTTAGCAGAATCGGCCCCCAGGTTAGTCGCGGTCTCGGTCACACGCCCGCGTACGAGCGCGCCCCGCCATGCCGGTGTGTGACTCACGTGTGCGGGGGGTGCGCGGGGCGCGGGGCGCGGGGCGCGGGGGCGCGCGGGGGCGGCGCGGGGGCGCGGCATCACGCCGGCCACTCCACCACGCACACGCCCGCGTACGAGCGCGCCCCGCCATGCCGGTGTGTGACTCACGTGTGCGGGGGGTGCGCGGGGCGCGGGGCGCGGGGCGCGGGGGCGCGCGGGGGCGGCGCGGGGGCGCGGCATCACGCCGGCCACTCCACCACGCACACGCCCGCGTACGAGCGCGCCACGCCATGCCGGTGTGTGACTCACGTGTGCGGGGGGTGCGCGGGGCGCGGGGCGCGGGGCGCGGGGGCGCGCGGGGGCGGCGCGGGGGCGCGGCATCACGCCGGCCACTCCACCACGCACACGCCCGCGTACGAGCGCGCCACGCCATGCCGGTGTGTGACTCACGTGTGCGGGGGGTGCGCGGGGCGCGGGGCGCGGGGCGCGGGGGCGCGCGGGGGCGGCGCGGGGGCGCGGCATCACGCCGGCCACTCCACCACGCACACGCCCGCGTACGAGCGCGCCACGCCATGCCGGTGTGTGACTCACGTGTGCGGGGGGTGCGCGGGGCGCGGGGCGCGGGGCGCGGGGGCGCGCGGGGGCGGCGCGGGGGCGCGGCATCACGCCGGCCACTCCACCACGCACACGCCCGCGTACGAGCGCGCCACGCCATGCCGGTGTGTGACTCACGTGTGCGGGGGGTGCGCGGGGCGCGGGGCGCGGGGCGCGGGGGGCGCGCGGGGGCGGCGCGGGGGCGCGGCATCACGCCGGCCACTCCACCACGCACACGCCCGCGTACGAGCGCGCCACGCCATGCCGGTGTGTGACTCACGTGTGCGGGGGGTGCGCGGGGCGCGGGGCGCGGGGCGCGGGGGCGCGCGGGGGCGGCGCGGGGGCGCGGCATCACGCCGGCCACTCCACCACGCACACGCCCGCGTACGAGCGCGCCACGCCATGCCGGTGTGTGACTCACGTGTGCGGGGGGTGCGCGGGGCGCGGGGCGCGGGGGCGCGCGGGGGCGGCGCGGGGGCGCGGCATCACGCCGGCCACTCCACCACGCACACGCCCGCGTACGAGCGCGCCACGCCATGCCGGTGTGTGACTCACGTGTGCGGGGGGTGCGCGGGGCGCGGGGCGCGGGGCGCGGGGGCGCGCGGGGGCGGCGCGGGGGCGCGGCATCACGCCGGCCACTCCACCACGCACACGCCCGCGTACGAGCGCGCCACGCCATGCCGGTGTGTGACTCACGTGTGCGGGGGGTGCGCGGGGCGCGGGGCGCGGGGCGCGGGGGCGCGCGGGGGCGGCGCGGGGGGCGCGGCATCACGCCGGCCACTCCACCACGCACACGCCCGCGTACGAGCGCGCCCCGCCATGCCGGTGTGTGACTCACGTGTGCGGGGGGTGCGCGGTGCGCGGGGCGCGGGGCGCGGGGGCGCGCGGGGGCGGCGCGGGGGCGCGGCATCACGCCGGCCACTCCACCACGCACACGCCCGCGTACGAGCGCGCCACGCCATGCCGGTGTGTGACTCACGTGTGCGGGGGGTGCGCGGGGCGCGGGGCGCGGGGGCGCGCGGGGGCGGCGCGGGGGCGCGGCATCACGCCGGCCACTCCACCACGCACACGCCCGCGTACGAGCGCGCCACGCCATGCCGGTGTGTGACTCACGTGTGCGGGGGGTGCGCGGGGCGCGGGGCGCGGGGCGCGGGGGCGCGCGGGGGCGGCGCGGGGGCGCGGCATCACGCCGGCCACTCCACCACGCACACGCCCGCGTACGAGCGCGCCCCGCCATGCCGGTGTGTGACTCACGTGTGCGGGGGGTGCGCGGGGCGCGGGGCGCGGGGCGCGGGGGCGCGCGGGGGCGGCGCGGGGGCGCGGCATCACGCCGGCCACTCCACCACGCACACGCCCGCGTACGAGCGCGCCACGCCATGCCGGTGTGTGACTCACGTGTGCGGGGGGTGCGCGGGGCGCGGGGCGCGGGGCGCGGGGGCGCGCGGGGGCGGCGCGGGGGCGCGGCATCACGCCGGCCACTCCACCACGCACACGCCCGCGTACGAGCGCGCCCCGCCATGCCGGTGTGTGACTCACGTGTGCGGGGGGTGCGCGGGGCGCGGGGCGCGGGGCGCGGGGGCGCGCGGGGGCGGCGCGGGGGCGCGGCATCACGCCGGCCACTCCACCACGCACACGCCCGCGTACGAGCGCGCCCCGCCATGCCGGTGTGTGACTCACGTGTGCGGGGGGTGCGCGGGGCGCGGGGCGCGGGGCGCGGGGGCGCGCGGGGGCGGCGCGGGGGCGCGGCATCACGCCGGCCACTCCACCACGCACACGCCCGCGTACGAGCGCGCCCCGCCATGCCGGTGTGTGACTCACGTGTGCGGGGGGTGCGCGGGGCGCGGGGCGCGGGGCGCGGGGGCGCGCGGGGGCGGCGCGGGGGCGCGGCATCACGCCGGCCACTCCACCACGCACACGCCCGCGTACGAGCGCGCCACGCCATGCCGGTGTGTGACTCACGTGTGCGGGGGGTGCGCGGGGCGCGGGGCGCGGGGCGCGGGGGCGCGCGGGGGCGGCGCGGGGGCGCGGCATCACGCCGGCCACTCCACCACGCACACGCCCGCGTACGAGCGCGCCACGCCATGCCGGTGTGTGACTCACGTGTGCGGGGGGTGCGCGGGGCGCGGGGCGCGGGGCGCGGGGGCGCGCGGGGGCGGCGCGGGGGCGCGGCATCACGCCGGCCACTCCACCACGCACACGCCCGCGTACGAGCGCGCCACGCCATGCCGGTGTGTGACTCACGTGTGCGGGGGGTGCGCGGGGCGCGGGGCGCGGGGCGCGGGGGCGCGCGGGGGCGGCGCGGGGGCGCGGCATCACGCCGGCCACTCCACCACGCACACGCCCGCGTACGAGCGCGCCACGGCCATCCGCTCCATCACCACGGTCCATTGCGACGTGCACGGGTCGAACACCTGCGGCCCAAACCGATGCGTGTTTTTATTTTTATTATATTTTCTTCCAAATTATCGAAAACGACCAATTTTGTGATTCAAAAGTAAACAATCAAATATTCTTTATTTTGAACAGATAAAAATATTTAGTTGAAGTTTCATAAACGATCTTGATTATTTTGTGGCTAGAAAAACGATATTCATATCTTATGTCTACTTTAAAGGGCCCCGCCCCCCTACCCACCTCCACAGTGTCCAGGTTGGCGGCGCCGTCGTCCCCACCCACCACGAGCAGGGCCCCGTGTGGGCGGGGCCCCGGCCCCCCCGCCCCCCTACCCACCTCCACAGTGTCCAGGTTGGCGGCGCCGTCGTCCCCGCCCACCACGAGCAGGGCCCCGTGTGGGCGGGGCCCCGGCCCCCCCGCCCCCCTACCCACCTCCACAGTGTCCAGGTTGGCGGCGCCGTCGTCCCCGCCCACCACGAGCAGGGCCCCGTGTGGGCGGGGCCCCGGCTCCCCCGCCCCCCTACCCACCTCCACAGTGTCCAGGTTGGCGGCGCCGTCGTCCCCTCCCACCACGAGCAGGCGCCCCTTGTGCGCGGCGACGGCTGCGTTGCGCCGCTGCGTGTGCATCGGCGGCGCCGGCGCCCATTCAGCGCGAGCTGTAAAGGAAAACAAAGAATTATTAAAAAAATATAAAAAAAATTGCGGCCTACATAGGTTCCTCAGTAATGTAAAATTCCGGGAATAGTGCGCATACACCTTCAGCTTTATCATCACTTATAGTCACTGCCCTTGATGAAACCAGCACCATATTTTAGTATGTTATACGAAGACCCGTCGTGGCCGCCCACCGCGTACAGGGCGCCGCCCACCGCGCCCCGCCCGCCATGGCTCCAAGCCCCCCCACTCACCCTGGGCGGCGTTGGCGTGGGGCCACAGTCGCTCCACGCTGCGCCGCACGGCGGGCCCGTCGTGGCCGCCCACCGCGTACAGGGCGCCGCCCACCGCGCCCCGCCCGCCATGGCTCCGGGCCCCCACACTCACCCTGGGCGGCGTTGGCGTGGGGCCGCAGTCGCTCCACGCTGCGCCGCACGGCGGGCCCGTCGTGGCCGCCCACCGCGTACAGGGCGCCGCCCACCGCGCCCCGCCCGCCATGGCTCCGGGCCCCCACACTCACCCTGGGCGGCGTTGGCGTGGGGCCGCAGTCGCTCCACGCTGCGCCGCACGGCGGGCCCGTCGTGGCCGCCCACCGCGTACAGGGCGCCGCCCACCGCGCCCCGCCCGCCATGGCTCCGGGCCCCCACACTCACCCTGGGCGGCGTTGGCGTGGGGCCGCAGTCGCTCCACGCTGCGCCGCACGGCGGGCCCGTCGTGGCCGCCCACCGCGTACAGGGCGCCGCCCACCGCGCCCCGCCCGCCATGGCTTCGGGCCCCCCCACTCACCCTGGGCGGCGTTGGCGTGGGGCCGCAGTCGCTCCACGCTGCGCC
The DNA here is from genome assembly GCA_949710035.1 of Crambus lathoniellus. Lineage (NCBI taxonomy): Eukaryota > Metazoa > Arthropoda > Insecta > Lepidoptera > Crambidae > Crambus > Crambus lathoniellus. The sequence continues at coordinate 451,263 of OX453296.1, forward strand.
GCACGGCGGGCCCGTCGTGGCCGCCCACCGCGTACAGGGCGCCGCCCACCGCGCCCCGCCCGCCATGGCTCCAGGCCCCCCCACTCACCCTGGGCGGCGTTGGCGTGGGGCCGCAGTCGCTCCACGCTGCGCCGCACGGCGGGCCCGTCGTGGCCGCCCACCGCGTACAGGGCGCCGCCCACCGCGCCCCGCCCGCCATGGCTTCGGGCCCCCCCACTCACCCTGGGCGGCGTTGGCGTGGGGCCGCAGTCGCTCCACGCTGCGCCGCACGGCGGGCCCGTCGTGGCCGCCCACCGCGTACAGGGCGCCGCCCACCGCGCCCCGCCCGCCATGGCTCCAGGCCCCCCCACTCACCCTGGGCGGCGTTGGCGTGGGGCCGCAGTCGCTCCACGCTGCGCCGCACGGCGGGCCCGTCGTGGCCGCCCACCGCGTACAGGGCGCCGCCCACCGCGCCCCGCCCGCCATGGCTTCGGGCCCCCCCACTCACCCTGGGCGGCGTTGGCGTGGGGCCGCAGTCGCTCCACGCTGCGCCGCACGGCGGGCCCGTCGTGGCCGCCCACCGCGTACAGGGCGCCGCCCACCGCGCCCCGCCCGCCATGGCTCCAGGCCCCCCCACTCACCCTGGGCGGCGTTGGCGTGGGGCCGCAGTCGCTCCACGCTGCGCCGCACGGCGGGCCCGTCGTGGCCGCCCACCGCGTACAGGGCGCCGCCCACCGCGCCCACGCCGCAGCCCGACCGGCGCGCCGCCATGGGCGCCACAGACTCCCACGCGTCCGTCGCCGGGTCGTATCTGCATTGCAGACACACGATACAAAGTTAATATTGCACTGGTTTCCAAGGCAATGACAAATTATTTCGTGTTCACGAGCCCTATATCAAACTGATACAATAAGCCTATACCGCGACTAAGAATGACACAGTGACATCTATTGTTATTTTAGGTACTAGGTATAAAGGTTGAATAAGGTGTTTGAAGTTGATAATTAACTTAAGATTAAAATAATAAAGCAAAATTAAACACAAAGTGAACCTATTTCTTTATTGTTAACCTGACTAACACCCACTTGCAAGAAGCTCCATTAAAGTTAATGCTTCATTAAGTCTATTGCTGTCACTTTTCGTTGTCAAGAAATAAAAAGTGACAGCAATAGATTATATGAAGCTTTAACTTTAATGGAGCTTCTTGCAAGTGGGTGAAAGTCATATAATAATACTTCAAATAAACATTAATATCTGTTTGTATTTTAATTTATGGTAGGGTAAAGGACCCAATTATCAGCACTTTAAGAGTAAAGTCCTAACTTATACCCGTTTATGACATTGAAAAATACGTTTTCACCCGTTATGACGAGTTTTCTAGTTTCAGTATTTAATCAGTATGATTATATATAAAAAAATAGTTTATCCTTGTCCAATTTTTTTTAGATAAGCAAGAGCAAAAAATGACCATCTCCCTATTTATCAACACCATCTCCACCAATTATAAGCATAGAGTGAACCAATTATCAGCACTGTGATAGTGGTATTGAAATTATATGAAATATTTTTTTTATTTAAATATTTTTTTAATCCCAGGTTACCTATAAATAAACATAAAAAGATATAATTTACATATATAGTTTAACAGTATTTATACACTGAACAAAGCTTAACATCTTTATAGTTATGTAGGCATTTAATAATAATAAATTTGTTTAGACTTAGTTAAATCTCACTAGAAAGCGACTTACTTAATAATATGGATGGTAGGTAGGTATTACTAGCTGATAGGTAGGTACAACTATTAAGGAACATTGCATAGCAATAAGAAAATTTAAATAAATAAGAAAAGTTCTTGCTCAACATCTTCAATCAATTATATTCTTTTATTTTCTTCTTCTATTCTCTTTCTTTTTCTTTCTTCTATTCTTTTTTCTTCTTCTTGATTTTCGTTTGTGCATTTTTTTTCTTTTATTTGGTTTATTTACTTCCTTTGGTTTCATAGTAACTAGGGGGCTCTGAAAAGAGGAAAGATGATGAAATACTAGGATAACCAAATTATCAGCATGCTTTTGATCTAATTATCAACACTATGCTGACAAATGGCAATTAATGCAGTCTCAGCACCATGCTAAGATTAAGATTCCGAAGGTATTGTACATTTATAAAAAAATCATTCTATACAAAAAATAGACACGGTATGCAAAAAAATGAAATAAGTATGTATTTACGTACTATTTTCTATTCATCAGCACCAGTGCTGATAATTGGAAATTTGCAAAATAGTGAATCAGAGAAATCAAAAGTTTCAGTATAAAATATCTAAAAGATCTAATATAGTATAAAATGTATACACATGAACTTACCGTCGATCACAAGAAACTGGCTAAAACAGGACAAGCTGCAGGATACAAACGTTTAATCACAAGTTTTTCATAGACTTTTTTCATAAACTTTCACAAGTTTTTCGCCATTTTCAAGTCGGAAAGTATGGTATTGCCGAGAGTAGGATTCCAAAAACATCAATTTATTTATTTTTCGAAGTGGTAACTCGAATAAGTTAGTGAAAAACTTATAATTTTACTATTTATTCAGAGTGCTGATAATTTGGTGCAGTGCTAGCAATTGGGTCCGTTACCCTACTTTAGGTCTTTTTGTAAAATTTTTGCTATTGTATTTATGACTGTGTTACCTGAATAAGTGAATAATAATAAAAAAAATGGATAGCAACGAGAAACCTAAATACACGAAATGTGAAACAGGCACTGATCGTAACAACTGGGATCGGCGGCGCCGGCGGAGTGATGTATTATGTGATGTGGGTCGCCGGTTTCAGAACCATTTTCAGTTGTTGCCGCCCAGCACGCCCAGCCCACGCCGGAGCGCCGCGTGGACATCGCCGCGATGGGCGCGTGGACTCACCGCTCGACGGTGGGCAGGCACTGGCGCGAGGCGCCGTCGTACCCGCCCACGGCGTACAGCTTGCCGCCCAGCACGCCCACGCCCACGCTGGAGCGCCGCGTGGACATCGCCGCGATGGGCGCGTGGACTCACCGCTCGACGGTGGGCAGGCACTGGCGCGAGGCGCCGTCGTACCCGCCCACGGCGTACAGCTTGCCGCCCAGCACGCCCACGCCCACGCTGGAGCGCCGCGTGGACATCGCCGCGATGGGCGCGTGGACTCACCGCTCGACGGTGGGCAGGCACTGGCGCGAGGCGCCGTCGTACCCGCCCACGGCGTACAGCTTGCCGCCCAGCACGCCCACGCCCACGCTGGAGCGCCGCGTGGACATCGCCGCGATGGGCGCGTGGACTCACCGCTCGACGGTGGGCAGGCACTGGCGCGAGGCGCCGTCGTACCCGCCCACGGCGTACAGCTTGCCGCCCAGCACGGCCACGCCCACGCTGGAGCGCCGCGTGGACATCGCCGCGATGGGCGCGTGGACTCACCGCTCGACGGTGGGCAGGCACTGGCGCGAGGCGCCGTCGTACCCGCCCACGGCGTACAGCTTGCCGCCCAGCACGCCCACGCCCACGCTGGAGCGCCGCGTGGACATCGCCGCGATGGGCGCGTGGACTCACCGCTCGACGGTGGGCAGGCACTGGCGCGAGGCGCCGTCGTACCCGCCCACGGCGTACAGCTTGCCGCCCAGCACGCCCACGCCCACGCTGGAGCGCCGCGTGGACATCGCCGCGATGGGCCGCCACGCCGGCTCCGCACACGACGTGTCCAGCGCCTCCGCCGAGCTGCAAACGTTCACATGCTCGAAGGACCGACGCTCATTTTGTTAAACATCATTTCAATCTAACGGCTTGAGCCACAGCCGTCTCTATCGTCTTCTACAAGCCATGCGCATAAAGTTGGCAACGTCAATGATATTTTATATGTAGATACGTTATCTGAACTAAAAAGTGGCGACGAAAAAGTAAGGTAATTGCCCGAAGTTTACTCAGTCACACACAGACCCTTGTCGTGGCAACGCGCTGTAACAATTTTTCGATTACGCCTCAAATAATAAACTTAATGCCTTCCTGTGTTAAGAGAAGTTGCAAAATCTATGCCGGATCTTTAAAAGACAAGAAAATTGATTCATTTCATACGTAATTATTGAAATTATAAATTTAAATTTAAATATTTAGTGATGACTTTTGCGCTGTTGCCAGTTCGACATGCATGAGCGAGTAAGCTTGTAAAGTTTTGTGAACGCATGAAAGAGACAGAAAACTGACACATAAGACAGTGCTTGCAATAATTGTTTATCTCTTTTTGACAGTGGGGGTTTGTGTATATATGTCTCTGGCTAACATTATTTTTGGTGAAAAAGAGATAGATATGCGGAAATGCCTGTTGTTAGGAAGAGATGAATATATTTTGACTACTTATGCTGGTTTTTTGTTTCTTGTACGTCATGAAAAACAAATTCGCCATTTTAAAATGCAATTTATTCGAGTGTAACGTGTCTATTAATAAAACGTCATTGGGCAACGTAGATTTAAGTGAACCGATTTGACACCGTTTGCACCGTTTGACAGGTAAACAGCGAGTAAACCTCGAGTACCGAATCCTATGGAGATGGCATATCTTCTATACATCTATACAAATAAATAAAATTGGAGTGTCTGTTTGTAACATTAAATAACAGCTTTTTACTACGTGCATATGATTAAATATACGGTACATATACCAAAATGACATGTTTTACAATTTTTGTCTGTCTGTCTGTTTGTTCCGGCTAATCTCTGAAACGGCTGGACCGATTAATACGACAATTAGAAGAAGTTTAAAATGGAATTCCAAGATTTTCTTACATTGTGACTTAGTTACACCTCACTTTTTCGTAGGTATGCCACCTCCATAGGATTTAGTACTCAGAGGAGTAAACCGGTTCACAGCAATGTTGCCGTTCCGTATCATAGCATGGCTTGTAGAAGACGATAGAGACGGCTGTGCTTGAGCCCACCGAACGCGGGTCGGAAGCAACGCTGTTTGGCCCGCGCAAGTTATAATACCTACAAGAAACTCTATGAAATACTTCACACTAAAAGGCAATGCCTAAAATTGGGGTCTATTTTTTATTTGGCTCGCGACCATCAACAAAATGTTTGAACATCAATTCTTGATATTATAACAAACAATATTTGCCAAGACAGTATAACTGTAAACTCAGTCAGAGCCGAGTTAGAACATTCGTCCGAATATAACATTTTAAAAAACCACAAATGTAACTTTGTAATTTATACAAAAACTATGAAAAACAAAGTTAAGTTCTAGCTAGTCTCACTCGATTCGGACTGAGTTTACAGGTTTACTTCCTTTGCAAATATTGTCTGTAGTGCTGCCAACAAATTATATTTCAATGTTTGGTTGATGGCCGCAAGAAAAAAAAAGCAGCGCGTCGAAAGCAGTTGACGAGAGTTGTATTAAGCCTACTGCCCGCCAAACCCGTCACACTGAACGCGGCCCGCGTTGTAACTGCTGCTGCGTTCAGTGTGCCGATAACTGCCGACCTGCTCTGCTTCCGACCCGCGTTTGGTGTGCTCAAGACTTGAATATGAAAAAATCAATGCCACTTTTCGTTGTAATTTTATAACTCAAGAACGGGCGCACCTATCCAAACCAAATGTTTAGGCTTTGTTCGAAATATTTAGTAGATGGTTTATGTGAAGTTTGCACAAAATCTGTCTAGCGGTTCTTCATTTATCACATTTTTCGTAACAAATGAATTTAATAAATGGCGGATCATTTTGTTAAATGGGGGTAGGGGTAGGGGTAGGGTAGGGGTAGGGTAGGGTAGGGGTAGGGTAGGGTAGGGGTAGGGGTAAGGTAGGGGTAGGGTAGGGATAGAGTAGTGATAGGGTAGGGGTAGCGTAGAGTAGGGGGTAGGGCCACGCAAACGAAGTAGCGCCGGGTCAGCTATTAAATTATATTTAGTCCAGTCAACGAACGCTCCAAAAACAATATAGAGGGAAATGTTTGGAACACAGTTTTTGACTATGTAACTTTGTTTGGATTACTTAGGAGGTAAACATATCAAAAGTCCCCGCCAGTACAGACTTTCAAGAGCGGACATCTCGAAAACTATACAAGATATCGAAAAACTTGACTGAATAGAACTTGTAGCAAATTTAATCAGCTTTCATTTTGGACATAATGAACATGTCGCTGGGACGCATAGTTTCTGAGATATAATCCAAAAACAAAAAATGAGACCTTCAAACCTGCCCCTCCCCCCGCCTTAAAGGCTACGGGCGGGGACTTTTGATATATTTACCTCCTAACTAGCCCAAACAAAGTTACAAAGTCAAAAATTGTGTTCCAAACATTTCCTTCTATATCTCTTCGTTAAAGAAGTGTTTGAGGATCGTAGCAGGTGGCGATCCATAGTCTCTGCCTACCGCCACCGCCGTGGGAAACAGGCGTGAGTATCGGCCAGAATTAATAACCTATCCACAGATAGGGATAGTCATGAACCGTATTAGTTGCTATGCAACGTTTGATATTAACATAGAACTAACGACAATCGCCTGGCTGTTGCTAGCCCTATCTATATCTATCTACCCCTATCTGTGGATAGATTATTAATTCTGGCCGTAAATGTATGTATGTATGGTGCCAATCGTGAATTCCTTACGAAGATTCAGAAAGGATTTACTTTAAGAAGTATAACATGGAATCAATTTAACACAGATCGTCGGATAGTTAAATATTTAGGAAAAGATATACAAATTATTTTTACTTTAATGCATTAACAATGAAATTTTTATTTTAAACATACATACATACATTGAGATTTTAAATCCCGCCTTAAAGCTACTTATAGGGCTCGTGGTTTTTTACTATCACATTTTTCCTATACATACATACATTTCTAGTCCGGGAGCCAATATAAAACGTGAAACTACACGGGGAGGGCGAGGTACAAAGATGGCCGCCACCCGTTATCTTTACAAAAAATCTATTGTCGTCCTAGTGACTACTAGGGCAAGTTTCTTATCAGTTTCGTATAAACCAAAGACGTAGAATTAAACAAAACATAAAATTTAACAAAGTAAGCACAAGCAGATACTCGTACTTGACCATTTAATATTTTTTTTCATCATCTTTTTAAACAAGGACATTATTAACAGTGTATATTTTTTGAATCTGCATGAATTGCGCTTTATAATAGTATTTTTTTGTATGATATTTTATGTGACTATACAAAAGTTATTAGCTCTCAAAGCAAAAATCGCCAGCCAAAATTTCTTGTAAAATCAAAACGATACTAAACTCGCTCTAGTAGCCGATAGACAATATATTCTTTTTAAAGATGACGGGTGGCGGCAATCTTTGTACCTCGCCCTCCCCGTCTAGCCTCATGTTTTGTATTGGCTCCCGGACTAGAAACGCTCAGAGTCACTCAAGGAACATATGTGTGTGATGGATGAAGCTCACAGCCTATTAAATATCTTTTGGGTAATCTTTACAACTGCCTCCACTGTTACGTCGATCCTATCGTAACACGTACCTGAGTCCAGTGACGCCGTCGAACCCGCCCACCGCGTAGATGACGTCACCGATGGCGGCCACGCCCAGCGTACTGCGGCGTGCGCCCAGCGCTGGGCCCGCCGTCCACGCGTCGCCCGCCACGTCATACACGTCCACCGAGCGTACACGCAGCGACCTGGAAGGCGATTCTCAAATGTGGTCGTCCAAATCAAAAGGGAACTTATTGCGGAGAGCACATACGTCTTTATTGTCGTTGTTTTGTATTTGAACAACAGCAATAAAGGCGTAAGTGCCGAGCGCCACAAGGTCCCTTTTGATTTGGACGACCACAAATGTATAGATATATGACTAACTCGACATTGGTCAAATTCGAATACTAATCATTTCGATAAGTATTGAACAAAACAAATGTACTGTAACTAGCGTCAAAAACGTCCTAGTCGCGCGCAGAGATATCTGATACCGAAAATGTCACAAGAAATGTCTAAAAATACAACTTAACGCGCGATATTGCATCGGATGACATTTACCACTCGATGCAAGTCGAGCGCTGGGCCCGCCGTCCACGCGTCGCCCGCCACGTCATACACGTCCACCGAGCGTACGCGCAGCGACCTGCAAAGTCACCAGTGGCCCGATTCTGCTAACCTTAAGTCGTAATCGTGTCTCAATCGTGTTTCAATTGTTGTGCTTTTTTACACACTAGTTACAAGAATTATGACAGTATCTTCTTCTTAGCGTGTCGATCGTTCGGCTTTAGATCTTGTTAGACCAAAATTGCGCCACACGTATAGCGTTTTCAGTGGCGTTATAGAGGTCCTCGAGTGTGCAAGATGAAGGGCACGCTGAGCAGGACAAAAGGTGTGACATAGTTTGGGAAGAGGCACCACATTCACATCCTTCATATTCATGACAGTATGATGTGATGTGAATGTATTGTGTGGTGTGACAATCAGTAGTATTGTGAAAAAAGTTCACATTTCTTGTAACTAGTGTGTAAAAAAGCACAACAATTGAAACATGATTGAGACACGTATATGACTAAACGTTAGCAGAATCGGGCCACAGGGGGGTGTCACTCCACAGTTTAGCTACGTTCAGCCGGCGCACCGGGCAGGCGTATGCCAGAAGGATGCCGCTCGGATCGTACGCTACACGTTGCGCGCAAAGCGATCGATAATTTCTGTGATTTTTGTGCACCGAACAATGACTACTAACCTTTTTAAAAGAAACAACAAAACCGAACTCGCAAGTCGGTCGCAACTAACTAACCTAACCAGCTAGCGAGCTGTTTGAGAATTTCATAGAAATAGAAACTCTCGCACATGGCCGTTGGATACTGTTTTGCTTGCAAGCGCGAAGATTAGATTATAATAACAGTAGCGAGTGGAGACAAAGCGACCGGACTTGGACTTTATTATCATGCAGAAAGAGTAATTTTTATTTCAATGAGTTTGCAGAGGGCGCCTTCTGTACCATAGTACTATTCATTATTCTGTGACGTCACATGGCATACGATACAACACAGACACAGTCATACACGTCCACCGAGCGTACGCGCAGCGACCTGGAAGGCGATTCTCAAATGTGGTCGTCCAAATCAAAAGGGAACTTATTGCGGAGGGCACATACGTCTTTATTGTCGTTGTTTTGTATTTGAACAACAGCAATAAAGGCGTAAGTGCCGAGCGCCACAAGGTCCCTTTTGATTTGGACGACCACAAATGTATTGATATACATATATCTAACTTGACATTGGTCAAATTCGAATACTACACACATACACGCCCCGCCCGCCCTGTAGCGCCCCGAGCAGGCACTCACCCGTCGCCCCGCCCGCCTTATAGCGCCCCGAGCAGGCACTCCCCCGTCGCCCCGCCCGCCCTATAGCGCCCCGAGCAGGCACTCCCCCGTCGCCCCGCCCGCCCTATAGAGCCCCGAGCAGGCACTCACCCGTCGCCCCGCCCGCCCTATAGCGCCCCGAGCAGGCACTCCCCCGTCGCCCCGCCCGCCCTATAGCGCCCCGAGCAGGCACTCCCCCGTCGCCCCGCCCGCCCTATAGAGCCCCGAGCAGGCACTCACCCGTCGCCCCGCCCGCCCTATAGCGCCCCGAGCAGGCACTCACCCGTCGCCCCGCCCGCCCTATAGCGCCCCGATCAGGCACTCCCCCGTCGCCCCGCCCGCCCTATAGCGCCCCGAGCAGGCACTCCCCCGTCGCCCCGCCCGCCCTATAGAGCCCCGAGCAGGCACTCACCCTGTAGTGTGTAGGTACATACGTCCCTTACATTGTACGCATAGTTTATAAGGTATTAAACTATACTTAGCGCAATCAACTTGTTTTCATTGAGCTCTCCCGGTCCCCACATCGCATGGCGACCCTGCCAGTGCTGCCTTTGGGCGGCGCTGTGCAGATGGTTTGGAGAGAAAAATTATGTACTTTGAAGTGAAAACGTTAAAAGACCTATATGTGTGAAATTTAATAATAAAAACTTTGTTGCTTAAAAGAATTTGGAATTTAAATACTTATTATAAAAGTTACTTAATTAGTTAGTGATAAAAAACTATAGAGTTTTTATAGTTAATATTTGGACTTATTACAAACTAAATAAATTCTTCTCGTCTTGTTCGAAATTTGGTTACGAAGATGAAACCAAGTGCATCAAACAATTTTCCAAATTATAAAGAAGAAATACGGTGATGGATAAATGGACAATTATTTGGCGAAATTCTGAAACATAACGGAGAAATGGTGGTACTGCTGCTGCTGCTGATGCTGTAGAGAGACGAGGGCTGAAGGAAAGTCAGATGGCATGATGGAAACAAATGAGCTGGGCGCTGGGAGAGGCACGAGTCGGATGTGGATGCAGCCGCGTGAGTTCACCAGTTTCCAATTCCAAGGAAAAATTGCGTTTCGAATTTAACATGAAACTTCGACATTATTTGAAAATTTTTAAAATATGTTTTGACGTAAGTAATTAAATTCAGTGTGAAATGTAGGTATCGGTAATTAAAATCTGTGTAAACGTAGTTTACACATAAAATTGAATACTAATTTTATCTGGTTTAGAGAGTAAGGTTAAAAATTAAAATATTAATATTCAAAAGCATTTAATAAATTGTTTTGTGATGTAACGTAATTATTTCGTATCAGGAAAATATTGATGAAAGAATTTATTTAGTAGGCATGTTTTGAAAAATAAGTAGTCTACATGCTAATTATTAAAAACTTACCTAATATTATGTAAGAATATTTGTTTAACTTTATACAATAGGTATAAGAAAAAAAACCTATTAGTTTTCTTTTATATACTTAACCAATTTAAATGTTTACTTTGTGAAGTGAATATGCTTATATATAATTTCTTTATTTGGTTTTCCTACGGATTCGAATCTGTAGAAATTAATTATAATGGTTGATTAACATCATTTTTTTTTGGTAGAAATGAGTTATTTTAAACATGTTTTTTTCTTTTTAAAGGAATGAAGGATAAGTTAACATTATAATTTAAGTTCCTACTTATCTTAATTTTAAGAAACTAATTGCTTAGTTTTGTTTCACAGTTGTTGACGATTCTACATTTAGTGCATGTCCTTGAATAATTGGTAAGTAAGTAAATATAATGATTTTGTTCAAGATGTGACGAAAGGTCGGAAAAAAAATTGAATCAGTTTTAGAGAATTATTACTTGAGTAAAATGGCGTTAGTCTTTGTACTTAGTTTATTTTAAGAATATCATCCCATATTTTGTTCTTTTTTATTATAATTGTGTTATGTTATACCGATGTGTTAGCATTTATTTTTGGTGGTCTTCGAGAACAAAATAAGTATACTTAGGTAAGTACTTACTTATCTAATGTAAGTATCGGTAAATTAGTGTTCGAAAACATTTTTTTTTTATCAGTTGAATTAAAGTACTTATCGAAAGAAGTTAACATAATTTCCGTTTTTTTTTATTTGATGAGAAGTCTACTAGAATTTTTATGAAATTGAATTTTATTGGAAGTTGATTGACAAAATTTTTGTAATAACTATTTTTACATTGAAAACCTTTAGAGTATTTTGAGTAAATAATTAAATTACATTGGAATGCAGAGTTTAGATTACAAATATTTTCTCAAGAAGACTGCACCGTATACTTAGTACCTAGTGTAGTGTTCAGTCAAGTCAGCGTAACGTGCTCGAGCTTGATATACTGTTGACGAGAACATTATTTACCTACTTAATTTTTCCGAATATACTCTCGTGTATTAAAAATCTTTTAATCACTTTTATAAGATGTTTATTAGGTACACGACAGGAAACTATATTACCTATGAAAAGCTATTAGGGTAATATTGTCAAAAGAAATAAAAAATTTATCAGGTAGGTAAGCATAGGAATAGGAAGACTTTATAGCATAAGTAGTAGGTAGGTAATCGATAATTGATTTTTTTTTCGGATATAATTTATTAAGTAATTGTTAGGGTTTGCATTAAAATAGGTTTGAGACAAGCAATGAGTTAACGATATTATGGTTATGGAATTGACTAACTCGTAACAGAGAACGGAGTTTTACTTTTAAATAATGACTTGTGAAGGAGTACCTACGAATCGTTAGTATCGTTACGATAAGCATGCGTTGGTATCGAATTCATGTTTATACAAAATGTTGGTATGATTATTCTTGTTAGATGATATGTCGGTACGCTAAGTTGTATTGCAGTACCTACTTATATGGTAGATGTGTAATAATATGTAATTGGAATGATTTTATAAACAATGCCACCCGAACTGTGCACGATTGTTGTGCAGAACATTTTCTAGGAAGTTTTTTCAGCATAGTTGCGAAATAAGGAGGACAATTTAATCATGTATTAGAGAGACTAAAGATAAAGATAAGATAAAAATATTCTTTATTCACTTAGACATAATAAATATGTACTTATGAATCGTCAATATTTTCCTACCACCCATTCAAGACTTTTTTAACTGACAAGAAGAATGGGCGCAAGAAACTTGCCAGCGTTTCTTAGTTAGGTAACGACATTTACAAAAAAAAACATATCGTTACTAATACAACAATTGCTTAGTATAAAAATACATCATATTAAACAGTGATTATGTTATGTGTTACATCATGACCATGCATTGCGGTCATTCAAATAATCGTCTACTTTATAGTATCCTTTGCTCATCAGCGACTCTTTAATGTAACATTTAAATTTATGCAATGGTAGTTCAATTATATGCTGTGGAACTTTATTAAAAAAGGCTATGCTTTTCCCCAGAAATGAGGCTCTGGATTTTTCTAGCCTAAACTTGGGAACGACAAGTTTATCTTTATTTCTTGTGTTAAAGCGATGAATATCGCTCTGCTTTACAAATGTATTATAATACTTTTTCACATAAATTATATTTTCATAGATGTAATGTCCTGCAACAGTTAAAATGTTTATTTCTTTAAATAGATCTCTTAAAGAATCTCTCGATCGGAGGTTGTAAATGGCGCGAATAGCCCTTTTTTGGAGCACGAATATACTTTGGATGTTAGCGGCTGAGCCCCACAACAAAAGGCCGTAGGACATAACACTATGAAAATAACTAAAATAGACTATTCTAGCCGTTTCAATATCGGTTAAGAGCCTTATTTTCTTAACTGCGAATGCAGCCGAACTGAGTCTACTCGCCAAGGCTTCGATATGAGGATCCCATTGTAGTCGCGAGTCTAATATAATACCTAGAAATTTTGTATTGTTAATGAATTCGACTGTATCGCCGTCTAGTCTAATATGAAAATCAACTTGTCTTACATTAGGTAACGAAAATTTTAAACACTTAGTTTTCTTTGAGTTTAATGATAAATTATTACTATTAAACCAATGTGACACTTTTGAAAGAGCACTATTTACTTCGTCAGAACAGTCATCACCTCTATCTACTTTAAAGACTAGAGATGTATCATCGGCAAATAGCACCGTCTCACATAAATTCTTCGCGTAGTAAGGAAGGTCATTTATGTATATTAAAAACAACAGCGGGCCCAATATTGATCCTTGGGGTACGCCCATAGTAATGGGAGCTCCGGTAGACTCAGTTTTATTAATAACTACCTTCTGAGTTCTTTCATACAGATATGAATGCATAAGGCTTACTGACATTTCAGAAACACCATAATGTTTTAACTTCCTTAATAGTGTTTGGTGATCAACACAATCGAATGCCTTGGAAAGGTCACAAAAAATAGCTATTACATCCTGCTTGTCCTCCCAGGCATCAAGTACATGTTTTAGAAATGCAACCCCAGCATCAGTTGTACTTTTACCTTTTGAAAAACCAAACTGTTTCTCATGCAATATACTATTTAATTTAAAATATTCTAAAAGTTGATCATAAATTAATTTCTCAAATATTTTACTTATTGCTGGTAGTATGGATATAGGTCTAAAATTTGCTGGGTCACTTTTGTCACCAGCTTTAAACAGAGGAATAATTTTACTATTCTTCATTAAATTAGGAAAGACCCCTTCACTTATACATTGGTTAAAAATTATTGCTAATGATGGAGCTATCACATCAATTATTGATTTGATGATACTTGTAGATATGCCCCAGAGATCTTCTGTTTTCTTAATATTTATTGCTTTGAATGCTTTAATAATATCTTCGGTAGTGACATAGCTAAAACTAAATGTTTCCTGGCACTTGTTCACACTAGATTCCATAAGAGAGACAGCGGTGTTGGGGCAAGAATTAAGTCTGCTAGTAGTTTCTAACGGTATTCGAGCAATTATTAAGTAGACATGGAAATGAAATGTGAGAAATAGGGATTAAGGGAAAATCCGTATGAAAAATCTTTTTGCACCATTTGGTTGACAATTAGGTACGGATAGGAAAGGTATTTTATTTCGAGGGAGTTGTGATTAGTGAAGGAAAGTTGGTTTATGTGTGTTGTAGATTAGTGTGATAAATAGAAGTTAGCGAATAATTAGCTTTCTAAGGTTGGCATGCATTGGACTGATCACCCAAAAGCAATGCTTACTCTTAAAAATCTAAATATTCATTTAAGATTTGTTGTTTTGTTGAATGTTTATGTTGGTTAATGAAAGAAGTAAAGTAAGATATTTGTGGATAGATAGGTACACAGTAAGAGGTACTATAGGGATCAGGTCCTTCAGATTTATCAAGGTGTGGACGAGTTTCCCCCTTTGAATACTGTTGGAGACCACAATGTATTGTCTTAATTCATGACCCTATATAAAAATGGTACATGGAGGGGCAGATCCTTCCATTCGATCATGGTGCGAACGAGTTTTCCTCTGTGAGATATGTGTTGGAGTCCAATAGAGGCTTAAACCATGACCCCCAAAATAGGTTGTGCGCACAACCCAAACAGGCACTAGATGCACTGTTTTATAAATATATTTAATAAAAGTAAAGTCGACTTATTATAAAATGTACCAATAAAAATAAATAAGGGACCGGCCGGCCCAAATTAATAAATAAAAGTACCTAAACATAAAAATAAAAAACGCGCGAATAGTATAAATAAGTATGTGTGCACACGATAATACGTATGAAAATGAGAATCTCAATAAGAAATGAAATGACGTTGACGATAATATTTTATAATGATATGAGAGTTTTTCTAAGAATAAAGTAAACGATGTAGGTACAGTACAACTGAAATGAATGAAAAGTAAGTAAGTAACCATGGTGAAGATAAGTTGAATTGAGTGACATAAATGCAGTGGAAAATACCACTCTACTCGGAATATGACATTTGGTAAATACTTACTAGGTAGGTTTATCTAGTATTTTATATTATTTTCATTTAGTTTAGGTATATAGGAAACATATATTTTCATAAGTTTGTATATGTCTCGATACGATAGCGTTACGGCACTTACCTACGCCTTACGCTAAAAAGTAGGTAGATACTTACTTAAGTTACCTACTGTGCTTTGAATTTGATAAATAGTAATCGTCAGCAACTGTCGGAAAATAGTATAAGGTACTTACGTAGTTATTAGTTTTTTTACCTTGTGGTTATGTAATAAAAGGGAATATTAATTATACCCAATACATATAAGAATGTAGTTTGTAATACCTGTTTTCTTATTATTACTATATTACTTGGTACTTAATAAATCTTATTGTAATTTCTTTTTGTGTAGAGTATAATAAGAAAAGAAAGACCTATGAGAAAACGCAGACTCCAGATAACACTCATATAATTATTGATCCAACTTACAGGTACAGGCATAGTACAGGTATAACAATATAGATACAGTCGACGTCTTAGTGAACTTATCCCCTCGAGGCTAGTTTGAAGAATGACCTCTCTTTGCTCGTTAATCGGGCTCAAGTCTAGCTACCCCCCACCAATTTTACCACAGATTAGCCTATTAAATTTAACAAAATGGCGGCAAGAGACGGCATTACCAGTGTTGCTATTAAAAAATATGAAAAACCTTCTAAAATCATGACATTCGGCCATCTGATAACGTGCTGTCTCCCGACGCACATATAAAAATTATTTAGAATCAATTAATTAGGTAAGTATACAGCTAATATACTGATACACAATTATTCTCAATAGTAAAGTCTTACAACTATGTACCTATTTAGGTTAATCTTATAGTGATAAAAACCTTAAGTTAAAACTTAAAACATAATTGAAACAAATACATTATATTACACAATGCTCAACAATAATCTTTTAAGGAAGCCGATGACTTGTTTAGAATATAGATATTATCGTGAAAATATTGTTTTAGTAAATCGTTAAGTAATACATAATCAAATAAAATAAATTATCAATAACAAACTAATCTAAAACTATTTGAATCAATGTATAAATTAACATAATCATGACATTCGTTAACAATCGACTATTATTACTTAGAAAACTTATTTTGAAACTATACTTGTTATATAATCATGTATTGTGTAAGTAAGTATATGGAATGATTAAAGTAAAGTCTGGTTATAATCTATAAGCATTAGTTATGGGTCATAAAAGAAAAATGGATTAGCTTGGTACTAGTTTACATCAATGCATTGTCAGGAGCTACATTCAAGAATATTAGATGGTGTCAGAAGCAAAATCCCTAAGAATGTTACATTAGGAATAGGTAGGTACAGAATTTAACTTTAACCTGATAACTAGACACCCTTATCACTTCACTCAAATAGTGGAAAAAGCAACTACGAGTCATGAAAGGATTAAAGACCTAATATTAGATGAATTTAACTATCGCTAAGTTTGACCTAGTTTAGTCCTTACAAAAACAACTGTAGGCCTCTGCACAGTTACCAATTTTTACCCAGATATGAGTAACAAACCAAGTTATAGATACGTATTTACCATAGTGCACAATTTGTAATAAATCAAAATATGAGTTAGGACAACTAAAGGAATTATTTAAAGGCATGTTCGTAATAGGCATTATTACCGATTAATTTAAATATTCTTATAAGGAAGTTACACTGATAATGAAGATGCCGCAGGTACAATTTGAACCGTCACAGCAACAATTTGCTTTTTCAACTTGTCAACCAGTTGTCCAAGGTTTCCAGAGCATTCTTTTCCAGCACCAAATCTTAAATGCATCTATTCTCTGCCTCTGTTAGAATAGTACAATACATGGTTCCACTCCGTACATGAAAATCAAAAGATCATATTATTATCATTTCTAATGAATAAGTTAATGATTTTAAACAAGTTCGCAATTTAATATCAAAACTTAAAAATGTCTACAAGGTATCCTCATACGAGCATGACCCGCATCCTTATCAACAAATATTCATATTACTATGAATAATATTAGTGTAAATAGATTTAATAATTATAATTGGGATATGAAGAAGTATATTCATGGATAGAAATAGAACAAATAAAATCATGAACAGCTTTTCGCCCAAATGAATTAACTACACGATGATTTCCCGTGAGAATAAAATATCCTCCCGGGGTCAAAAGAAGCCGATATGCTATTCCACAGACAAAAGATTTCAAAGATCCGTCCAGCCGATAGCCGTGATTGGGGAACAAACATACAAGCTTTTGCAATCATAATAGTAAAATGAGATAAGATACATGACATGATAATATATACTTCAATATAAGTCAATTTCAGTATCAGCGATCCACTCGTCTCAATATCCGACTTACAACCACAGCCCACGATGATCATCATCACAACAACGATCACTCTGTGATCTGCACCTTCAGTATCATATTATCTCCTCTCATTACCACAGCACGTACACTCTGCTGTCTCCAGTTTGTATGCTGTGTTGGTTCGTACGTTCAAGGGTAGCGGGATCCTCATTATTATATTAACTCGATGCTAGCTCATGATAAGTACCTACTGGATGCTACAATTGGCATCTGAAAGCAGTAAACTCACAACACACATAGTAACCAAATCAATTTTATTAATCATTCAAAAGAAATAGATGTATCTGATAATGAATCAATAGAAATAAATGTAAGTATATGAATTCTCATATTCTTTTATAAACATTAGTATGTAAGGTACTTAGTAACTTCAACCATAGTAGAAACAAATGATCAACTGACCAGATCTAAAAAAATATGGAAATGATTACTACACAATATGTGAAGGAACTTCAAAGGTCCGTGAGAATGGTAAACTGCTAAGAATTTTAGTATCACGAGCCTACCAAATGAGACGGTAAATTTGACAGATGACAGATCTACTTGATTTTTGGTTTAATAAAGATATTAATTCTCATTAAAATAACAATAAATTAGATTCACATAATTTGAAATCATATTTTGTCAATACGTACACTAGGACGGTAGTATTAAAATCCTCAAAAACTAATTATAAATCATACCGCCAATAACAATAAAAACACGGAAAAACTAACTTGGTATGCTACAGCAGTGGTTACTTGTGGCTTTATTTGTTAGAACAAGTTTAAAACATGAATTAAAATGTTTGCATGAAGCTGTATAGAACATTTTAATAAATTGAGAGGTGTGATTGAGCAATAATCGTTTTACTTTATTTTGCTTAATTAGGAAAACATCAGTTACAACTTGACAGTGTAATAAACACGATCTACTTAAATGCACTATGGACTGTTTACATGTTTTTGCATTAAAAACATAATTTCATCACTATGTTAATGAAAACAACTAGAATAGATATCAGTGAATGCTTCTTGCAGTGCTGTCTAAGCAACTAAGTATTTCTGCTTTTGATTTGCATCTAAATCATTAAGAGAGATCTAGAACACTACGCAGTACGCACAAATAGCAAAATAGCTTCTAGTGATTTTGGCTGTAAAATTTTCCATCCGTCTAAACCAAAACCGAGTTGCCCGGAAGAAACCGCAGTAAGACGATAAGGCCACCATTTGGTTAACAGTTTGTTATCTTTGTATTATTATTATTATTTCGTGTGTGATTGTTCCGTTCGTAATATTGTGTACAAATAAAGAATTAATCTATGTATCTATCAAACTAGGTACTTAGATAAAGAATCTTCGACGTTCCCGGAAAAATGTAAAGAATGATGATTTCTAATCAGTCTTATGGCTTTATTGTCTAATTATGTAGAAGACTCGGAAAAGTATGTTCCTGATAAACTTTCTCTAGCACTCATCCACAATTTAGTTTGAATTTAAATAAAATTTGAGATTTAAGTTTGCCACTAAACTCAAATTTAAAAAGTCAAGCATAGTGAATTCTTTTAAATTAAGCTACATATAACAAAAATAATAGACGAAATGTCCACTTGAACAAAGTTACAAAAAATAAAATAAGTAATAGGAAATAGTAAATTTTGGATATCTTTGCATACCTACATTGCTTCCATCCCGAACTAAGTAACTCAAGCACTTGTGTTATGGCATTTGGGAACAACGACGGGGATTACCACATACAATCGGGCAGAATGTTGAAAAGCCCGCTTTAAACATTCACCCGACAGGGAATCGAACCCGGTAGGTACCTCAGAGACAGCGGCACCCCGAAAACTATGCGTACGTACACCGTATCTACAACACTGCTATGGAGATTGTTAAGCTTATACCAGAAATTAATATTGTTTCCATAGTTAAAAGGTCTATAACAATCTAAGTGACACAGATCACAGTTTATAAAAGTATTACCCAATCGCAATCTTGGAATACTAAATTCGCGACTTTAATAGTGTGCTCTTATTCAAAAGTGAATCGTCATCATGTCCAATCTTATCAAGATCAGAAATACATCCAGTTCTGCGTAAAGGTCACCTGGGCATAGACCTAGGCATAGAAAAACAAACCTAGCTCATAGATATTGACCACTCATGAGAATCAAGATATGGTATGGATTTCGTATAAATGGAAACTAAGGTAATTATAAAAATCTTAAATAGATAAGACAATAACCCCTACTCAAATTATGGAGCATGTGGATACTTATTATGCAAGGAAAAAGAAATGATGCAAACATAATTTAGTATATAAATATCTTTATAAGTAAGTAGGTACTATGTTGCGATAATTAGAGCGCATATTGACAATAATACTTTAAAGGTATCTACTGCTACAGCTGTGGTACCTACTAGATACTCAATGTCAAGCACGTAGGCAACTGTAGATTTAAAAGGCTTTTCATTCTTCCCTAATAGTATTTTGATAACATCTAAATGATTCTATGAAAAGATAAGTTTTTATAGTTTTGTTTTGTTTTAGGTAGACCTTTACAAACTTTATTTAAGGGGGTGTTACAATCAATTTAGTCGGTTATGCGAGATGAAAATTAAATCTTAAATAGTTTTATTCGATATGCAAATAAATAAACATGAAACATTTTAATCAAAACAACTTCAATACTTTCCCATAAACAAAATGCTCTGCATTATCTCAAATCCTCTTTGACCAGATTCAGCTACGAAGAAAGGGTATTCCTCCTTCGCTCAAGACTCCCCTGGGTCGGCCACGTCACCCTGGAGGCCTACCAAGCGGCGCACCAGGTGGCGCGGGCCGTATTCGTCCTCAGATGCTATTTACCTTGGAATGTATACATTATTCATCGGCAAAAGATCGTTCCGTGTCATTCTATAATAAAATCATTAGGTTATCAACACAATATGCCCTTCAGGAAAATTCATGATTTATACTGTTCACTAGCTACAGTAGCTACCTACATCCTTTATTATTTACAAAAACCATTTCTTTTATTAAGAGCTACTTATCTAGTGCAAAAATGTAAAATGAGTATTGTAAAAACAAGAATAAAACGTTTGAAATTATCTTTGTTCTGTTGTAGTTTCATTTAAATCTAATAATCTTAAAAGTGGCCATACGGGTAGTAAACCAGTATGAAATATAAGTAGGTACTCATTTAACCAGCCTGTGAGAAACGTACTCACTTAACATTTAAACATATTCAGACGAATGTATGCCACCAACATACATCGTTCGTACTCTTAAATCCGGCGAGTGTATGCCACAAACATATACCGCCCCCTTAATTCCGACGAGTGTATGCCACAAACATACATCGTCCCCTAATATCCGACGGGTGTATGCAACATACATACATCGCCCTCTAATATCCGACGAGTGTATGCAACATACATACATCGCCCCCTAATATCAAATTCAATTTAATGCATTTCAACAAACAAATTCAATGTATCTCTTATAACCAGTGAGCATGCATAGCTTGCTCACTCAACCCAGTGAACACCTTATATTTGTTCGCTCATCATTAAAAATTAAAAATATTCACATTAGAGATATCCAAATTCACGTAAAGACTTTCATATTTAAATATTTAAAGATACCATATTAAAATATTTGTATTTAAACTCATATTCATAGTTCAAGCAATTTATATTGCTATTCACGGTGTTCATATTAATTGAATCCACAAAATTTGTACCTATTAATTAATATATCAATAAATAGAAAGCCAGAATTCAATTGTAAGTAAGTAATACGTACCTATTAAACCAATCTTACCAGTAACGTAGGTAACCAGTAAGCATACATGACTCACTCAACCCAGAGAACAACACGTTCGCTCAATACATTAAAAACAAAGGAAAATTAGTAATAATTAATTTCAATAATATTAAGATAAATGAAATGTGAGCAACCAATCATAAATTATTCTTACTCTTTACTACTTCTTACTAGCTTCATAACTTATAGTTTTCTTTTATTTACTGTTGGTATTAGATACCACGTTAAAACATGGATTGTATGCAAGATTTAGTAGCCATAAGTGATTTCACTCTGTGCAACAGTAAAGGCAATCAAAACTAGCTCCAATTAGTGCTAGCACTAATTACTTAAAACATTACATGTAGGTACACAGCCAAAACTGCCAGTCCTAGCTCCATGTGTAAGATTATAAACAACATAAACAGCAAGTACTCTTATAATATAATAATGCCAATCATCTCCATTAATTCTGTACAATCCACATTTAATACATCATGTAAATTAAACAACAACAATCAAGATATTATGCCAGATTCATGGTACGCTATGATCGTGCCATACGAAAATATCTACTACATACCCGCGTTTAAAATTATGTAAGTATAATCGGAGGGTAGCCCCGACCGTACACGAACACAATTAATCAATTCAAATAAAAGTGTGATCTAGTTTATGTCCGTTCCGTCGGAGAGTAGCCCCGACCATGTACGGAACACAATCCGCCACACAAATATTCCAATTTTAACGCTTTAGATTTAACTAACACGATCGGAGAGTAGCCCCGAACACGAATTAGTAAAATCTTAGTACTAAGCTACGCATATAGACTTTCTAAATTATGTTAGTATAGTCGGAGGGTAGCCCCGACCGTATACGAACACAATCAATTAAAACACAAATGCGATTTAGTTTATGTCCGTTCCGTCGGAGAGTAGCCCCGACCATGTACAAAACACAATCCACCGCAAAGGTATTTAAAATGTCATTTAAATATAAAAAAATACGCATTAACATGGAATCTGGAATATTTATCCTTTCTCTGCGTGAAGAGAATAAAATAACTCGTTTGGCATTACTATAGCACAGAATAAGCAAATTATTCTTATTATCAGGTTTAGAAATAAACTTACGTGGGTACTATCCCGCTTCTGAAATATGAGAAAACGCAGACTCCAGATAACACTCATATAATTATTGATCCAACTTACAGGTACAGGCATAGTACAGGTATAACAATATAGATACAGTCGACGTCTTAGTGAACTTATCCCCTCGAGGCTAGTTTGAAGAATGACCTCTCTTTGCTCGTTAATCGGGCTCAAGTCTAGCTACCCCCCACCAATTTTACCACAGATTAGCCTATTAAATTTAACAAAATGGCGGCAAGAGACGGCATTACCAGTGTTGCTATTAAAAAATATGAAAAACCTTCTAAAATCATGACAGACCGAAATTGTTTTTATTCGTCAGGGTTAAATTCTAAATTAAAACTTTTGTGTTGAAATATCTTTTAATTTCATTGTGTAAAAAAAAAATACATATATGTTCATAAGAAGACAAATTTTCTTTGAATTAAAGACTTGCAAGCAAATTTTTTTTGCAAATTTTTTTGTGAACTAGTATTTAACTAGAGTTACTTTATATAGATAAAGCTATAACTATAAAACTTACTGGAATGTATTTCTTTAGAATATACTTAGTACCTACTTGATAAGATTATGAATATTTTCGTTTTGATTCTAAAAACTATTTTGTAACAAGAACATAACATGGTAAAACAAAATTACCAATTTTTTTTGTATTTTCCAAATTACTACCTATACATAAAAACTAAATTTATTGGAAGTCTTATATTATATATTAATTTTAAATAGTATGCTAGTATTGCTAAAATTT
Organism: Crambus lathoniellus; assembly: GCA_949710035.1. NCBI lineage: Eukaryota > Metazoa > Arthropoda > Insecta > Lepidoptera > Crambidae > Crambus > Crambus lathoniellus. Next base: position 474,581 of record OX453296.1, read on the forward strand.
ATAATATTTGTTTTAAATCAGTTTCATTCATTTTGTTTTCATTGATTTTATCTACACTTAATGTCATACTTACATAGTGCATTTGGTTTATACTATATTTTCAAATGGTAGTCAGAAATTCTAAATTATTGAACATTTGATTTTTTATATTCTAGAATTTTGTTGTAAAATCAGTATGTATCAGAAATGTGATACTTATAAAAAAAAAGCAAAATTTATTTCATATTTTATTTTCTTTTTTTTTCAATAACGGGGGAGGTGTAGTGTGTAGGTACATACGTCCCTTACATTGTACGCATAGTTTATAAGATATTACTTTAGTATTAAACTATACTTAGCGCAATCAACTTGTTTTCATTGAGCTCTCCCGGTCCCCACATCGCAACCCGTCGCCCCGCCCGCCCTATAGCGCCCCGAGCAGGCACTCCCCCGTCGCCCCGCCCGCCCTATAGCGCCCCGAGCAGGCACTCCCCCGTCGCCCCGCCCACCCTATAGAGCCCCGAGCAGGCACTCCCCCGTCGCCCCGCCCGCCCTATAGCGCCCCGAGCAGGCACTCCCCCGTCGCCCCGCCCGCCCTATAGAGCCCCGAGCAGGCACTCCCCCGTCGCCCCGCCCGCCCTATAGCGCCCCGAGCAGGCACTCCCCCGTCGCCCCGCCCGCCCTATAGCGCCCCGAGCAGGCACTCCCCCGTCGCCCCGCCCACCCTATAGAGCCCCGAGCAGGCACTCCCCCGTCGCCCCGCCCGCCCTATAGCGCCCCGAGCAGGCACTCCCCCGTCGCCCCGCCCACCCTATAGAGCCCCGAGCAGGCACTCCCCCGTCGCCCCGCCCGCCCTATAGCGCCCCGAGCAGGCACTCCCCCGTCGCCCCGCCCGCCCTATAGAGCCCCGAGCAGGCACTCCCCCGTCGCCCCGCCCGCCCTATAGCGCCCCGAGCAGGCACTCCCCCGTCGCCCCGCCCGCCCTATAGCGCCCCGAGCAGGCACTCCCCCGTCGCCCCGCCCGCCCTATAGCGCCCCGAGCAGGCACTCCCCCGTCGCCCCGCCCGCCCTATAGAGCCCCGAGCAGGCACTCACCCGTCGCCCCGCCCGCCCTATAGCGCCCCGAGCAGGCACTCCCCCGTCGCCCCGCCCGCCCTATAGCGCCCCGAGCAGGCACTCCCCCGTCGCCCCGCCCGCCCTATAGAGCCCCGAGCAGGCACTCCCCCGTCGCCCCGCCCGCCCTATAGCGCCCCGAGCAGGCACTCCCCCGTCGCCCCGCCCGCCCTATAGAGCCCCGAGCAGGCACTCCCCCGTCGCCCCGCCCGCCCTATAGCGCCCCGAGCAGGCACTCCCCCGTCGCCCCGCCCGCCCTATAGCGCCCCGAGCAGGCACTCCCCCGTCGCCCCGCCCGCCCTGGCACTCACCCGTTGAACCCGCCCACGGCGTACACGCTGTCTCCCTTCCGCACGAGGCCGGCGCGGCACCGGCGCGCGGGCAGCGGCGCCGCCGACCGCCACTGCCCGCCCTATAGAGCCCCGCCCAGGCACTCACCCGTTGAACCCGCCCACGGCGTACACGCTGTCTCCCTTCCGCACGAGGCCGGCGCGGCACCGGCGCGCGGGCAGCGGCGCCGCCGACCGCCACTGCCCGCCCTATAGAGCCCCGCCCAGGCACTCACCCGTTGAACCCGCCCACGGCGTACACGCTGTCTCCCTTCCGCACGAGGCCGGCGCGGCACCGGCGCGCGGGCAGCGGCGCCGCCGACCGCCACTGCCCGCCCTATAGAGCCCCGCCCAGGCACTCACCCGTTGAACCCGCCCACGGCGTACACGCTGTCTCCCTTCCGCACGAGGCCGGCGCGGCACCGGCGCGCGGGCAGCGGCGCCGCCGACCGCCACTGCCCGCCCTATAGAGCCCCGCCCAGGCACTCACCCGTTGAACCCGCCCACGGCGTACACGCTGTCTCCCTTCCGCACGAGGCCGGCGCGGCACCGGCGCGCGGGCAGCGGCGCCGCCGACCGCCACTGCCCGCCCTATAGAGCCCCGCCCAGGCACTCACCCGTTGAACCCGCCCACGGCGTACACGCTGTCTCCCTTCCGCACGAGGCCGGCGCGGCACCGGCGCGCGGGCAGCGGCGCCGCCGACCGCCACTGCCCGCCCTATAGAGCCCCGCCCAGGCACTCACCCGTTGAACCCGCCCACGGCGTACACGCTGTCTCCCTTCCGCACGAGGCCGGCGCGGCACCGGCGCGCGGGCAGCGGCGCCGCCGACCGCCACTGCCCGCCCTATAGAGCCCCGCCCAGGCACTCACCCGTTGAACCCGCCCACGGCGTACACGCTGTCTCCCTTCCGCACGAGGCCGGCGCGGCACCGGCGCGCGGGCAGCGGCGCCGCCGACCGCCACTGCCCGCCCTATAGAGCCCCGCCCAGGCACTCACCCGTTGAACCCGCCCACGGCGTACACGCTGTCTCCCTTCCGCACGAGGCCGGCGCGGCACCGGCGCGCGGGCAGCGGCGCCGCCGACCGCCACTGCCCGCCCTATAGAGCCCCGCCCAGGCACTCACCCGTTGAACCCGCCCACGGCGTACACGCTGTCTCCCTTCCGCACGAGGCCGGCGCGGCACCGGCGCGCGGGCAGCGGCGCCGCCGACCGCCACTGCCCGCCCTATAGAGCCCCGCCCAGGCACTCACCCGTTGAACCCGCCCACGGCGTACACGCTGTCTCCCTTCCGCACGAGGCCGGCGCGGCACCGGCGCGCGGGCAGCGGCGCCGCCGACCGCCACTGCCCGCCCTATAGAGCCCCGCCCAGGCACTCACCCGTTGAACCCGCCCACGGCGTACACGCTGTCTCCCTTCCGCACGAGGCCGGCGCGGCACCGGCGCGCGGGCAGCGGCGCCGCCGACCGCCACTGCCCGCCCTATAGAGCCCCGCCCAGGCACTCACCCGTTGAACCCGCCCACGGCGTACACGCTGTCTCCCTTCCGCACGAGGCCGGCGCGGCACCGGCGCGCGGGCAGCGGCGCCGCCGACCGCCACTGCCCGCCCTCCAGCCCCGCGCCCCCGCCCCCGCCCAGCACCAGCACCTCCACCTGGGACGAACACCCCCACTAATTAAGCTACGTTCGAATGAGAGATTTTTGTGGAACAGAAAAGAAAAAGAAAAAAAATGCTCTAATTAAAAAAAAAACTTTTTCAGATATCAAGATCCAGATTTGTTAGTAAAAAATACTTAAATACTATGTTAGCACAAATGATGAATTAATTTAAGTAATGTCAAAAAATAAATAAAAATAAATTCAATATTCAATTCACAATGTCAAGAAATTCCATTCAATTTGATTGCTAATTTGATTGCTAATAATGAAACGAGATAGCGCTGACAAATAGCGAAGTCGGTGTGACCAGAAATAAACTAAAATGACGAGTTGATAACATTCACGATAAGATTAACATTAACGAAATCCGTTCACCCGTTTTGGCGTGATTGAGTAACAAACATACAAACATCCAAACATCTAAACATTCACATTATAACATTAGTAGGATAGGATAGGATTATCTTGACGTATATTTTAAAACAAAATGCAATTAAACACTTATTTATTCAAAAAAACTCCATAATTTCATATCATAAAAATAAACCGCCTTCAATAAAACTGCATACAAAAACTCACTTCCCAAAAACACGTAAAAATGAAAAATAAATTAAATCATTCAATTCAAAGGACGAAAGTCCGGGAATTTTTCTAATTAATCTTGGAACTTACTGATCTGATTGAAGTCGAATCAACAATAATTCAAGAATTATCCTCCATCTCCTAACCATTGAGGAGTTGCATCTTCCATCACCAGCTCATCATCATGAGCTGATATGGCTATCAGATGCAAATGCTTGAAAAATTTAGAAAATATATAAAACACGTAATCTATCCATAAAATTTGCGGGTTTTCCTCGTTCCTCTGAATTCTACCATCAGATCCTGACTTGTTTATAATACGACCAACACAGGAGTATACTCTTTCAAATAAAAAAAACATTTAAATTTGGTAAAAAGTTATTATAATAGATAGAAATTTTTCATTTAATCCTATGACCAGCCCTTGGGAACGTTGCTTAACCGCAACGATCGCAAAACGCGGTAATATCCGCGGTGATAACCCACATCACCAATCGAGGTCCTGAAAGTGAAGCCATTTACCCATTATACTATGACATAATTAGTAAATAATTAGTTTCAGCGTGTGGACTATAACTATTCAGACCGAACAAAAACCTAACGTTTACTTACATGGATGACATTACACTTCTTCTAATAATTCATGACTCCCATGACATCAGGCCCCATATCTCCGAAGATTGTCATCGGATCTCAATGAAACTTATATGGGACCAAATCGAAAGTGTACCCAATCGAACAAAAAAACAGTTATTAAAATCGGATCACTAACGCCATAGTAATCGGTATACATACACCAAACAAAAAAAACAAAAAAACTAGTTGAATTGAGTACCTCCTTCCTTTTTTTGAAGTCGGTAAAAAATGGTTATCATGGCACCGACCGTACCCTTTCGTAATATCTAAATTTAAAAATAATAATTGTAAAATGTGGTAATCAAGGCAGTGTGAATGCTATTAAAATGAGTAACGAAATAGCCCGTATGGCCCAAGCCGGCCACGAGCAACCCCACCCCGCGTAGCGTACCTCCCGTATGGCCTTGGGCGCCTGCCCGCCGGCCACGAGCAGCGCCACCCCGCGTAGCGTACCTCCCGTATGGCCTTGGGCGCCTGCCCGCCGGCCACGAGCAGCGCCACCCCGCGTAGCGTACCTCCCGTATGGCCTTGGGCGCCTGCCCGCCGGCCACGAGCAGCGCCACCCCGCGTAGCGTACCTCCCGTATGGCCTTGGGCGCCTGCCCGCCGGCCACGAGCAGCGCCACCCCGCGTAGCGTACCTCCCGTATGGCCTTGGGCGCCTGCCCGCCGGCCACGAGCAGCGCCACCCCGCGTAGCGTACCTCCCGTATGGCCTTGGGCGCCTGCCCGCCGGCCACGAGCAGCGCCACCCCGCGGCCGCCGGCCCGCGCGCGCGCCCGCCGCGATCGCGCCGCCACGTCCGCGCGCAGCTCGGGCCGCAGCAGGTGGAACGACAGCGCCTCGATCACCAGGTCCTGCGGGCAGGACGTGCGCCGGTGAGCTCGTTGAGGTCACATTCGCATAGGCAGGCGGCTAGCTTGGCGCCTAGAGCCTAGTGGCTTGCATTCTACTAGCGTAACTAGCTAGGCGCCAAGCGCGGAGTGCGGCCGGTCGCGAACATTCTAGAACGTTTATTTTACTAAGGTGACTCGCTAGGCTCTAGGCGCCAAGCGAGCCGCCTGCCTGTGCGTACGTAGCCTAACGGCCGGCTTCAATAACCTATCTCCCGGTAAAAGTAAAGTTTATCCTGGTTCTGTTACTGAGCAACCATTGTTATTTGACACTAATTAACAAAAATATAACAAGCTCGGGTAATACTATCTTTACCGGGGAGTAGGTTATTGAATCCGGCCATAAACCGATAACCTCCGAAATCATCCGTGATTACTTGTGCTGGTCTCACTAAACCGATAACCTCATGATCACCACAGTAATGAGATCAAATCAAATATTTATTTGTTCACATAACCACAATAGACATATTGTACTCCGCGCGCAGCTCGGGCCGCAGCAAGTGGAACGACAGCGCCTCGATCACCAAGTCCTACGGGCAGGACGTGCGCCGGTGAGCTCGTTTAAAGGACTTGTGCTAGGGGGCTGGGTACCAGCTAAAAAATATGGATATGGGCATGGGCTTCGACTGTCTTTGAATTCCTTATTTTGATAGATTTTTGCTGCTTTGTTCTTTGAACGTTGCTAGCAAGCTATCGTTATACCCGACGTCACAAAACAATAAACTGATATCGGCAATTTTTTTATAAAATTTACTTAAAGTTCCAAAAAACGTATGAAGTTCATATCCATAAAAGTACGCGGTAGTCCCCCCCTGGTCTCACTAAACCGATACCCTCATGATCACCCCGAAAATCGGATCAAATCAAATATTTATTTGTTCACATAAACACAATAAACATGTTCAGCTCGGGCCGCAGCAGGTGGAACGACAGCGCCTCGATCACCAGGTCCTACGGGCAGGACGTGGGCCGGTGAGCTCATTAACGGCCGGTTTCAATAACCTATCTCCCGGCAAAAGTAAGCTTATCCTGGGGGGCTACCGCGTAACTTTATGGATATGAACTTCATACGTTTTTTAGAACTTTATGACAATTTTATAAAAAAATTGCCACTATCAATTCTTTGTTTTGTGACGTCGGGTATAACGATAGGTAGCTAGCAATGTTCAACAGAACAAAGCAGCAAAAATCTATCAAATTAAGGAATTCAAATGACAGTTGAAGCCCATACCCATACCCATATTTTTTAGCCGGTAGCCCCCCTGGTTCTGTTACTAAGCAACCGTTGTTATTTGACACTAATTAACATAAATATCTAGGCAACTAAGCTCGGGTAAAGTGAATGTTGTATGACTTGCTGGTGTTTTGGAGGCATGTTCTTCTGTAAACCAACATGTATTTTTTATCAATAAATATCAATAAATAAATAAATATCATTTGACATCGGCCATAAACCGATAATCTCCGAAATCGTCCCGAACAAGAAGGAACACACACCTTGACCCAACCGTTACCTAATGACGTCACACTGTCTACAGACACTGCCGCCGGCGCCCTCTATAATAATTGTCAAATGCAAAGCGCCATCTGCGCACTAATTTGGAAACTAAATATTGTATGATAATATACTCTATGGATATTTTGTACGATGAATTTGAGATGAGGTACTAGCAACACTCATTCTCTTTGGTCTGCGCCCGAATAAAGAACACTGACACGAAATTGTAATCCAGGACTTTATTGCTTCGAACCCATTAATAGGCATGATGACTGATTTTGAAAAAGTACTCCAAAATATTTATTGTACACGGCTATTTTATACGAAACTAGCTGACCAGCGCGACTTCGTTCCCGTGGCCCTACCCCCTTCTCCACCCTACCCTATCCGTACTCTACCACTACCCTACCCTACCCTACCTTTACCCTACCCTACCTTTACCCTACCCTACTTCTACTCTACCCCTACTTACCCCTCCTTCCCCTATTTTCTCACTGTTAAAACCTTCCTTGGACTTCCACGAACATTTAAAAAAAAAATTGCCCAAATTGGTCCAGGCTTTGTTGAGTTATGCGCTTACCAACACATTTTGCGATTCATTTTTATATAATTATACGAAATAACTCATATTGTTGTTCAAATTAATGGTTTTATCTATTATGGTATAGTAAAATTTGACAATAATAAAGTACAATTTAAATTTCCCACCAAAACGCTAAGTGTCATGGCGTCTGCCTGTGACGTCACCCTTTCGTAAATAAATAGGTAAGTAAATATATAATGTAAATACGTATTTAATGTAAATACGTATTTAATGTAAATACGTATTTAATCTACGTAAATATGATCATGTGTCCGCATACCGATCGCAGCTTAAATGGTTGCCCAGCACAGGTTCGGCAGCGCAGAAGTATGCGGGCTTTGACCACTCTATTTTCTCTTTTAAGCTCTCCTAATGCTGCCTCTTATCTCACTTCACATTTCCAATACATATGTACTTCGCATGATAAAGATCTTCGTTCCTCTTCTAACCGTCTACTTAGCTGTCCCTCTCATCACTCTGATACCATTCATTCTTCTTTCTTCGTTCATCCTATTCTACTGTGGAACGCGCTCCCTTTAGATATCAGATTGTCCACCAGTCGGTATTCGTTCAAGACAAAGTTGCGCAAATTTTTAACAGAACAAGCAGATCGTTCTTAAAACTTGTTGTTTGTTATTAACATATTACTTATCTATATATATATATATATATATATATATATATATATACATATATATGCATATATATTGTATTTAATTATGATTTAATATTTATATTATATTTTATTTGTAGTATATAGTATTATATTATATTTCTTATGTATCGCAATTGTAATATATTTTATTTTAAAGAGTATACATTATTCTTCTTGTTCCTTTTTTTCTTCTATAAGCTGGTTGTGCACCCTACCACATCATAGACTCCACATCACCCTAAGGTTGACTGGTAGAAAATGCCTAAGGCATTAAGTCCGCCTCTGTACATTCTTTTTTGTGCATAAAGTGTTCAATAAATAAATAAATAAATAAATATTTATAGTGACTTTTGTGCTAAGATAGATTGTTTGCTTTGTTGATTCGCATACAATATTTTGTGCATTGGCAACACTGGCAATATTTCCGAAAGCGTGACGTCACGCTCTTCTGATTGGTGTTCTATCTTACATGGCGGATTGTTGTAATTTCCATTTTTATTTGTACAAAAATAACAATGAACTCTTATTATGTAATATAAAAACGAGTGCTAATATAATAATCAGTATATCCTGTAAAACTACATCAAATCGTTATTTCGGTGATCCGTAATGTATGTCATTATGCCTATTCCCGAACAAGAAGGAACACACACCTTGACCCTGACGGAGGCGGAGGCGAGCGGCTCGGCGGCGGCGCGCGCAGCCCGCCCGACCGTTACCTAATGACGTCACACCTTGACCCTGACGGAGGCGGAGGCGAGCGGCTCGGCGGCGGCGCGCGCAGCCCGCCCGACCGTTACCTAATGACGTCACACCTTGACCCTGACGGAGGCGGAGGCGAGCGGCTCGGCGGCGGCGCGCGCAGCCCGCCCGACCGTTACCTAATGACGTCACACCTTGACCCTGACGGAGGCGGAGGCGAGCGGCTCGGCGGCGGCGCGCGCAGCCCGCCCGACCGTTACCTAATGACGTCACACCTTGACCCTGACGGAGGCGGAGGCGAGCGGCTCGGCGGCGGCGCGCGCAGCCCGCCCGACCGTTACCTAATGACGTCACACCTTGACCCTGACGGAGGCGGAGGCGAGCGGCTCGGCGGCGGCGCGCGCAGCCCGCCCGACCGTTACCTAATGACGTCACACCTTGACCCTGACGGAGGCGGAGGCGAGCGGCTCGGCGGCGGCGCGCGCAGCCCGCCCGACCGTTACCTAATGACGTCACACCTTGACCCTGACGGAGGCGGAGGCGAGTGGCTCGGCGGCGGCGCGCGCAGCCCGCCCGACCGTTACCTAATGACGTCACACCTTGACCCTGACGGAGGCGGAGGCGAGCGGCTCGGCGGCGGCGCGCGCAGCCCGCCCGACCGTTACCTAATGACGTCACACCTTGACCCTGACGGAGGCGGAGGCGAGCGGCTCGGCGGCGGCGCGCGCAGCCCGCCCGACCGTTACCTAATGACGTCACACCTTGACCCTGACGGAGGCGGAGGCGAGCGGCTCGGCGGCGGCGCGCGCAGCCCGCCCGACCGTTACCTAATGACGTCACACCTTGACCCTGACGGAGGCGGAGGCGAGCGGCTCGGCGGCGGCGCGCGCAGCCCGCCCGACCGTTACCTAATGACGTCACACCTTGACCCTGACGGAGGCGGAGGCGAGCGGCTCGGCGGCGGCGCGCGCAGCCCGCCCGACCGTTACCTAATGACGTCACACCTTGACCCTGACGGAGGCGGAGGCGAGCGGCTCGGCGGCGGCGCGCGCAGCCCGCCCGACCGTTACCTAATGACGTCACACCTTGACCCTGACGGAGGCGGAGGCGAGCGGCTCGGCGGCGGCGCGCGCAGCCCGCCCGACCGTTACCTAATGACGTCACACCTTGACCCTGACGGAGGCGGAGGCGAGCGGCTCGGCGGCGGCGCGCGCAGCCCGCCCGACCGTTACCTAATGACGTCACACCTTGACCCTGACGGAGGCGGAGGCGAGCGGCTCGGCGGCGGCGCGCGCAGCCCGCCCGACCGTTACCTAATGACGTCACACCTTGACCCTGACGGAGGCGGAGGCGAGCGGCTCGGCGGCGGCGCGCGCAGCCCGCCCGACCGTTACCTAATGACGTCACACCTTGACCCTGACGGAGGCGGAGGCGAGCGGCTCGGCGGCGGCGCGTGCCACTAGCACGTCCTGCGGCAGCAGCGGCAGCCGCACGTGTTCCAGCGCCGCGCCCAGCGAGCTTGACCGCTTCTGCAACAACCCGCCCGCCGCGCTGTTACCCAAATTGTAGGTACGGTCGACAGGTAGTTTCAGATAGAAAAAGGTCGGAGTTTAACGAAACTTGGTGATGTTGTTCAGAGACGGTTAAATAACATTTTGTCAAGTTTTGGACCTCGAGGACCCAGTGCGAAAAGAGGAGGGGGTAAAATGTACCCCAAAAGGGGTATTTCAGGTTATATCTCGTAAAGGACTTGTAATATCGAAGACTGTCATTCATAAAAGTTGTAGGACATATAATCCTGCATAGAATAAGACCAGATGTTCAAAATTCAAAATGTTGACTTTGAGTAAAAAATGGTTTTCTTTATTTTTAAGGACCTATCTATAGACACCCCACACGAACAGGTATGAGGAATTTTTATTTTTTATTTTTAGTTCCATGTATAGAACCCCCCTTAATTTAATTTTTTTATTTTAATCATCCCTGAGAGACATCACCAAGTTTCATTAAATTCCGATCTTTTTCCACCTAACCCCTCTTTTGGCGACCTGTCGACCGTACTAAAAGCAGGGTACTACACCTAGCTGTGTAGCACGTAACGTATCAGGGGGGCGATTCTCAAATGTATTGAAATAGGTACATATATCTAACTCGACATAGGTCAAATTCTAATACTAATCATTTCCATAAGTTTTTAAACAAAAAATGTACTGTAACTAGCGCCAAAACCGTCCCAGTCGCGCGCAGAGTTAACTGCTACTGAAAATGTCACAAAAATGTCTAAAAATACAACTTTACGCGCGATATGGTATCGGATGACATTTAGTGGTAAAAGTTTAAAATTATACAAGTCGAGCGCTGGGCATAGACATTTCTTTGATGTGTCTACGAAAATTCTGTTTCAATTGACATCCGCCATTTTATTGCGACAGTACGCGCCATATAACTTGGCGCGTGTCAATATCTGGAACTGAAATTATGTCACGGGAACAAGGCTTATTTTTCCGACCAACCACGACGATCAACGCCCTCTGACAAATGCCAAGTTATGTGGCGCGGACTATATCGAATTCGATATCATATCGAAGGCGCGAGAATTGGCCCCCAGCTACTATATCAACCTGCAAGTGAGAACGATTCGTCCACTGTCACCGCGTATCCAGCTACGTGCTCCCGGATCAGCAGTGCTAGCCGCCTTTGTATTCGCAGTGATACTCGGCGGGTCACTGCGAGCAACTCACTTGATACAGAAGCAGATACGTTATGCCAGTAATACACAGTTCACTTTTGCCTTACAATGGGCGATTTTCTGAAAGCTCAGTCACTAGATGGCGCTGTCCCACCTATGCAGTTAGAAGGAACGGAACGTTATAAATTTTACTTTGACACGACTTTTTTACGTAAAACGGAACGTCAGACAGATGTTATTTATTTACCTTAATCTTTAAATTTACCTATTTCGTTTCTGTTCCTCACAGTAGTACTTATTTAATATATTATTAGTTTCCTTTGGGTTTTTAAAAAGTACCTAATTAATTTAAATATGTTTCATACCAAAATATACCATAGACATGTACATACTTATTCAACGCCATCTAGTGAAGCAATTGGAAGCTTTTTTTTTTAAAATTTTAAATTCTTTTTTAGGTGTTTAACATTACGATATAAGTTCTCTATCTTCGAAAATGACTGTTAATTTTTGATAAATTGATAAAAGTTAAAAAAATTTAGATCAATGAACATGTGAGAAATGTCAAGATATAGCAACCTGTTGCAAAGATACGGCCACACAATACCAAGAAATATGGAACAACATCGCTTCACATAATTGCTCCTGGTTAATCATTGCCAAAAATTGCTCGTGTACGCACGCTCTAACAGCTTAACAGCAACAGGACTTAGGACCATCACAAGGTGACCGACTAACAGTCATCCTATGGCCACGAAACGACGAGAAATCTCAATGTCCAAAACTGAGGAAACTAAATAAAAAGTACGAAATGGACAGAGCAAAACTGATTTTGAAAACACAAATCACTTGAAATGACAATATCTTACGAGTATTATTCATTAAATGCGAACGATCAGATACAGCGTATGCTAGCTCTACGATTTGTCAAAAGTCTCTGATTGTTTGCGGCATGATATACATACATACATACACTGTAGTAATAGCTGAAATATTTGAGGTTTATAGTAAAAAAAAACTGAAACTGATAAAGTCATACCTAACTTATAAGAAAAGCAAACTGAAACAGCAAATGAAACTAACTTAAGGCAGGTTACAGTGTAATTGGTGTACCACAGGGTTAAATTTTGGGATTAGTTCTATTCCTCATTTAGGCTACGTTCCGTTTTGCGTCAACAGCGATAATATCACTGATATCGCGCTCACACATCGTTCCGATTTGTTGTGAGCGCGACAACGAAAGCAGTAATTACGTCACGGATGACGTCACTACCGCCGCCATTTTGCGATCACGGTGATATCGTTCTCAAGCGTTAGCACTGTGAGCGGGCTGTCATATTTGACGTTTTGTTGTCAAACGTCATTGTTTGTTGTGGTTTTGTTTGAGTAATCTCTGCGTTTTAGGTTTTATTTAGGTATTTTATTTGTTTATCCCGAAGCAGAAAGCCAGAAAAATGATAGTGCTTATTAAAGATGAGACGACGGGTAGAGACATTACTCTAAATTTAAGCACGGATCACTATCATCATCGCTTTCCAATAAAACGTTTACTAATTGACGAATATCCATACTAAACCGGTGATTATTTACTTACAAATTCAAATCAAAACAACGCTCGCTCGCGATGCTTGCAAATAGCCGTTCCGAATTGAAATCGCGTCAACAGTGCTGTCAGCGCGATAATCAAATCGGAACAGCTTTTAGCGCTCACAGCGCCAACAGTACTATTGACTCAAAACGGAACACGGCCTTAGATGAATGATGTGTCATGTGACATGTTAGTTTTCCAAACTGGGCATTCGTAGATAATTTAACTAGCGATAATTTTGTAAGTTTAAAAGAGAGAACAACAATAAAATCTTACTCTATAATATTGATAGAAATATGATTTGATTTAAGCCAATAAAAATCTTACCTCTGGATCGTGCTGCATCCACCGTATCACCGCGTCCAATATGACTTCTTCGTTGGGTACCTGTAAACATTTAACTTGTCAAAAACAGGAAAATCGTAGCAAATAGAGGACAACTTTAGGAGAAACCCTTCATCCACCGACCGTAATGCGATCGCTGTCCAAAAGTTGGCAGAGAGTATCAGCGTCGAGGGCCAGAAACTCTTCAGACTCAAGGACCTGAAATAAATTATAAAGTTAGTATATTTGCAAGATCAATAATACTCTTGTGTGTGTTTGCGAGTGTGTTTATGACATTTTTTTATTATTGTTGCGATTGGAATTTAACGGTCCAGGGCGACTGAGATATCCTGAATATTAGGCGAACTAAACTTGGCCTAAACGCTGTGTGTGTATGTGTGTGTGTGTGTGTGTGTGTGTGTGTGTACCATGGCAGCGTGCGCGTGTATGTATCGCGCGGCGGCGTGCGCGAGGTCTGCGCAGGCGTGATGGTCGGCGAAGGCGCGGATGCCGAGCGCGTTGTCGGGTGCAGTGTGTGTGTGTGTGTGTGTGTGTGTGTGTGTGTGTACCATGGCAGCGTGCGCGTGTATGTATCGCGCGGCGGCGTGCGCGAGGTCTGCGCAGGCGTGATGGTCGGCGAAGGCGCGGATGCCGAGCGCGTTGTCGGGTGCAGTGTGTGTGTGTGTGTGTGTGTGTGTGTGTGTGTACCATGGCAGCGTGCGCGTGTATGTATCGCGCGGCGGCGTGCGCGAGGTCTGCGCAGGCGTGATGGTCGGCGAAGGCGCGGATGCCGAGCGCGTTGTCGGGTGCAGTGTGTGTGTGTGTGTGTGTGTGTGTGTGTGTGTACCATGGCAGCGTGCGCGTGTATGTATCGCGCGGCGGCGTGCGCGAGGTCTGCGCAGGCGTGATGGTCGGCGAAGGCGCGGATGCCGAGTGCGTTGTCGGGTGCAGTGTGTGTGTGTGTGTGTGTGTGTGTGTGTGTGTACCATGGCAGCGTGCGCGTGTATGTATCGCGCGGCGGCGTGCGCGAGGTCTGCGCAGGCGTGATGGTCGGCGAAGGCGCGGATGCCGAGCGCGTTGTCGGGTGCAGTGTGTGTGTGTGTGTGTGTGTGTGTGTGTGTGTACCATGGCAGCGTGCGCGTGTATGTATCGCGCGGCGGCGTGCGCGAGGTCTGCGCAGGCGTGATGGTCGGCGAAGGCGCGGATGCCGAGCGCGTTGTCGGGTGCAGTGTGTGTGTGTGTGTGTGTGTGTGTGTGTGTGTGTGTACCATGGCAGCGTGCGCGTGTATGTATCGCGCGGCGGCGTGCGCGAGGTCTGCGCAGGCGTGATGGTCGGCGAAGGCGCGGATGCCGAGCGCGTTGTCGGGTGCAGTGTGTGTGTGTGTGTGTGTGTGTGTGTGTACCATGGCAGCGTGCGCGTGTATGTATCGCGCGGCGGCGTGCGCGAGGTCTGCGCAGGCGTGATGGTCGGCGAAGGCGCGGATGCCGAGCGCGTTGTCGGGTGCAGTGTGTGTGTGTGTGTGTGTGTGTGTGTGTGTGTGTGTGTGTGTACCATGGCAGCGTGCGCGTGTATGTATCGCGCGGCGGCGTGCGCGAGGTCTGCGCAGGCGTGATGGTCGGCGAAGGCGCGGATGCCGAGCGCGTTGTCGGGTGCAGTGTGTGTGTGTGTGTGTGTGTGTGTGTGTGTGTGTGTGTGTGTACCATGGCAGCGTGCGCGTGTATGTATCGCGCGGCGGCGTGCGCGAGGTCTGCGCAGGCGTGATGGTCGGCGAAGGCGCGGATGCCGAGTGCGTTGTCGGGTTGCAGCGCCGCGGCCAGGAAGGCGCAACACGCCGCGCGCACGCCCCACACCTGCACCAGCGACGCGCCCGCCAGCAGACTCTGGAATAGTATATTATGATACAAGTGAGCTAAGGTTGCTCATTATACACGAGGCTGTGGGCACAGATTACTAAATAGTTACTATGTAACAGATAGTTCACTCCGCTAAGTCATTTAAATAAATAGCAACTCTAACTATAACGCAATAAAGTAGAATTCAGCTTATACGGCGCAGGCAAATTACGAACGGCCACTCGTTGTCGTTGCATCTCTTTCTATCGCATATATCCTAGCTCTTTTGCGGACCTAATTTCTATGCCATTTGCCTGCCCGGCAGGCGCGCCATCCGAACGTACCTAAACTGCGGAGTGACACCCCCCTGCTGTGGGTTAAATCAGCCGAGTGTCTAGTGAGTAAGTTGCTCACGAGTTTCATACGCACTTTTTCAACACACTTGCGAGGAAAAACAAACATTTATTGAATACATAACTTAATTAGAATAACTTAATATTAGCTAAGGGAAAAAGCGCGCAAGTTTTTTTTTTGCACGCGCCAAATGTAAGGTGATCGATTACATACAGCCATACAGCCTACTTCAAAATAATTATAATAATAGTGATAAAATGCAAATGTTTTATAATAAAAATAATTGTGAATTATAAATAATTTGATAACAATACACTAATGCCCGTTTGAACTAAACTCGGGTTGAGCTTGTCCTAGATAAGATACATCTTAACTTAGGAACAACCTAAAACAGCCGAGCTAATATTTTTGTTTGCACTGACAGACTACATCGTAACTTATCGCCTTGCTAAGAGAATGATTGAATGAATTCAAATAAACTGGCGAGGTAAAGTAGGTCACTGGATATTTTTTTGGTTAAAACTTCTCATTGATTCCTTCGTGAGTTAAAAGGAGACAAAAGCTAAGGCGTTGTCTATTTTATTTGGTAGGGGTAATTCACCGAGAAAAGAAAAAGTCAACTGAGCTCAACTGTCAAGAAAAACATAAATAAAGTGCGACAACGTTTTCTGTTCCGGTGGCCAAAACTGGAACTAACGTGTTTTGTTTTTAATGTCATTTTGCTAATACTTCCATGTTTTGCTGCTAAACATAAGCGCCGCTGTCAGAACAGAGGGAACAGAAAAGATTGTCGTTCTGTAATGTTTTTTTTTCAATAAATGATGAATGACTTATGTCACATGTGTTGTGTCTCTATCTAACAAACAAGAATACAAAAGCCACAAGCTTTTCTGTTCCGGTGACAGCCGTGACAGAGGAGTCACTTGCAATTCCAAATTAGCTGTCAAAATGGACTGTCGTATGAAAACTGTTTTAGTTCCAAAGATAATCACCGGAACAGAAAAGCTTGTCGCACTACTCTTTGCTTACAATGTCACAGACAATAACCACTGATATAGGTATTTCTTAAGCCTTAGGCGCTCGATATTGAGCCCGTAAGATAAGAATAGCCTAAAGTGCATTTAAGAATGTCCTAAGGTTAGTGCAAAGCATTTTTTTGTTAAGAATGTCTTAAATTAGCTAGGAAAAGACTTAGGCGATTCTTAAGTTTAGTGCAAACGGGTGAAAATTATGTTTTTTGTCTTAATTAGGGACACTTTATTTATTCTAAAAACGTAAATGGATTTTCATCCGTATAAAACCTCTTTGTTGTTACAAAAAAAGAACTGTACCTATTACCCGGTGAAATTGAAAATGCTCTGTTTACTCGCATATAACTTGCAGTTAGGTACTAACTTAACTTTGTAGGGATACTGTATTACCCGGTTAAATTGAAAAGTCTCTGTTTACTCGCATATAATTTGCAGTTAGGTACTTACTTAACTTTGTAGGGATAATTCTATTACGCAACTAGTACTGTAATATTATTATGCACGCGTGTGTTATAGTTCGGTTTATGGCCCTAAGATCTATGTAATAAGGCTCACTTTATGAGCAAGTGTGTTGAAAACGCATTTACATCATTAGCAGGCCTGTCTCACTTCCATACAAGCGGCGCAAAATCCCCGAGATATTTACCTACTATTCTGGAAAACAACCTAATTTCAACCTTTTGCATTGCGAATAGCGTTCTTATTACAATAACTGTCTGCCGTCTCGCTTCAATCTGCTAGGGCTGTCAGAGGTACTACTTTATCCGTGAAAGTAATACACGCGTAGCGAGACAGATAGCGACACATGCAGATGCGTGCGCTGCGTGTGCGACAAGTCGAGCGAGTGCCAGCCTATTGAGACTAGTCCGGTGACCGGACGGCTTGCGCTTATCATACCTAAACTCGGGAGTGAAATTTCTGTACCGTAAGGTACTTTTATATATTCTGTGTCATTAGCCCGAGAGCCAAACTCATTCGCTCTATGGAGACTCAAACAGTAATTTCTTAACATAGAAAATTTTTATAAATATTTCATTAGTAATCCACCAACATTTATGACAGCGACATTTAAAAAAAAAACAAAGCTATAAAAAATCTATAAAAAATGGGCAAAAATGGTAGATTTTTTCACTTTACATTTGAATACATTTATTAATTATCTTTCATAAAAGTAAATAATCCCCATAAAAGTAAATCCTATATATGTCTGGAAGAGATCGCTTTGAGCGATAAGACCGCCCTTTTAATGCTGTTAAAGTTAATTCAAATTGTTTTCTTTTTTTTATGAACTGTGGTGTTAAAATAAAGTGTTAAATAATAATAATAATATGTAAATGAAAAACAAATAAACTTTAAAAAACTCTCTACGTAAGCTCAAATTGGCATTACACCTAAGTATATGTTAAAAATGCTATCAGAAACAGCCGACTTCTTCCTAAAGTATTAGTTTCCCGTTCTATATCTTTATGGATTTCGACTTTGGTGCTTAGACATGGTGAACATAAACACATGTTCACGATAAAATTGGTGATAGCATATTTGCTGTAAAATTGCACCATTTTCGGGGTAGGTGTACTTCGATCATATTAACCCTAGATACTCAATTCCATACTAAATGTGCTAGAAAAAGTGATTCCAACAGCGCTGTCATTAGTAGTTATACTTACAGATATTTCGATTCCGAATACTGCCGTCACCACATTTGATATTCGACCCTAAGCAACAGTAATTTGATTTAAATTCGGTCGGCATGGTAGTACTTACGATCTTATTACATGGAAAGCTCAGATGGTCGGCCGACGCTAGAACAGCGAATCGTGTTTCGTCATGTTTGCATCTCTGTCTTACTAACGCAAATAGAAGAAATGGTTGCGCGGCAAGGAATATTGCAATATTTTAGTATAAATAATGAAATTATGATAGTTTCAGTACATGTTTGACTTTAAATTAATTGTGCAATTATACTTACGTACAATACTGACTGAAAATATTATATTAGATCTCTTTTTTCCTTTTTTCGAATTGTTTTTGCGCATCTTCTCAGCATATTTAGGCATCGCTTCGCCGGGCGGTCAAATGACTACTGAGGCGATCTAATGCCCAATCTCGAATTGGGCATTCGTTGGCGGCTTCACTTTCTGTGCGTTTACGCTGTATCTAGGGTTTATATGATCGAAGTAGGTATAATTTTTTTTTGATACCTTCCAATGCGAGATTATGTTGGATTACAAAATATAGTCTCTTAAAATTATATTTAATGGCCGTTTACAAAAATTTGGCCTGTTACTGTTTTTTTTTTCAAAAATATCGGATAGTTCTTGCTCAAAATACTGCGTTCTACCGTTGAAGGACCATTGGGGCTACCGCCCAAGTGTCGTCGGCATTGCTGGCATCGCTATCAAATGTGTATCTCTATATTCTCTATCGTATGTTATGTATGTGTATGTCTATCGTGTATTCAATCAGGTTGACATTATGATGATTTCACCAATGATACTTAAACGCGATTAACGCTAAACGCGTTTTAAACGTATTTCTGTCTCTGTCATATTTAAACAGATGACAGAAATACGTTTTAAACACGTTTAAAGTTAATCGCGTTTAAATATCATTGGTGAAATCGGGCCTTAATATCAATCTACTTTACTATTGACCTATATAATTATCATGCATGACATTTATTTAAATAAATTTATTTAATTTTTGTTTATTGTTATTTTACTTTTTAAAATGTGTTAACTTAGTTTTAATGAATTTGTAATGTTTTTAAATATCCAACACAATGTACATTGTCGGAATAAATGAATTGAATTGATAGCTTAGAGGATCAGTACCCCTAGTGTAAGTTTTTATGTCAAGCAAACGCAAACTATCGCGATTCCGTATTTATGTCAATTTGTATGAAAACTGTATAAGCGCCTCTGGCGGCGAGTAGCGCGCTTATACAGTTTTCTTTCAAATTGACATAAAACTTACACTAGGGGTACTGATACATTGCTACTTTTCTGTAATAACGTTTTATAGGTGCAAAAAAAAGAAGGAGCAATGTGTCACATCCACCTGTCAAATGAAGCCGATAGCGATGCCGACGACACTTGGGCGGCAGGGCCCCACTTTACCTGTACGTTATCTTCTGTGATGTCCAGAGATTCCGGGTTGTAGATGTACTCTACAATAGCTTCTAAAGCGTGGGGTTCGATATTCTGTAAACAAAAATGCGCACAAGTACAATTTCCACTTGGAAACTTCCAATACTTAACAGTTTTGTTCAGGGCAAGCCCGGCAGCCTGATTATGTAACTTATAAGCTTCGACCAACAATAGTACTAGATGAAGGCTCACGAACTAAATGAAAACTTTATATGGCCAGACTGACTTTTTTAAACGGAGAAAAAAGGTTTCGAATGTTACGATCTTACATTATAAAATTACAAGAAGCGTTCCAAGTTTGAAATATCTTAGTATTATTGACACTGTCCAAATAATCTATTTATATAAAAATGAATCCCTATTTCCCTTGGTCACGGCATCACGCGTGAACGTCTGGACCGATTTGGCTAATTTTGGTCTTGAAATGTTCGTGAAAGTCCAAGGAAGGTTTTAGCGGTGAGAAAATAGGGGAAGGAGGGGTAAGTAGGGGTAGAGTAGAAGTAGGGTAGGGGTAGAGTAGGGGTAGGGTAGGGTAGGGGTAGGGGTAGGTTTAGGGTAGGGTAGGGTAGGGGTAGGTTAGGGGTAGAGTAGGGGTAGGGTAGGGGTAGGGTAGGGGTAGGGTAGGGTAGGGTAGGGGTAGGTAGGGGTAGGGTAGGGGTGGGGTAGGGTAGGGTGGAGTAGGAGGTAGGGCCACGGGAACGAAGTCGCGCTGGGTCAGCTAGTCTACTTATAATTATACTCTCAAGTGGGCTTATCTCTCGTCTGTATCAAAATGGCCGCATCTGTCAAAGCCTTATAAGGCTTCGAGGCGATGGAACATTTTGGTACGTTTGTACTCTATTCTGCTACTCCTATCTGTGTTTTACTTGTTTATTGTCTGTGGGATTTGACACTGAAGCGATAAAACGTCACAGTATTAACCAATCACCATTATTTGCGCCTTTTCTTAACGTCAAGTTGACCTTACGTCACCCGGCGCCATTTTGCCATGACATGGCCATGACAGATAACCGCCATTTTTTTCAAAATAGCCGGACATACCAGAGCATGAAGCTCGACTTAATACTGAGGTAACTGGAGAGTGCAGTACGAACAATTTTTTGAATACCACAAATAACACAGTGGCTGTCTTCCGTCTCACCTACACTTTAAAAAATACGTATGGTCATATGAGACAGCTGACAGCCACTACATACATAAATGTCAAATTTGGTGGCGACACTTTTTTATTCAGGGTGAGAGCTCCAGTTACCTCAGAGTATTAAGTCAAACTTCATGTACCAGAGGGAGGCTTGGACATATCTGTCACTCCAAGTATGTATCTAGAACTAGGTTATTGTTGATCGAAGGTTATAAGCAATCACTTAGAAAAAAAACTAACAGAAATGGCATTTGTATTGCTGCTTTAAGAAGACAGTAGGGAGTGCAATCTTGCAGCAAAATCTTCAATCTCGGTATTTGCAAGATTTAAGAGGTCTAATCTCGCAAGCTCTTGGCATTTTAAAGATCTTGCAGATTGACTAGGTACTTCTTTCTTTCATCTTTAACTATTATAAGTTTTCTATTGTTGACGACCGATTTGGCGCAGGGGTAGGCTACCCACCTTCTGCGCCAGTGGTCTCGGGTTCGATTCCCGAACAAGACAAATATTTGTGTGCATGAACATGTCTATTTGTCTTGGTCTGGGTGTAAACTATGTATATTAAGTATGTATTTACAAACAAAAAGTATTTAAGTATATATTTATCCGTTATCAAGTAAGCCCGGTAGTATACCTGTATGGTGACCGCGGGCTGCGAGCGCTCCTCGAACTGAGTGAACATGGCCAGGAAGTAGGGCTTGGCGGCCGCGAGCACCGGCTCTCCTCGAACGAGCCCTAACAGTGTTGTTCAGGGCGAGCCCGGTAGTATACCTGTATGGTGACCGCGGGCTGCGAGCGCTCCTCGAACTGAGTGAACATGGCCAGGAAGTAGGGCTTGGCGGCCGCGAGCACCGGCTCTCCTCGAACGAGCCCTAACAGTGTTGTTCAGGGCGAGCCCGGTAGTATACCTGTATGGTGACCGCGGGCTGCGAGCGCTCCTCGAACTGAGTGAACATGGCCAGGAAGTAGGGCTTGGCGGCCGCGAGCACCGGCTCTCCTCGAACGAGCCCTAACAGTGTTGTTCAGGGCGAGCCCGGTAGTATACCTGTATGGTGACCGCGGGCTGCGAGCGCTCCTCGAACTGAGTGAACATGGCCAGGAAGTAGGGCTTGGCGGCCGCGAGCACCGGCTCTCCTCGAACGAGCCCTAACAGTGTTGTTCAGGGCGAGCCCGGTAGTATACCTGTATGGTGACCGCGGGCTGCGAGCGCTCCTCGAACTGAGTGAACATGGCCAGGAAGTAGGGCTTGGCGGCCGCGAGCACCGGCTCTCCTCGAACGAGCCCTAACAGTGTTGTTCAGGGCGAGCCCGGTAGTATACCTGTATGGTGACCGCGGGCTGCGAGCGCTCCTCGAACTGAGTGAACATGGCCAGGAAGTAGGGCTTGGCGGCCGCGAGCACCGGCTCTCCTCGAACGAGCCCTAACAGTGTTGTTCAGGGCGAGCCCGGTAGTATACCTGTATGGTGACCGCGGGCTGCGAGCGCTCCTCGAACTGAGTGAACATGGCCAGGAAGTAGGGCTTGGCGGCCGCGAGCACCGGCTCTCCTCGAACGAGCCCTAACAGTGTTGTTCAGGGCGAGCCCGGTAGTATACCTGTATGGTGACCGCGGGCTGCGAGCGCTCCTCGAACTGAGTGAACATGGCCAGGAAGTAGGGCTTGGCGGCCGCGAGCACCGGCTCTCCTCGAACGAGCCCTAACAGTGTTGTTCAGGGCGAGCCCGGTAGTATACCTGTATGGTGACCGCGGGCTGCGAGCGCTCCTCGAACTGAGTGAACATGGCCAGGAAGTAGGGCTTGGCGGCCGCGAGCACCGGCTCTCCTCGAACGAGCCCTAACAGTGTTGTTCAGGGCGAGCCCGGTAGTATACCTGTATGGTGACCGCGGGCTGCGAGCGCTCCTCGAACTGAGTGAACATGGCCAGGAAGTAGGGCTTGGCGGCCGCGAGCACCGGCTCTCCTCGAACGAGCCCTAACAGTGTTGTTCAGGGCGAGCCCGGTAGTATACCTGTATGGTGACCGCGGGCTGCGAGCGCTCCTCGAACTGAGTGAACATGGCCAGGAAGTAGGGCTTGGCGGCCGCGAGCACCGGCTCTCCTCGAACGAGCCCTAACAGTGTTGTTCAGGGCGAGCCCGGTAGTATACCTGTATGGTGACCGCGGGCTGCGAGCGCTCCTCGAACTGAGTGAACATGGCCAGGAAGTAGGGCTTGGCGGCCGCGAGCACCGGCTCTCCTCGAACGAGCCCTAACAGTGTTGTTCAGGGCGAGCCCGGTAGTATACCTGTATGGTGACCGCGGGCTGCGAGCGCTCCTCGAACTGAGTGAACATGGCCAGGAAGTAGGGCTTGGCGGCCGCGAGCACCGGCTCTCCTCGAACGAGCCCTAACAGTGTTGTTCAGGGCGAGCCCGGTAGTATACCTGTATGGTGACCGCGGGCTGCGAGCGCTCCTCGAACTGAGTGAACATGGCCAGGAAGTAGGGCTTGGCGGCCGCGAGCACCGGCTCTCCTCGAACGAGCCCTAACAGTGTTGTTCAGGGCGAGCCCGGTAGTATACCTGTATGGTGACCGCGGGCTGCGAGCGCTCCTCGAACTGAGTGAACATGGCCAGGAAGTAGGGCTTGGCGGCCGCGAGCACCGGCTCTCCTCGAACGAGCCCTAACAGTGTTGTTCAGGGCGAGCCCGGTAGTATACCTGTATGGTGACCGCGGGCTGCGAGCGCTCCTCGAACTGAGTGAACATGGCCAGGAAGTAGGGCTTGGCGGCCGCGAGCACCGGCTCTCCTCGAACGAGCCCTAACAGTGTTGTTCAGGGCGAGCCCGGTAGTATACCTGTATGGTGACCGCGGGCTGCGAGCGCTCCTCGAACTGAGTGAACATGGCCAGGAAGTAGGGCTTGGCGGCCGCGAGCACCGGCTCTCCTCGAACGAGCCCTAACAGTGTTGTTCAGGGCGAGCCCGGTAGTATACCTGTATGGTGACCGCGGGCTGCGAGCGCTCCTCGAACTGAGTGAACATGGCCAGGAAGTAGGGCTTGGCGGCCGCGAGCACCGGCTCTCCTCGAACGAGCCCTAACAGTGTTGTTCAGGGCGAGCCCGGTAGTATACCTGTATGGTGACCGCGGGCTGCGAGCGCTCCTCGAACTGAGTGAACATGGCCAGGAAGTAGGGCGAAGCCGCCGCGAGCACCGCGCGGTGCGCCGACACGCCCGCCCCCGCCGCCGCCGCGCCCTCCGCCTGCGCCTGAACACCCCAAATATAGTATATTTTAATACAGTTGCTCAAAAAGTCGCGTATTGCAGGAACGTATACCCCCTTATTACAAAACGTGGACTAAAGTTAGTCCTAGTTTAAAATTCATGCTAATTCTGTCTTTCATTTGGAAAATGAAAGTGACAGCACCAGTTTTAAACCAGGACTATTTCAGTCCACGTTTTAACCCCCTTATTACAAAACGTGGACTAAAGTTAGTCCTAGTTTAAAATTCATGCTAATTCTGTCTTTCATTTGGAAAATGAAAGTGACAGCACCAGTTTTAAGCCAGGACTATTTTAGTCCACGTTTTGTAATAAGGGGGATAGCGTTCGGGATGTGGGCTATTACACACTCGAGCTTTTTCTTTACCTTTCCCGAACTCATGCGTTTTCTTTCCCGACTATCAAAATAATGTCTATTTAAAAGAAAAAACCAACCACGAAGTATTTACAAAAAAAAATCATAGAAGTTTTTATGAATCATGCAAATATTTCTAAAAAGAAGCTACTAATTTGTTTCAATATCAGATTTAAAAGTAATGTTAATTAATATTTAAACATCAAATTAATATTAGTATCGGTCAAATTAAATTTATTAATTTTAAAAAGTTGGCTACATAATATTGCTTTTATCACAACCCCAAATGAGAACACATCAGCTCCCTATCTTACCCGATGCTTGCTTTTAAATCATACTTGATGACAAATATGACTTAAAAGCAAAAGACCCTAAAAAGTTGTTACTTACCGTTAAACAATAAAGTACTTACCGCCTTATTTCAAAACGTGTACTAAAATAGTCTTAGTTTAAGACTGGTACTAAACTGGTGCTGTCACTTTCATTTTCCAAATGAAAGACAGAATTAGCATCAATTTTAAACCAGGTCTAACTTTAGTCAACGTTTTGTACTAAGGGGGTTATTGTTTAACGGTAAGTAAGTCTGAAAAATGAGAACACATCAGCTCCCAATCTAACCCGATCCCAGATCACCTGTAGTAGCAAGCCATAATGCCGTAATCCGTATGACAAATATTTTGTTCCAATACAATCTTCGATCATATAAACCCTAGATACACAGTTCCATTCTAAATGCGCTTGAAAAAATGATTCCAACAGCACTGTCATTAGTAATTATAGTTATAGATATTTCGATTCCGAAATTCTAGGCAACAAAGCTGCCACTGCGACGACTCGTCCGCTCGTATACCGTGTCGGTCACGCGATGTGTCGCCCACCTGTATGACGACGTCGCAGAGCGCTTGGTCGCGGCGCAGGCGCGCGGAGGACGGGTCCAGCGCCGGTTCTCCGCCGCCCTGGGGCCGCTGCGACGACTCGTCCGCTCGTATACCGTGTCGGTCACGCGATGTGTCGCCCACCTGTATGACGACGTCGCAGAGCGCTTGGTCGCGGCGCAGGCGCGCGGAGGACGGGTCCAGCGCCGGTTCTCCGCCGCCCTGGGGCCGCTGCGACGACTCGTCCGCTCGTATACCGTGTCGGTCACGCGATGTGTCGCCCACCTGTATGACGACGTCGCAGAGCGCTTGGTCGCGGCGCAGGCGCGCGGAGGACGGGTCCAGCGCCGGTTCTCCGCCGCCCTGGGGCCGCTGCGACGACTCGTCCGCTCGTATACCGTGTCGGTCACGCGATGTGTCGCCCACCTGTATGACGACGTCGCAGAGCGCTTGGTCGCGGCGCAGGCGCGCGGAGGACGGGTCCAGCGCCGGTTCTCCGCCGCCCTGGGGCCGCTGCGACGACTCGTCCGCTCGTATACCGTGTCGGTCACGCGATGTGTCGCCCACCTGTATGACGACGTCGCAGAGCGCTTGGTCGCGGCGCAGGCGCGCGGAGGACGGGTCCAGCGCCGGTTCTCCGCCGCCCTGGGGCCGCTGCGACGACTCGTCCGCTCGTATACCGTGTCGGTCACGCGATGTGTCGCCCACCTGTATGACGACGTCGCAGAGCGCTTGGTCGCGGCGCAGGCGCGCGAGGGCGTCCAGCAGGCGCGCGGGGTGCGCGGAGGGCGGGTCCAGCGCCGGTTCTCCGCCGCCCTGGGGCCGTTGCGACGACTCGTCCAGCGACGACTGCGACGCGCATCGCAGCAAACTACACAACGCAAGCACACGCCACTCTTACTATACAAATAAGCCGCTTTTTCCCCACCACTCAACTGTAAATGCCAAACTGAGAATAGTTGAGCAGTGGAGAATCCCCAATGCTCAACTCAACTAAAACGTATACTTACTTACGTCAATAAAATGATAGGTGACTGTCAAAATTAAAACTGCCATATTTTAATTAAGTAGGTGTGTAAAAAATAATAATAATATGCCTTTATAAATTGTATAAAGGCTAAATAATTTTTTAAATTATTTTTTATAAATACCTACTTACTTAATAAAAATAAAAAAAAATATTATTAATATCTTTTTTTTGATAATTATAGACGGCCAGGGCCACTATGTCTAATACAAGTAGAGCAGTTTGTAATTGAGCAGTGGGGAATATAAACTGCACAACTCAGTTGAGCAGTTGAGCAGTGGAGAAGAAAGGAAATAAAATGCCCACTAAACAGACACCTATCAGTGATCGAACGGACAAAAGACAGACCCCATCTGTCCGCAATGTAAAGAAAGAGGAGAAACAAGTTACCACTTCATGGCAGAGTGCCCGATGTACGCATCACTGCGCTGGGAGCTCTTTGGAACGGACAAGCTTAAGGAAGAGGATCTAAAGCAGTTAACAATATGTCAACTCAGCAGGTACTGTAAGCGCACAGGTAAGTTCGACTTCGAGGGTCCGAGACGCCGGTCGGTGGGGTAAATGATTACCCGCCTCCCCCTGCTTTCAGCTTCCAGGGGACTTGGGGAACTGGGTGAAATGGTCCCGACTTAGGTGTATAATTAGGTCCCCTATAAATAATATAATAATAATAAATAATAATAATTAAGCCTTTATTTCACTGACTTACAAAATTTTTATAATAAATAAATGTTTAAACTTAAAATAGTTGTTTTCTTAAATGTTGTGGCATCGCCATTCTGTACCTAGTCAGGTTGTCCTTGGACATAGGCCTCCTCCAGGCAGGCTATAAATAATAATACTATACAAATGTTTCAGTTTGTGAAGCAACTCATTCGTTTTCTAACAACAGTGGGGACAACAGCTCTCATGCAAAGCTGCAGCATAGAAAATTTTTAGTAAATGAATGAGTAGCTTCACAAACTGTTTAGTGACTTTAGCTCAAGAATTTATGCAGTTGTCTACTATTGAAATTATTTTCTAAATCGATTTAGTAGCTCCAGAGAGTACTTCCCAGATAAACTTTATTACCTATATATCAGAGGATAAAAGTTTTAAATGTAATTTGTTAACATGACACAAGACAAAAAAATTGCATTTTACATCTTAGAATCAAATTCTTGCATTGCATAAAGTTGTAACATCTTGATAGGTACATTAAATTGGCATGCACATTTAAAAAGTAGACATAATAAATTGCTGCGCTAAAATATTGCCACAATTCTATTTAACTAATGCTCTTGACACATACATTGACATAAACATATTACTTTCAATTTGGAGGGTTGGGTATTATGGGTTAAAGAAACTTGTTTTCGTTTTTTTAAGTCACCTGTATCTGGCTCGGTCCCCATCACCCTCAGTGGCGGTGAAGTCTCCCAGCCTGAAACAGGCAGTTGACACTCAAAACCTAATGTCCTTTTTTTATAAAAAACAGATCACCGGCTTTTGATTTGGGTAGGTTGTTCCTTACAGGGTGTAAGGATATGTAAATGCATCTGTCTTTTTTTCTTCCTATACCTACTTGTGCATAAACAACCTTACAAGCAAACAAATAGTCTTCAGTAATGTGTATTTAAGCAGCAATATTTGTTCAATGCACAGAATAAAATGAAAAAAAAATCATATGATTTGTTATATATACTACATGGGAAGCATTGACTAAAATATGATAGGGTCGGTACGTACTTTTGATAATATTCATAATTTCATATTCTTGATTACACAGACTGCATAATAACAAATATGCATATGATTTTTATACGAAGTATGGGCAAAAATTACAACAATCTATGTGGATATATGAACCATTTTGATATTACATTCATAGTGACATACATTCTAAGAAATCCTTTAGAACGAATAGAATGTGTTGCTGCTTTATGTGATACTTCATGGCCATCACTTGCTGCTGACCTTTCACCTAACTTTATTACAAAATAGTCTTACTGAGCTCGTTCTTCGTCCTGGTCGTTGTTGCCATCCATTTTCACTATTCACACCACTAGGAAACACTATCGTGATGAAGAAGGTAGCTCTGAACCACAGTCCCGGCAGCTTTTAGCTACGATAATCCTTCAATGATTATTTCCATTAGATAGTTCGACGTAAGTATATTAGCTACCTACCTACACATTATTGGAAAATTATGCGAAAATATTTTATTTAGTAAAACTCTTGTTGACTGTGGGTGGACTGACAGAAAAACAACCAAAACTTCTGACAGTTTTCTGACAGTTTTGTCACTGTCACTGTCAGTAATAGTAAAAAAAGTTCGACCTTTTGGACAGGCGAAGACATTAAGCCATACTGCCAATTCAAACACATGATATCAGGCAAATAAATTATCATAAAGGAGTTCTATTATAATCGGTTGGCCTAAAGTAAACTGAACAAAGAGACCGCTTTCTTTCGTACGGTCATTTCAGGTTTCAAATGTTTAATTGCTTGAATCCATTGAGCTCTTCTAGTTTCATCAGAGGGAAACAAGACGTGATTGCCTCTATTTCTACAAAAAAACATACATTAAATGGAGGAGACATTATTATAGAGCACCAACAAAGACAAGAGGTTTTCTTGTTTGATTGAACAAAATTATTATTGTTCTCCAGAATA
Source organism: Crambus lathoniellus (assembly GCA_949710035.1). Taxonomy (NCBI): domain Eukaryota; kingdom Metazoa; phylum Arthropoda; class Insecta; order Lepidoptera; family Crambidae; genus Crambus; species Crambus lathoniellus. The sequence goes on from OX453296.1 coordinate 503,479, forward strand.
AGTGAAGTGAGTGACACAGCGCAGCGATTTTGATGTAACGAGCTCATGTGATGTGGCGGTTGGCGATATAGCGTTCTGCAAGTATTTTATTTCTAACATTGACCGTCCCCTAAGAACCCGATAAGGACCTTAAGGTCCTCCATATTGCCGTTCCGTCAACCCCCGTAAGGACCATTCGGTCCGCCACAGACTTGGCACAGATTACATTTTTTTACTCCATGAAGGAGTCTATGCGTGTATGGGACACTTGATTTTATATGGAAGCTGCATACATTGTCTATAGGCTGTAAAATTCATATCCCTCTGCATGTTTCGTTCGAATTGATATAGAAAAAAGAAAGTCTTATTTTTTTCGCTCTGCCTCTACAAATGTTTATAATATTTTATAATATGTGTAATTTTATTATTTCGAAGCAAAAAGCAAGGTAAATTGTGTTTTACTGTTATAAAAAGTGTTATTTTAGTGTTTTACAGAGGAAGTTATAGGAATCAAATCTAATAATATATCTAAAAAAATGTCAAAAAATTTCAAAAAAATTCTTCAAAGAATTCAGTCAAATAGCTTATTGCTGCACTTATACCATGTAGAACTAATATATTACTATAGTAATATGGGTAAGGCCGCCAAATAATGCTGATTTGCTAGACGAACGTGGCGTCCAGCAACTTTTTGGTAAAAATATTTAAAACTATCAAATTTTATAGCTTTCCTCTTAAAAAAGGATCATTTATATAAGTGTCTAAATACGCAGACGACTGTAAAACTACTTCTTTCCATTTAATAAAAATATTTTTTAAACGGGAATACACAATTGCTAGAACAAATAAAAGTGTCCCAAATGATCCCCCATACACAATCGGTATTAATATTAAATTTCTGTTCATTCCACTGGCAATTAAAATATTTTCTTTGAAGAACCACCTATTTTAGACATTGTTTATTTACTTTACTACAGTTTAGCAATTAAAATAATAATCATTTTTATATTAATAATATTGTCCTTGTATTTTATGCTTTTATGTTACCGATTTTAAGTTACCATTATCTTGTATAACACGAAGTAATTGAGCAGTAGAATCCGTTTTTAATAATTGGCAACACCAGTACCTTACTTGTTTATGGTATGACAATTACCTGTCGGCCATTATTGAGGTGCTACTTGAGTTTGTTTGCCCCAGATCGTGCTTACGTTCGCCGCAAAAAAAGTGGTATGTGATTTTAAGGTAATATTTGTATCGTTTTGCTTTAATCGGCAGATTATTCGACAAATATAATCTATAAATTAGAGTTTTAAGTTATAAAAATTGATAAATTATTCATTATAGTGTCATAGATTGAGCGTCTTTTGAAAAGAGAAAGGTTTTATGTTACTTTTAAGTTACTTTTATGTTACTATTGTTGTTTATATTTAAGTTACGTAACATAAAAGTGATGTTAAGCCTAATGCACATTTGGGACTGTAAAATAAAGCATTAATTAAATTGCAGTGAATTAACGCACCGCAGATTTATATTGATTGTTTCTTAAATTAAATCTTATTAAAGTGATTACTGATTTTAAAAGTTGATTTTTTATTCCCCATAGCACAAGTAACTTTTTGTAAAATTATGTACCTATTAAGAATTATTGATAGTGATATTATAGTTTTTCATATGACAGATGCATCTCACTCCCGCTCAAAAACAAAAAAGTTAGGGAGGAAATACAAAGAGGGAATCCTGAAAAATATACAAAACAGGATAAAGAAGAGAAAAAGCAAAAATGGCGAGATTTAACTCAATAACAGTAAAAATATTTTATTGATTTTTAATTTAATTAGAGAAGAATTATAATTTTTAGGGCGTTATTATTTTGTTTTTTACAAAAAAAATAAAGGTTAAAAAATAAAACGAGTTTTACTGAAGTTAGTAACATAATTATTAATTTTTCGAAAAAAAAAATGAATATGTCCTATTGTAGACATCCCCTTTGAAACTTTTGTGTTACTTTTAAGTTACCCGGTACCTTATATTTTTAAGTTACTTTTATGTTATATCAGGCCAATTTGTCGGCCTTACCCATATAGTATAATTTAGTACCTGAAAATAGATAAAACATTCATAAGCCAAACACACTTTACATAATGAAAAAATATAGCCTAATTCCTAAGTTATCAGGTTTTTCGTAAAACACGGCTATTTTTTCCATTTTTTTCGATTAGCGATTTATTTTTACCTAGTAGCGCGGGCGGTGCGTTCGTTTATATATGCGATAGGCGCCGGGCTTCAAGGGAACGTTGACTCCTTGCCAGCAAATAAAAAAAAGTAAAGTCTAAGCTGTGTGATGAACGCCATCTGTTGAGGTTTTTGGAACTAACTGTATTCTTTTTCAATCATCTGTCAGAAAATCCCTCATTATAATGCTCTTACCCAAATTTTTACACGGTCAATGTTAGAAAAAAAAACACCTGCAGAAGGAAAAAGAAACATTTAAAGGACTGAAAAGGCTTATCTACAGGATACCTACTTTTGTAAATTTTTAGAGAAATATGCTGTGTTATGTGTTTGTGCTTTCGCCAACTGCCACAAGAACTCGTTACATCAAAATCGCTGCGCTGTCACCTGGCTGTCTGTCACTCACTTCACCTATTCTGGAGAACAATAATAATTTTGCTCAATCAACAAGAAAACCTCTTGTCTTAGTTGGTGCTCTATAATAATGTCTCCTCCATGTATTGTAGAAGAAGAAGAGCTCAATGGATTCAAGCAATTAAACATTCGAAGCCTGGGATGACTGTACGAAAGTAAGCGGTCTCTTTGTTCGGCTCACTTCAGGCCAACCGTCCCAACCGATTATAATAGAACTCCTTATGTTACAGTATAGTCTGGTATTATTGTACATTTATTTGCCTGCTACTTCGATCAACAATAGTACCTACTAGATGAAGGCTCACGAACTAAATGAAAACTTTACATGGCACAGACCGACTTTTTTTTAAACGGAGAAAAAAGGTTACGAACGTTACGATCTTACATTATAAATACCAGCCAGGAACCGTTCCAAGTTTGAAATACCTTAGTATTATTGACACTGTCAAAATAATCTACTTATAATTATACTCTCAAGTGGGAGTAACGCTCGGCCACATCTGTCACTCCAACTATGTATCTAGAACTAGGTGTTATTGTTGATCGAAGGCCTGGTACTTTGAGTAGGTATTCAAAACCCTGGTACAGTGCCACAACCTTTTCTGTTCCGGTGACAGCGGCGCTACGTACGGTTTTCTTTTTTTTGTAACAATTTAACCGGCCCTGACTTCTAAGAACTTCAGCCGCTAGCAGCGCTATGGTTGGACATCAACTTGACAGCAAAATGACATTAAAAAAACACGCTAGTTTCACATTTTGGCCACCGGCACAGCAAAGTTTGTGACACTGCATCATGTGTTTTGGCCTCGTTTTGGCCATTTGTTTGTCGTGGTTTGTCGCGTCAACGCCATCTATTTTACCTACTATTCGGAACTGTTGTTTTTTTTATTTGCTGTCAGAAAATCCCCCATTGTAGGCTTTATTTGACATTTGAAGTCCATTGTATGTCCTTACATGGGCATAATTTGGTTTTCAAATCCTACTAATCCTACTTTATTATAATATTATAAATGTAAAAGTTTAGATGTTTTGTTTGGATGTTTGGATGTTTGTTACTCAATCACGCCAAAACGGCTGATCTGATTTGGCTGAAATTTGGGACACAGATACTTTGTAGCCTGTAGAGGAACATAGGCTACTTTTTATCCCAAAAAAAATCACATTCCCGCGGGATAACGTCGTGTAGTCCACGCGGGCGAAACCGCGGGCGGAACACTAATAGTATCAAATAAATCACATGCTCATTAGGTATTCATATTTTTCGCCGCTTAAATACCGCTTTTGAGCCCCCCTTAAAGTAAAGTATTGAATACACTATACCTCTAATCATTTTTGTAGAAGAGTATAATAATTTAAGATATGTACTCACCTATTTAGAGAAAAGAATATATTCTGGACATTGACAAAGAAAGCTTCAACTTCAAGTTTTGAGTAGACTTTACATTTGAGTAGATTTTCCTTTTATTTGTGCATTTTCTATTATCGTTTAGCTCGTAGGAGTCGTAGAAAATAAATTATTATGGCAAGTGGTGCGGGGATTTCGTCACTATGTAAATATAAATTATCTAGACGAGGAAGAAAATTACAAGCCACCGACGATCAAAGGACTTTAGTAGCTTTGCCGAAGGATGTGCCTGAGAGAACATGGTAAAATATAAACTTCGCAATAGTATGGTAGCTATATGTCATCGCTGGGATAATACTTAAGTCTCAGTTTATTCAAATTCCACGTCTCTGCCTGAAACCTATAATGTTCTTGTAGGTACAGCCAGGGACAAATTCGGTGAACCACCTCACCACTCTTACTTCTTTTCGTGTGCGGTGCCTTGCCATTCTCACGCAGACCCTACTCTACTATTTGGTGATGTAATAAACTAGTGTAAGTACTTAGTACAAATTGCACAAGCAACTACGAATAGGGACTGCAGCAGGTGAACATTGAGACGCCAGCCACACGAAAAGAAGCAAGAATGGTTCACAGAATTTGTCCCTGGCTGTAGGTACGGTCGGCTGCACTACAGACTACACAAAACTGTCAAAATTCTCCAATCGACTTTCAACCTTAACTCTGGAGCATTAAGTTCAAAACCGTTTGTAGATATTTGACATTTTGTGGTAGTCTGATGTGCAGGCGACTGTACATAAGTAGTCAATGAACCTTTTTCAGCAATTTCTTAAAATATTTCATTGTCATATCGAGAATGTATAGTGTGTGCCAGGGCCGAGGTGATGCAAAAAGAGGAAGATGAGCTGTTCATCCTGGAGTTGCGCGAGGACATCGTGGAGGATGCGCTGGGCGAGGTGTACGCGCGCTACATGGAGAAACAGAACGCGCTCTTCACAGCGCACTGCGCCGCGCTCGCTTGGCTCAAGCTCATCGACTGGTAAGGAATAATCTAACAAAAAAGGCAAAGGGGTATTTTATTGAAATGAGTCATTGCGTATCTTGCTAGATACGACAAATATTATTCTGTGGATACGCTCCCATCCCAAATAGATAGAGATCAAAGATGTAGTTTATTAGTAACCCTTAGTAACCCTATAGGTTTAGTAACCCTTAGTGAATTACAAATTGTAGGTCATTCTTATGATTGTTTGCATCAGAATAAGGTTAACTGTTCTTGTAAACCCCTACAGTATGTAGATAGTACTAAATATTTAGGCTTAGTTATAGACAGTAGATTTAATTGGAAACAACATGTTAAGATGGTGTGTAATAGGCTTCGATCGGTCCTGGGTAAATTCCATCATTTAAAAAGAAATTTAAGTAAGAAAACTTTGTATGTAGTGTATTATGCTTTAGTAGATTCTATTATGAGTTATGGTTTAACGTGTTATGGGCTGACGTTTAAAACATATATTGAGCAAATTAAAAAGTTACAGGTTAGGTTTTTAAAATACTTAGTAGACGTAAAATGTAAAAGGCAGTGTAAAGATTTTAGCAGGCTTGGGCAGTGGTGGTAGGCTGACTCCAAAGGTGGTTGCTTGCAGAATGAAACTCCAAGTTGCTTGTAGAAGTGTAGACGAGAGAATGAATATTTATTTACAAAAAAGGCTTAATTATATTTACAAACATGGGTATTGAAATAGTTACTAGTTATTTTACAAATTTACACATAAAAAGAGATACAAGTTGTCGCGCTCTCTCGCACGCGGAGCGAGAGGCACGACAATGGGAGCGAGAGGTCAGAGTTCACGCGGCGCGCGGAGTGGGAGGCGCGCGTGAGAGCGAGAGGTCAGAGGTCACGCGATGCGGGGGCGCACGCGCGGGACGAGGCGCGCGCTGACAAAACCGCGGGGATCGGCCGCGCTCTGCACATTACGGCGAGAAGGCGCGGGGCGACGGACGCTGCGAAGAGGCACGGTGCGCGACGACATCTCGGGGCTCCGGTGACGGTGACGAACTTGACTCGCTGCGGTGTTTGTGAAGAACGAAGATGTGTTTCACATAAGAGCTCTTTTCAGAGCCGTGGTTACGTGAAATCCGCTTGTTGCGTTATTCGAGCGGCGGTTTCGCTACGACATTTTTCGTCATGAAATAAATAAATGTTTGGTGTTCGTTATTCGTTGTAGCCTGCGGCTACAGTGCTCCCCTTCAAGCGAAGCGTACAGGTAGCTTGACGGCTCGGCCAGATGTGGTTCGCTTATCTGCTGGTTGAGTCGTCTTGCTGCAGGTTGGTACAGGTTGTGAAGGTAACGGTTGAACAGGTAACGGCTGAGGTGGTAAGGTATCTTGCTCTTGTAACATGTATGCGGGCTTTACCCGGTCGATGGATATGCATGTTTCTCTGTGCGGTAATTTGATCTTGAACATTTTCTCGTTGCGATCCACGATTTGGTAGGGTCCTTCATACGGTGACTGAAGTGGTTTTCTAACTGCATCTGTCCTAATAAACACATGTGTGCATGTACTTAAGTCGTTGTGCACGAACATGCGTTTATTGTTGCTGTGGTGGACGGCTGCTTCGGTCGGCTTGAGTGCTTGAATGGACTCGCGTAGTTTTTCAACGTAGGTATAATCGTAGGTAGGTATGTTTGTGCTTGCGTTGAAAAATTCGCCTGGGAGTCGCAGATGGTAACCGTAGGTAAGTTCGGCTGCACTGACGGAAGTGTCTGTGCGTAAGGCTGCTCGGAGTCCCAGTAGCACGGTTGGCAGTTCGTCTGGCCATGTTGTTGTGGCGGCGATGAGTCTTGCGCGCAAAGCATTCTTCAGTGAGCGGTGCCAACGTTCGACAATGCCGTTTGCTTGCGGGTGGTACGGCGTTGTTCGAGTTTTCTCTATTCCCATTAGCTTCATAAGGTTGGTAAACAGCTGACTTTCGAACTGACGACCTTGATCGCTTGTTAGGGTCGCGGGGCATCCGAAGCGTGCTATCCAGTGTTGATAGACGACTTTTGCGACTGTATCAGCTGATATGTCGTCGGTAGGTACTGCTTCGGGCCATCGGGTCGCTCGATCGATCATGGTTACTACGTAGCGTAGGCCGTTTTCCGCAGTGGTGAGCGGACCAACGATGTCAACGTGTGTGTGTTGAAAGCGGTCAGCTGACGGGAACGATGAGATGGGCGAGACTGTGTGGCGTTGTATTTTGCTTTTCTGGCAAGGAATACAAGCTTTTGTCCATTTGCCGATGTCCGTGTTCATTGAAGGCCAAAAGTATTTTCGTGCGACGAGCTTGCGCGTGGTTCGCGTTCCGGGATGACTAACGTTGTGAATGAAGTTGAAAACTTGTCTTCGTAATTCTGTAGGTATGTACGGTCGTGCGTAGGGCGTAGATGTTTCGCAGTATACTTCGAGATCGGTGTCGGGAATAATTATTTTCTTGATTGAGATGTTGGTCGACTTCTGAGTGACTAGTTGTGGAATGGTGCTGTCTCTTTCTTGCGCGATGGCTATATCGGTGTAGGTAATTATTTCCGGGCACGATATAGTTTCTATGCGGCTGAGAGCGTCGGCGACTAAGTTGTTTTTCCCGCTGATGTGGCGTATGTCTGTAGTAAACTCGGCGATGAATAAAAGTTGACGCGTGCGACGTGGGGTTTCGCTGTCCGATGTGACTTTTTGTAGCGCGTAGGTCAATGGCTTGTGGTCGGTAAATACTATCAGCTGTCTTCCTTCGAACATTTTTCTGAAGTGCTTCATAGACATGTAGATCGAAAGTAATTCCCTATCGTAGGTACTATACTTTTGTTGTGCGTCGGAGAATTTCTTCGAGTAGTATCCGAGTGGTTGCCAAACGTTGTTCACGTATTGTTGTAGGACGGCGCCCGCACATGTGTTCGATGCGTCGGTAAATAGTGCGAGCGGGACGGAGCTATGCGGGTGTGCGAGTAGCGCTGCGTTTTGTAGGCATTGTTTGGAGTTTTCGAATGCTTGTATTGCTTCTTCCGACCATTGGATTTCAGTCTTGTCGCGTTTTTTTGAGTTATGTAGGTACTGATGGAGCGGTGCTTGAATTGATGCTGCGTTCGGTATATGTTCTCGATAGTAGTTTATCATGCCGAGGAATGTTCGTAATTGTTGAATTGTTTTCGGTCTTGGGTATTCGGTGATGGCTGTGACTTTTTCTTGTGGTGGAATGATGCCTGATGATGAAACTTCGTAACCAAGGAATTTGACGGTTTTCTTGCCAAAAACGCATTTTGACGGGTTGATAGTGATGCCTGCGTCTTCGAGTCGTTGTAGTACGATGCGTAAATGTTCTTCATGTTGTTCTTCAGACTCTGAAGCTAAAATCAGGTCATCAATGAAGGGATAGACGAAATCTAGGCCTCTTAGTACTTCATGGATGAAACGTTGGAACGTTTGACCTGCGTTCTTGAGTCCTGGGCACATACGAGGAAATTCGTATAACCCGAACGGGGTTATGATGGCTGTCTTCTCGATGTCGGCTTCTTTGTTAGGTATTTGTTGGTACGCGCGGTTCAGGTCTATTGTGCTGAAGATAGTTTTCCCGGAGAGCTGGTACGTGAAGTCTTTTATTCTTGGGATTGGGTAACGGTCTGGCTTGGTTATGGTGTTGAGTCGGCGGTAGTCACCACAGACTCTGAGGTCTCCATTCTTCTTCGGCACGATATGAAGTGGGCTGGACCATGGGCTTTTGCTTGGTCTGCATAGGCCTTGTTCCATCATGGATTGAAATTCTTGTTTTACTGCTTCATATCGGTGTGGTGGTATGGGTCGAGCGCGGCAGTGGAGTGGTGGGCCGCTGGTCTCAATTTGGTGCTCAACTCGATGTTTGGGCGACAGCTTCATGGAGGTTAGACGAGTGATTCCGGGGAATTCGCTTAGTATGTTGTGGTAATTCTGTTCTAGGTCGATGCTGCGGACGGTGGGTATGTTGGTGTAACAGCCGGGAGTGGGGATTGACAGTTTGGTGATGTTATCAATCAGTTTCCTGTTCTTCACGTCGACGAGGAGTTCGTGGTGGCAGAGGAAATCGGCTCCAATGATGGGCTTGCTGACGTCGGCGATGATGAATTTCCATTTGTATGGTCTTCGTAGGTCGAGATCTAGTTCGAGTGTTTTTTCTCCGTAGGTGTTAATTGTGGTGTTGTTGGCAGCGTACAGGTTGAACGGCAGGGGCTTCATTTGTTGTCCACGTTTTCTTGGTATGACTGATATGTTAGCGCCGGTGTCGATCAAAAATTGCAGTCTTGTTTTCTTATCCGATACAAAAAGACGGTACGACTTGCCGGGAACGTTGGATTCCGCCTCATCTAACGTTCGGTCTAGTTTAACGATTGTTCTTCGTTTTTCTTGAATGGTTGTGGTGCGTCGCTAAAAGTACACGGTATTTCGCATTTTCTTGCCCTCCGACCAAAACGATGATGATAGAAGCAGTAGGTATGCGGCGGTTGCTCGGCTTGGTGGTAGTTGCGCGAGCGAGACGGCGAACGTGCGTAGGCGTGAGACGGCGAACGTGCGTTAGAGCGAGAACGCTGCGGTCGCCGGCCGTAGGGCGAGTTTGAGTGTCGATACGGCGGTCTGGAACGTAGTTCGGCGATTTCTAATGATAATCTGCGTATTTCTTCAATAAGAAAATGTGTGTCTTGCGATTGCGGTTGCGATTGCTGTGACGACGGCGGCGGGCTTGGCTGTAGAGACACGGCGTTCACTTCTTGGGTTTGTTCGAGCATTTTGTCAGCGAGGAGCGCTAATTCGTCGAGCGCGGCGGTCTTGCTAATCGTGTCGCTTACTACAAGGACAGAACGGACGTGTGCTGGCAGGTGGTTCATCCACATCAGTCGGAGCGTGGATTCTGGGACTTTTTCTCTGGCGAGATCGCGCATGCGGCGTAACAGCTGCGACGGGCGCTGATCTCCCAACTCCATGTCAGAGAGAAGTTTCTGGAACTGGCGTCCTTCCGATTCTTCGTAGACCGATATAAGTCGATTCTTCAGCGCGTCGTAATAATTTTCAGCGGGCGGGTTGTACAGCAGGTCGCTTATTTGTTCGATGTCTTGTTTCTGGAGCTGCGCGATGACTAGCTGAGCGAGCTGTGCTTGGCCTTTCTTCAGATCGTGGGTTGCGGCTTCGAATGTGATAAACCACAGTCTGGGTCTGTCGCGCCAAAACGGTGGGACGCGCATCTGTAGCGCTATGCTGGCCATCTCTGGTGCGGGGGTCGTGCTTGATGTTGGCTTGGTGTTGGGTTCGTCCGTCATGGCTTGAGAATTTCCTTCAGGCAGGTTGCTTGAGCTTCTGTGCAGGTTGCTTGTTCTTCTTCAGGGGTCACCACTTTAGCAGGCTTGGGCAGTGGTGGTAGGCTGACTCCAAAGGTGGTTGCTTGCAGAATGAAACTCCAAGTTGCTTGTAGAAGTGTAGACGAGAGAATGAATATTTATTTACAAAAAAGGCTTAATTATATTTACAAACATGGGTATTGAAATAGTTACTAGTTATTTTACAAATTTACACATAAAAAGAGATACAAGTTGTCGCGCTCTCTCGCACGCGGAGCGAGAGGCACGACAATGGGAGCGAGAGGTCAGAGTTCACGCGGCGCGCGGAGTGGGAGGCGCGCGTGAGAGCGAGAGGTCAGAGGTCACGCGATGCGGGGGCGCACGCGCGGGACGAGGCGCGCGCTGACAAAACCGCGGGGATCGGCCGCGCTCTGCACATTACGGCGAGAAGGCGCGGGGCGACGGACGCTGCGAAGAGGCACGGTGCGCGACGACATCTCGGGGCTCCGGTGACGGTGACGAACTTGACTCGCTGCGGTGTTTGTGAAGAACGAAGATGTGTTTCACATAAGAGCTCTTTTCAGAGCCGTGGTTACGTGAAATCCGCTTGTTGCGTTATTCGAGCGGCGGTTTCGCTACGACATTTTTCGTCATGAAATAAATAAATGTTTGGTGTTCGTTATTCGTTGTAGCCTGCGGCTACAAGATGATTATTATAAATTATTTAAGATATGTAAAATATTACCAATAGATAAGAGAATAAACTACCTTATGGCTCTGGAAACATACTTTAAGGATGAACATAAGATAAGGAAATGTAACAAAATAGTAACGAGATCCATAGCCAACAAAAAACTTGTACAAATCAAGGCTAAAAATTACTACGGGGAAAGATGCAGAAATTGGGTCATTCCAAAATTATTTAATAAATATTCGTTGTTGCTAGAAGAGCCAAAATTAACTTGCAAAATAGGTTTAAAAAAAAAATTAAAAAAATGCATGATGTAAGTTTGGTGCCTTATTTAGAATAGTATTATATTTGTGTGTTATTTATTAGCATTTAAGTTTTAACTTATAGTAAATTAGTTTTGAAATAAGCGTGCGCCTACAAACTGCTTTAGCAGTTTGGCGATGTAAGTTTGTGTTAACTTAAATGTAATATGTATTTGGAAAATAAATAAAAAAAAAAAAAAAAAAAGTACATCTTTGATAGAGATCTCAAGTATTTCCTGCAACAATTTTTTCGACAATGCGTTTTGTAAAACAATTGCTATTTATTTTGTACAGGCGTTACCATACTAGACTCTACAATCTACAACCTCTGTTCCTTGTTGAGATCTTTACAGGAAGTTGATATCTAGGATTTAATTTCTGTTATTTTTTGACGTAGAAGTACGATCGTTTTCTGATTTCCTTACAAAAGTGCTAAGTAGGTAGGTATCTAATTTGATTTGATGTTAACTGAAAAATTTAAAATGAGGTAGGTACTTAGGTACTTATTTAGAAAAAAATCGACCCTTCTCACAACCAGCTCCGATGGGACTCGAAGCCACGACCTTTCGCTATCCGGGCGACTGCTCTAACTAATGAGCTACGGACTTGTTTGGTTCACTTCATTTTCAATAATAATAAATTGCATTGTGAATGCAAAAAAGTAAAAATTTAAATAACTTGATGTTGACTTACAGATATGCATTTATTGAGACAACAAAATGGCACTGTTCATTTGCTTGTCACGCGTGGTCACAGCCATCATTCATTTATGTCTTAGGCACTTTTACCGGCACGACCCCGGCGAAGAGCCGAGTGCCTACCCGCCGTGCTTCATCCCCAAGCGCGAGGAGTCGTGGCGCGCAGACGAGCTGCCCCCCCCCTCGCCCAAGGACACGTGGTGCCGCCACGAGCTGGTCGTGCTTGAAGACGCCGCCGACGACACCCCGCTCAAGAGCTCCAGCGCCACATCGCTCGACTTCCCAATGATAGAGGAAATCCCTTCCGAATATTGGTGATTTGTTCTCTGATTTAATTTTTTTGAACTAAGATTGGGTTATAATTTGTTTATTCGCAGAAAACACGATACAATTTTAGTTGTTGATGATAACAATAATGTTATGGCTCCTCTTCACAATGAGCCATGTTGGGCCAATAAAGACATACACGATTGTGTAGAGGGTCTGATTGTCTGTGATCGGCCATCATCGCCGGTATTCGCGACCAATCGGTAAGTTGTCGGTACCTCAAAGGGATTCGGCCCATGATTGCTTGCGCGTCCACACAATCGCCGATCATCTATACAAATCTATACATATAAATAAAGTTGGAGTGTCTGTTTGTAATATTAAAATAACCGCTTTTTACTACATGCATATGATTATATATACGGTACATATACCAAAATATCATTTTTTACAATTTTTGTCTGTCTGTCTGTCTGTCTGTCTGTCTGTCTGTTTGTTCCGGCTAATCTCTGAAACGGCTGGACCGATTTTGACGGGACTTTCACTGGCATGTAGCTGATGTAATAAGGAGTAACTTAGGATACTTTTTATCCCGATATTCCCTCGGGAACGGGAACCACGCGGGTGAAACCGCGGGCGGCCGCTAGTGATTATATATACGGTACATAAGTATACCAAAATGACATGTTTTACAATTTTTGTCTGTCTGTCTGTCTGTTTGTTCCGGCTAATCTCTGAAACGGCTGGACCAATTTTGACGTGACTTTCATTGGCAGGTAGCTGATGTAATAAGGAAAAATTAAGGCTACTTTTTATCCCGGAAAAAATCACATTCCCGCGGGATAACGTCGTGTAGTCCACGCGGGCGAAGCTGCGGGCGGCCGCTAGTTTGAAATAAGCCGTGCCCCTGTAAAATACTTTTCTATTTCTTTCTTTTCTGTTTACTCTTATGTGTGTGTACTAAATATGTAAATAAATAAATAAATAGTTCACGTCCGAAAATGATCGATCGGATACACTGGCTTTCCATTGTTTTTCTGTCTATAAGAGATTGTGTTGTGTAAAGAAGAAAATAAAACAGATAAAAAAGGATAATAACAACCTTCTGAGGTTCGCTTTCAGGTTCCCTGGCAAAATAAACGTGCCGGAGGCCATGCGGCGCAAGCGAGAGACCATGGAAGACGAGGTTAGTTTCAAAGTTTCAAATAATTATCTTTACTTTTTGCATACACAATGCATTATACTAATCGAAAATTAACTAAGTACCTACCTATACATTTACTCGTCTCATTTCTGGGGAAAAGCATAGCCTTTTTTAATAAAGTTCCACAGCATATAATTAATTGAACTACCATTGCATAAATTTAAATGTTACATTAAAGAGTCGCCGATGAGCAAAGGATACTTTAAAGTAGACGATTATTTGAATGGCCGCAATGCATGGTCATGATGTAACACATAACATAATCACTGTTTAATATGATGTATTTTTATAATAAGCAATTGTTGTATTAGTAGGTAACGATATGTTTTTTTTTCTGTAAATATCGTTACCTAACTAAGAAACGCTGCCAAGTTTCTTGCGCCCATTCTTCTTGAATGGGTGGTAGGAAAATATTGACGATTCATAAGTACATATTTATTATTTGTAAGTGAATAATAGTAGTTTATGTGACTGTCGCATAATGAGGGGTATTAAAACACGAGTTTTTAATAGTATTCCACGAGTGTTTTAATACCGAGTTATGTGCAGTCTCATACACTACTTTATCTACACTCATTACATTTATTATATATTTAAAAAATAAAGCAAATCAATATTAATTATAAAATGTGAATTGGTGCCTAACCCCACTCATAGGAATCTATACGGTCTATTCCTTCTAAATTCAAAATTCTAATTTTAAAAACGTTTCTGATTATTGCCGGCTAAAGAAGAGCTTGAAAGAGTTGGAAGTCAGGGCCGGTAAATCCTACGGTTGCCATGAAGACTGTAAATTTAAGAAATATAAGTGTTTTATAAATGAGTGACAGCTGTATCCGGGTGTTGCATAATTGCAAGGAATTTATAAGTACTACGTACAACAGGAAGGTGCACTCCGTATTTTTGTGTATTTAAAAATACACTTTAATATTAAGAGATAAGGTTTATATTTCAATACAAAATGTCAACGGTCCAGCTGAGACCGAAAGAACGAGGTGAGGGTGTCCCTTTCTCTAAACTTGCCAGCACTCTTAAATAACAGGTTTAGTAGATTTATGGTTCACAACTTACGTTATAAAAATTAAATTTCGTAAAATTTCCCCTTCGTATTACTTTTAGTCAATAGAAAACATCGCATATTAATTTAGGTATTACCGTATTAGGCATAAAAATGTATCAGGTCGTTTAAGTTTTTTATGGCTTATCCTAGAAAAGAATTTGAATGATAGATTTCAGAATGTTAAAGTGGCAACATTACAAGCCGAATGACGTTTTCCGTCTTCGTTGTGTCAAGTTCGCAATTCGCTCGTCGCCGCCCGCCGCCCGTCGCGCATGTTCGTGGCCGCCGTAATGGGATGGAGTGAGATAAACTGACCTCGTTCTTACTATCTCATTAGGACCGTTTTTTAGCAGCAGTGCACCTTCCTGTTGTATTATAACTTCCTTGCATAATGGTCATTATCATGAAGTTTGACTTAATACTCTGAGGTAACTGGAGCTCTCACCCTGAATAAAAAAGTGTCGCCAGCAAATTTGACATTTATGTATGTAGTGGCTGTCAGCTGTCTCATATTACTATACGTATTTTTTTAAAGTGTAGGTGAGACGGAAGACAGCCACTGTGTTATTTGTGGTATTCAAAAAATTGTTCGTACTGCACTCAGTACGAAGTATTAACACAGAATAAATAATAGTGCTAAGGGTATTAAGTCGAGCTTCATGGTCATTATGAAACACCCGGATACAGAAGCTTTATTATTTTTTAAAGTTGACTATGGCATAAAGTGTATCAGTATACGTGCAGGCAGAGTTCATAATTCGAATATTATAACATGAGTGTAGATAAAGAATATTTTTATCTTATCTTATCTTATCTTATCACAACTAGCTCCGATGGGACAGGACAAGACACCGGACAGTGACAGGTCGTAGGGTCGTGCCCCATTTTGTCATGTGTCGTGATTTTTTCTAATACCCAGGTAGGTACTTTATTTTGAATAACTTTCAACGATGTTACATAGTTTGTATCAATATTTATATAGGTAAATTTAGAATATTATTTTAATAATCGTTCATTCCGTTCGAGGAGCTCGTGGCGCAGTGGATAGCGCGCTCTGCCTGCGATCGTTGAGGTTAAGCAACGTTCGCAATGGTCGGTCACGGGATGGGTGACCAAAAACTTTTCATCTCGAGCTCCTCCGTGCTTCGGAAGGCACGTTAAGCCGTTGGTCCCGGCTGCACTTGCAGTCGTTAATACCCACCAATCCGCACTGAGCCCGCGTGGTGGGTCATGGCTCATTCTCCTTATTCATCCATAAGGAAGGCCAGTGCCCCAGCAGTGGGGACATTAAATGGCTGATCATAACGAATCGTTCATAAGATAAGATTTACTTATAAGATTTCGCAGTTCTAAAGGGTTTTTCAATAAGGACGCTCGAACTTTGAAAGTGGATAGCGGCCATCTTGGAAAAGCGATAGCTGTCAAATTTGGCGGGAATACATATTTATTCGTGACATTTCACCATGGAACATGTGGTTGCAAAAGGACGGCGCCACTTGCCATACTGCACGGGAAACATTAAATTTATTGGATGAGAAGTTTGAGGGCTTCGTTATCTCGCGTGGTGGTGACATCAACTAGCCACCGAGATCGTGTGACCTAACTCTACTCTATTACTTTCTGTGAGGCTACGTGAAATCCTGAGTCTATGCTGACAAACCACAGACAATTGCTGCCCTGAAGGCCAACATAACTCGCGTTATTCATGAGGTTGAGCCCCATTTATGCGAAAATGTCGTCCAAAATTGGTCCATCAGGAATAGGATACACCACCTTCAGCGGAATAGCGGTGACCTTTGGCTGAAATTATATTCCATAAATAATGAAATCAAATGCTCTTTAAAATAAAATAAAAATTGTGGCAAACGGGTTGTTTTATTCCATTTCAAAGTTCGAGCGCCCTTAATGAAAAACCCTTTACTAGTACTATTATAATATATTCTGTGGTTCTACAGAATATTTGATAAGAATAACAGCACTTTTAAATATCAGCTTTCAAAGTTTTATTGGACTAACGGATTCGACTTTAAAACCGGAATCCGCAATCCAAATCCAGCCTACATCCATACCGGAAAGGGACAAGCAGTGAAACCAATTTTGATTCAAATTTTTTGTTCTGTACCTACTGACAGTGATGTCTGTCGTCGTGCAAAAGTTAGAGTCGGTAGAGAATGCCTGAGGCATTAAGGCGATACTCGGAAAAAATGTGCTGAAGCGAGATAGCAATGAGAAAACGACGCGCGCGGGAGCGAGACCGATTTTGCAGATTAGGCAAAAAAACACAAAATCACTTCGTATTAAAAAACTACAGCGATTTAAAAAAAAATGCTTCTATACGATCCTCAATATTATTGGTGTCCAATAATTAAACCAATTTCCAATAGTGTAAGTAACCCCATTTAAGAATAATCTTCACTTTTCGTATTTTTTAGAGGTCTTTTCGAAAAGAAAAAGTGTCGAGGCAAAATTATAAAATCGTGTTTTTAAAACTATACGATTCTAGATAAAGGTATGAAGAAATATATATCTTATTACCAGATTTGTAACAACTGTAACCGTCCTATAGTTTTAAATCAAAAAGTCCATATTTTTCCGAGTAGCGCCTTAAGTCCGCCTATGTACCTACATTAAAAGTAAAAAGTAAAAAGTTGTTTTGTCATTGTGCATAAAGAATTAAATAAATAAATAAGATAAAAGTTGTACGATAACGGCCCTTTTTCATTAGGACACCATGGTTGCGCCACCTAAAAACAACACAAGGAATCACGCGCAAATGGCGCAACCATGGCAAAAAAATTCAGTCTTATATTGTGCTGCAATATTCCCTATTACCGAATATTCCCTATTGTGCTGCGCAGGAGTCCAGCGAGCGAACCAGCGTGTTTGACGACGAGGACACCCTCGCCGCCGACAGCGAGGTGTTGCAGCGCGTCACCGACTACAGCACCGAGCTCTCTGCTGACGTAAGCATTCCTTAAGGCTTAAGCAATGAGCACACCAAACGCAGGTCAGAAGCAGAGCCGGTCAGTAGCAGCGCGGGAGTCGATGGGAGTCGGCACACTGAACGCAGCAACAGTTTCAAAACAGTTTCAACGCGGGCCCGCGTTCAAACCGGGTTCAGTGTGACGGGTAAAGGTCACAGCAGACTTATCAACTCGGAAAGGGATCGACACCGTATCGCCTTTTGCCTCGCCGTCAACCAGGCGTCACTAAAGTAAGCAATAAGCACGTAACCAAACCAGTACCGCTAGTATGAGTTTGGCAAACGTATTCGTAATACCACAGATAATAATATAAGACTAGTTAATACTTAGTTTTTGAAAATCCAGTGCGAAGCTTGGGTAAGTTGCTGTTACACTTATTTTAGATTCAAAAGGTTTCGTTCCCGAGATGGGATCGACCTGATAATATTATTATTATTATTTAAATGTAACTTCCTCACAAAGTTCCGAATGACTACAACCCTAAAATTTTTAAAGCTAGAGTGAATAGGCTGCTTCTGGGTAAGCTCGCTCCATCTTAGGTTTCTTCTCAACCGTAAGGTTCAGTGTGAAGCCAAGAGCAAGCCCATTATACATAAAAAAAAAGTGAAATCAGCACCTATATAATTTTGGGCATTCTTCTTTCGTGTAAAAAAGAAGAGCCAACAAGAAAGGACCACAAATCAAAAGATTTAGGATAGGTACATCGCCCTAGTTCAACTATTTTATTTAACGTGTTACTTGCGATTTGATGGTCTTGTTCATAATTTTACGAGACGGACCCATATTCATATTCACTCTCGATAAGTAACAAGTGTGTGTGAAGGTGTCGGGATTCAGCGCGCTGAAGACGACGACGCCCGCTGACGGTTCGCTGCAGGGCGCCGGCGACTCGGTCGTGGACCGCTTGCGTCCGCGCTTGCGACGCCACTCCGAGAAGAGCAAGACCTTCAGCAGGCCCAGGTACTAGACAGGCTGATGTGCGACACAGCGACTCCAGCATCCAGCCTTGGCTGTTCCTGCGACGCCACTCCGAGAAGAGCAAGACCTTCAGCAGGCCCAGGTACTAGACAGGCTGATGTGCGACACAGCGACTCCAGCATCCAGCCTTGGCTGTTCCTGCGACGCCACTCCGAGAAGAGCAAGACCTTCAGCAGGCCCAGGTACTAGACAGGCTGATGTGCGACACAGCGACTCCAGCATCCAGCCTTGGCTGTTCCTGCGACGCCACTCCGAGAAGAGCAAGACCTTCAGCAGGCCCAGGTACTAGACAGGCTGATGTGCGACACAGCGACTCCAGCATCCAGCCTTGGCTGTTCCTGCGACGCCACTCCGAGAAGAGCAAGACCTTCAGCAGGCCCAGGTACTAGACAGGCTGATGTGCGACACAGCGACTCCAGCATCCAGCCTTGGCTGTTCCTGCGACGCCACTCCGAGAAGAGCAAGACCTTCAGCAGGCCCAGGTACTAGACAGGCTGATGTGCGACACAGCGACTCCAGCATCCAGCCTTGGCTGTTCCTGCGACGCCACTCCGAGAAGAGCGAGACCTTCAGCAGGCCCAGGTACTAGACAGGCTACTTTAGCCCCGTTCACAAAATGTTAGAAAGAAACCATCTCGATCATGCCAACTTTCAAGCAAGACAAACCGCATCAAAATCTGTCCATTCGTTCAAGAGCTAAGAGCCACAGACAGACACACAATCACAGACACGTCAAACTATAACACCTCTCTTGTTCTAGTCGTTGACATTTTGCGATTTATATGGTACTTAGTTGGTGAACGGTTTCTGTATCTCAAAGACCTTAATGTGGACAATATTTTACATGGTGGTGTGGTTGCAGCGTGACGGGGCGGTCGCGCGGGCTGCTGCCGCCGCTGGACCAGGACTCGCGCTCCAGGATCAGCATCATCTCCGACTGCCGGCTCAGGAACCTGAGGTGGGTACTTCGATCAGCATCATCTCCGGCTTCCGGCTCTGGAACCTGAGGTGGGTACTTCGATCAGCATCATCTCCGGCTTCCGGCTCCGGAACCTGAGGTGGGTACTTCGATCAGCATCATTTCCGACCGCGGCTCAGGACCCTGAGGTGGGTACAGCTGATCAGCATCATCTCCGACTGCCGGCTCTGGAACCTGAGGTGGGTACAGCTGATCAGCATCATCTCCGACTGCTGGCTCCGGAACCTGAGTATTGCTAATAAGTTACATAATCAGCCCTCCGCGCCGCGCGCCGCCGGTGGGCTTGGGAACTATAAGGACTTCGGGGTTCACCTGATTTCTTCTACAACACCTTGCGTGCTTAAAACAATAATTATAATGATTCGAACTGCTTAGATCAAATTGCGTTTATGTTTTTCAGATCTTTTTGACTACTCTAGACGCTTATATCAATTTGACGCTGACTATACGTACTTACGTGTGAATAGTGTCGATGCAACTTTTTGCAGTTGCGTTGTGGTAGTGCGACAAGTTGCGGTAGTGTCGCTAGTAGTTGTGGCCGGCCGCTAGTTCGCAGCGTCGTCGCTGGTGGTTGCGTTGTGTCCGGTGTCACCCACGCGCCGTCGATAATGACTGCAAAATGTGGTACGTGTGAATGAGGGATTTTCTGACAGATGATTAAAAGAAAAAAGCTAGTTCCAAAAAACTCAACAGATGGCGTTATCAGACATGGTTTTGTTTTTTTTTTATTTGCTGGCAAGGAGTCGACGTTAAGACGGTCAATGTTAAAAAAATCACTTGCTGAAGGAAAAAACAACATTTACAGGACTGAAAAGGCTTATGTGCGCAGTATCGGCAGCAAATCCATGACAAGGCGCTGGAATATCTTTGGTGAGATGATCTATTCCAAGTCGGGGACCGTTCTGCGGAACAATTTATAACCGAAGCGGTCCTCCGACTGCAATAACAATTTTATGGTCAGATGCACTGTCCTTACTCTCTGGTCAGATGACATAGGTACATGTTAGATCAGCGCCATCTATCGAGTTAATAAATAACTTTTTTTTTATTTGCTGTCAGAAAATCTCTCATTGACTATTCATTTCTCTTCTTTCATTTCTCATTGACTACTTATACATAAAAAAGTCTTGAATGGGTGGTAGGAAAATATTGACGATTCATAAGTACATATTTATTATGTCTAAGTGAATAAAGAATATTTTTATCTTATCTTATCTTATCTTATCTTTCCAATAGGTACAAAATGCGCCCCGCCCACGTGTTTTGGTTGTGACTGTGGGTCGTGTGGGTTGGTTTTTAGTCTCATATCATTTGTTTCTGAAGAAAAGCCTTATTGCAAGGTGTCGAAGAGAGGTTGATGGAAAACCGCCTCTGTGGTCTAGTGGTTCATACCACCGATTTCAGACCCAGAGGTCCCGGGTCCGATTCCAAGTGGGAGTACATATTGTATTTGGTTTAGTTGGTGGTAGGACTTGCTCTTAGTCCGCCTGGCTAGCTACCACCATCTTATCTAAGTCTGACGCCATAACAATGATGTTTTCAGCATTATTGTGTTCCGGCAGTTAGAGATAAGATAGCCAGTTCCTTAGTGATTGAGGATTCCGGAAGTAGTGCGGTTCCACCTTCAGCCTTATCACCACTTATCATCAGGTGTGATGAAGGCTAAGTGCTACCCCGTTGTGGACTAAAAAAAATACAGGTCTAACTTTATGTACTTAGGTAACAAACTAGCACTCCGCTCGCTATTTGACAAAGTTAATGAGACATTCGGCCTTAGACATTTTATTTATAATTTTGACATTTTTTTTGTGACATTTTATTGTATAGCTCGACATATTTTATAACATTGTTGTTGTTATTGATATGGGCTTTTGTGTATATTTGTGCATTTGTATCTACAAGACATTCTTTTCATATAATTATTTACTGACATGCTAATCAATAGGACTTAATATTTGCATGCTATTGACAAATGGCTGAATGGGCCGAACTTATAAACCTGTGACATCTTAAATTTGTACCCCAATCAAAAGCAAATAAAGATTTATGATTTATGATTTATGATTTATTTAGTCTGAGTGGACCCCCTTTTTCCTCCCTTAGAGGGGGAATTTTCAAAAATCCTCTCTTAGTGCTCCACTACACTCCCCCAAGGAACATAGGGCAGGCGTACCGGTTTTGGCCACTGTACCGGTTTTGGCCACTTTAGGCTCTAAAAGTTTTCTAAACAACTTTTAGCTATTTCTGATAAAGGCAATTAAAATAAGGTGTTTTAAGGTAATAATAACAACCGTTAGAATTCCTTGTCATAAGATTTTTTTTAAATAAATTTCATTTTCTGTTTGAAAAAATTTTTGTATGAAAATTTTAAGAAATTTGTTTTGGATGAAATCTATATCTATATATATATAAAAATGAATCCCTATTTCCCTTGGTCACGACATCACGCGTGAACGGCTGGACCGATTTGGCTAATTTTGGTCTTGAAATGTTCGTGGAAGTCCAAGGAAGGATATAAGGGTAGGTAGGGGTAGGGTAGGGGTAGGGTATTGGTAGGGTAGGGGTAGGGTAGGGGTAGGGTAGGGGTAGGGTAGGGGTAGGGTAGGGGTAGGGTAGGGGTAGGGTAGGGGTAGGGTAGGGGTAGGGGTAGGGTAGGGGTAGGGTAGGGGTAGGGTAGGGGTAGGGTAGGGGTAAGGTAGGGGTAGGGGTAGGGTAGGGGTAGGGTAGGGTAGGGTAGGGGTAGGGTAGGGGTAGGTAGGGGTAGGGTAGGGGTAGGGTAGGGTAGGGTTGGGTAGGGGTAGAGTAGGGGTAGGGTAGGGGTATGGTAGGGATATGGTAGGGGTAGCGTAGGGGTAGGGTAGGGTAGGGGTATGGTAGGGATATGGTAGGGGTAGGGTAGGGGTAGCGTAGGGGTAGCGTAGGGGTAGCGTAGGGGTAGGGTTGGGTAGGGGTAGAGTACGGGGTAGGGCCACGGGAACGAAGTCGCGCTGGGTCAGCTAGTCTATATATGAATCCCTATTTCCCTTGGTCACGACATCACGCGTGAACGGCTGGACCGATTTGGATAATTTTGGTCTTGAAATGTTCGTGGAAGTCCAAGGAAGGATATAGGGGTAGGGTAGGGGTAGGGGTAGGGGTAGGGTAGGGGTAGGGTAGGGTAGGGTTAAGGTAGGGTTAGGGTAGGGGTAGGGGTAGGGGTAGGGGTAGGGTAGGGGTAGGGTAGGGGTAGGGTAGGGTTGGGTAGGGTAGGGTAGGGGTAGGGTAGGGGTAGGGTAGGGTAGAGTAGGGGTAGGGTAGGGGTGGGTAGGGGTAGGGTAGGGGTATCGTAGGGGTAGGGGTAGGGTAGGGGTAGGGTAGGGTGGAGTAGGGGGTAGGGCCACGGGAACGAAGTCGCGCTGGGTCAGCTAGTACTTTATAAACCTTTGTTTTTTACAATTAAATTGTTGTTTTGCAATTGACTGGTTTCTAGCGCATTAGAATATATTGATTTTACCTGGGTTTGGTTTTGATTTTTCGCAATACTTACAAAAGTTTAACTATCAGTAAGAGTCCAAGACCGGTACATTTGGCACCTCTCACACATTTTGTATTATATACAAAAAAATATTTAACATTTAAAAAATTGAAAAATGTACCTTTAAAGCTAGATAAATTATCTATAATTTAAGATATAATTTGTGTCTTAAATACCTAAGACCATTTAGTACTTAGTGCTTAAAAGTCAAAAATTCCTTAAAGTGGCCACAAAGGGTACCTCTGCCCTACATGCCAAATTTCAGCTTCTTTTCGGCTGTGCGTTGTCGGTCAGTCAGTCAGTAACGCAAGAGTTTTATTTAACAAATAATTTTCGAACCTCCTTAGGACCCATGACGGCTTATGCCGCGGATCTGAAGAAAAAAGAGAGTAGGGGACTCTTTTTTTTTCTAACTATTGCAGTATTTTGATCTTTTGAATGCGGTTTTCGATGTTCAAAAGAGAGATAAACTCGTCGTATTGTAAAAATAAACTATAATATGTGATCCGGAAGAAAAAATTAATAAAAAAATTTGTAATTATTTTGAATTTTTTCAAAACGGAAGTAAATAAATTTTTGAAAATTTCAAAAAAAAACAACAAAACATTGTTTTTTCTTTTATTATATTCTTATTCGATAGGTTTTTTCATGTAGATTCTAAATATATCTACTTTTTATATGTTATTTCATCGATAAGTATGTGAAAAAAAAATATTTCGAATGGACCGCACTATTGTCATTTGTTTACACAAAGGTGGAGTTTGAACGATGATTATAAAAACAAAACATGTCGTAAAACTGTCCATTAGCTTAACTTTATTGCTTTTGCTAATCAGCTACTTATAAATGTAACCAAAGACCTCGTAAGTATAACCAGATGTTCGGGAGTGCGATAGCGCGCTCTTAAGTGCTTTGTTTACATAAAAAAATGGGCCATATAAAAAAACCCCGGTAAAAATCGTAGATACCTTTAAATTAAAGTAACTGTTAGCTTGAATGTTTTACTACCCACGTGTTTTAAGTTCCTAACCAGTTCAATCATTTTAAACAGACACAATAGTGTAGTATTAAAAGCAATAGTAAATGGTAAGTATAGTTCGGTGACCCCTCGCTGTTCTCCGGTCATCGCCGCCGCCGCCGTGACACCGTGTCGCGAGATTGCGCTCAGGTCACAGATTATTATTATAATAGTACTAAGGTACTCAGGTGTGCGATGAAAGGACGAGGAACAAAACGATCTTTTATTCAGTTCAATTCAGTTGTCTCACTCGGTGGTGGGAATGCTCTGGACGGCACACGTGCGGCCCCGGTTTGGGGACTGGCCGCAGGGGACGTGAGACAATAAATTCCCTGTAGTCACTACACAAAGAGTGAAGGGGTACCATTATTTTATAAGAACTTGATACTCACCTGAGTCATTATTGTTTTTTTTAGGGTTTTCGTACCAAAATAGTAAAAAGAAACCCTTATGGTGAGACTCAGCCTGTCTGTCACAACTGGACAACTCGAGAACTACTAATGCTATCAACTTGAAATATGGAATAGTTTTATATGACGTTTGTCCAACAATTTTGCAAATAAGAGAGAAATAAAAATATTTTTATTTTTATTGCAACAGAGACTGAAAGGGGTTCTTAAAAACTCGAACTGGGGCTACTAAGGCATATGGGGTATCATACGAAAGAGCGCTGCTTGCACATTCTTAAACATTTCGTTTTCTTAAGCCGCATAGTTTAAAAAAACTACCAATCCCCTCCCCCCCCCCCCTTTGCATCCGAAGTTTGCATAAAGAAAAATCTGAAATTATTTTGTGTGATAGAAGTTTATGTAAAGATTACAGGAACAATAAAACGGTGTCTCTAAATAGTAAACTTTTTCAGAAATCATCAACAAATATTATATTAGTTCCACTATCGGTCAAAAGCTGGCGTTGACCTAAAACTGCAATACTCTACACCGCAAATGCTCTGACGAATCTAGCCTCGCCGATGAAAACATTTTCACGTTATAAATATTTATTTAAATTTATGATGGTACGAAACCCTCGGTGTGCGAGTCCGACTCGCTCTTGAGTTCTTGACCTAAGGTTTTTCAATAACTTAGCAGGTAATTACCTGTTCAGCATTGTCACAAGTGAATGCAAAACGTTAATCCAAGGTACATTCAGGGTCAAAATCGGTGAACCAATTAAGGTGTTGATAAACTAGAGTATTCACTTGTAACAGAACATCGAGCATTCGCCGTTTTTAAATTTGTCGAACTGAACAACGAACAGAGCCAAGCCAAACATCGCAACGAACATTTTCATAATCTTTCTAGCGAACGCTCTAGTCGATGCGAAAAAATATTCTTCATTAAAAACAATGACAGAATCTCGGCTCACCAAAATGATCGATAAACTTTTCGACAGAATGCTCGCCAGAACGCTCGATAGATGCTCGCCAAAACGCTTTCGTTTATTATTCTGTAATTAACGTTCGCAAGAATGCTCATTACAAGTGAATAGGTACTCTAGTTTACAAGCATCTTTAGATAACATGCCATGCATTTTATGCATAAAAAAACTGTGTTTTCCCTAGTTTTCAACGTTTGAAAAGTCATCGATGCACGTAGGATTTATTGTGAAATCCCAAGTGTTTCCTTTATTGTAATGATAAGTTGGGGAGCGCATTTATTAGTAGGGCGAGTGCGTCGACCCGGATATGTCCACCCCGGTCGTCCCCGGTGCCATTCAAATCACATGAAAGCGCGCGTGGTAAAACTCGTGTTTTATCAATACAATGTGTGTTAAGGCACAGCCGTCTCTATCGTCTTCTACAAGCCATGCTATGATACGGAGCGGCAACATTGCTGTGAATCGGTTTACTCCTCTGAGTACTAAATCCTATGGAGGTGGCATACCTACGAAAAAGTGAGGTGTAACTAAGTCACAATGTAAGAAAATCTTGGAATTCAATTTTACACTTCTTCTAATTGTCGTATTAATCGGTCCAGCCGTTTCAGAGATTAGCCGGAACAAACAGACAGACAGACATAAATTGTAAAACATGTCATTTTGGTACCTATATGTACCGTATATTTAATCATATGCACGTAGTAAAAAGCGGTTATTTAATGTTACAAACAGACACTCCAATTTTATTTATTTGTATAGATGTATAGAAGATATGCCACCTCTATAGGATTCAGTACTCGATGTTTACTCGCTGTTTACCTGTCAAACGGTGCAAACGATGTCAAATCGGTTCACTTAAAACTACCACAGTGTAAATAGCACTAAGGCTGTGAAACTACGTTGCCAACTTTATGCGCATGGCTTGTAGACGGCGTAAGGTGTAGTAAGGCGATACTCGGAAAAATTGTGCTGAAGCGAGATA
This sequence comes from Crambus lathoniellus, assembly GCA_949710035.1. Taxonomy (NCBI): domain Eukaryota; kingdom Metazoa; phylum Arthropoda; class Insecta; order Lepidoptera; family Crambidae; genus Crambus; species Crambus lathoniellus. The sequence continues at coordinate 529,847 of OX453296.1, forward strand.
GCAATGAGAAAACAAAGAAATTTTGCAGATTAGGCAAAAAAAACACAAAATCACTTCGTATTAAAAAACTACAGCGATTTTTTTTAAACTGCTTTAATACGATCCTAAATATTATTGGTGTCCACTAATTAAACTAGTTTCCATTTGAACATTATTCTTAAATATTATTCATTGAAGATTATTCTTAAATAAGGTTACTTACACTATTGTGTAAGTAACCTTATTTAAGAATAATCTTCAATTTTCGTATTTTTAGAGGTCTTTTCGAAAAGAAAAAGTGTCGAGGCAAAATCATAAAATCGTGTTTTTGAAACTATACGAATCTAGATAAAGTTATGAAGAAATATATATATCTTATTTCCAGATTTGTAACAACTGTAACCGTCCTATAGTTTTAAATCAAAAAGTCAATACTTTTTCCGAGTAGCGCCTTAAATGCCCGCTTTGTTGAGGCTTACACCAGGGCTACCGTACCGCAACCACCTACTGAAGTATTGATGTTTCCGATTCAACACAATGTTCCGATCCAGAATGTCGAATTATGCCCTTATTCCTTATAACTGGTTATCTGTAAAGAATTTTTTTCTTCAGAGATAACTAGTTATCTCCTAAGAATGTTTTTTCTTTGCAGATAACTATTTAAAAACAGTTATCTGTAAAGAAAAATTTATTCTTCGGAGGTAACTAGTTATCTCACAGGATTTTAAATTTCCTCGCAGATACCTGTAAAAAAATAGTTATCTGGAATCAAAATAATATTCTTCGGAGATAACTGGTTATCTCAGAGGTTTTTTTTTATCAACTCTTTATTGCACATACAGCAAACACAGCAAACATAATTAATATTATGAAAAAAATGAGATTTGTTGAGACATTTCTGACATGCTACCTGCGTCTGTGGTCGCGTTGTACACACCACCGCGCACCGGTATCAGAACCAGATGTCCCGGGTTTGATTCCCAGTGGGGGTACATATTATTATTGTTTTGGTTGGTGGTAGGGCTTGTTCGAAGTCCAACTGGCTAGCTACCACCATCATATCTACGTCTGACGCCATAACAACGATGTTTACATCATTGTTGTGTTCCGGCAGTTAGAGATAAGATAGCCAGATCCTCAATGATTGAGGATTCCGGGAGTAGTGCGCTTTCACCTTCACTTAACATCAGGTGTGATTAAAGGTAAGTGCTACTAACTAGGTGTAGGTACTAAGTGAAATAAATAAATAACTTCTTTCATTCACACCAAATTATCTAAGCCCATTTTAATTTCATTAAGAAACTGTAAGAAAGAAAGAAAGAAAGAAAGAAAATTTATTTGCCAGAACGTGGTATTTAACAGCGTGGTATAAACTAAAATAAGTGCGAGACACATTCACCCGGCAGGGCATGCAAATACAATATCTATCAATTATGAATTTATAAAAATTATAATCGCAAAATGTCATATTATCTTAAATATATCTATCATGGAAAACTTGATAACGGATAAATATATAAGTACTTAAATACTTTTTGTTTGTAAATACATACTTAATATACATAGAAAGCACCCAGACCAAGACAAATAGACATGTTCATGCACAGAAATATTTATCTTGTTCGGGAATCGAACCCGAGACCACTGGCGCAGAAGGTGGGAAGGCTACCCCTGCGCGAAATCGGTCGTTAAAGAAAAGGAACTTTCAAATGTTCTGGAATTTTATAAGGAAGCCCTATTTGTGGGACAAAAACGATAAAAATTATTGTAACAAAAATGTAAGATATGAAGGACTTCGTATTGCTGAGTGTTTATAGTATGGATAACAAAGTTACCATAAAAGCTTTAAAAAAATCGGTCAAGTACGAGTCGGACTCGCTCATGAAGGGTTCCGTACCCACTTAACGTACCGATTACGTACACCTAGCAAAAATACCACTTTCATTTTTGCCAGAAAAAAATAAAGTTGCTTTTTATAGTATTCGTATGAATGACAAAGTTATATTTGCGGTTTTCGAAAATGTGTGATATCTCAAAAACTTGTAAAGCCTACTTAGCTGTGATAGTTTTCCTTTTAACTTCATCATATGTACTACTATCGTGAATTTTTTCACGTATCCAAGACCAACCATTTGGCTGGCGGGGGGGAGGGGGGGACACATGACTCTAACAAAATTTTGCATTTTAAAGCTTAATAAGTAGTTTACAAACGGAAGACTCAATCAAAAAACTGTTTTTACGAAACCACAATATTTTTGGAATTGCTATCCAACGACATCCCACACTATGGGGTAGACAAGAAAAAATATTACATAAGTACCCACTTCACCTAAAAAAAATTTATTTTCAAAATTTTACTTTACCATTTTGTTGGCATGATAAATATGTACTTATATCTGTGATGAAATAATAACTCAGCAGTATAGGCATCCATTTATTCATGCTTCCTTCGTACAATCACTGGTCAACGTCCTTTCGACTCGACAACTCGAACACAATTGACTGTCCGCCTACGGGTAGATTTCCACCATTTTGTCTATCCCCGTTCAAAACAAAGTGGCGCCATGGCGGCGCTTTCTCTCAATTTAAACTTAAAAGTGTTGCCAGTCATAATTACAGTTTGTACTACAATAATGTTAATTATTTTTATCATTACTTTTTTGAAATACAACATTCGGCCATCCGACATAGTGCTACCTCCTGGTGCACTGTATGTAACAAGTACCTAGTCAGTTTCTTTATTTTTACAGAATACGATTTTAAAGGAATATAAATACAACATTTGGCATTATAATCACAGTATATGAAGTATAATCTCAACAAAATTTTCAAAAACATGATAATAGTTAAAATAATAATTTACAATGTAAATGTACCTACCTATGCACATCTCAGATTTCTGCGAGCGTTTTAGTATCACTTATTTTTAGCATTTCACTGTATGTTTTTTTTTTTATATATTTTATTTTTATTTTATGTCTCTTTCCGTCTGATTTCAGATCCTTCCGACCCTCAGATTTTAAATTTTATTATTTTGTTTGGAATCGGGATACGGTATTTACTTTTTTAAGTTATGACTTTACTGAGGCAAGGAAAATTATCTATTTGATATTTAGATTTATTTGAAAAGAACTAGATTAATAGTTATTTTAAATCAAGGCAAACTATTGACTCGACCACCAGTTCACAAATGGGGAGGCCCTTCGGAGAAAGAACTGGCAAGAAAACTCGCGAAGGGTGAGCTGACCGACCTCCGTATTATAATTTAATTTTCTATTTATCTAAGTACAAGAGAACTTGCCAGAATATATTATTATTTATGTCTCAAAACGATGTTATATTATATTTGCTGTTAATTTATTATGACACTGTAGCGTTGCGTCGCTCGCTACTATCCTATTTCATATTATTTTTATTTTATATTTTCACGGTATCATTTTTATAAATTATTTTTTCCTTGCATGTAATTCGAAACTATTTGTCAAATTTTTATGAGTTTGTTCTGAAAAATAATATTTGGAATGTCATGTCGTTTCCATGACATTGTTTTTTTTTTGGTGTTTAGACATCAATATAAAAAATATTTGATTTGTTTCGGCTCACCTTTAAATCGACTAAATTATATTATTAAACTATTATTTTATTTTTATTGCCATTATAAAACCTGTAAGGAATTTCCTGCAGGTAAGACCAATTTTGTAGTAGATAAATTTGTAAGTAACATTCTGTTTTGACTTTTTGTACTTATATTAATTTGTGATTTTATTTTTAGGTTTTATATTTTAAAATAAATTTAATATCTGTGGATTGCCGGCCTTTTAGTTGGCTGCCCAGCCACAACACTAGTAGTTTTCATTGTTAAAACGTGTTGATTTCTGTTGTTTGGTCGATTAAATTTGTAATTGATTTTGAATAAATAGTAATAAAAAGTTATGTCAAGTAAGTATAAATTATAACGTACAAATTGCTAGATTATAGATATGCAGGAATTGAAAGCGATTTCTTTTCCTTGAAAGTCCTTCTAAGCGTTTCATAGTAAAACGTCAGATAAATAATGCGAACGTGATACAAATGATGTGAATGCATCATTTGGTAATACGAATGTACCTACCATACATTACAACATTTACTTTTACAGAATTGTTACGATTTATGACGCCTTAAGTTAAAAGAGGACACAAACTATTAAACTACACGACATAAGCAATTATTCTGAGCAAAAATAGATATAAAGCGTAACAATAGATTGAAATCTTTGTATCGATATTATAAATAACAACAAGATTTCCAATTTAAATGAGTGTCTATATAGATATACCAAGTAATATTTTCATTATTTCTATTATTTTTTGTTTGATTCATATATTATTAGGTTCAACAATTCACATCTGAAGTTACCAAATTGAATGTATTTAATATTCGTGGGATTAACTACGCACATCAGACGTTCATTATTCTATGTTTGAAAATCACTTTTAAATAATTCTAATGTAATACTACGTATTCCGTTAAATTCAGTCGGTTGTGCAGTACGTGACCAGCTACTTACATCCTCAAAAGTTTCAAACATGTCTATGAATAAGTCTACAAGAGGCGTTTCTTTTGTTAATTGCGCTTTTTTTATGTACTATTATGTCAGTAAGCAACAGTAAAATTGTAAGATACGTAAAGGTCATAAAGATTACTTTCTCAAAAATCAAGCATTGGAAATTTCCATGTATTATTTGTAAATAATAGTTTATCTGTATGTCGCTCATTTATTAAACCTGCGAATACTCGCGTCTCTAACTTAAAATTAACGATTTATAAAAGAGGCGCACATAATGTATCAATAGACTTCTCAATTACATTTCATGCATCGGAACACCGAAACATCACCGCTCCAGTCGGAACTCAATCCTGTACAATTTATATCAAACCTATCAGAACCCACGGGCCTTAGAATAAATACTATTACAGTTCAGTACCTACAGTTAAAGATTTGTCCTTCTTTAGTCCTATAATTAACCAGTAACCACTAGTCACCAAAAGTGCCTATATGTCTAGGCTATGGCTTTCGGCCATCGGCCATCAATAGCAGTGTCACTAACACAAACATTGAGGCTGACTGGTTTCAAAGTCTATATATACAGATTCTGTTTCGCTCGGTAGTAGTAGGTCTAAATCCTGTTTTAAACCCACTATGCTGGATGAATGATGGATTTTAACTAACAGTACTTTTCATAATACGAAACTATATATTTGTATTTATACGACCTATTACCATAGCATATATATTTACTGTGCTATTACTCTATAATTTTATTACCCCTTAAGTTATGTTTTCATGTAAGTACCTTACTGCCACTTCGGTCTCTTTTATTTTAGTGAAAGCTCTATACGCTTTATTATTTTTAACTTATTATTCAAGAAAACATTTGCAAAACAAAGTTAAGAATGCGATCTAGAAAATAAATTTACAAACAACAATTTTTTCTGTTTTGTAAAAGTACTAGTATCAAATCTCTGATTGAGCTGAATGATCCGAGAGGACAAAGTGCACAACTTTTTACTTTATCTATCTAAGGCTTGATAACATAATTTCTAAATAGGTCAATGATATTGGTGTTATTCAAGTGGTTTCCATAATTAGGAAGCTTGTCGTGGTAAGTAATTGGTAAGTTATCATTACAATTAAAAAGTGATGTTTTTCATATTTCTGCTACTTATATTTAGAATATAAATATTAAGTCGCCAACTAAGACAATTCCCTGTTCGTACCTACTCGTAAGTAATAGTCTTTTTGATAAAAGTTTTAGCATCTTTTTAAATAAGTAGGAAGGTATGTCAAAACTGGACTTTAAAACATTTACAGTCACATCATCAGCAAAGTTTGAATCGAAGAGTAAAATAATGCAATATTTGAAAGTAACGAATTTACACAATCAAGTTCTAATAATTTATGCCGATATTAATTTACATACACACTCCGCCCTTCCTCCCGTTTCGGGATGAAGATGAAACCAACTGTTATCCTGAAATCACTTCGACGATCCAAGTAGTACCAAGGTGACGGCTCAGAAATCCTCAAGACACAGCGGCCGGCGTGGCGCCAACAACGAGGCATCAGTGACGGGATGGTGATCTGCGTTCCTCTATTGGGCCGTCGCTTTCTTCCTTCAATGACTTGTTTGCGTTTCATGACCTCGCAAAGATTAGAACAAATAAATGATATTAGTGTATGGTGTTTTATTTATCCTTCTTGTCAATCTAGTTAATCAGTAAAAATACTCAGAAAGCTAAACTTCTATAGAAAATTCACAGAATTATTTAATACTGTTAACATTCTTATATGGTACACTTAAATAAGAATGGCTAACTTGTCCAACTGAAATAATTGTATGCCACATAATTATGTTCGAGCGACACACATAGCCCAATCAACTAAAATGTGTATACTTAGTATAGGGAAACTTTCGTCATTTATCAAATTCAACAAGTCAAGACTAAGTGTCTATGTACATTCTGAAACTAATGCACTTGTCTATTATAACTGCATATAAAATTAAATTAACTTTTTATGATAACAAGGGACAAAATAGTATGGTAATATAGCTACTTAAAGGCCTTCGACCTACAATAACCACAAATACATTTGATCAATCAGCTTTAGGTATTGTTAACAATAAGACATATGCCTACAAACTGAAGGCTCGTATATAGGCGAGTCTAGCCTGACAAACTAAAGGCACTTCTAGCATTGTAATCAGAAGGCGCGTGTAGCCTTTTAACCTAAATATACACCTTGATTTTTAATCTAGAAGGCGCGTGTAGCCTTTTAACATAAGTATACACCTAGATTTTTAATCTAGAAGGCGCTTCTATCCTTGTATCTAAATGCACATAGTCTTATGAACTGGAACGCACCTAGCCTTGTAAACTGTAGTCGCATTTAGCCATGTAAACGGTATGTGTGTCTAGCCTTGTAAACTGTAGGCGCGTCTAGCTTAGTAAATTGTAAGTGCCTCTAGCCTTGTAAACTGTAGGCCCATCTAGCCTTGTAAACTGTAGGCGCATCTAGCCACATAAACTGTAGGCGCCTCTAGCCTTGTAAACTGTAGGCCCATCTAGCCTTGTAAACTGTAGGCGCATCTAGCCACAAACTGCAGGCGCGTCTAGCCTAGTAAACTGTAGGCCCATTTAGCCTTGTTAACTTTAGGCGCATCTAGCCACATAAACTGTAGGCGCGTCTAGCCTAGTAAACTGTAAGCGCATCTAGCCTTATAAACTGTTGGCGCATCTAGCCATGTAGCCTAGTATCTACTCAAGCATAGACACACATGGCCGACTCATAGCTCCCATGGCTACTCAACTAAGCCATAGGCACACATGCCCTTTTTCTAATATTACTTTTGTAAAGCGACTGCAAAATTAATTTCAAACTATCTATGCACTGATGACCTTTCGGCAAATGACCACTACTAGTTAAGCTTAGACACACATAGTCCAATTATAAGCGAGACACATGGCTGACTCGTGGCTCACATGGCTACTAAACTAGGCTATAGGCACACATGGCGACTCAACTACGCAATAGGCACACATGGCCTTTTTCTGATACCTATTACTTTTGCTAAGCGTCTGCAAAATTAAACTTCAAACTGTCTAAATCCATTAATAACTTTACGGCAAATGGCCACTACCTACTACTCAAGCTTAGACACACATGGTCTAATATAAGCGACACACATGGCTAACTCAACAAACTAGTTGTATAGTAATAGAATACAAAGAATTGAGTATTGTTCATATAACCTCACTCGCGCTTTTTGCATTCTTGTCTATGTTAAATAATATTTTTCCATTGAGTTTACAAAAAGATAAAATAACTATTCTCTTTAAAACATGCTCAGCATATTTGGCCCACATCAATGGCATGTGAAAGTCAAAATCAAAGCTATCTTTCTTTACTATATTGAGTACAATTACGCAATCATAGCATTTACATTTATAATATTCCTAAACACGTATCATATAAAATCTATTTTTGGTTTCGAATGTTTTCAATCTTCATTTGAACATTTGAAAAAGATTTGAAACGTCCGGGTTGATTGACTCCGAGTCATAAAAAGACAGCTTATTAAATAAAGTGCCGATTTTCACAGAAAGACGGAAATAATTTGAAATATTTTGTAAAGGCGAATAAGGTCAACTGATCAAACTGATTTTCTAAAACTTCTAGGGAAAAATTGCACGTACCTTATAACTGAACTTCTTTGCGTGTTGTTTTTTGCCACTTCTGAATTGTGATGAAATAATAACTCAGCAGTATAGGCATCCATTTATTCATGCTTCCTTCGTACAATCACTGGTCAACGTCCTTTCGACTCGACAACTCGAACACAATTGACTGTCCGCCTACGGGTAGATTTCCACCATTTTGTCTATCCCCGTTCAAAACAAAGTGGCGCCATGGCGGCGCTTTCTCTCAATTTAAACTTAAAAGTGTTGCCAGTCATAATTACAGTTTGTACTACAATAATGTTAATTATTTTTATCATTACTTTTTTGAAATACAACATATCATGCTAAATTACAGCTTTCTAGTACTAAGTTGACTACGGAACCCTAAAAAAGCCGTCGCTTTTCGCAATGCAATTGCTTTCTTTCCTAAATTCTAAATTCAGATGCTAATTTAGATAAGTGCAATAAACCCTTAAGGCGCTGATTCCCGAAAATAGGGTCGCAAACCACATAGGTACACAAAATTTGGAAAAAATATATGTTATTTTACAGTCTTTTATCTAGTGCTTCCGGCCGTTTTATTTTCCTTTAGTGACACTTTATACTGTATCAAATAAAATTCTAAACATCCGTCTTATAATAATTCAAATGTCATATTACTTGCAATACTTGTACTTGGTTTTAGTTACCTAATGAAAAATATATGAAAATAATTGTCTTTGAGTAGCCGAGGGATTCCGCAGCCATATTTTTTTTTTTAATTTCATTTTTAATTGAATTTTAGGTGGTTTTCGATTCGCGGGGCGCTCGCGTGTTCATAGTTCACTGCCGGCTGCCGTTGCGTCCGCGCGAAGTGTATCGAGCGCGGCCGAGCAAGCGTTAGCGTGCCTATAACCCTGAGGGCCTACTGTGAAACGTTAAGGCGCTACTCGGAAAAAGTATGGACTTTTTGATTTAAAACTATAGGACGGTTACAGTTGTTACAAATCTGGTAATAAGATATATATTTCCTCATTATCTAGTATCGTATAGTTTCAAAAACACGATTTTATGATTTTGGGTCGACACTTTTTATTTTCGAAAATACCTCTAAAAATAAGAAATATCAAGATTATTCTTAAATGGGGATACATTTACTATTGAAAATTGGTTTAATTAGTGGACACCAATAATATTTAAGATCGTATAGAAGCATTTTTTTAAACTCGCTATAGTTTTTGAATACGATTGATTTGATTGATTGATTGATTGATTGAATACGAAGTGATTTAGTGTTTTTTTTGCGTAATCGGCAAAATCGTTCTCGCTCCCGCGCGCGTCGTTTTCTCATTGCTATCTCGCTTTAGCATTATTTTTCCGAGTATCGCCTTAAACCCGAAACTTCGTTATACCCGTCCCTTTCACTCCCCAGTTGTGACAGAATCGAGGGAAAGGGACGGGGCTACCCGAAGTTTCGGATTTGCGTTTCAGAGTACGGCTCTTGGTGCGGGGTGGGTGGGACTCGTGCCCCGCGCGGTCATCGACCATATCACTGCCCACGACAAGCCGCGTGGTATCTTCTCTCACCTATTCCCAAACATTTATGCCCATACGACATGACGACCGATTTGGCACAGGGGTAGGCTACCCTCCTTATGCGCCAGAGGTCTCGGGTTCGATTCCCGAACAAGACAAATATTTGTGTGCATGAACATGTCTATTTTTCTTGGTCTGGGTGTTAACTATGTATATTAAGTATGTATTTACAAACAAAAAGTATTTAAGTATATATTTATCCGTTATCAAGTTTTCCATGATACAGTTTCTAAATGAAATTAACATGGGCTTATAATTGGTGTGATTGTAAGAAGTTATTTATTTATTTATTTATTTATACCTCATTGCTCACGGACTACATGTAGGTATTATGAATCTGCGGGCAGGGAAGGAATTATTCTTTTTACTTAAAATTCAGCTGATGAAGCATCAATCTCCCAATTCCGATTAAAATCCATGGACAACTCTAGCTTTGAACGTTTTATGGAAGTTGAATATGTTTCCTTAAATCATAGTTTCATGTGAAACCCTGGTGAAACCTCCGTGAAATTAAATAATATCAAATATATCGGGCACCATTAGGTACTTGATACGTACGTTGATGAATTCAGTATAAGAGCCTAAACAGACAGAGAGCGGTCTGGAGTTTAGAGTTCCGTGTTCAGAGTTCTGCGTTTTAACCGCTCGAGAGTTCCAACGCACACAAGTGGCGTTCAGCTTCTTGCGTTCCATTTGCGTCCGTGTCTTCAGATCTGGAGGAAGTCTATTTCAGCAAAAGAAAGGCTGGCTCAATTTACATGACGTACTACATGACTTAAATCATACATTAATCTCCTTTCTCGAACTAAACTCAATCCCCTTTATTACAAAACGTGGACTAAAGTTAGACTTGGTTTAAAATTGATGCTAATTCTGTCTTTCATTTGGAAAATGAAAGTGACAGCACCAGTTTAGTTCCAGTTTTAAACCAAGACTATTATAGTCCACGTTTTGTAATAAGGTGGAATAAGTTTTTCTGTATTTGCAACTTCAGACATCGCAGTGAACTCAGTGTTCTCTGTCTCGGTGGCAAATGAACTCTTAGAACGTGGCGTTCCACTTTGACCGCCGCGGTCTGACTGCCTGCTGTATTAGAACGCAGAACTCTGAACAATTTTTAATAATATTGTACTAATATTGTAAAGAGGAAAGATTTGATTGTTTGTTTGTTTGCATCGAATAGGCTTCGAAACTACACTTTAAAGCCAATTTTAAAAATTCTTTCACAATTAGAAAGCTACATTCTTCCCGACTGGCATAGGCTATACTTTATCCCGATATTCCCACGGGAACGGGTACTACGCGGGTAAAACCGCGAGGATCCGCCAGCCATTTATTAAAATAACTTGAATTACAATAGTGTCGTATCATGATGTCGTAATATAATATTAAACTTTTATAAAAAATTACAGCTTGGTTAACGTATATTCCCCACATGTGTATTTATTTATTTTATTTTCTCTTTGTTTACTACATTTTATAATTTGTTTAAAAAAGAACAATAATAATCGGTCACAACCGCAGACTTATTATTATGCCATATTCACACGGCAAAAAGTCTCAAGACCTTTATCTTTATCGGTCCTGCGCTGCCCGCATCCAGCGGCTTCCCGCGACCTTGACCAGATCGTCGGTCTATCTTGTACGGGGCCAACCACGGAACGTCTCGTCCGGTTCGCGGTCACCATTCGAGAAACTTTTCGCCCCAACGGCCATCGGTTCTCCGCGCTATGTGCCCCCCCACTTCCACTTCTGCGATCAATCCTTCGAGCGATGTCGGTCATTTTAGTTCTCCTGCTGATCTCATCATTTCTAATTCGATCGAGCAGGGAAATACCAAGCTTTGCTCTCTCCATTGCTCGCTTTGTGACCTTGAGCCTTCTTATGAGACCCATAGTAAAAGACCACGTCTCGCTTCGATAAGTCATAACTGGCAACACACACTGGTCACTTAGTCTTGAGAATTGAGGAATACTATCGGGTATGCAGATGAAACTACCATCAGATATATCTCAATCAACTGTAAAGGCTACGAATGATGAAATCCAGTCTTGTCATAAATCATAAATAATTTATTACTATTGTCGAGAGTCCCTTGTTGAGCAAATTAATCTGCTACTTTCAATGCTACTCAAACACTGTTTTTTTTATTCACTGCAAAACGGAGTCCTTTCCAACTGACTCTAACTTTCCAGGGTGAATTCTTGCCGATAACTGAACATCTGCAACTTCTTGGCCTGAACTCCCCATCCAACCTGAATTTTGGCGAGTACATCGATTCCATTGCAATGTGTGCTGCTAAGAAACTGGGCGTCTTCTTCAGGGCTCTAAACGGTACTTCACGCCGGACGGACCAACTGCTTTTGATATACAAATCGCAGATTCGTCCGTGCATGGAGTACTGTTGTCACTTATGAAATGGTTTTGTTAAGTATCAGCTAGACTTCTGGAATTGATTGAAAACCGTGTCAGGAGGTTCATTGGAAACTCAGCGTTGGCTACTGCGCCGGCGGAACTCCAGAATGTCAGTCACCAACCCAAAGTTGCGTGTCTATCGGTATTTTATAGAATACGCTTTTGGGAGGATGGGCGCTTTGGGAGGATCAAATATTCTATTATTAAATATCGAGGGTAGTAATATCTTCACATTGATGAAATAAACGCTACAAAGGTCATGGGTTCCAGTCCCATCGGAGCTAGTTGTAAGACGGGACGACTCCAAATTCCACGTCTGCACTTGTAGTTTGATAAATCTTTAAGAAGTTAAAAGGTCTTTATTAACATTTTTAGTCACTTGGGATCCGTTAATATTTTCTTCGATGTGATATCTGTTCCTTGACTCCCTTGGCTATCATCATCATGTCAGCCGAACGACGCCCACTGCTGGGCATAGGCCTCCCCCAAGGATCCACAACGATCGGTCCTGCGCTGCCCGCATCCAGCGGCTTCCCGCGACCTTGACCAGATCGTCGGTCCACCTTGTAGTGGGCCTGCCCACGGAACGTCGTCCGGTACGCGGTCGCCATTCGAGAACCTTTCCGCCCCAACGGAATGGGGATCTATGATAATCAATGCTGCAAAGTATGTTGGCTTAAGACCGTTACTTTGCTCAGTTAACAAATTAAACTATGTAGTTTAACATTCAGTAGTCTTGTTCTGTGTTTTAATAGAGATTAAGAGAAGTATAATCGCAGGCAGAAACTAGTAAGTAGTTGCGCAACCATGGGAGTAAAAGGAAATATAAATATGACAGAAAATTTTGCCATACTTGAAATTAAATTAGTCTGGGAACATTGGGAATATTCCCGGGAACATTGGGAATATTCCCGTAAATTTACAAAGAGTAAATTACTTGGAAATGGGAATATTCCCAGCGGCACATCACTATCTGTGACTGCGCGGGCTCTAAAATGAGAATTGCGTGGGTGTGAGAACTTATTTCAGAAAATCCTCAATCAAAATCAAGAATTCGTATATCGAAAGAAAACTGCGGTATTATCGTGTGGGCCAGGCTATATTTCATTACTGAAATTTCACTCAGCAGCACATTCCACTCGAAAAATGTGGTGGGTGGATGTATTATGTTCGTTGAAAAACCGCCCACACAAACCTTACTAACAGTTAGTTTCTTTTTGACAATAGGTATTTCTGCATCCACATTACTGCGAACTTACCATATTTTCCTTTATTACGTTCTCCTAATTGTTCCCCTTTGACTACTATGGCATTTAATGCCTCCTCCAATTTCATCCATTAGCAAACAACGTACAACCGAGCGGCTGCGTGATAAACTACGTCGTTATAACGGCACATGAACACATCAGACCGCGTATTTGCGCAAACAATATCGAGCAGCTCCGGCGAGCGATGCCGGCGAACGGCAAATATTTGGTGGCCCGCGGGAATCGATATAACAAGCGAACGATGTTGGTCGAGCCCGCCCTCAACGGGTTGGGTTAGGGTTGCCTACTATAATATATATATGGAGGAGCCCGTGGCGCAGTGGATAGCGCGCTCGGCCTGCGATCGTTGAGGTTAAGCAACGTTCGCAATGGTCGGTCACGGGATGGGTGACCAAAAACTTTTCATCTCGAGCTCCTCCGTGCTTCGGAAGGCACGTTAAGGCGATACTCGGAAAAAATGTGTTGAAGCGAGATAGCAATGAGAAAACGAGCGAGACCGATTTTGCAGATTAGGCAAAAAAAACACAAAATCACTTCGTATTAAAAAACTACAGCGATTTAAAAAAAAATGCTTCTATACGATCCTCAATATTATTGGTGTCCACTAATTAAACTAATTTCCAATAGTGTAAGTAACCCCATTTAAGAATAATCTTCACTTTTCGTATTTTTAGAGGTCTTTTCGAAAAGAAAAAGTGTCGAGGCAAAATTATAAAATCGTGTTTTTGAAACTATACGATTCTAGATAAAGGTATGAAGAAATATATATCTTATTACCAGATTTGTAACAACAGTAACCGTCCTATAGTTTTAAATCAAAAAGTCCATATTTTTCCGAGTAGCGCCTTAAGCCGTTGGTCCCGGCTGCACTTGCAGTCGTTAATACCCACCAATCCGCACTGAGCCCGCGTGGTGGGTCATGGCTCATTCTCCTTATTCATCCATAAGGAAGGCCAGTGCCCCAGCAGTTGGGACATTAAATGGCTGATGATGATGATGATGATGATGACTATAATATAAGTACTTATAACAAGTGTCCCAAAAGTAGGTAAAGGATGATTTGTCTCAATAAAACGCGAATGGATTGGAATTTCTTCGTAGTTTTATTTTATTTTAAAGAAGAGACTTGTACAATTTTATCTGAATAGAATATCTGCTAAATGGCCGCCACGGGCATTTTTGCTGTGTGCAAGTTTTTCATGACACTTTCACACATTTCGCTGCTAATTTCACATATTTCGCTACTAATTTCACATATTTCGCTACTTATTTCACCAATAACTCGGCGAATATTTTGTCTATATTGTCTATGTTTTGTGGATCGTTGGCGTAGACTTTATCTTTGACGTAGCCCCAAAGAAAGAAATCCAGTGGCATCAGATGGCATGATCTTGGTGGCTGTTCAGGACAAGAAATAATTCCATGGATTATGGTTTACAATGCTATTTTATTCATATTTCTACAAATTACAATAATTCTGCAAATATTTTGTTAAATCTGCGTCCAGTCGATGCGAACGTCAAAAGGGAATCAAAAACGTCGCGCAAGCGCGATCAGTTGCTGTCGCCGCTGCTTTATGGTTAGGCGCGAACATCCTCCCCCGTTGAAGAAGACGTCTTCAACTTCTCAGCGCTGGATTCCTCGAGGTGAAGTGGGCACAGACTATTGACAGCTCTACGAAGTAGTCCACTTCCAGTGCTTACGTCTGCGACTCGAGAAATACCATCTCTGCCAGGATACAGTGCATGTACTCTTCCTATACGCCATTTTAGTGGTGGCAGGTTAGCTTCTTTGATTATAACCAAATCACCAATCTTAAAATAAAAGTATTGCTGCTTCCATTTAGTACGGTGCTGCAGTTCGGCTATATATTCGTTATGCCAACGTGACCAAAAATGCTGCCTCATTTGTTCCAACTGATCATATCTGTTTAATCTGCTTGGCTTTATGTCAGTCAACTGCTGTGTTGGAAGTGACGTCATTGGTCTTCCAATAATGAAATGACCGGGAGTCAGAGGACATAGGTCATTCGGATTGGATGACATGGGACATATGGGACGCGAATTAAGAATTGCTTCTACTTGAGCGAACAACGTCGCGAGTTCCTCAAAGGTTAAATGCCTATCTCCTAAAATTCTCTTTAAATGGAACTTTGCCGACTTGACACTGCCTCCCATAGCCCGCCGAAATTTGGTGCGTACGCAGGTGAAAAACAAAAGGTGATTCCTTCCTCAGAACAAACCCCAGATAAATGTTCCCCCTCATTAAATATTAACTTATCTAATTCATTCTTAGTTCCCACAAAATTAGTACCATTATCGCAAAAGATAAACTTCGGCTTGCCACGCCGTGAAATAAATCTTTTCAAACTCAAAATAAATGCTTCTTTACTTAAATCGCTTACTGCTTCTAAATGAAGAGCCTTGGTTGCAAAACAAACGAATATACATAAATAACATTTACTGATTTTACAACCACGACCTTTTCTATCCGTTATATAAAAAGGACCTGCAAAATCAACGCCCGTCGTCTCAAACGGGATACCCGGAGTGAGACGTTGACTTGGAAGGTTACCCATCAAAGGCTGCAAAGTCTGACCTCTAAAACGTTTACATACTTTACATTTATGTGGTATACTCCTAGCAAGATTTCTTGCATTTACTATCCAAAACTGTTCTCTTACAGAAGCCAACAACAATTGCGGACCCGCATGCATAAGACGATTGTGTTCATTTTCAAATATAAGTATCGACAAACGATGTTTTGAGTCGAGAAGAATGGGATGTTTCTTATCATAGCTGAATTTGGCATTTTCAATTCTCCCACCAACTCTTAGTACTCCGTCCTTATCTAAAAATGGGCTGAGAGATAATATTTTAGACTTATTCGATATAAACTTTTTATTCTTAAGAGATTCTAATTCACTGCTGAATGACTCTGATTGAGATAACCTTGCTAAGACTAATATACTATTATTCAACTCTTCTACGGTAAACGTTAAAGATAAACCTTTATTCTGCGACCTTCTGCAGTAGTTTATAAATCTAAGAATATAACACATCACATGCTTCAATTTGTTCAATTTAGAATAACGAGAAAAATCTATTGATTTGTTCTCTATCTTTGTAGTAGATACTACACTGTGCAATATATTTACTTCATGCTCGCTATCAATTCTCGGTGAATTATACTGCTTTGTAGGCCATTGCGACTCCTCCTGAGTTAAGAACTCGGGGCCTCCCCACCAAAAACAAGATAATTCATTATTGAACGAGTCTACTCCCCGTGATACGAGATCGGCAGGGTTATCTTTGGTAGGTACATACCTCCACTCATGACCTTCTGTCAACTTTTTAATTTCATTTACACGATTTGCCACAAATACATCTAACCTTTTACTTGATGAGGTATGTATCCACCCCAGAACAACCATGGAATCTGTCCAATGTATGCATTTGGTCACATGATTACGCAAGGCCTTCCTCACCTTCTCACTCAACTTAGCAGCTAGCAGCGCCCCACATAGCTCAAGTCTAGGGATCGTTACGGTCTTTACAGGAGCGACTCGTGACTTAGCGCACAGAAGTTTTACCCGTACCTTTCCATTTTGATCTACTGAGCGCATATAAGCGCAGGCGCCATAGGCCGCCTGAGAGGCGTCTGAAAACACATGTAACTCTACTAACACAAAATCCTTACATAAAACATGTCGTGGCACATTCACACACGACAGAGAGTTAATACCTTTTACAAAGGTTGACCACTTTAACATAATATCTTCCGGGGCCCTTTCATCCCAATCCAATTTACATTTCCATAAATGCTGCATTAGTAATTTACCTTTTATGATAAAAATACTTAACAATCCTAGAGGATCAAATATTTTGGCGATAGTAGATAATATAGTTCTTTTAGTAATATCTTTCTGTATGTTTATATTTATTGGAAACATAAAGTTATCTGACAAAGGTGACCAATTCAATCCTAATATCCCAGTTGTAGCCTTTAAGTCGGAAAATATTTGATCATCATTTGAATTATTTCCTTGAAAATTAATATTACAATTAGTACGAAATTTTCTTAAATTAAAACCAGCAGAACTTAATATATTTACAACAGTTTTTACCATTTTTTCCAACTCCATTTCATTCTCTAAACCTGTCAAAAGGTCATCCATATAAAAATCGTGCTCAATCACAATTATTACTTCTGCATTTTTACATTCTTGAGCTAATTGATATAAGCAAAGCGTACTCAGAAATGGCGCTGAAGCAGTACCGTATGTGACAGTGTTCAATTGAAAGTATTGCAACGAATCACTAGGAGTTTCTCTCCATACTATCATTTGCCACTGTCGTTCAGTTTTATCAACTATTATTTGCCTATACATTTTTTCTATGTCTGCTGTAATCACAAAACTATGCTGCCTAAATCTCAATAAAATACTAAATAAATCATCCTGTACGACAGGACCTACACCCTGTATATCATTTAACGAAAGCCCGGTATTAGTTTTTGCGGAAGCGTCGAACACTACGCGAAGTTTTGTGGTTTCACTTTTTTCTCTCAAAACCGGGTGATGCGGCAAATAATATGCAGCGTTTAATCTACGTGAAGGTGACAGATGACCCAAATCTTTATATTCATTCACAAACTTCGAATACGATTCCTTCAGATGCGGCTGCTTTTCAAACCTCTTCTCTAAATTATAAAAACGCCGCTTTGCCATCTGAAGTGAATCACCTAACTTGTCAGGCGAAGTGTGAAAAGGAAATTTTACACAAAACCTACCGTCTTGTAACCTATACGTATTATTTACAAAATGATTTTCACAAAATTCCTCCTCTGTATTCTTTATTACCTTTGCGGAGAGTAATTCTTCAATTTTCCAAAACCTTTCTAATACACTATTCAAATCTAAGTTAAGTTGACAGCTTACTGCATTATTCATCGAGCCTTGTTTACTCAAGGGCCCTGAAATAAACCAACCTAACCTTGATCTTTGCAATATCGGTTTACCTTTTCCCAGTCTTACTTGACTTCCCGAAATTATTTCCCAAAATAAATCCGCTCCAATTAAGATATCTACTTCAGCGGGATTATAAAACTGTGGGTCTGCTAAATTATTCACAATATTTTCCGGAATATTCAAAGACTTTAAAGTCTGTACATTTACCTTTACATTAGGCAACATATTCGTTATACGCGGTACTACCATACTATTTACTTCGGCCGAGAAACTACCTTTCATCGACTTCATCACGAATTTACATCTATCTGCTATAGATAACTTCATATTTCCTATACCTGAAACAGTCATAGGCTGCCCGTTCTTTACACTATACAATCCTAGCTTGGCGCGTAGACAGTCGGTAATCATACTTACTTGACTGCCGCTGTCAAGTAAAGCGCGCACTACAATGACTTCACCTAAATTGTTTACAACTTGAACGAGCGCCGTAGACAAAAGAATCAGCTGAGCCTGGCTTACTGCCGCCGCGTCAGTAGCTGACAACGAAATCGGTTCGGACGAATCGGCGCACAGCTGATCGCTTTTTACTTGCGTTACGAGCGATTGCGAATTATTATTATTATTTACGGTATTACTATTCTGCACCTTAGACCTGTGCAATAATGTGTTATGTTTATAACGACACACTTTACACGGATTCTGTTTACAATTTGTTGCATAATGTCCCGTACCTAAACAATTTACACACAACTTATTATTTGATACTAAAGTATTACGTTCTTCCAACGACATAGAAAGAAAGGTAGGGCATAAATATAACCGATGGTTTTGTTTACACAATATGCAATTACATTTACTTAAATTGTTATTATTATAGTTACCTGACGTTTGACCTGATGATACAAAATTAGACATCTTTTCATTACGAGGAGTTTTGTTGTATTTCACTGTTTCTAAAAAATCTGCTCTGTTACGTAAAAAGCTGAAAAAATCCTGTAATGTAGGAATATCTTCAAGAACACCCCTGTGTTCTTCCCATTTTCTGCTGGTAAAGTTATCCAATTTCATAACAACCAAATGAATTATTAACGAGTCCCAGTGGTCGACTGGTTGACCTAGGTTCTTCAACGCACTCAAGTTTTTAGTGACATGGTCTATAATAAAACGCAGAGATGTATCTGATTCTCTTACCAAGACTTCAATATTAAATAATGCTTTCATGTGGTTGTTAATCAATAACCTTTTATTATTATACCTATCACATAAAAGTGTCCATGCAGCATTATAGTTATTGGAGCAAAACTCAATTGACTTAATCACCAATGCAGCACCGCCTTCCAATGAAGAACGCAAATAATGAAACTTATTAATAGTATTTATACTTTCACTATTATGAATTAAAGAAAGATATGTATCCCTATACTCCAACCATTTACTATAGCAACCGTCAAACGTAGGTAACTTTATGGTAGGTAATGCAATGTGACTACTTGCCAAACAATTATTATCAGAACTGCTCGACTGATTGACAGAAGCATTTACTAAGCTCTGTCGCTTATCTGCAATATTGTTGGCTTCATCTATAATAGATTGTGTGCATGACATTAAACTAAAGAAACAGCCTTCTATGGATTCCCTTTCCGCAAGTGTTTCAATTGAATTATCGCACAAAATATCTATTTCTGTTTGCAAACTATCAAAGGCAGCAAAACTCCTCTCTAACTTAGCAAATCTTAATTTTAGTTCGGAAATTTGCTGACTTGACAATTCATTTACACTAATCTTTTGAATAATATCGATATATTTTTTATACACAGTTAATTGACCTTTCATACAACTACGTCTTTTAATAAGTTTATCCAGGGCTTCAGCCATAATGATGTGGGAAATAAGAAATGAGACAACAAATAAAACTGTTAGTTACCAAGAAAAGGAACAAATAAATACCTCGAATTGTTTCCTTGAAAGTTCCTTTCTCAATGTAGTTATTGTGTGAATTTATACATACACACGACTATGAGAGGCTGGCGCATTCGTAGAAAATTCATTTTACTAGTATAAACAAAACAATTACTCGTATTTTACCAATACAAAACTCGCGGCGTTACTCGCCCAAATGGAATTTGCTTTACTGAAATAAAGTAAAATATATACGAGTCATCAAACCAAATGCACAATGCCTTCCTGGCTAGTGTCACTTTTCTTTCCAACTTTAATCATCTTTTATCCTGGTCACAGCACCACTTTTCTTGTTCAGGACAAGAAATAATTCCATGGATTATGGTTTACAATGCTATTTTATTCATATTTCTACAAATTACAAGAATTCTGCAAATATTTGTTAAATCTGCGTCCAGTCGATGCGAACGTCAAAAGGGAATCAAAAACGTCGCGCAAGCGCGATCAGTTGCTGTCGCCGCTGCTTTATGGTTAGGCGCGAACAGTGGCCATTTGACATCACCTCTTCTTGAAATTACGAGATTTTTCGACCTTTAGACGAGTGTCTATAATTGATAGTGAATTTTCGTGAAATATTTGTATTTAACTTCTATGTGCTGTTTTATTGTGAAACGCTGCACGATTAGTTTTACATGTGTCAAGATGACGTATGTCAAATTTCAACCCGCCATCTTGAATATTTCGGAAATAGCGCGAAATTCAAATCCTATACCTACTTTTGAGACACCCTTTAGTATTCTACTAAGTATATCTTGGGTAAAAATACTATATACTGTAGGAAAAATATAAAGTAGCATAATCTACTATATTTACACCAATCCTACTGCCTACTAATCTTACATGTTTAATATTATAAAATGTTACTTATTAATGGCAAAGTGCCTGCACGGATCAGGATGAAAGGGATGGGGATATATTACAGTCTAGAATAGCTTAAGGTATAGTCTACTTTTCACCCCGTGAAAAAATCTTATTTGAAATACTGCTGGGGGCTAATTCGCGCGCCTTTGGTATGATATAGAATTTTAAATAGTCCGCGCCGCATAACTTGGTATTTGTCAGAGGGCGCTGATCGTTGTGGTTGGTCGGAAAAATAGGCCTTATTCCCATGACATAATTTTAGTTCCATATATTGACACACGCCAAGTTACTGTCGAAATAAAATGGCGAATGTAAACAGAATTTTCATAGACACATTAAAAGAAATGTCTATGCCCAGCGCTCGACTTGCATCGAGTGGTACATATAACATCCGTTACATTATCGCGCGTAAAGTTGTATTTATAGACATTTTTGTGACATTTTCAGTACTGCGTGCGACTGGGATGTTTTTAGCGCTAGTTACAGTACATTTTTTATTCAAAAACTTATGGAAAAGCTTAGTAAGTATTCGTATTTGACCTATGTCGAGTCATTTGAGAATCGAAATAAATCAATTTCTACTATAAAATATATTTCTTAAAACTACTATATATTTTCCCCCTTTCCCTGGCATATACCTACTATATTAGGGGTTAAAGTATCAAATTGCCGTTTTGTATGGAGTTTTTTTGTACATTTTTTTTCCCATACTAACGCTTTTGTAATTTATTCAACGACTATAGTATATTATGATACAAGTGAGATTAGGTTGCTCATTATACACGAGGCTGTGGGTTGCAGCCCGAGCCGCAGGCGAGGGCGTAAATCAGCCGAGTGTCTAGTGAGTAAGTTGCTCACGAGTTTCATACGCACTTTTTCAACACACTTGCGAGGAAAAACAAACATTTATTGCATACATATTGTATTAACCTAATATTAACTAAGGGACAAAGCGCGCAAGTTTTTTTTTTTTGCACACGCCAAATGTGAGGTGATTGATTACATACAGCCATACAGCCTACGTCAAAATAATTAAGTATAATAATAGTGATAAAATGCAAATGCTTTATAACAAATTATTGTGAATTATAAATAATTTGATAATAATATACTTAATTATGTTTTTTGTCTTAATTAGGGACACATTTATTTATTCTAAAAACGTAAATGGATTTTCAGCCGTATAAAACCTCTTTGTTGTTACAAAAAAAGAACTGTATCTATTACCCGCTGAAATTGAAAATGCTCTGTTGACTCGCATATAACTTGCAGTTAGGTACTAACTTAACTTTGTAGGGTTACTGTATTACCCGGTTAAATTGAAAAGTCTCTGTTTACTCGCATATAATTTGCAGTTAGGTAGGTACTTACTTAACTTTGTAGGGATAATTCTATTACGCAACTAGTACTGTAATATTATTATGCACGTGTGGGTTATAGTTCGGTTTATGGCCCTAAGATCGATGTAATAAGGCTCACTTTGTGAGCAAGTGTGTTGAAAATATTATTATGTAACTTTACAAAATTTTACACACGTATTTATGGACATTTTAACTACTAAATGACACATTCATTACAAGAAAAAAAAACATATTTTCACTAAGTTACAACTAATAAAGTACGAAATTCTGGAAACAGTCATAACTTTCGGGATAAGTTTTTTCTATGTAAATAATCAAATATCGTGGTTATTAAATTGTCAAAAGTTGCTCGATACGGTCTTAATGTAACGTAATATTAAAGAAATTATATATTTCTAATATCATAAAAGTTGTTAGTTATATGTACAAAAGAAAAAAACGCCAATTTCATTCTTTAACCCCTATTATTTAGAGCAAAAACTGTTGGCAACCCTAGTCGGAATAGACATGCCCCACTAATGATGTTTATGTTAAACCTATTTTTATACGTGCAAACAAGCCTTCTTGAAAAAAGGGTAAATCCCTATTTTCGTCACGTCACGACACACTTTCGACTGATGTCCAGCAATAAAATATAGATTACTGGCTGTCCTGTCCATGTTAAATGCATTTGTAATGGTATTTAATTTAATATTGATTGTGTAAGTGAGGTTAATGTCAAATAATGAGAGAGAATAAGGTTGATGTTCTAGAATTATTATTAATGAATTATTTTATTATCGATATATTGATGATTTATTTATTATTTATTTATTTATTTATTATTATTATAACAACTTCTTACAACTACCATTACAGATTTGAAAACCCAATGCGATAGTGCAGTTACATACTTATTATTTAGAATACGAAATTACAAATAATGCTATTTTTACGAATTCACTCCAAGAGCATGAAAACATGTCAACTTTGTCATAAATATTATTAATAATTTGTATGGCTCTAGTGATAGGTGCCCTGGCCAGCAAGTTAGTTTTGGAGGAGTGCACTTTTAATAGTTCTTATTGATTCTTGTAGATACACACACACCCCACTACCACTATTTGTTGCATATGCTTTTTAATAACTTCAGTGCCTTCCTAATGGGCTTTGGCTGAAAACCAGCTTTTGCTCATACCAGTGCAAATATTTCGCTGAGCCTATTTGCCTATTTGCATCGCTGCGACACACAATCCACTCACCATATTAGTTTTTTTAACCGACTTCTTAATCAAAAAGGAGGAGGTTCTCTATTCGTCTGTATGTATGTTTTTTCTCTTTTTTTTTTTTTGTGTATGTCCACCGATTACTCGAAGACGACTGAACCGATTGAAATGGTTCAAACGTTATTACATCAGGTTGGTTTCCAAGTTGGTCCCATTTTTTGAAGTTTTGAAATCGGTTCAGTAGTTTTCAGGAAATCTTGAAAATACTGTCGTTTTCGTTACCACTTTATGTGAATTTAATACGTATCTTTAAGCATAACTCCTTTGTTTATAGACCGATTTAGATGATTCTTGTTTTGTTAAAAAGGGGATACCTCAAGGAATTTTAACCGACTTCGAAAAAGGAGGTTTTCAGTTTGATCACATACCTATTTACCAGAAAACACGTAAATTGCCTGCACGATGCACTAAAAAGAGTGAAATAAAAATTATTTTTATAAAAAAATAAAACCGCCTTCAAAAAAACCACATCAAAAAAGTAAGAAATAATTCATCACCAAATAAATAACGTAAGTACTTTGAAGTCGGGCGGGTTTTAACAAAAACAACAAAAAAATGTACATGTTTCACGCCCGACTTCAAAGTACTTCCGTTATTTATTTGGTGATGAATTATTTCTTACTTTTTTGATGTGGTTTTTTTGAAGGCGGTTTTATTTTTTTATAATTTAAATACTTTTTATCTAAATTTTTGTACATACTTATACTTGTTTGTGATGCAAATAAATCTTTTTCTATCTTCTAACTTTTTCTATCTATCCAAAGAATTAACTATCTATTGTGAGCTTTCATTATAACATCATTACCTAATCAAATTCTGATCGGAAAATAATCATTACTTGATTATGATCCTGGTCGGTCGAATACTTACTGTCTTCATGATGCTTTTCCATGAATTAATAACACTCGAAAAGTAACCACCCGGAACCGGAACACGCAAATAATCAATTAGAGTGGTATTATCATCGACAAAGCCTGCCGATATTGTTCGAGGGAGTCCATTAAATTACGCCGACTCAATCGCGCCACTCCACACATCATCCACAACAATTGCGATTTAATCAAAGGGGAATCGCACAAAGACTCCACACTCTGCCCTAATTTCTAAACAGCCCACGGTAATTGTACATCAGCCAACCTGTAA
Organism: Crambus lathoniellus; assembly: GCA_949710035.1. Lineage (NCBI taxonomy): Eukaryota > Metazoa > Arthropoda > Insecta > Lepidoptera > Crambidae > Crambus > Crambus lathoniellus. Next base: position 554,868 of record OX453296.1, read on the forward strand.
CTGCGCGGCATAAGGTCGAGAATGTTCGGCATGTGACGTGTTCAGGTGTTAAGGGCGAGGATTACCGGCCAAAATAGGCACGCTAACGCTCGCTTGGCCGCTTGCGATACACTTCGCGCGGACGCAGCGGCAGCCGGCAGTGAACTGAGAAATCGCGAGCGCCACGCGAATCGAAAATCACAAATTCAATTAAAAATTAAATACTAAAAATTTTAAACTTATGACGGCTGACACTCGGCATTTAAAGACAATTATTTTCTTATGGTTTTCATTAACTAAAACCTAGTATACGGCAGGTACTTAATAGGATATTTGGATTACGATTAGACGGATGTTTGGGATTTTATTTCATACAGTATAAACCGCCTTCAAAACAAAAAACTGCAAACAAAAACTCACTTCCCAAAACACGTAAAAATGGAAAATAAACTGAATCATTCAATGCAGAGGACGAAAATGCGCGACTTTTTCTAACTTATCTTGGAACTTACTGATCTGTTTGAAGTTGGTGTCAAGACTTATACCTAATTTGATAGGTTACAACTCACTTGATAGGTTACAACTCACACCACTCACATTATTATTGTGTATATTGTTACACAAAATATTTTTTCTTGTTACTTTCGACTTGACACCGACTTCAAACAGATCAGTAAGTTCCAAGATTAGTTAGAAAAAGTCGCGCATTTTCGTCCTCTACAAATACCTCTACGAATACAACTAAAGGTCTATTCATGCATGTGGTAGGGTAAAAAAACATGGTCTTACTCCTAAGCGTTAAGGAATTTCACCTTCCATCATCAGCTCACCTTAATAACCTGAAATATTACAACTACAAATCTTTACGTATTAACAATATTTAAAAAATTACCCTCCAGCTCCTAACTATTTAGGAGTTGTAACTTCCATCATCAGCTCCTTATCATGAGATGATGATTAGCAGATGCAAATACTTGAAAAACTTTAAAAATCTATAAAACACGTAAAATACCTATAACATTTGCGAGTTTTCCTCAATTGCCCCAGGATTCCACCATCAGCTCCTAACTTGGTTACAATGGAACCACCTCAGCAGTATACTCTTTCGGTAAAAACAGAATTATCGAAATTGGTTAATAGTTCCCGAAGATATTAAAGCGTGAAGCAAGAATTACCAGACCACAACAATGTGTTTTGTCAGGATTCTGGAGAAACTTCTAAACCGAGTACTTACTGTAAATATTTCATGGGACCAAATTGAAGCTTTGGTCCGTCTAATAAAAAATGAATTATCAGAATCGGTTTACAATTGGCGGAGCTATCGTGGGACATACATAAAAAAAAATCACATGACTTGAGAACCTCCTCCTTTTTTTGAAGTCGGTTAAAAATATCACTAATCGAAAAAAGACGGCCGGAAGCACTAGTTAAATAACTGTCAAATAACATATATTTTTTCTACATTTTAAGTACTTGTTATTTGCGAGTAATCCATGATTTAAAATACCCTTTTTAGGGAATCCTAGCCTTAAATCTGGTTTTGGTGTGACGAATGGGGCGGCCGGCGTTTGAAACTGGCTTTGGGCGCTCTGCGCTGCGATGCGCTGCTTGTTTGTTGCGAATGAAGGGATTTCTTTGTCGGGACCTGTGATTGTGGCATTCAATGTGCCGATGGTTAGGTCATGTTGATGTTTAGCTCCGCAATCCTCACGATTTCCAAACACGATACCTAAGTACAATGAAACGCTAATAAGTTTTAGTAAAAATTTCATTTTTATGAAAAGCTTTTTTGCTGACTGTACTTTAATATTGTATTGTCATCTGAACCAAACCTGTATAAAAATTTTTAGCTCCATCAGACAGTGGGAAGTGGGTCAAATTAAGCTTGCAAGATTTGTCCCCCACTAACTAACAAACAAACTAACTAACTAACATGGCAAGTTAATAATAAGTTTTTGTAAAAATTTCATTTTCATGACAACCTTTTTTTCTGACTGTACTTTAATATTGTATTGTCATCTGAACCAAACCTGTTTACAAAATTTCAGCTCCATCGAACACTGGCAAGTGGGTCAAATTTGTGAAGATGCAAGATTTGTGCCCCACTAACTAACAAACTAACTAACATGGCAAGTTAATAAAAAGGTTGTAAAAAGCCTGTAAAAAGGGATCAATTTCAGCAAGTCTTTTATCGTATTGCCATTGTTATCGGCTTGACAGAAAGCTCATTGGCTACGACTATTTCTTCAACAAAAAGTTCAAAAGCCTCGAGCATAGACGCAAAGTAGCAAGCATCGGTTTTTAATTGGATAACTACATTTCGGCGAGTGTGTAGTGGAATTGCAAAACCTAAATTCTGCCATCTCCCTTTTTCCATCGGACAACCAGACGTACGAATCAGCGCCACCGTTTTATAGTGGATATTTCACGGACACGGACTAAGCGTTTTGCTTCTAATTTTACTATCGGTACCGCTAAGGAATGGAACTCCTTGCCTGAGTCTGTATTTCCCGATAGGTACCATCTGGGGGTCTTCAAGTCGAGAGTAGACCGGTACCTTCAAGGCAACCGCATCGTAGGATCGCATCAACGCTAACGATCAAGCGTATAGCGGGCAAGCGCTTGCCTATCAATAATAATTTAAAAAATCGGCCAAGTGCGAGTCGGACTCGCTCATGAAGGGTTCCGTACCCACTTAACGATTACGTTTACCTAGCAAAAATACCACTGTAATTTTTTGATAGAAAAAAATAACTTTGTTTTTCATAGTATTCGTATGAATGGCAAAGTTATATTTGCGGTTTTCGAAAATGTGTTATTTCTCAAAAACTTGTAAAGCCTACTTAGCCGAGATAGTTTTCCTTTTAACTTCGTCATATGTACTACTATCGTGAATTTTTCCATGTATCCAGAAACAACCATTTGGCTGGTAGTGGTGGTGGGAGGGGGGGGGAGGGGGGGGGAGGGGGGAGGGACACTTGACTCTAAAACAAAATTTTGCACTTTAAAGCTTAACAATTCACAAACAGATGCCTCAATCAAAAAACTGTCTTTACGAACCCACAACGTTTTTGAAATTGCTATCCAACGACATCCCACACTATGGGGTAGACAAGAAAAAGAAATTACATACCCACTTCACGTGTAGGGGAGGTAACCTAAAAAAAATATTTTTCAAAATTTTACTTTACCACTTTGTTGGCGTGATAAATATTATTCATGCCAAATTACAGCTATCTAGTACTAAGAGTCTATGAGCTAGACTGGGGTCAGACGGACAGAAGGACATGGCGAAACTATAAGGGTTCCTTGTTGACTACGGAACCCTAAAAAGACCTCTAGCAAACAGATACACCAGTGTAAACTTAGTCAATGACTATTTTTCTCAAATGTAACACGAACTAGAGTTTCTGAGTAAGTGCTAAGAGATTTTCCTCGTTGCCGCATACATTTCAATTCGATTCCAGAAACTGGCGGAGTCAATGCCACAGGTGACCGGCCTCGGGCGGACGGTCGCGGGTTCGACCCCCGCGGTCTGTATAATGTGACGGATTACGCGAGGGGATCAGGGAGACACGAATAAGTGGCCGGGTCATAATTAATGGAAGCATCTGTTTCATATTTATGTGGGGAACTTGATATCTGAATCCCGATCCGATTTGTCCGCACCATGTTTATGGAAATCGGTGGAATACCGAATACCTACGTCTCCTTACAAGTAATCGTCGAATTCGATTCCCGAACCAATTTTTCCTGTTACGTATCTTCCCTGACTTCGTTTGGTGAATACATTCATTACTCCAAAAGATTTAAAAATCCCGAAAAAGTATTCTGAATTCCATCTCTTCGAACAGCATTATTACCTGCGTTATGATTGAAATATTTCTTTAATAAATGTGCAACATCCTATATACGACTAGCTGTGCTACGCAGTTCTACGTTAATTTGTGGATAAGGAAAAACCTTGGTACTAAAAAATTAATATTTCTTCCCTTTTTAACCGACTTCAAAAAAAGGAGGAGGTTATCAATTCGACTGTATATTTTTTTTTTTATTTTTTATTTTATTTTTTATGTGTGTTACCTCAGAACTTTTTAGTTAATGAACCGATTTGGATAATTCTTTTTTTATTTAAAAGGTGACGCTTCTCGTGTGGTCCCATTCAAATTTTATCAAGAACTGGCAAGAAGTTCAGGAGTTATCCTGAATAATGTGTATTTAGACTTTATTTGGTTATATGGACGATTTCATAGTTCATCAAATTGGGGATCATTTTCAAAAATATTTTTTTTCGAAAGTTGGTTGGTCAGAAGTACTGACCTGATCTTACTTTCACCAAGTCAGGACCAGGGGAACAAATCCCAGGAAAATTGAGAGAAATTCTCAAATATCGGCAAGCCTTATGCGTTCCATTTATTATTGAAGTTAATCAAGTATTTGCATCTGGTAGTCATCATCTCATAGTGATGAGCTGGTGATGGAAGCTACAACTCCTTAACGGTTAGGAGTTGGAGAATATTTCTTTAAGTATTAATCGTACGTATGGGCCAATAGTTATATTCTTTCAGGTTATTAGGGTGAGCTGCTGATGAGAGGTGAAACTCCTCAACAGTTAGGAGTTATATTATGATGTTTTATAAATACCATATGCACTAATGGACCTTCAGTTGTATTCCTTCATGTTATCTAAGTAGCTAAAGATGGAAAGCTGAATTCCGTAAGGGATAGGATATTTACAACAATTTATCATAATCACCATGTAGTTTCTTTAGCTACTTCACTAAAAATCGAAAAATAAAACGTTTTTGAAAAAAAAATCTAACCGCCTTCAAAACGGATCTTCAAACAAAAATTAACAAACACTAAAAAACGAAAAAAATAATAAGATTTTTAATTCAAACGACGATGATACGTGACTTTTTCTAATTTATCTTGGTACTTACTGAACTGTTTGAAGTCGGTGCCAAGCCAAAAAGAATAAGAACGAAATATACTGAGTATAACTAACATATAAAAAAAAAACCCGGTCCCAAGCGTGAGGTGTAGGACGTAATTACCTCAATACGTATAAGACGGCACCGACTTCAAACAGTTCAGTAAGTACCAAGATAAATTAGAAAAAGTCACGTATCATCGTCGTTTGAATTAAAAATCTTATTATTTTTTTCGTTTTTTAGTGTTTGTTAATTTTTGTTTGAAGATCCGTTTTGAAGGCGGTTAGATTTTTTTTTCAAAAACGTTTTTTTGCAACCTTTTTCATTAATGCTTGGCTTCTGTTGATCGTAGCGTGAAAATATAGTCTATAGCCTTCCTCAATAAATGGACCATCCACAAAATGAATTTTTCAGTTTTATTCGGTCCAGTAGTTTCTGAGATTAGCGCGGTCAAACAAACAAAGAAACAAACTCTGTAGCTTTATAATATTAGTATAGATAATACTGGATTGGATTATTAGGCAACTAGCTGACCCGGAAAACGTTGTTTTGCCATATAAATTTTATTGGACACGAACTTCGTATCAACTGCCTGACACAATGTCACTTATTAAAAAAAAAGAAATCCTAAGCGGCAAAAATGTCAGTGATTACAATATACTCTTTGACATACCTTCTCTTTGGAAGCTGCTAAAAAATGAGTGTTGTGTGAAGTATGACAGCTTAACGGTTTTCTATACAAAATTACCATTATTATTTTATAATTTTCCTGGATAAAAAGTAGCCTATGTTACTCTCCAGCTCTCAAATTATCTCCTTACGTTTTGACGTGAAAGACGGACAAACAAACAAACAAACAAACAAATAAACAAACAAACAAACACACTTTCACATTTATAATATTAGTATGGATGTATTGGGATAAATAACATAAGATGAACAAACATGGATTTAAGCGTACATAAACGCTGGAAAGGCAGTTAATTTCTCCCAAATTTTGAATCCGCTTTCTGCCGAACTAGATGTGGACAGGTCAGAATCTTTTTTTTTAAATAATAATACTGTTTAAGCATTTGACCGCCATCTTGCTTAACAGACAAGATGCAGCCTAGGGTATAGCATGCTTACCCAATAGGTGCCCATTCACTCTTGCCTTTGAAGAGGCTAAGGTTGTAATGATCTGGGAGCACATGCGCAGGTACCGTATTCCAATCTTTATCAAGAAAGAACTAGCAAAGCGCTTCGTACGGACGGGTGGAATGTCTACTATGAAAGGATGGTAAGCTTACCTGCGTCTGGTACCTCGATGGTGGAAAGGGGCGGGAGGAACAAGATCATGGAGTTCCTGTGCGCACTCTCCAAAGTGTATCCTGTAGAACACAGTTAAGCTAGCAACTATACGGCGGTGATTGAGACTTTGTAGTTTATCTTTATCTAAAGTCATTAACTCAACCGCCTCTGTGGTCTAGTGGTTCATACCACGGATTTCAGACCCAGAGGTCACGGGTTCGATTCCCAGTGGGGGTACTTATTGTATTCGGTTTGGTTTGTGGTAGGACTTGTTTTTAGTCCGCCTGGCTAGCTACCACCATCTTATCTAAGTCTGACGCCATAACAATGATGTTTTCAGCATTATTGTGTTCCGGCAGTAAAAGATAAGATAGCCAGTTCCTCAGTGATTGAGGATTCCGGGAGTAGTGCGCTTCCACCTTCAGCCTCATCACCACTTATCATCAGGTGTGATGAAGGCTAAGTGCTACCCCGTTGTGGATAAAAAAAAAAATGGTTGATCGTGGAACACCGCGGCGCGATCAAGTGCGATAAATGGTCCTGTATCAGCGGTGGTGTTATGCTATTTGTGGTTTTAGTGCATAGAGGTTGTTCAATATAGTTCTCGGTAACACTCAATTGGTCAATTAGTAGCGTTAGTATTTGCCGGCTCGTTTATTCCAATAAAAATGTCGTTAATGCTGTTTGTACTGATAAGTATCTGATATTACTCTTTTAATGAAGTACCTATACCTATTGCTTAAAAATATAATGCAAATTGTGAGTGATGATTACTCAAGTTGGTTACATGGCTTTGGTTGTAGGAAACAATAGCGATAAACATTGAAGTTTGTGTTCTTGTAGTTTATTAACTTTGCTAATAATATTGTTAGTAATCAACCACACTTTGGGCTCTGCTTCAAATAAATTGAATGAATAGATGACTGACACCAGTAAGTAGCCCGAGGAAGAAAAACTCTCGTATCGGAATGGTATTATTTTGTAAGAAAATCAAAACAGCGCCGCTACGCTACTGTCGTTAACGGACGGCTTACACAACTTTGTTAGTATTTTTTTTACCCACAATGTGGCAGCACTTTTAGCCTTCATCACACCTGATATTATGATAAGTGATGATAAGGCTGAAGATGGAAGCGTACTACTTTCAGAATCCTCAAACACTGAGGAACTGGCTAACTTATCACTTACTGCCGGAACTCAACAATGCTAAAAACATCGTTGTTGTGTCGTCAGACTTAGATTAGAAGGTGGTAGCTAGCCAGGCGGATTTCGAACTAGCCATACCACCAACCAAACCGAATACAATATATACCACACTGGAAATCGAACCCGGGACCTCCGAGCCTGATACTGGAGGTGGTGTGTACCACTTGACCACAGAGAAGCTTGGATTAGCTACGGAATAATCTTATGGGGAAACAGAACCGATGCCTCAAAGATATTTATCTTACAAAAAAAATGCATAAGAATACTTGAAAACCTAGATATCACAGTCAGCTGCAGGTACTACTTTAAAAAGCTCCAAATTTTAACTGTAACATCTCAATACATATTGGAAATTTGTAATTTCGTTAGAAAAAATCAACACCTTTCTACACCGGAAAAATGAATTTGAGACATAAAAATCGGTTAGCTTTACCATCATCAAACTTAAAACTCCATAGTTCGGGGACACATATAAGCGCAGTAAATTTTTTTAATAAACTTCCTAAGTCCATCCAAGCCGAATCGAACGCTAACTAACCTTTACCAAAAAACTAAAAGAGTATTTGCTGGATAACAGTTTTTATAGTCTTAAAGAGTTTTTTGAAAAATGTTGAGAGTTGTTTTTAGATGTCCTGCCGGTTATTTTTAATTAATATGTTTCTTTATTTTTAATTTTATTGTTATTCTCTTCTTAACTTATCAGACCTACTATAGTTGCTGTGCCCTTGCAGGGTCGTGTTTGTTTCTTTTATTTTTAATAACATCTTCTGTACAAACATGGTATGGTATGCAATAAAGAACTTGAGAACTTGAGAACTTGAAGTGGTTAAAATATTTGCGGCATTTTGACGAGAGCGGGAGTTTTGCTTCCTGCTTACCCGCAGGGTTATTATCGATCTTAAAGTGACAGCCGCAATCGCAACAATTAACAACTTAATCGCTCCCAAAACACATATATTCGTATTACGGAACGTAGATCGCTACAATAGCGGCACAAGCGAGCGATTTGTGAACTAAAATTGCATGAAAGCGCTCGTACCGTACAGTCATTGTCAAATTGATATAAGCGTCTAGAGTAGTCAAAAAGATCTGAGAAACATAAACGCAATTTGATCTAAGCGGTTCGAATCATCACATTGTTGTAATCGCGCAAGGTGTTCAAAATATCTAGGCACTCATTGTTTCATATTTATATAAGCAGTCAGAGTGTTCAAAATCATCTAAGCAAACAAAGCTCTCAAAATATCTGTGCAATATGGCGTTGTACATTATGCACAGATGTTTTGATAGCTTTGTTTTCTTAGATAAATTTGAACACTCTGACTGCTCATATAAATATGAAACAATGAGTGCCTAGATATTTTGAACACCTTGCGCGCTTACAACAATATGATGATTCGAACTGCTTAGATCAAATTGGTTTTATGTTTTTCAGATCTTTTTGACTACTCTAGACGCTTATATCAATTTGACGCTGACTGTACTGTACCGATTGCAAACCGCAAGCTAGGAACCGCAACTAGTAGCGGTCGCGATGCAATTTGTACAATTAGCAACTGGTTGCTTGTTTTTGGTAATAAGCCTGCCGCTGATATACTTGATGGCAGGGACCATCGGAAGCTGGAAGAGAACACTATTAAGACTCAAACAAACGCTTATGTGATGCCGCGTATGTGATGTTACGTCCGTCAGAAACTCAGAAGACATCGGGTTTCATAGTAAATGTATGCACTAGAAGCACACTAATCTGTGTGATGTGTTAAAAGATAAGTGTTCTTCTAGTGCATACTTTACTATGAAAACCGATGTCTTCTGACGGACGTAACATCACTCAGTTCAGTTTGTTTGAGCCTTTACAGCTACCTACGTTGCTACGTAGTTACTACTCATATTGTTATGTAAAGGGTGTCTCAAAAGTAGGTTTGAATTTCGCGCTATTTCCGAAATATTCAAGATGGCGGGTTGAAATTTGACAAACGTCATCTTGACACATATGTAAAATTAATCGTGCAGCGTTTCACAATAAAACAGCGCATAGAAGTTACACAAATATTTAACGAAAATTCACGATCAATTACAAACACTCGTCGAAAGGTCGAAAAATCTCGTAATTTCAAGAAGAGGTGATGTCAAATGGCCACCGAGATCTTGCCATCTGATGGCACTGGATTTCTTTCTTTGGGGCTACGTGAAAGATAAAGTCTACGCCAACTATCCACAAAACATAGACAATATAGACAAAATATTCGCCGAGTTATTGGTGAAATAAGTAGCGAAATGTGTGAAATTAGCAGCGAAATGTGTGAAAGTGTCATGAAAAACTAGCACCCAGCAAAAATGCCCGTGGCGGCCATTTAGCAGATATTCTATTCAGATAAAATTGTTCAAGTCTCTTCTTTAAAATAAAATAAAACTACGAAGAAATTCCAATCCATTCGCGTTTTATTGAGACATATCATCCTATACCTACTTTTGGGACACCCGTTATTATTCACTAGAGCCCACCACCAGTCGACTTAATTCCCTAGCAATAGCATCGCGCGTCGGTGAGAGCGATGTAGTGTCCAATAAATAATGCATGCGCGAGTTATGCGCGTTCGCGGCGCCTAGAGGTCGCATCTGCGTGTCACCTTCGGCGGCGGTCAGCGCCCGCTCACCCATCCCGCGCCAGAGCACCGCCTGAATTATATTACGGGAAAATGGTTGCTAATGTTATTGAACTACAGCACTCCGTCCACGACTTCGTCCCCGGGTGATCACGCACAATTGTGATGACCACATCTACTGTGTTTCACAGTGTATTGAATCGAAGGTTTCTCATGCAAAATTAAGTAAATTAAAACTAGTCCTACCTTATGGTAAGGGATACTGTCCGTAATCCAGGGGGCTGGTCGCTGTCTTGCCGGCGCGCGCGCGCCTGGCCAAGTAGGTCTTCACCCAACCCCGAGGGGAAACTCTTATAGCTAACACTCTTAAAACTACACAATGCCCTAATAGGCGGCTAAAACTTCCCGGCGCTTTTCAAAGCGAACACACACGGGTTACAAGTCCGTACCCCGACCGGAGCCCTAGTAGGTGCAAAACGAAATCTCGGTCCCAATATGGGTAGGTAACTTGCGCGGCACGTCGCTACAGAAGCACACGAACTTGTCTCACGGCTGCTTACGGCCAACCCGTCTGCACGCGGCCCGAGCGCATTGCGTGTCGCCCGTGACCTTGACAATGACAACGCACCGCTCGCAGCGCGGCGCGAACATCCCCCCGTCCCGGACAGTAGCAAACTGTCCGCCAACTCAATCTAAGGGCAGGCGAGAGAGGGTAGCGATCGCTCGCTTCAAAACAGAGTCCCCCACCAGGACCTCGGCAAACCTGGGCACACCATCCGACCCCGGATGAAGCTGAACAATGCGTCCTAAACGCCAGCGGAGGGGCGGCAGGTTTGGATCCTTTACCAACACGAGGTCTCCTGTCTTGGGTGGGGTCGTCCTATCCGACCACTTAACGCGTTGCTGCAAAATGTGCAAATACTCCAGATGCCAACGGCGCCAAAAACTCTGCGTAAGCTGCTGGAGCAATTCAAATCGCGAGAGCCGTCCGGAGGCCACTTCGGAATAAGGATATTCCGGCAAGGCGTTAAGCGGTCTGCCAATCAAAAAATGGCCCGGCGTAAGGGCCTCTAAGTCATTCGCGTCCGAAGACAACGGACACAACGGACGCGAGTTGAGGACCGCCTCAACCTTACAAAATACGGTCGCGAGTTCCTCAAACGTGAGGACCGTCTCCCCAATAACGCGACGAAGGTGAGTTTTAGCGGCCTTTACAGTTGCTTCAAAAATCCCTCCCCAGTGGGGGCAGGATGGCGGGGAGTACTGCCATCGTACCCCTCTGCGAGAGAGTGTGGATCCGATCTCAAAATTATTCCTATCCAAAAATTCACAAACTTCCTTTAAATACCTATCGGTGCCCTTGAAATTGGTTCCACAATCGGACCTTATTAACGACGGCATTCCGCGGCGAGACACAAAACGATTCAACGTGGCTACAAAGGCTTCTGTGGTGAGGGCACTAACCACCTCCAGGTGGACCGCTTTAGTGGCCAAACAAACAAATACACACAAGTAAGCCTTTTCCGTTCTAGCATTACGAAGCCGCGATGTCTTAACGGTAAATGGCCCCGCAAAATCCGTTCCAACTCCTGAGAAGGGCATCGATTCGTTCACTCGATCGGCAGGCAAATCACCCATCTGGGGCTGCATCGTATCGGCGCGCAAACGATAACACGGGAGACAACGAAAAATAACGGATCGGATTATTCTCCGCGCTGACAAAATCCAGAACTCTCGTTGGAGGAGCGCGGTCAAAGCATTACAACCGGCATGAGCATTCTTTGCATGTCGGTCTGTAATCAACAGTCTAACTAACGGTCCATCCTTGGGGAGCAACAAAGGGTGGCGTGATCCGTACGGCAGGTTGGCATGTCTGAGCCTACCTCCGACACGCAGCAATCCGGTACTGTCCAAGAAGGGATTCAACCGCACCAAGGGTCCCTTCAACTTGGACTTACTTGAGCGCAGGGCTTTCAGCTCCGGTTCAAACTCTCGCTGTTGCGTCACTCGCAACCAATGCAACAGAGCGTCTTGCCGCTCTTGTGGGGCGAGGACCGGAGACAACGATTTCTCCTGAGGCTGGCGACAATTTCGCACAAAGCGCCTAATCCAAGCAGTCACGCCGAGCAACTTATCAAGAGAACTGTAGCGGTCTAACAAAAACTCCATCTGCGGAGCCGCCACCGTCTCCACGGCGTGAACACGCATGCCTAGGTCTGGGACTCTGGCCACAGCCGGGGTGGCAGGCCATGAGCGCTCAGGCCGTAACAACCATGATGGACTCCACCATAGGTGGTGGTCCACTAACTCAGGCGCCTCACAGCCGCGGGAGGCACAATCTGCGGGGTTCAATTCGCCCGGTACGTGGCGCCAAATCAACGGGGCCTTTGAAGTCTGAATTTGTGAGACCCGGTTGGCCACAAAAACCTCAAGGGTGTGGACTGAACTCTTCAGCCAACAAAGGACGACCTGGCTGTCAGACCACGCAAATATCGACTCCAAGTCGACACCGTTTCCCAAGGTGTCGGCAACATGATTGAGTAGCCGTACTAAGAGAGTGGCGCCGGACAATTCCAGCTTCGGAATGGTTAGCCTAGTCCGAAGGGGGGCGACCTTACTCTTGGCCGTAACTAAGTGTACGGCGACAACGCCTGCTGCATCCACCGTTCGGATGTAAACGGCTGCCGCGTATCCGCTTTCGGACGCGTCACAAAAGCCGTGCAGGGAGGCTTTAAACTTTCCCGAAGGCAGCATTTGCCTCGGTATACAAACCCGATTGACGTCGGGTAGGGATGACACGAACCTCACCCACTCTCGTAGGAGGCTACCAGAGAGGGGCTCATCCCATGACAATTCCGCAGCCCAGAGCTCCTGTAGGAAGCACTTCATCGAAAACACTACAGGGCTGAGCCAACCGTTCGGATCAAAGGTACGGGCTACAGTGGACAGCACCGTGCGTTTAGTCCAGACCTTTGGGTCTGGCAGTTCCAATCTATATGTGAACAAATCCGGGACTGGTCGATACTGGACTCCCAAAACAGACAGCATGTCTGGAGTCTCCGGATTTTCAAAGAGGAGCGGCTCTTGCTGGTGGTCCTTAGGCAAATCTGCCAATAGGTCCGGTGAGTTAGACAGCCACTTCCGCAACTCATAGCCACCAGCCCTCAAGAGCGCAATCAGCTCATCACGTAAGACGAGAGCCTCATCTAAGCTCGAGGCCCCCGTGCAGATATCGTCGACAAATAAGGCCCCCCCCTCAATAAGAGCAGATGCCCGGGGATAGCGTAGCCGTTCGCGCTCTGCGAGCTCCAAAAGCGAACGGATCGCCACAAAGGGGCTCGACCGCAAACCATAAGTGTTGGTGTTCAGCTCGTAAGCCAACATCGGATCCTGGGGATCCTCACGCCAAAGGATGAGCTGGTATCGTCTATCCTCCGGGTGAATCACGGTCTGTCTGAACATCATGCGGATATCGGCCACAAAGACGACAGCGTGCCGGCGGAAGTTGGTCAAAACATCACAGACATCGTGATGCAACTTCGGCCCCGCATGCAGACACTGATTCAACGACACTCCGGTTGACGTGGGCGCTGAACCATCAAAGACCACGCGGATCTTCCCATTGGAAGTCTTCAAAACAGCGTGGTGTGGCAGGAAGTAATGTTCCACATTACGCCAGTCCAACTGCGAGATGGACATGTGCCCAAGGTCCAAATACTCCCGCATGAAGTCTATATACTTCTCCTTGAATGCGGGATCCCTGGCCATCCTACGCTCCATGGACAACAATCTCTTCTCGGCCATCGGCCGGGAGCTCCCTAAAGGAGGGCGAACCGCCAAGAAGGGCAAGCGGGTAATCAAGCGACCCGAGAGGAGGCGCCCAGTGTTGTTCTGGTAGAACAATTCGCACTCCTCCGCTAACGGATCCAACCGCTTGGCAGTGGGAGGTTCCTCCACCTCCCAAAACTTTTGGAGAACGTCGGACAAAGTAGAACCGACAATGGTCTGGCGGTCTACCGACGGGGTCTCTGGTGTCTGTGGTACCTTTCCCATCACCACATGACCCAGCGACGAGGACAAGGCGACAAGATCGGCTGTCCGCAAAACTCGCTTGCTTCCACACAGTACACGACCGAGGACATCCGCACCAATCAACAAGTGTATTGGGCCCGGTCGGTGGAAGGAAGGATCAGCCAAAGCCAGTCCAGACGTCAGCTCAATCGTGGATGGCGGCACTCGCACTTGCGGGAGTGGTCCAACCACCTTATCAAAAACTATCGCCGAAGCACCGATCTTCGGCCTTGGCGTGAAGTGGGGGGAGAAGGAGAACTCAACTCGACCAATCGGATCAGGGATCCGCGAGTCTCCCACCCCCCGTACCGCTTCGTGATGCGGCAAAAGCAAAAGACCCAGCTGTCGGACAAGCCACCTGGACATTATGCACCCCTGGGCACCTGAGTCCAAAAGGGCACGCACCGTTACAACATTGCCCTTAGGTCCCCAAACATTCACGGAGGCTGTTGGCAACAGCACAAGCTCCGGAGGGGTGGTTGGGTCCGACAGGGGCGCCATTAAAAATTTTGGGGGGGTACTTGTCCCCCTCGCGCCTGAGTCGGCGCGCCAAATGTGGGACGCTCGTACCGGGCGAGCGGGTCCCAATCGGGTACATACTGGCCCCGACCAACAGCACTCCTAGGTGCAGGGTAATACCCGTGTGGGGCGTGCCTCGGTACATAGTACCCCAATCGAGGCCTCTCCATTAGGGGGGGGGAGTAGCAAATAGGGCCCGTGCCCATCGCCACCGTGGCGTACTCTTGTGGTACCCCCCTACCCCCGCCCGTGGCGGGGGCGTCTCTCCTATAGTTCCCCCTCTCCGGGGGGGACTGAACGGGGGGGCTAAGCCCCGCCGAATCTCTAGGGGACCGGTTCCGGGCTGCCGGGCCCCCGCCCGTGCGCGAGGAATTCGAACCCCGGTCGCTCCCGGCGTCCTTGCGGTCCAAACAAAGGAGGGGGTGATGCCTCCCTCCGCAAAGACGACAATCCTCGGTCTGGGGACACGCCGACTGCATGTGTCCCCCCAAACACCTATAGCACCATTGGCGCTGTCTAGCAACGGCCCTCCGTCCCTCTGGGCGGAGGCCTCTAAATTTGGCACATTCGTGCACCATGTGCCTATCTCCCCTGCAATACCTGCACCGCTCACTCGGTGCGGGGGGAGGGGACTGCTGGAAGGCAGCATAGCGATTGGTCGGGCGACGGGGCTGTTCCCTCGCCGCCACCATACGACCAACACCTGGAACCGGGGCGGGCTCCAGGTGGTCCGTCACCCTACATTCGTCCTCCAAAAAACGAAGGAGGTCCGCGAAGGGCGGGAGATACGAGGCGCTGTCGCCTCCGTACCTCTGCTCGAAACGCCCCTTCATTTCAGCGGGCAATTTGGCGAGGACTATGTGCAGCAGTACAAAGGACCACTGATCCACCGGCAGGTCCAATCGCCTTAGGGAGTTGACCGCTGACAGTAGCGGGTTCAGCAACTCCCTCCGTAACAGGTGTACCCGCGTGATTCGCGGGAGGGCCAAAATCGTGGCCACGTGGGTGTCCGCCAGTAACCGGACATTCTGGTACCTGCTAACCAGAAGCTGGCGAGCCACCTGGTAGTTGTCGTCGCTGATGAGCAGGTGCTGGATTACCGAGCTGGCCTCTCCTCGCAGGGAGGAGCGCAAATAGGCCAACTTCTCACTAGGGGATAAGTCCCGTCGTGAATCCACCAAACTGTCAAACAAATTAATGAAGCCCATCCAGGCTGACAGATCCCCATTAAAAGTGGGAATCTCCAAGGTAGGCAATCGGCCTAGCAACGCCGTCGGGGTAGGTTTGACCTCCCCGCTCAAAACCGGCTCCCCCTTCCGAACAGCCAGGGCCCTCTCAGCCGCCTCCGTGAACTGGTCAGCCAGCTCATAGGCCTGGGCTACATCCTGCTCCAGCTGTTCCGACACGGCATCATCAGCTGGGGGGTTCTCTAAATAATACGCGCGACACTCCATGGCGTGGCGCTCCAGGTCTTGCAGCCGAGCTGCCAGCCCGCCATACCGAGCTAGCAACGCGCCTACCCGGTCGGCTCGGTCTATTAATGTGACCGCACAAGCAAGCCAACGCAAAGCTCCTTGGATGCCAGCCCTGGATACGGCGGTCGGATTCGTAGGAGCCATTTATATTCCGTTTAATAAACAAGCAAACAAAGAAATATAAAGGTGGTAAACATCAACAAAAAAAAAAAAAAACAATAGAAATAGGTCGCGTCACGATAATATAAAACACAATTAAAATTCGGACGACATACACGGACCCTACTATTTTCATAAATTATTAGCAACTTACCAATTTCAAGGGCTAACAATATAACGGTATAAACAAAACGTATAGGATTAACGATATGGCATACACGGCACGGCCAAGTCAACCTCGCAAATCAACTACTAAACCGTTATCAACAAACAAAAACAAAACTATTTTTAATAATAATACTCGTAATTTAATACTACTAATAATTAAAACCACTTTCCTCTTTTTTAACTAGGCAAGCGGACTCGGAACAAACACTAGTATGTGGTACTAATAAACAACACTTTCGAACGAAACTATTCGTCAAATAAATCCGGACACACAAAAAAAAATATACACATCTAGGCGAGTAAACTCGTATCAAATCACTAGTATGTGGTACTAATAAACACACTTTCGAACGAACTATTCGTCAAATAAATCCGGACACACAAAAAAAAATATACACATCTAGGCGAGTAAACTCGTATCAAAACACTAGTATGTGACAACAATTATATAAGTGTCTATCTATTATCGGATCCACCAAGTGAGAAACATTCGCTTCGAGAATTTACTAGAACAATTTCTTAGTACTTCAATCGTCTCGGCATACCCTCGAGATTTCAACAAAAAAAAAAAAATAATTTTTAGGTACGCTTTTTAGGTACGCTTTTTATTTTTACTATGAAATTTTATGTACCTAGTTAATTTTAATATGAAAATTAACTAATTATATCAACTAGGTACGCTCTGCTACCAAAAATATGATCACGCACAATTGTGATGACCACATCTACTGTGTTTCACAGTGTATTGAATCGAAGGTTTCTCATGCAAAATTAAGTAAATTAAAACTAGTCCTACCTTATGGTAAGGGATACTGTCCGTAATCCAGGGGGCTGGTCGCTGTCTTGCCGGCGCGCGCGCGCCTGGCCAAGTAGGTCTTCACCCAACCCCGAGGGGAAACTCTTATAGCTAACACTCTTAAAACTACACAATGCCCTAATAGGCGGCTAAAACTTCCCGGCGCTTTTCAAAGCGAACACACACGGGTTACAAGTCCGTACCCCGACCGGAGCCCTAGTAGGTGCAAAACGAAATCTCGGTCCCAATATGGGTAGGTAACTTGCGCGGCACGTCGCTACAGAAGCACACGAACTTGTCTCACGGCTGCTTACGGCCAACCCGTCTGCACGCGGCCCGAGCGCATTGCGTGTCGCCCGTGACCTTGACAATGACAACGCACCGCTCGCAGCGCGGCGCGAACACCGGGAATTGAGATATTTACAACAGTTTCATACAATCTCTTACCCCCTTTTTTACCCCCTCTGGGAGAGAATTTCCAAAAATTCCTCTATCTCTCGTCTGTCGCGAGGCCTTAATAAGGTGTTTTTCAAAATGGCCGCATCTGTCAAAGCCTAAGTAAAGGTGTGCTATTATGTTATATTCGTATATTATAGCATAACGTTATGCTACATTAAAATATAAGGTTATTTTTTATGCTATAATATATTAGTATTAAATACCTAATATAATAAATATAACCTATTATAACCCATGTTAAACTAAAAGTAGTTACGTATAAATGTTTTTTACACTACTTAATGATCAATTACTATTAATAAACTAATTCTGTTTTTATTCTATACCCAATTACCCATTACCCATTCGTGTTGTTATTTTACAAATAACAACACGAATAAATTCATATTACGCTATTAAAAACAGAATTCGTAAGTACTTTGCCCCGAGACCCCCTTTGCGCTTGATATAATTTAATATAGCAATAGCAGAATAAGTTATATTTTTATATTAGGTGCGATAGTTATATTTTTATAACGTTATGCTATATGCGTTATTGAATATAACGCACACCTTTGCTTATAAGGCTTCGGGGCGATGGAACATTTTGGTACTTTTGTACTCTATTCTGCTACTCCTATCTGAGTTTTACTTGTTTATTGTCTGTGGGATTTGACACTGAAGCGATAAAACGTCACAAATACTGTGACGTTTTATATTATAATATCTTTGCGTTTTATCGCCAATCACCATTCTTTGCGCCTTTTCTTAACGTCACCCGGCGCCATTTTCCCATGACATATAACCGCCATATTTTCAAAATGGCCGGACATACCAGAGGCCTTTCCTACACCCCCAAGTAACATACATACCATATTTCAGCTTCTTGCGCTTATAGGAGTTTCGGCAGTGCGTTGTCTGTCAGTCAGTAACGGAGGAGTTTTATATAAGTAATATAAGATAGGTTTCTTTTTTTTTGCGTCGAACGACCGATCGTTTCCTATTGAAACAATCGCTCATCCGGCAACCTTCCGGACTACGGGGGAAGGAGGCAGTGAATCCTCATGGATACCATTACAGCCGGCTGTAATGGTTATGTCGGACTCTGACCGACTAAACACTGCCTGAAACAGCTGTTACCTGGATGGGTATTTCAGCTTATCTGTGGCGACAACGTCCCTGGAGGGCCGTGGCGCAGGGCGTCACCCGCCTAGGCGAAGTGCGCACTGGGGATGACCAGCATCCAAAGGAGGTGACTGGCCATAAATAAGATAGGCGAGAATTCCCGACCGAAATAGGCACGCTAACGCTTGCTCGGCCGCGCTCGATACACTTCGCTCGGACCCAGCGGCAGCCGGCAGTGAATTGTGAACTCCCCGCGAATCGCTTAAAATTCAATTAAAAATGAAATGTTAATAAAAGAAATTAATTTACGACGGCTGTAATCCATCGGCTATTCAAAGACAATTGAGCGGTGTTTTGCAGAAAACGACCAACGCCAAAAACACAGTTTCGAGATATAAGCAGTTTAAGGTTTTTTAGTTCATGCTCGAAATTTATTGTAAAATTTTTTATAAATTGGAGCAAATTTGTTAAAATGCTATCTTAGCTATTAAATAAACTATTTTTTAATACAGTAATAATTTGATAAACTATAGAAATATCGCATTTATTTATGGTCGTTTTCAACTAATTGACTGTTTCTTGCATTTACATTTTCGCAGAATGAGACCAAATGGGATGGTCTCGTTCTGCATAATAAAATTTCAAAGATCAGAAATAAACTGAATGATACCAATTCAATAATTATATTTTGCAAAATATATTATTAATCTTGAAATGATTAAATTATTCAGTTTCTAATATCAATCAATCTAATATCCAGTTCGGGAATATTGTAGCCCTCAATAAGTTCATTGGAATCAGGGCCTGCATGAAGATTTAAATAGATTTCTTGGCAATCCGTAGGTGTCATAATCATCATATCAGCCGAACGACGCCCGCTCCTGGGCATAGGCCTCCCCCAAGATCTTCACAACGTTCAGTCCTGCGCTGCCCGCATCCAGCGGCTTTCCGTGACCTTGACTAGATCGCCGGTCCACCATGTAGGGGGCCTGCCCACGGAGCGTCTCGTCTGGAAAGCGGTCGCCATTCGAGAACCTTTCCGACGGCTATCGGTTCTCCACGCTACCTATATGCCCACTGCCACTTCAACGATGCAATCCTGGTTCTCCAGCGGATCTCATCATTTTTCTCCAGCGGATCTCATCATTTCTGATTCGATCGAACAGTGAAATACCAAGCATCGGTCTCTCCATTGCTCGCACCTTAAACCTTCTTATGAGACCCATAGTAAAAGACCACTTTTACTATCTCTCTTCTAGAGGTCATTACTGGCAACACACACTGGTCAAAGACTTTGAGGTATTTCAGACGCGAATATATGCAGGAGCTTCTCGAATGCTGCCCATTCGAGCTGGATTCGACGAGTGATCTCTTTCTCGAAGCTGGACTTACCTAATTGGACCGTCTGTCCCAGGTAAACATAGTGGTCAACAACTTCGAGTGTATTGAATCTAACATTAACTGGAGCGGTTACAACATGGGCATTGGACATGATTTTCGTCTTATCTATGTTCATCTTAAGACACACTTTTTGAGAGGGTTTACTGAGATCTTCGAGCATTGTGTTCTAAAGACTCCCTAGCCATAAGAACTACATAATCGGTAAACCGTAGGTGTGTTAGGTACTCGACATTGATGTTGATGCCGCATCCTTTCCAGTCCAGACGCTTAAAAATATCCTCCAAAGCAGCAGTGAACTCTTTCGGAGAAATAACGTCTCTCCGTCTCACACCTCGATGTAGTTGGATAGGATTAGAGCTCTGGTTCTGTAATCGGATAGACGTTGTGGCGTTTTGGTATAAGTACCTCAGCACCTCATTGTACCTGTAGTCTATTTGGCACTTCTAGAGAGACTGCAGCATGACCCGTGTCAATCGAATCAAAGGCTTTCTCATAGTCAACAAATGCCAAGCAAAGTGGCAAGTTGTACTCTACGGTCTTCTGTATAACTAGCCGCAGCATATGAGTGTGGTCTATGGTTCTATATCCTTTCCAGAACCCGGCTTGTTCGGTAGGTTGGAAGTTGTCGAACCTGCGATTTGCAATGACTCTCGAAAACAACTTATTGTTATGGCTCAGAAGTGAGATAGGTTTGTAGTTATTCAAGAGTCTAATCACCTATCTTGAAAAAAAATACATTACATCGTTTCTGCCCCATGCCTTTGGCGTTTAGCCCTCGAGGATGACTGAATTAAAAAGCTTCTGGAGAACCTTAAGTATCGGATTTCCATCCGCACTCAGAAGCTCTGTTGTGATTCCGTCATCGCCTGCAGCCTTGTTGTTTTTAAGCTGCCTGAAAGCCATTCTAATCTCGTACAGGCTGATGTCCGGGATATCTTCTGCATAGTGTCGGGTAAGCTTGGCTCTAGTCTTTAGTCTTGCTTTCAACAGGTGTTTGCGTGGAATATAAATGTCCATAGAAACTCTCAATCTCCCTCAGGATTTTAGGTGTTGACGAAATGATGCTACCTTACTCAGTTTTAAGTCTCGTCGCGAGCTTTTGTTCCGCTTAATATCCTTTTAAATACGCTCGGTACAAAATTGGCTAAGGTCGCTTGTCAAAGACTTAATAATAATAAAGCCCTTTATTCCGAACTTAAGTATCAGATACTATAGTAGATAACTACAAAAAATCTCTTAGTTCGCTGTACCTCCTAGCATAGGCCTCCTCCGACGACTTCCATTGTTGCCTGTCTTGGGCAACCCTTCTCCAGTTAGGACCTGCTGTCAACTTTAGGTCATCTTCCCACCTCGTATGTTGTCAAAGACTTAGATATCTGTATATTGAGTTGCCAATAACGATGAGCAGAGTTCTGTAGCTTCATTTCGTGTCACTGATCCATGAGTTAGAGAGCCTGGCTAGAGAGTTTCTTTAATTTGGGACGGTGGGTTGCAATTGCAAAGTACTTGGACCCTACCGTACGGACAGTATTCACCACCATATTGTATAGATCGTTCACATCGATGCTGTTCTCAGATCTTCCAAGCTTGACGTTGATATTCAATGTGCCTCTGACCATACGGTGATCGCTTCCTGTCATAACAGCGTCGATCACAACGACATCATTGAATATGTGCTTCTTCGTCGACATGATAAAATCGATCTTATTTTGTACTTTTTTACTTCACCGTCCGGACTGTAGTCCATGGAAATCGTACATTTTGCCTTGCGTTAAATGAGGTAGTTCTGATTTTTTTGTATGTTAGTAGTGATGAGATAGTAATGACAAATCCAAGTTTTCCACCTCGAAAGCCCTCCGGATCATTGTTAAATATTTAAAAATCCAATAAATTGTTAGATTTTCTTCAGTTTTTATCAATTTTTACCACCAAGGACCTGTGTTACGGCAAAAGTTACTATGCACGCTTTAAAGTAGACTAAATTTGCAATAAAAAGAGAATAATTTGGTTCTTGTAAGTCAAATAGTTTTTAAGATGGGGCAATTCGAAAGTTTGCAAAAATTCAAAAAAGGAAGTATTACAGTTTTTTTAGTTTTCGACATTTTGACCTATAGTAGTGGGTTTATGGCAAAAGTTAAATTATTAGTTATAAAAGTCCATTAAATTTCCAACAAAATGAGACCAATTAGTAATATCAACTTACACTTGATAGTTCCTGAGACAGCTGTTCAAAGTTCTTGAGGTAAGTAAACAATTATGTAATAGAAGGGTTTGCAAAATGAAGTACGCCATAAAGGAAGGAGGATCTGGGAGGTGGTGGGATCAATTATGACATTGTATGTATAATTTTGATGGACCAGGCACGTCCTCTGAATCCACAGGACACTTTTTGGGGGCAGCTTGCTGAGGTATAATTTCTTCATCGAATTGCTCAGGAAGGTCAAAATCGTCCTTTGATGATGGGTTATCAATCAATGGTTCATCAATGCCATCACACATCAGGTCTGGTATGTTCTCGCATGATTGGCCAATGCAGTAGCTGCAAACAGCCGAACATTTGAGTTCTGCTTTCCTGCAACCACATCTGCTGGTACAACCTTACATCTTTGGTATGCTTTCAAGGTGATTAAGGTTTGCGTGTCATTAACAGGGTAGAACGGGAACGTCTCCCAGATCCTTCTTCCTTTAGGGCTGACTACCTTTTGCAAAGCCTTCTATTACATAATTGTTTACTTACCTACCTCTATAACTTTGAACAGCTGTGTCTTAGGAACTATCAGGTGTAAATCGACAAATTTAACCTTATTTTGTTGGAAATTTAATGGACTTTAATAACTAATAAAAAACTTTTGCTATAAACCCACTACTAGGGGGTCAAAGTTGACGAAAAATAAAAAAAACTGTAATACTTCCTTTTTTGTGATTTTGCAAATTTTAAAATAGGCGTATCTTAAAAACTATTTGGCTTACAAAAACCCAATTACTCTTTTTTTTATTGCAAATTTAGTCTACTTTAAAGAGTGCATAGTAACATTTGCCGTGACTCAGATCCTTGGTGGTAAAAATTTACAAAAACTGAAAAAAATCTGAAAATTTATTGGCTTTTTAAATATTTAACAATGATCCGGAGGGCTTTCGAGGTGGAAAACTTGGATTTGTCATTACCATTATCACTACAAACATATAAAAAAATCAGAACTACCTCATTTAATGCAAGGCAACACTACTTATTTGGTACGATTTCCATGTACTACTGATCCAGGTCAATTTGCCGCTTACGTGCTTTCTGAAGAAAGAGTTCATCATAATATAGAGGTTCTCCCTCTCCATAAAGTCTGCTAGCATCTGGCCTCTTTTAATCCAAATTGCCCCACTATCAACTCATCACCGCAGCGTTGCCCTAACTTCGCATTGAAATCTCCCATCACAACCGTGTAGTGGGTTTCATAGCTATGCCTGGCTTTAGAGATCTCCTCATACAAAGCCTCCACTTCGACATCGTCGTGTTTCGAGGTCGGAGCGTAGACCTGATGACATTCGGCGAATACCGTTTCGATATGCTGAGTATCAGGTACGCTACCCTGCTCGACACACTTCCGATGGTAATCACGTTGTTGACAAGGGACTTGTGGACAATGAACCTGACACCACCAATCGACTGTTGGTCGCCCTCCCGGTGGTATAGTAAGTTACCGGATTGCAGGATAATCGCACTCTTGCACTCTCTGCGGACTTCAGATAACCCAATGATATCCCAATGTAACTAAGGTACTAATTGCCTCTTCCAACTCCACGAGCTTCGCGTCAAGCCGCAATTTGCGCGTGTTGTAGGTTGCCAGATCGAGTCGTCTCGGTGTTGGTAGCCGGATCCTACCCGGCGATTCTTAGCACCCCCTGCCCTGCCGTTACCATAGCTTATTAAGCAGTTTTCCCTCTGTCGCCTTTTACGACACTCACGGGTGAAATTATATATTATATTATTAGAGGGGGTGCTATTATTTTTATGTGCAGCACTATATGGCACCGTCCGTGGGTATAACTGGTAGTAAAAAACTAAAATAGACCACACCGAATCTCGGTCTCAATCTGAAAAAAATACTAAAAATAATTATGAATTTTGCAGAAAGCGACCACTGCAATGGTCGTTTTCTGCAAATTAGTAAGTGAGCAGTTTTGAATCATATGTTTTTGCTGAAAGCAGCCAAGTCAGTTGGTCGCTTTCTGTTTTTTAAAGAATTTGCTTAAACTTGAATTTTAGAACATCAATGGTCTGGACTTGGTCGCGTTTAACATATAAATGTGCGATACTGGTGTATGGTCTCATTTGACAAATTATTATCTCGAGTTTGACAAGTGCTAGGAGTTCGCATGTTTTTGGACATTGTAGATCAAAATAAATCTTAAGCAATGGGTATCATAACTCATTTTAGCAAAAATGGCCGTTGGTCGCTTTCTGCAAAACACCGCTCAATTTTTTCATATGTTTTTCATTAACTAAAACCAAGTAAGTATACTTACTGCAAGAATATGATATTTGAATTGTTATTAGACGTATGTTTGGAATTTTATTTGATGCAGTAAAGTATCACTAATGGAAAATATATCGGCCGGAAGCACTCAATAAAAGACTGTAAAATAATAGGTCTTTACCTATGAAATTGCCGTTTTGTATGGAGATTTCTGTAATAATTTTTTTTCCATACTAACGTTTTTGTTATTATTTAACGACTAATATTATGTAAATTTACAAAATTTTACACACGTATTTATGGACATTTTAACTACTAAATGACACATTCGTAAAGAGAAAAATTTTTTTTTTCACTAAGTTACATCTAATAAAGTACGAAATTCTGGAAACAAAAATAGTCGTAACTTTCGGAATAAGTTTTTTCTATGTAAATAATCAAATATCGTGGTTATTAAATTATCAAAAGTTGCTCGATACGGTCTTAATGTTACGCAATATTAAAGAAATTATATATTTCTAATATTATAAAAGTTGTTAAGTTATATGTACAAAAGAAAAAAACGGCAATTTCATATGTAAAGACCTATTAACATATATTTTTTTCCATATTTTGAGTATTGCAAGTAATCCATAATTTAAAATACCCTAATTTCGGGAATCATCGCCTTAAATGGTTTGCATTGAGCAGCACGTACAAACAAAATAAATAAACAAATAATAGGTATCATTCATAAGATACAAATTAATACATTATTGTGTTTGTGTCTTTCCTAGCAGTTAAAATATGAACCTTGTCTCCAGACTGGACACGCAGTACGAGGTGTCTTCGGAGAAGATCGACACGCCACCCGGCGAGACCGTCAAGAGGAAGTGATGGGCCTGCGTGATGGCTGCAGGATCTGGGGAGACGAGATTGGTTTTAATTTATTTATAGCACTTCAAACTTAAAATCACAATTAGCTACGGAAGCTGGGGAGCCACAGGCAAAGCTAATTTCAGATGGCGCCACCGTGACTGGTGCTTGAAAATGTTTATAAATTTTAAAGATTCAACGGTATTTTAATAAATAAATCTAACCAGTATAATGCTCTAGCCATAAAAATTGTCAGGTTTAAAATGGTCATTACATAACCTAGAATGTGCCTTTGGTTTCCAATTTTTTAACGTAAGGCGTTGATCCTTGCTGCTTTCCTTCTTTTTTTCAGTAGGAAAACGGTAAACTCCTTTATTCTTGCAAAGAAATGCACAACATACAGGCATTTTTAGCACTTAATTTTAATTTATTATATAAATTATTACAGAATACTTTGTACCTATGGATTTTGAGAGTCCAACAACACCAGCGATCATGCGCCACCTTGCGGGAGAAATATTCAATGTGCCTCCCCATTAAGTACGTTGATAAATATGCTTGATCAAGGGACAAAAAATAAAACAGCCTCCAGCCCCCGTATTCATACATCGTCGTCGGTAACAAAAGATGATGGACAAAAGGCAATGCCTAAAATTGGCGTCGTTTTTTTTTGTCTCGCAGCCATCAACAAAATGTTTAAACATCAATTCTTGATAGTATAAACAATATTTGCCAAGACAGTATAGCTGTAAACTCAGTCAGAACCAAGTTAGAACCATTCGTCCGTATATAACATTTTAAAAACCGCAATTATGTAACTTTGTAATTCATACAAACACTATGAAAAACAAAGTCAAGTTCTAGCAAGTCTCACTCGGTTCGGACTGAGTTACAGGTATACTTTTGCAAGTATTGTCTGTACAGTAGTGCTGCCAACAAATTATACTACGTTGCTGCATCCTATGAGATTTAATAACTATGTAGTCCGTTTTTGACGTACTGCATCATCACACGAATTTTTAGATTCATTTTATAGATTAAAAAAGTTTTTAAATGACCCGCGTTAAGCGGCGTCCGCAGTTTCCGCCAGAGGGCGTTCATTCGTTTTTTCGTGTCTGCATCATTCACGCGTGCTCCGTAAAAATTACGGTAATTATCGTGTTTAAAGCGAAAATATTAGGAGTGTTAATACAATATGGGTAAAAAACGTAAACGTGACAAATCGGAGAGTGAAATTCGTGACAAAATACGACGGTTGGAAAAAGAGTTAAGCAGAAAAAATTTGTCACCAAACCCGACGCCGCCGCCAATTTCAGAGGAATATGCTTATGAAGGTGAGTTTAGGCAACGTTTTTTCTTACCTGGTTAATCCAATTTAATCGCCGCCAATAAAAAGTAGTCGTACCTAAAAAATACGAGTGATTAATGTAGTAAATGATAACCTTAAAATATCGCCATTCTTTTTTTCCCACGTGTGGCGGCACGAGATGCAGCCCGCAAATTGAATTTACAATACATGAATACAATATTGTTATCACCTTAGACTGGCTAAAAACGTGGTATGGAATTATAATTTTTCACCTTTATCACAACTTAGTGGTGACTTCAGAATTATCTATTGTAAAATTATTTCCTCAGTGGTGGCACGAGATGTCACCCGGAAATAAAATAACTACTTTTTTAAAGTGGTGATACGTGATATCATCCTTAAAAGTAAATGTTGAGCTAATTCAGCTTATTATTATTTATAGATCCAGGAGAGGATTTATATGAATATTATAAGGACCACGATGGTGTCTTGAGCGACGCAGCGGAGGAGCTGCAGGCTCCGCTCGAGGAAACAACGGGCCCTAGTACAAGCTATGTAGCCGAGGAGCTGCAGGCCCCGCTCGAGGGGACAGCGGGCCCTAGTACAAGCGACGCAGCCGAGAAGCAGCAGGCCCCGCTCGAGGGAACAGCGGGCCCTAGTACAACGTCAAAGGAAAACGAAGAAAATACGATACCTCCAGAAATATTAGCGGTTCTTGGCGAAGCAAAGAACCCAGAGGAGAAATTAGGATCACAAATCCCTACTCCAATCTCTGAACGTTGGGGTAAAATCCTAGTGGAGGGACTGGTTAAAGAACAAAAGGAGGCTTTGCTCACTCAGATGCTAATTCCAGAAAACTTTACCCTCGCTAAAGCTCCGAAGTTAAATCCAGAAATTGTATCGGTTCTTAATGAAGCTGTAAAAAACAGAGATAAAAGATTAGAAAAGATGTAAAACCAACTTGGTAGTAGTATCTCGGGCATAGCCCAGTTAACCAGTGAATTATTAAATAAAGATGTGGGAAAAATAGATATGATAAAGAAGCTGTCGGAAATCAACCAGATTCTTCTTGACCTTCACTTTGAAGAGACAATGAACAGAAGGAGACTAATTATCCCAATATTAGACAAAAGCTTCATTAACATTATTCAAGGAGTTAAACGTGATAAATTTTTATTTGGAGACAACTTGGGTGAAAACATCAAAAGCACTAAATCTATTGAGAGATCCAGCCTTCAGATCAAGAAACAAGTCTTAGCCACACAGCCGCCTATATCAAGGAGACCTAATGCTTCAACCATGCAGGGAAACTTCAGGGCGCCTCCCCGCCAGGCAAGCGGGCTGGGAGCAGCGCGAGCACCCCCACCACACGCTCGCTACTACCAGGCGCAGCCTGCGCCGCCGCCGCCGCCGCAGTCACGCAGACCGCCGCCGCCACCGCCGCCGCATGCTCCACGCCGACCGCTTCAGTCAGCGGCTCGCCCACAAGATCGGCGTTATCGCCGTTAGAGGTACCGCATGCTGGTCGCATACAGTATTTTGTAAATAACTGGTTGGAAATTACGAATGACCCCCAGATCTTAGAAATAGTAACAGGTTACAAATTGAAATTTATTCAAATTCCTGTTCAAATGTCAGAACCTGTTAATCCACCTTATTCAAATATTGAAATGACTAAAGCCATAGAGAACCTTAAGCTGTTGGGATCTATTGTACCATGTACTGAACAAAGTGATCAATTCATATCTTCCATTTTCCTTATTCCAAAAAGCAATGGCACAAATAGATTTATTCTCAACTTAAAAGAACTTAATAAATTCATTTATAAACAACATTTTAAAATGGAGGATATCCGTACAGCGTCAAAATTGGTATCTAAAAATTCCTATATGGCAACAGTTGATCTCAAGGAAGCTTACTTTGTTATAAATATTCAACATGAGTATAGAAAATATTTAAGGTTTCGTTTTAATGGAAATCTGTATGAATTTACGTGTCTCCCTTTCGGTCTTTGTTCAGCCCCATTTGTTTTTACCAAACTCTTGAAACCTGTACTCTCTTACTTGCGTGGTGACGGTCACCAGTTAGTGGCTTATTTAGATGATGCCTGGTGCGTAGCTAATGAGTACTCGTCGTGTTCAAATACTATATCAGCACTTATCAGTACCTTGAAAAGGCTAGGGTTTGTAATTAATTACGAGAAAAGTGTTACGACACCAGACAACATCTGTAAGTTTCTAGGATTACTTATAAATTCGAAAAATATGACATTGGAATTACCTTGCGAAAAGAGACGCAAGATCTATGAATTAGTTGTTAATATGTCAAAAAATGACTCCGTTAAGATTAGGGAGTTTGCCCAGTTCTTAGGTACATTAACGGCAGCTTGTCCTGCTGTGGCATATGGGTGGCTGTATACCAAGATGTTCGAGAGAGAAAAGTATCTTGCTCTTTTACACAATCAAAGTTATGAAGTTAAAATGAAAATCAATCCCTCTCTTCAGGAGGATTTTTTATGGTGGGAAAAGAGTATTCAATATACAGACAACCCTATCCGTGATTATAAATTTTGCTTGGAGATATTCTCTGATGCCTCACTTTCAGGCTGGGGAATATTTTGTAATGGTGAAAGTGTTAATGGATTTTGGTCACAGACAGAAAGAGAATATCACATTAATTACTTGGAGTTATTAGCCGCTTTTTTAGGAATTAAATGCTTCTGTAAAAATATTACTGATTCAGAGATCCTATTGAGAATAGATAACACCACTGCCATTTCATATATTAATAGAATGGGTGGGATTCAGTTCCCACACTTAAACAATATGGCTAGAGAAATATGGCAGTGGTGTGAGCAAAGGAGACTCTTCATTTTCGCATCATACATAAAGTCAACTGACAATGACGAGGCAGATAAAGCATCACGAGTATCGAATATTGATACGGAGTGGGAATTAAATATTTCTTACTTTAAAAATATTATTAAAGAATTGGGTGAACCAGATATTGACTTATTCGCCTCTCGAATCAACAAAAAATGTTTACAATTTGTCTCTTGGAAAAGAGACCCTGAGGCCTTTGATATTGACGCATTCACTTTAAATTGGAATCAATTCTTTTTTTATGCCTTCCCTCCTTTCTCTGTTATCTTAAAATGCATCCGTAAAATTATTAACGACCAAGCCACTGGTATCTTAGTGGTGCCTTACTGGCCAAGCCAGCCTTGGTTTCCACTTTTTATTTCACTTTCCATTTCGGAATTAATTTATTTAGGTCCACATAAAAGTATGTTACTCTCTCCTTACAGAACAACACACCCCCTATGGCCCAGCCTTACCCTGGTGTGCGCGAAGTTATCAGGAAGGCATTCGCGAGAAAAACCCTAGATAGCGACACTGCGGATATAATGCTGCAGTCATTATCAGAAAATACCATACAACAATATAATACTGCTTACAAATGTTGGTATTCCTTTTGCAATGAGAACAATGTAAGTACATTTAATGCTGCGATACAAGATGTATTAAAATTTTTAACTTTTAATTTTAAAAATGGTGCTAAGTATGGTACTTTAAATTCATTTAGCTCTGCGTTATCTTTAATATTAGGGAAAGAGAAATGTGTTAATGACTATGTCTCTCGATTTCTTAAAGGAGTTTTTAGAATAAGGCCCAACATTCCCAAATACCAAAATTCATGGGATCCGAATATTGTTTTATGTTACCTCTCAAATCAATTTCCAAATGAGATGTTAACAATAGATTTAATCACAAAGAAACTTGTAACTCTGCTTGCGTTGTCATCTGGACAACGCGTACAGACGTTATCGTTGATTAAGTTAAATAATATTACTTTCAATGAAACTAGCGCACACATAATTATAGATGAGGTTATTAAAACGTCAGGTCCTAATAAAATAAATCCTAAATTGATAATTCCATTTTTTGGCGAAAAACCGGAGATCTGTCCTGCGAAAACTCTTTCTGTTTACATGGAAAAAACCAATCAGTTTAGGGATAAATCTGGCACAGAAAGACTTATTTTGACTATCAAAAAACCTGTAAAGAACGCTTCATCCCAATCAATAAGCCGCTGGATTAAGCTAACTCTTCAAGCCAGTGGCATTGATGTCAATGTATACTCAGCTCATAGCACACGGCACGCGGCCGCTTCAGCAGCGCGCCGGGCTGGCCTGTCTGTGGATGTCATAAAGCGCGCGGCTGGCTTGAGCGGTCAGTCCTTGTGCTTTGCAAAATTTTATAATTTGCCATTATCAGACCCGGAACAGGACAGAGCCTTCGCCGACGCAGTGTTTACTGCAAATAACTAATTGAACCTCAATTACTTAAATGTTAATTGCTTAGATTTATAGTGATTGTCAGCTTTAATAAATTATAAAAGTAAAAATACATATCAGGATATGTAAATAGATGTTATTGTTGAATTACAATAAATATGGATGATTATTAAAATTAGTGCATTTTATTAATCTTTCTGTAATTTTAATCTTTCTGCAATTATGTCGCTAAACATCTACATAGTTATTAAATCTCATAGGATGCAGCAACGTAGTATAATTTATGGTTAATTGAACTTACCTTAAGTGAACTTCAACCAAAATTATACTAGTTGCTGCATCCGTAGAGATTTAAGAACCCTTCCCTCCCAAATACCCAATAGAAAGAACTGCAGAAAGATAAAAATGTGATATTATAACTCTGAAACGAATGAACGCCCTCTGGCGGAAACTGCGGACGCCGCTTAACGCGGGTCATTTAAAAACTTTTTTAATCTATAAAATGAATCTAAAAATTCGTGTGATGATGCAGTACGTCAAAAACGGACTACATAGTTATTAAATCTCTACGGATGCAGCAACTAGTATAATTTTGGTTGAAGTTCACTTAAGGTAAGTTCAATTAACCATAAATTATATTTCAATGTTTGATTGATGGCCGCAAGAAAAAAAAAGTCGCCAGCTGCCATACAAAAATGGTCCTTGTCCTTTGTATGGGACCCGTCCCCCCCTCCAACAGACCTTTTATGTGTGTCAACAATTTCATACGTATCTATAAAGAGATTAATAGCCATTTTCAATGTCATAATCCATGGGGTTTAGTCAAACCAAGAACCTCCTTTTTTGAAGTCGGTTAAAATACCAAAACCCTTTCCTAAATGTAACAAAATACTTTCCTGAAAACTGCATCAAAATCGGTTCAGCCAAACGCAAGATAATCGCGGACAAACATACATACGTACATATTTATATATACATACATACATACATACAGATCAAACTGAGAAGCTTCTTTTTTTTTGAAGTCGCTTAGAAATGGTAAAAATTAAAGATTTTTTTAATAACGGAGGTGTTATTTTTGTAGTAAAAAACAATATTAAAAATATTATCATAGAATTCCCACACATTTGAGGGATGTCGCCATAGTAAAAAGTTGTTACTATAATAATATCTTTCACCTGAGATACATTTCAAATCTGTTGGTTTCTGGGGACATTTTGTCCCATCGTCCTTTATGCTTTGTAAACTGTTAGACAAAATTCAAAATAGACAAAGACTAAAGCCGAATCCGATACCCTTTCCGGTTGCGAATCAGAGGGCAGGTCCACAAACAATTGGAATTGGATTAAAATTCTGAGTAGTACGTATTTTCTTTGTCTATGCTGAAATCAATTTTGCCTGCGGAATTCATTTCGATGTCGGGAATGTGTCCATAGGGGGGCAACACGGAGCAGTGAATCTGTCAAAACTCTCAAAGTCGGTTTCCAAAGTCTGTGTGGTTGAAGGTAATTAAAACGAGAGGTTGATCAAAATAAACTTTTCAGAAACAATTTATGTGTTCAGCTCAAGGACTGATAAGGTTACCCGTATGAGGGATTTAATTTTCCGGGTTAAGTTACAAAACCCTTTAATATGGATTAACCCGTATTTAAAGTTTATGGTTAATCTTTCATTATATTTCATTCTAGGTAAAAGTCTTAAATTGGGGTTAATCAGCATTATTTTTATGGTTAATCCATTAAGGGTTACTCAAATATACAGGTTAACCTTTTATCCCGATTAAGCCGCCGATTCCCCAAAATAGGGTAAGTATTTTAAATTATGGATTACTCGCAAATCACAAGTACTTACTTAAAATTTGGATTTTTTTTATGTTATTTTACAATTATTTATCTAGTGCTTCCGGCCGTTTTTTTTCGATTGGTGATATTTTACTGTGTCAAATAAAATCCCAAACATCCGTGTAATAATAATTCAAATATCATATTACTTGCAGTATACTTGGTTTTAGTTTATGAAAAACATATGAAAATAATTGTCTTTAAATAGCCGAGGGATTCCGGCCGTCATAATTTTTTTTTTTATTATTTAATTTTTAATTGAATTTTAAGTGATTTTCGATTCGCGGGGCGCTCGCGAGTTCACAGTTCACTGCCGGCTTCCGCTGGGTCCGCGCGAAGTATATAGAGCGCGGCCGAGCAAGGGTTAGCGTGCCTATTTCGGTCGGGATTCCTCGCCTTAATGGGTCTTTGATTCAGCTTGCGTAAACAGTAACATACACTGTGTAAACGCCTGAAACTTTGTTTGCTAGTAATATATGCACAGAATTTCAGTTGCTGTGTTATTTTGATCAGGAATTTTGTAGAGTTACTTCGAGTTTTATCATGTTATTTTATTTTCCTTAGTGAGTTAACTAACGAGCGACCATTTACACCCGTTTCTTCGTGGTCCTACTAATTTGTTTCGTGATCCTACTAATTTGTCCTACTAGTAGGACCACGAAAAAGACCCATTCCTCGTAGTACTACAGTACTAGTAGTAGTACTAGTAGGACAAATTATTAAGCCACTGAATGCCACTAAGATTTTGTGTAAGTAAGTTTATTCGGGTGCCACTTCAAATTTTTGCATAATTGGATCAATTAATATATTATGTCAAATAACATTGTTTTATATAAAATACATAGAAAATCATGAATATTAAACATTTTTACCTTTAGGGTCACCGAACCACGGCACTTATTTTTTAAAATAAAATAATATTCGTTATTGTCATATTTTCCTGATTTAGGTACTGATTGATGACAATGTGACAATCATAAAAATAAATAAATAGACCCAAAAGTTTATATATTCAAAAATAAACTAGAAAAATGTGGTGTGATTATACCGCAGTAGAACTACGTGGCATAGGGCTTCCTTGAGGTCCTACTAGAAGGACAAATTAGTAGGACCACGAAGAAACGGGTCCATTTACCTCATAGACGACAATATCCGAACGCGGAATGACGCACAAAGCGGATAAAGCGGTCCCTAAAGATGTCACCGTAGACCTGCCAGTAACTGGCTTAGTCACTCGTCCGTAACCGTCCTTAGACTAAAATTGATCAAAAATGAAGAATGTTTTACTAAATCATGTTACACCTATACTTGTGTTTTGTTATAAGCTAAAAAATTTGGTGAAAAATAGCACAGCGTTGTCTATTTTCGGTTTCAAAAAAGTTTCAAATGTATTGCATTCGACACCGAGTCGATCCATCTTTCTCCGTCACCAGAGGGGCGAAGGAGGTAGGCCTGGACAAACAGACGGACGGGCGATTCATCTTCGAGGGCGCGTGACGTCATCGCTCATGTGAGTATCTCTGTGTGGACACTCGTACTCTAAGAGCCAACGCGCACTTGTGATTTTTAATCGGGCGATAGTTTGATCGTTCACGATGAAACTATCGACCGATCAAACTATCGAAAATGACTGGCCGATAGTTGTACGATCAAACTATCGCACAACTATCGGCCGGGCGGTAATGTATGGTAATGTGCATGTGACTATGTGGACTATGTGAGCGCGTGCACTGCATTCAACTAAACTATCGCCCAACTATCGGTAGACTGCGCATGCGTTTGAACAGTATAATCAGTATAATTAGCAACCCTACTTGATTATGAATTGGTGACTCTTTTAAACAAAAAAAGAATTTTTAAATTGGCCCATTATTGACGGAGAAATCGGAGGACATAGTATAAAGCAAAATGCAGCGCTCCGCTGCGCAGTCCGCTACCGAGCCATCTGACGGACGATACAATGCTAGAAACACATACCATATGCAGTGTGTTGACGCGCGTCAGAGCGGTGGTGGGGGGTCTGGCTCAACCGGAGCCGAGCGATCGACGTCGGTCGCGCCAGATCGCTCTGCGCCACACCACACTGCATTAGTGTAGTCAATGAAGCTAGTTGACCCCCACAGTAATTCCTCAGTCAGAAAAAACTTTACATCATGATAAAGTATCAATAAATTAAAAGTATGGTATAAATTTCCAAAAAATAATAATAATAGAAGATTAGGTATTTTTTAATGAAAGTCTTATTTCATTGATATCTTTTTTAGGAAAAATGCTCCGTCTAAACTTTCTTAACCGGACATATTCATGTAACGTATAAAAACAATAATATGAAATATCCAAAAAAATATCCCACCAGAAACTCCAAATTTTAATAAAACAAAATGGGGTGACTTGGACTGAAAATGTTTCTGTCGAACTTTTTAACGGAATTATATCATTTTGCCAAGCATACTCATGTTTGAAAAAAGTTTTGGATTTTCATCAAGTATCACATACTAGTATAAATAACTCATTTGGTAAAATAAATTTGGACTGAGAAATTACTCGGTTCAATATAAAAACAAATTTGTATATTTATGTATAAATACCTAACTTCCGTGTGAGTTTTTTTTTGGATAATCATTTAAAAGTTTATGGCTCATGCTATTTTATAACTCAGTAAAGTTTCATCGACTGAGGAATTAGTGTATGGGTCTCCATACAAAGAATCTGTTCATTGCCTACACTAATACTAAATGTATGAAACCGATACGCGTCGTATGACGCGTCAACACACTGCGCTAGAGAAATGTGTTTCTAGCTTTACGCAGATGTGTCGCGCGACACTCGCGACGCTTAGGGCTCGTGCAGCGTGCCGGCGATGTCGCGCGACTTCGGTCCCACCGACTCGCAGCGACTTGATTGAACGCGTATAACTAAACGGCTTAGTGCAGAGCGTGCCCGCGACTGACTACCTGTGCTAAATAGACCAGTAGGACAAGCACAAATTCAGCGCGCCTCGAGTGACAAAGAGTCGCGGTCACTTTCAACCAATCAGATCGCTCGTTGATAGCGCGCGTGACTTAAGGCGACGTGCTGATTGATATTTATATTTATATTTATTTAAAGGATCACCAACATAAGTAACAGTAATAAAAATATATAAACAAAACAGAACAAGAAATTACTTATAGCTAACTGCACTTACAATTATAGGTAACCACTACATGCGTTATTGTAGGTAGTTTTTAAAAAAATAACAAAAAGACATCTTATTTAAAATTAAAAATGAAATATGAATTAAAAAAATATATATAATTAAAAAACCTAAGGTACGTCAGTCTTTACTATGTTCATAAATTTAGGAAGACTTTGAAAATGGATGTCCAGATCAGGTAACTTCTTGGACATATCATTGTACAGACGAGCCAAGCGAACAACTGGTGAGCTGCGGCCCATTCTTGTTCTACAGAATTTATTTTTAAACAGTCCGCAGGGGTATCTCGGTATTCTTGAGGGAACCTTAAATCTAAACTTATCAACCAACATAGGACTATCAATGTGGTTGTTCATAAGTTTATGCAGGTAAGACATATCCAGATGAGTACGACGCAAGTAAAGCGGATCTAGATGAAAATGACTTAATTTGTCATTGTAAGACAGTATTCTGGGTGTTTTAAAACGGTAGGACAGGTAACGAACTAGTTTTTTTTGTACTCTCTCTATTCTTTTGATTGGAAGCAGCGCGACGTAGAGTCGCGCTAATTTGTGCTAGCCCTACTGATGCTAGTCGGCGCGACCGAAATCGCGCGACATCGCCGGCACGCTGCACGAGCCCTTAAGATGTCCGAATGGATGGAGGGGCGGTCAACGAGGCCCAGCTGAACAAATACGGGGGCTTTTAATATAGTTTAATTTACTGATATCAATGGACCCTGACGCAGATGATGTAAGTAGTTTATTTAACCAGATCAAACATTGCAAATGAAGTATTAGAAAATAAAAAATAATTGGTCAAGAGCGAGTCGGACTCGCGCACCGAGGGTTCCGTACCACCATAAATTTAAATAAATATAGCGTGAAAATGTTTTCATCTGCGAGGCTAGATTTATCAGAGCATTTGCGATGTAGAATATTGCATTGCAGTTTAGGCACAGATCATCTGTATGGAGAGTTTAGGTCAAAGTCAGCTCTAGACCGATAAGTGGAAGTAATGTATCTTTTGTTGATGATTTCTGAAAAAGTTTACTATTTAGAGACTTCGTTTTATTTTTCCTGTAATCTTTACATAAACTTGTATTATCTATTATATCACATAAAATAATTTCAGATTTTTCTTCATGCAAACTTCGGATATAAGGGGGGGGGGGGGGTGTTCCGGCAGTTAGAGATAAGATAGCCAGTTCCTCAGTGGTTGAGGATTCCGGGAGTAGTGCGCTACCGCCTTCAGCCTTATCACCACTTATCATCTGATGTGATGAAGGCTAAGTGCTACCCCATTGTGGATAAAAAAAAAGGCTGAAGGTGGAAGCGCACTCTGCTCGCACGCAGCTCCCGGAGTCCTCAACCACTGAGGAACTGGGTATCTTATCTCTAGCTGCCGGAACACAATAATGCTAAAAACATCATTGTTATGGTGTCAGATTTAGATAAGATGGTGGTAGTTAGCCAGGCGGACTAAGAGCAAGTCCTATCACCAACCAAACCAAATACAAGCGAATCGAACCCGGGACCTCTTGGCCTAAAATCGGTGGTGTGAACCACTAGACCACAGAGGCGGGTAAAAATGTTGTTACAAGCTTTTATTTAACTTCCCATGTTAGTTAGTTAGTTAGTTTGTTTGTTAGTTAGTTAGTGGAGGACAAATCTTGCAAGTTTTATTTTAACCACTTCCCGCAGTGTCCGACTGGGCTGAAACTTTGCATACAGGTTTAGTTTGGATGACAATACAATATTAAAGTGTACCTACAGTCAACAAAAAAGCTTGTCTTAAATACGAAGTTTTTACAAAAAACTATTTTTTTTCAACATTGTTGTGTTCCGGCAGTTAGAGATAATCTTATCTTTCTTATCTCTTCCTTCTACCTTTAGCCTTATCATTACTTAGCATGGTGTGATGAAGGCAAAATGCTAACCCGAGCTGGTTAAAAATACCGCGGCTCTATGCGTCGTCAATGTGCCGCGGGCGGGCTATGGGAGCAAGATGAGAGCACATTTCGCGCGTAACGTGGCTCGGCTCCATTATATTATAATTTTTTTATTAGTGTTCATGTATGCGCATAATCATGCAGATGCGAGACGAGTGCGATCGCGCGCTTTTATATTTTACGAGCGATGTGAGCGCCGCGTTTTAACGGATTTAGTCGAGTGGGAGTTATTCGTAAAAAATCTCCAAGAAACTCCTTGTTGAAACACAATTAAATTGTCAATAGCAGGGCCTGTTTCACAATGTCTATGTAAGTTCTCATTAGCTGTTACAACTGTCAAGTAAACTGGAAAGTAGGTATCTCATCGGACATTGTGAAACAGCGGCCCTAAGTAAAAGTCGGTATAACTAGGTATTGGCACGTATACCTAGGTTACTAAAATGTGGAAAATAAATGCGGTCTGGCTATACGGGCTTACAAATTAAAAGCTTATTTTGCTTTGTGGCAGATAATGACGAGACATCTCTCGTAGTTTTAGGAATGCCCCGCAAATCTGGACCGACGGAAGATTTTACGGCCATTTGCTGCCTTATAAGTTATTCACAAAATGGCGGAGCGTAATTAGATCGCGCGGCCTCATATTGCTATTCATGAATGGCATTCCGTCAGCGGGCGGCGACAGAGGGCAGCTGATTACGGAACCCTTCCTTAAAATGCATTAACTTGGCGCCTTTAATTTGTTCCGGGTGACACTCGCCTGCGAGTACAGTCAGCGTCAAATTGATATAAGCGTCTAGAGTAGTCAAAATGATCTGAAAAACATAAACGCAATTTGCATAATGTATAACTCCATATTGCACAGATATTTTATGAGCTTTGTTTGCTTAGATGGTTTTGAACACTCTGACTGCTCATATAAATATGAAACAATGAGTTCCTAGATATTTTGAACACCTTGTGCGCTTACAACAATATGATGATTCGAACTGCCTAGATCAAATTGGTTTTATGTTTTTCAGATCTTTTTGACTACTCTAGACGCTTATTATCAATTTGACGCTGACTGTATCTACGCTCTCGCAAAGTAATACTAATAGGTATGCAAATATTTTAAAGCTTGCATGTCTAATTGCCTGATATTTAATGTTTTAAGTAGCTTGAATTTTATGGTAATAGAATATTATACCTAACAAATGTTTTCACTTGCGGATTAGCTTGCATCAAATTTGGGGCAATTCACTCAAGAGAACTTTTTTATAAACAATCTCATCTGAGTGGACACCCTTTTTTGCCCCTTTAGTGGGGGAATTCGCAAACATCCCCTACACTCCCCAAGTAACATCAACTATTATACATTCTGTGGTAACATGCCAAATTTCAGCTTCTTGTGCCCAGTAGTTTCAGCTGTAGACTCTTGCGTTACCGACTGACAGACAACGTATCTATACGTTGTCTGTCAGTCGGTAACGCAAGAGTTTCTGTTTCTGCATAGAAATTTGTTCGTCTTGCCAACTTGGGAACAAATCACCCTTCTTAGGGTTCCGTAGTCAACAAGGAACCCTTGTAGTTTCGCCATGAACTGAAAATCAGTGATTTACTCTATGAGTAATGTACCACTGAGTTTTCGCCTTTTTGCATCGCTACGGCACACAAAATGATATTTATAAGATTAGTATACTTTGTTTTTTTTCTAGTATTTAATTTGATTTTTCTTTTTATTAATTTTCTGTTTTTTTTTATTTTTGTTATTTATTTATTTATTTATTCACAACGGGGTAGCACTTAGCCTTCATCACACCTGATGATAAGTAGTGATAAGGCTGAAGGTGGAAGAGCACTACTCCCGGAATCCTCAATAACTGAGGAACTGGCTATCTTATCTCTATCATCTATCTATCCATGTCCGTCTGTCCGTCCATCCGTCTGACCCCAGTCTAGCTCATAGACTCTTAGTACTAGAAAGCTGTAATTTAGAATGAATATACATATTTATAACGCCAACAAAGGGGTAAAGTAAAATTTTGAAAGAAAGAATTTTTTAGGTTATCTCCCCTACACGTGAAGTGGGTATGTAATTTTTTTTCTTGTCTACCCCATAGTGTGGGATGTCGTTGGATAGCAATTTCAAAAATATTGTGGGTTCGTTATGAGAGTTTTTTGATTGCGGCATCCGTTTGTGAATTATTAAGCTTTAGAGTGCAAAATTTTGTTAGAGTTATGTGTCCCCCCCACTGCCAGCCAAATGGTTGTTCTTGGATACGTGAAAAAATTCACGATAGTAGTACGTAGTACATATGACGAAGTTAAAAGGAAAACTATCACAGCTATTATTTTTTTCTGGCAAAAAATGACTGTGGTATTTTTGCTAGGTGTACGTAATTGGTACGTTTTTTATTTATTTATTCACAACGGGGTAGCACTTAGCCTTCATCACACCTGATGATAAGTGGTGATAAGGCTGAAGGTGGAAGCGCACTACTCCCGGAATCCTCAATAACTGAGGAACTGGCTATCTTATCTCTAACTGCCGGAACACAATAATGCTGAAAACATCATTGTTATGGCGTCAGACTTAGATAAGATGGTGGTAGCTAGCCAGGCGGACTAAGAACAAGTCCTACCACCAACCAAACCGAATACAATATGTACCCCCACTGGGAATCGAACCCGGGACCTCTGGGTCTAAAATCGGTGGTATGAACCACTAGACCACAGAGGCGTTAGGTGGGAACGGAACCCTTCATGAGCGAGTTCGACTCGCACTTGGCCGATTTTTGGAACATCTTTTCTTACGGGTAGCCAATGTCGGGTTATAAATTTACAATCTGTGTGCCACACACAGCGAAACCCGTTGAGTCGTTTGACCTATGTGTTGATAAATCAGTGAGTTACAGTGTGTGTCATGGATAACACTCTGCACGTGCCTAGCGCGTTTTTGGCGCTAGTTACAGTGCATTTTTTTGTTCTAATGTTATAGAAAAGATTAGTATTCGATTTTTACAGCGCGCAAACTTATCTGACGAGCACTCTACGTTTATTTTTTTTCATTTAGCGTATTACCAACATGATGTAATATTAAATAAGTAAAACATGCTTTTAAATGATAGCCTTCTGTTTAGCGTTGAGTTATGAAAAAAATCAAGACTGTTGCTCGATACCTCTTCATAAATTACCAGAGTTGTATCGAACAGAAACAAATCAGTATTTGTGCACAAATAGCTCCGAGTCGTCCGGACGACAACTGCGCTCGTTAAAAGAAAAGGGCCCCACTTTCAGATTGATAAAGTGCCCTCTGGAGCCCTCCGGACGAACCTCCGGAATCTATTTTGAATGAAGGGTCCCTCGAACATATTTTTGATCTCGTTTCGCACGAATTAAAGAGCTGCGTTTGACGTTTCGAATTGCTCGCGTTTTCCCTTTTTCAGGCGGTGAATGGGGTGAGATCTTTTAAGATTGCAATGAATATAAATAGGGCAGAAGCCCCGGTTTTGGCCACTGTATCGGTTTTGGCCACTTTTTGCTCTAAAAGTTTTCTAAACAACTTTTCGCCATTATTGCTAAAGGCAATTTAAATAAGGGTTTCTTAAGGTAAATAATAACAACCGTTAGAATTCCATAAGTCATACGATTTTTTTATCAATACATCCCCCATTTTCTGTTTTAAAAAATGTTTTGTATGAAAATTTTCAAAAATTTATTTTGGATAAAATACTTTTTAAACCCTTGCTTTTTACAATTAAATTGTTGTTTTGCAATTTATTGGTTTCTAGTGCATTAGAATATATTGGTTTAACCTGGGTTTGGTTTTGATTTTTCGCTGTAAGTACATAAACAAAAGTTTAACTACCAATAAGTGGCCAAAACCGGTACATTTGACACCTCTCACACATTTTGTGTTATCCATACTAATATTATAAATGTGAAAGTGTGTTTGTTTGTTTGTTTATTTGTTTGTTTGTTTGTTTGTTTGTCCTTCTTTCACGTCAAAACGGAGCAACGGATCGACGTGATATTTGGTATGGGGATAGTTTGGGAGCTGGAGAGTAACATAGGCTACTTATTATTCCGGAAAATTGAGTAAAAATTCTAATTTTCTTCGAAAAATCGTTTAATTGTCGTACCTTCGATACGAAACTGTCATTTCTTCCATTGCCGTTTCCAAAGAGTATGTAATCACTGACGTCTGCGCGGTCTAAATCGAATACTAATCTTTTCCAAAAGCTTAGAATAAAAAAATGTACTGTAACTAGCGCCAAAAATGCCCCCGTCGCGCATGCGCGCATAGTTATCTGACACTCAGTCTACTTCACAGAGTAATTTTTTATGTGTAGGAAATAGAGACCAAGTTTGGGCCCCTTTATTGGTAGTGTGTAACTAGCGCTATCTGTTGTCTGGTGTAGGCAACTTTTGGTGTAAAAACACACACACACAAGATGTTGGTGACCGCGTCCACTATTATATGGCAAAACAACGTTTGCCGGGTCAGCTAGTATACGCATAAAACTATTTTGCTTATTTAAATTTGAAAATTGTACTTTTAAAGGTAGATAAATTATCTATAATTTAAGACATAATTTGTCTTTTAAATACCTAAGACCATTTAGTACTTAGTGCTTAAAAGTCAAAAAGTCTTTAAAGTGGCCACAAAGGGTACCTCTGCCCTATTATATAGAACCTAAGAAATATGTGAAATACATTTATGAATGAATTCGTTATACCCTAATAATTTGTTAGAATTTCAAAAGGAAAAAGTCCACTGGTAAGTACCTACATAGAGCTTATATAACTAAAAAATTTTTGTTACGAACAGCGCTTTTCTCGAAGAATACTTTTATCTTCATACAAATGTTACACAAAAGAAGTAAGACATATTTAAAAGTGGTTTCCTTTTCAAAATATAAATTCATTCATTCCATTTGCAAATTAAATGCGATACCGGAACCCATATTTGGATCGGACCAATTTCTAAACATGAGGTTCGGAATTAGGGGAGATCGGGTACAAAAGTAACGGCGGGTAAAAAGTAACAAATGCTTTCTAGATTTATCCAATGGGCGAACACCGCTTTGCCGCTGTCAGGCGATAGCCGGGAGCGCCCCCCTCAATCGCATTTCGTCGCCGCGTGCGCCACGCGCTGTTAGGCTGTGTGACAGGACGCTACGTGAATTTACAAACCAAAAGTATGTTTTTTGACGTTTTCTTATTCAATGTTTTGATAGTCTTAAAGCATGATAG
The DNA here is from genome assembly GCA_949710035.1 of Crambus lathoniellus. Classification (NCBI taxonomy): domain Eukaryota; kingdom Metazoa; phylum Arthropoda; class Insecta; order Lepidoptera; family Crambidae; genus Crambus; species Crambus lathoniellus. The sequence goes on from OX453296.1 coordinate 598,167, forward strand.
TAATCTAAATACCTATTTGCATATCTATTCTGTATTAAAGTGATTGTACATTACGTAAATTCATTTTTGTGTAGCACGTTCCGATTTAAGGTTATATTGCACGTTTTGACAAAAATGTGGACGGGTACAAAAGTAACACTAACTTTAAATAAATAATTTGTTGATTTTGATTTTGTTGATTTACCAACTTTAAAATAAATAATAAATAAATAAATAAATAACTTCTTACATTCACACCAATTATCTAAGCCCATTTTAATTTCATTAAGAAACTGTATCATGGAAAACTTGATAACGGATAAATATATACTTAAATACTTTTTGTTTGTAAATACATACATAATATTATACATCTATACATATAATAAAACAGAAACGGACAAAAAGTCTGTACATGAAATATTAAAAAAAAAAAATTACTGCTATGTGATGTGTACAGGATATAGACCCCAAAACGATAGATATTAAAATTTTTGTCTATTTGTCTGTTTGTCTGTTTGTCTGTTTGTATGTTCGCTTTTCACGCAAAAACTACTGGATGGATTTTTACCAAATTTTGTGTAGTAATAGCTTATAACCCGGGTCAACATATAGGGTACCTTTTATTGCGGGAAATTTAATTATTCCTACGGGAAAATACAAAAACTGATTCTTACTAAAATAGATGGCGCCATATGATTATGAAAATACGTTATATTTAATCGCTGTCTCAATTAATAATGAATCATGTTATTTTTTTTTTACCTGCTTCAAAACATTATATAAATTAAAACCCATCCAGGCTCATATAAAATCATAAAAATAATTTTATGTTATTTACGTCATTATATCTACTAAGCAATAGATGGCGCAGGAAGTCAGTAAGATTACGATATACCTCTCACAAAAGAACATTCGAATGATTATATTAATTAGGGTGAAAGCTCCCTCTGTTGCCACTTTAAGATGTTTTTTACTTCTTTTGCATCATAACTACTAAGCAATAGATGGCGCGGGAAGTCAGTAAGATTACGATATACCTTTCACAAAAGTACATTCGAATGATTATCTATATTAAGTAGGGTGAAAGCCCCCGCTGTTGCCACTTTAATTCTTTTTCACTTCTTTCGCCTATTGTCTTAAGTAGGTATCTAAAATTGTCAAGAATGTATCTTATACTTTTCTTTAAATTTTTAAATTTACAATACAAAAAAACTACTCAAAAAATTTAACCGACTCCCAAAAGTATTTGTCAACTGAAAAGGAAAAATATAATTTATATTATAATTAAGGTACCTTTTTGAGGTCGGTGCCAGTCAGTTTATTTTTTTTAATTACTATTTATTTCCTAAGTTTTAGTGTATATTGTACAATAACATACCCACGAAAACTACTAAACCGATTTTGATTAATCTTAGACTGTTCCCAAAGTTAGAATACACCTAATTTAAATCAAATAGAATCATCTCGATATGCCTTTAGATTTCGAGCAATTCGTGGACATACATAGTAAAAACATATAACTAAGTATTCATATACTTACGAAATTTAGTTTTATTTTAGTCAATTAAAAACCTATTTTTTAAACTTAAATGTGCGAAGGGTGCCGATTGATGTGTTTTTTGTCAATCAAATTTTAAAAGATACTTACATCGAGAAATCAATACTTAACTAACTTAGATAAAATAAAAGAAACATCTAATTCGATGTAAACTGAAAAGCGTTTATTGAATAATATTACTATGTCATAAAGAATTATTAGATACTATTGTTATTATGACTTAAAAGTCATAGATAAAAAGTATATTATCAAGCAAAAGTTATTAACGAAATGTTTAAAGCTAAGTAAGCACTCGGGGCAGTGACCAAAACTAAAGTTCTTACCCCTATTGATGTAAAATTTATATTTCGCATTTCCACTCGACGCTAGATGTCGCTACAGTAAGTATAGTGCCACAAATATATCTGAACCGGTGACAGTGGTCCTGGAGGAGCCACTAGCAATACAAAATTAACTGTCAAAATGGACTGCCGGCAGTCAACAGTATATTTAGTACCAAAAAATAACCACTGTGTGAAATAAGTTTGTCGCAATGTAGACAAAATGTCACCAATGTAGTTTTGAAAATTTTGCTCAAACGCTAAGTGGCCAGTACGTAGTTACCTACACCTACAATACCTACCATTTTTTATGTCATTTAACCGACTCTGGCTACTTAGGCCTTCAGCCGTAGGTACCATCCAATAAAATAAAGGAATATTAAAAATAGTTTTCTATCTAACTTATTTATTCATTTATTTACTAGGAAAGCTTACATACGTGATGATTGATTATAATTAAATAATTAAATGGTATATCATTACATTTTATACCTGTTACTTAAAGAAGAAATGTCTCCATATCAAAATACTAGCCTTCCGCCCGCGACTTCGCCCGCGACTTCGCCCGCTCGGACTAAACGACGACGTTATCCCACGGGAATGTGATATTTTTCAGGGATAAAAAGTAGCCAAAGCCATAAGCTCCGGCATATATTTGCGTCCAAAATTCCTCAATGTCTCAAGACTAAGGTCTTTGACCAGTGTGTGTTGCCAGTTATGACTTATGGAAGCGAGACGTGGTCTTTTACTATGGGTCTCATAAGAAGGCTCAAGGTTACCCAGCGAGCAATGGAGAGAGCGATGCTTGGTATTTCCCTGCTCGATCGAATCAGAAATGATGAGATCCGCAGGAGAACTAAAACGACCGACATCGCTCAAAGGATTGCTCAGTTGAAGTGGCAGTGGGCGGGACACATAGCGCGGAGAACCGATGGCCGTTGGGGCGGAAAGGTTCTCGAATGGCGACCGCGAACCGGACGACGTTCCGTGGGCAGGCCCCCTACAAGGTACACCGACGATCTGGTCAAGGTCGCGGGAAGCCGCTGGATGCGGGCAGCGCAGGACCGATCGTTGTGGAGATCCTTGGGGGAGGCCTATGCCCAGCAGTGGGCGTCGTACGGCTGAAATGATGAATGATGATGAAAGGCAGCCATTACATCCAGATCGCGATCACTGATCGTGATCTTGATCGCGATAGAGATTAACTTTGTAGATATTTTGCGATCAAGATCGCGAGCCGTCAATCACCTTCGTACACAGTCAATCTGCATCGTGATCATTGATCATTGATCCAGATTGACTGTCTAATGGCTGCCTAAGTATGTCACTTTTCAGCTGCCAAACTATTCCCATTCCAAAAGTCACGTCGATCCGTTGCACCAATTTTGACGTGAAAGACGGACAAACAAACAAACCCACTTTCACATTTATAATATTAGTATGGATACACACAATCTCTTTTACATTTTATAGTAAAAATACGCGGCAAGAGTGCGCTTCACCACTGGAGCTCCATAGTAGTGGTCGGAGTGGACGTGCCTCGTGCGATCCAAGAGCACCAAGAGAACAAATTAGATTCACGATCCATGATCCCCAATCTTAGGTCGTGGTTGGTCAATCCAAGATAGATCGTTTGGTGTGGTTCAGTCTTATGAACCTCGCGTAGAATAGATCTATTGCCCGCTAGCAAGCAACGTCGAAGAACGAAGAACGGCTGTTCAATTATACACTGTTATGTGTGATACATGCATTTTTGCGTATAAAAACCATATGAAAATATAGATAAGTTATCACAACTTACTGTAAATCGAGATTTGACAGCCTAAACCGACCTAGATAGCGGTTAAAATTTAAATCGGGATCGGTAACAACAAGTAGCTAAATGGGATTTAAAAGAAAATCGAGATCCAAGTGGCCCTTTTGAGTTATGAAGAAGAGAAGAGAAGTTTGTTTTTTTGTCGCCTCTAAGGGATTGCAGACTTCAGTATTTAATTTGACATACATTTTAGCTTGATACCTCCCACGCATACTTGAGAAAAAGTTTCTTGACAGACGGACAGATCTTTGAATGAGGGCTCAACTATGTTCATGCAGCATATGGTAACAACATACCATGTTCATACCCTAGCCTGTATATTCGATATTCTTTAGACCCTTTTAGTAGAGAATAGGACTTCAAGAAGAGCGTTATGAAATCTGAGCAACAAACACACATAAACTAAACTAACACAAAAGTCACTACACCGCGCATACGAAATCGCGGGCAACAGCTAGTACATAATAAACAAATAACTTTAAATAAATGATTTGTTAATTTACCATGTATAATATTGTATTCATTACCAACCCCTTTGTCTTGTTACTTTCGAGCCACAACGTGTTACTTTCGACCTGCCTACGTGGTTGAAAGTAACATGAAACGATTTTTTTTTGAAATTTCTGTAATTCATATAAAACATACATACTAGAGTACAGAACATAAACTGATTTTTTATATAGTAATATTAATTTAATGGCAACAGTAACATCCATCCACAAATCAAGGTAAAAGTACAAAGTGTTACTTTTGTACCCGGTCTCCCCTACCTACCTTATCCGTTGTCCATTTTTGGACTTGTTGCAAAACCTTAATAAATCTCTAATTCTGAAGCTCTATATTGGGCAGCTGCAACATTGTCACAGCCATTTAGACCCTCCGAAGACTGAACAGTGATATATCACCTGATCACACTGACACAGGTGCTCCAAGCAGCGAGTTGCTCCAAACGAAGGGCTCGAAATCGGCCTTTACCTGATTTATACGCTCATTCCTTTGAGCAATATCAACGCATTCACTCACGCATTTTCCGCGCCAACCGTATTTGTTTTCATAAGAAGGGAAAATGTTATTTATTTTTGGCGCACTTTATTAAACTGAAATGTTTGGTAAACACGAGCCTAAAACAGAAAACACGGGGTGCCCTATAATAACCTCTTGTTTGCAGCCTTGTGGACGAAATGTTTGTTTTCACACAGACTTTATTTTTCAATACCCTATTTTACATCATTATAATGCATATTGTTATTTTAGGCATCGTTGTGTGTGTGAAGTCTTTTCTCTGTTACAAAGTAAGGAAATAAACAAAGACCAAAAAGTCCTTTATCTGCCTCCCGAATACTTATAACAGGATGTAGTGTACTGCTTTATATTATAAGGACACAGCACATTACATCAACTCGGAAAGGGATCGACACCGTATCGCCTTCGCCTCGCCGTCAACCAGGCGTCAACCTAACGCAAGCACGTAACCAAACCGGATCAGGGACCGTACTCTGAAACGCAAATCCGAAACTTCGGTTAGCCCCGCCCCTATCACTCGATTCCGTTATGACTCGAGAGTGAGAGGGACAGGGCTAACCGAAGTTTCGGATTAGCGTTTCAGAGTAGGCCCTCTGCGTCGGTACGTCGGCTCGGCTACGGCTAGGCGACGCCGCGCTTACGGCTAGGCGACGCCGCGCTTACGGCTCGCCGCACAGTGGTTCCATATAAAAAAAAAACAAAAAGAATGAGAGAAAAAATGACAAAAAAATGAGAAAAAAAATTAATAAAAAAAAATTGATGTTCATTTTCATTTTTAGACCACTGTGCGTAGAGCCGTAAGCTCGGGTACGGAGAAACGTGAGCGCGTGGACGACTAGCGGTAAGCGCGGGGATAGCAAGTTGAGCGACCCGCAAAGCGGTTCGAGAGCTGGTCCCGAGGCGAGGCGATTACGTTACGATTCCGATTAGTGTGCTTTGCAGTAGGGGTTTTATACAAAGAATACTGAACCGCTCGAGTTGATACGTTTACGATCCCTTTCCGAGTTGATGTATGTGCTGTGACCTATTGTCTGTGGCATTGCATCGGGTCGGTGACGTTACACCTGTCAACTGAGGTACATATGGCGCGTGGGAGTATGAGATATTCTGAAAACGTATTTGTTTCTGATTGTAATAGTAAATTGTGTATTTACTGGTGCTTCGAGTGAGTGGTGAGTGTTACCGAGTATTCTACAAGATGCTGTAGTTGCATTCGCTCATGATCACATAGTAGGGACAGCAAGATATGAGGGCTTCGCATGTGCGTGCCGTCACGCGCTTTGTGACGGGCGGGCGGCGACGTGACGTCATGCCGCCCTAGTCGCGGGGACCAGCCGCCCGCCCGAGTCGCGGAAAACGCGGGCCGCGTTATTACAAACTATACCCATTTTATTTTATTCAAGCGGGTATTACACAACAGGTTATTCAGGGCTAGTTAGTGCCCTAATTCCGAATACATTGCTGTCTTTGAGCTCCTTTTTAGCAAGTGATGCAATCAAAACAAGCAATGTATTCTAAATGAGAGATTTTCTGCAATAAAAAAAAAAGTTTATTTATTAGCTCGATAGATGGCGCTGACCAGACATGTATGTCATCTGATCTGACCTAGAGTGCTCGTCAGATAAGTCTGCGCGCGGTTAAAATCGAATACTAATCTTTTCTATAACATTAGAACAAAAAAATTCACTGTAACTAGCGCCAAAAACGCGCCAGGCACGTGCAGAGTTATCTGACACACACTCTACACTTGTATTTCAAAGTTGTGCAAGAAGGTGCAAGGCCAAAAAAAGTTGACGTTGACGGAAGAAAAGAAATGCCAACAAATAATTCTACTCCTCTTGTTTTGCGTTGCAATACCATACCGACCATACCGCGAGTTGTAGATAAGCCTTTTCAGTCCTGTAAATGTTTTTTTTCCTTATGCAAGTGTTTTTTTTTAAATTGACCGTCTTAACGTAGACTCCTTGCCAGCAAATAAAAAAAAGCAGACCCATGTCTGATGAACGCCATCTGTTGAGTTTTTTGGAACTAACTTTTTTCTTTTTAATCATCTGTCAGAAAATCCCTCATTAGGGCCCCAACTAGTCCTGACTACCGTCTAGTGTTAATAGCCGCTTCAGTGCTAGCTGACCCGGTGCGACTTCGCTCGCGTGGCCCTACCCCCTACCCTACCCCACCTAAAAATACTGTAGATGGAAGCCCAGAATATACTCTGAAAAACTATTTTGATACCTACCTACCTACTTGATGTTTATTTTATTAGGTTATTAGAAAATAACAAAATAAGTTGATGTAATAAATTTCATAATTAAGAATTAGGTAATAGAAATTTTAAATAAGGATTTTTAAATTTGGCGCCTTTTCTCGTGATTAGCTTTCGTTGACCAAACTCAACAGTTGAAGTGATTACTGTCTAACTAAATGTGTTTCCAATCATAGATATAGTCACAGCCTTCTCTGTTGAAGACGATAGAGATGGCTGTGATATTGTATATTTTCCAATATTTAAGTCATAGTGCAGATTGTCCTAAATCTGCCAAGTGTTTGGAGGCAGTACACGCCATCTCATCCATAGTCCTTGACGCGATACATCGGAGCCCATTCAGATGAGGGATGTTGTGTCGCACGCCTGTCGCCATTAACGCGGCGATTGTTGCGCGACAGCGCGACTCCGCGACGCGCACTTGTGCAAACACGTCCGCGAGTATGATACCGTTGCCTTGTGCGTAGAACCCGATTTAAAGTTGTGAAATATTTTGCATTTTCTGGAAGATACTTTATCTTGAAATCAGGCAATGAAAGAAAAACTATAACACCTATGATACCTAGCAAGTATCCGCACGACTGGCTTTCTTTCAGAACTCGGGTCTTAGCTAGCGTCTATCTTCTCGTTCCGGTGACAGTTCCAATTTTTGGACAACCGGACCAGAAACGTTGCACTAAACCGTTAATTATAACAGCTAAGGGAAATCAAATACTTACTCAAAGCAGATTAACTATTATCATCATCATCATCATGTCAGCCGAACGACGCCCACTGCTGGGCATAGGCCTCCCCCAAGGATCTCCACAACGATCGGTCCTGCGCTGCCCGCATCCAGCGGCTTCCCGCGACCTTGACCAGATCGTCGGTCCACCTTGTAGGGGGCCTGCCCACGGAACGTCGTCCGGTACGCGGTCGCCATTCGAGAACCTTTCCGCCCTAACATCAGTTCTCCGCGTTATGTGTCCCGCCCTCTGCCACTTCAATGAATTCAATGATGCAATACTAATAAACTAACTAATAACTAACTAACTATAATTAATATTAATTGTCGAGTCCAAATAGGTACTATGGGCAACAGCGTCGCTTAACCAGTTAGCAACAAAACTCGTGTGCGGATCGCCCCTGCACGAACAAAACGTATGTTATGACGGCGCGGGCGGCCGGCGTGCAAGCCATTCTAAATAACCTTGCACCTTGAAGTGGTTAAGCGACGCTGTTGCCCATGGTACTTATATTGAATACAATGAAATTAATTTTAGTGCGGTCTGCCCGAATCGGCCCAATAAGTAACCACAGAAGTGAGTAATGCACAGTGGCGGCTGCGGTGGCGGCGGCGGTGGCGGCCTCGGCGGGAATATGCCATATTAAATTACCCGGGAGAGCCGCACGCCGCCGTTTAATTAACCGCTGGCCGGCGCCGGGACCTGCCACTGCGCTAAGGCTGGCTACACACGGCGTTTTAATGCCACGTCTCGCCAGTAAGCAAGTCGCAATGCTCAGGACAGAATACTATTACCTAGTTAGCGGCTGCAAACTCTCCACAGAAATAGCATAGATAGAAAACACATCCTACAGGAATCACAAAGATAAAGTCCATTCACTTAGATAGTGTCGCTCTGCCACAATGCCGTGCGGGTGTACCGACACTATCTAACCGAACGGACTTTACGATAATATTTTAAAACCCATATTTTACCCTAAAGCGCTCAAGGGCTCTTCAAATAGTAACAGCAGCAATGAATACTTATAATCAATGACTTAAATAATGACTTATATCAATTTGTTTGTGCCATGGGATTATCATATTCGGGGATATCATTTGAAGAACACTTGATTGTGAAAGTAATACGCTTTGTTGTAAATTTAAAATCCAGAAATTGAGATCAGAAAAAGTTCCTAGCTTGATTTCTGCAAAGCATATTAATATACAGTCGGAGCCTGTACACATTGGTCGCTCAGCGAGCGTTTGGTGAGTTCTGCTACTGCCCACTAGAGGCGCTGCACAGATTTGCATAAAAAATGTCTCCCGGACGGTCACCAAACGCTAGCGGAGCGCCCTGCCCCTATACACAAGTGTACAGTCAGCGTCAAATTGATATGCGTCTAGAGTAGGCAGTCAAAAAGATCTGAAAAACATAAACGCAATTTGATCTAAGCAGTTCGAATTATCATTTTGTTGTAAGCACGCCAGGTGATCAAAATAAAATTATCTAAGCAAACAAAGCTCTCAAAGTTATCTGTGTACATTATGGTGTTGTACATTATGCACAGATATATTGAAGGCTTTGTTTGCTTAGATAATAAAATTTTGAACACTCTCGACTGCTCATATATTATGAAATAATGACTGCTAAGATATGAACACCTTGCGCGCTTACAACAATATGATGGTTCGAACTGCTTAGATCAAATTGCGTTTATGTTTTTCAGATCTATAGGAAAAATGTGATAGTAAAAAATCACGAGCCCTATAAGTAGCTTTCAGGCGGGCTACTTATAGGGCTCGTGGTTTTTTACTATCACATTTTTCCTATACTTACAAAAATTGCATTGTGAATGTATAAAAATAACGTCCGTATGGATTGAGGAGCCACGTCAGATTTTTAAGGATAGCTATCACCTTATTTAGTAGCCATGCAGATAATTTTGTAGGTCAAATTCTGAAATTTGTAGTAAAATACATCAAAAGTTATATCACTGCAAAGGTGGCTCCTCAATCCTGATGTTTAGATTGAGGAGCCACCTAGAACTCGTAATCTATTGAATGTAGGTTGCTGAAAATTATGTATCAATTTGTAGCCATCACGTAGGATATCTACTAGAATTTTGAGTACATTAGTTCTAAAATTCAAGAAACTACAACACTTTTGCTGTGGCTCCTCAATCCATATACAATAGAGTAAATTTCTATGAATATTTGCAGTCAATTCAGATATTCGACATAATGATAATTTAGAAGGAGGTAAATTCTATTGCCTACAATATGAATGAAATACTAAAACATAGTGATTTCCGTAAACAAACGCATATTACTTGGCTCCTCAATCCTGACGTTTAGCAGACCAATAATCCATACTAATATTATAAATGTGAAAGTGTGTTTGTTTGTTTGTTTATTTGTTTGTTTGTTTGTTTGTTTGTCCGTCTTTCACGTCAAAACGGAGCAACGGATCGACTCGATTTTTGGTATGGGGATAGTTTGGGAGCTGGAGAGTGATATGGGCTACTTTTTATTTCGGAAAATTATAAAATAAAAATGATTATTTTGTATAGAAAATCGATAAACTGTGTCGTACTATACAAAACTGTCATTTCTTCCATAGCCGCTTCCAAAGAGGTATGTCAAAGAGTATTGTAATCACTGACGTTTTAATAAGTGACATTTGTTGCAGGCAGATAAAACTTCTTCGCGATCATTTATTTTCATCTGTCTATCTCTAATAGATGTTGGTGATACGAAGTTTACCGGGTCCACTATGATTAATATGGCAAAACAACGTTTGCCGGGTCAGCTAGTTTACTATATTTACCTGAGATCACAACGAAATCAAAAGCCAGAGACTCTAACGTTTAGTAGGCATGCATACTAAATGGCTACATACAATTCATTGCTGTATTCGTTTTAATTGCTGAGAAATAAAGCTTTTTGGTGTTGCTCAAGGATACGTTGCGAGGGGTGACCATAGTTATGTGAATGAAACTAGGATAAGTAATTTTTATCAACATTTAATAATTTGTTTTTACAAAATTTCAATCATTTCATTTGCCATAATGATCCTTGGTCATAATATTTGTTAACACTATTTTTATTTGTACTAATAAAGCATGATATAATTATTTAGTAGCAATAACTCTCATTTGCCATAAAATGAGATGCCTTAATAACAAATACTATATTTATAAGTAAATGTAAATATCATTTGACATAATTTATATTTGTCATAATAATACATGTCTCATAAATAATAATTTAAAAGACGGTATATACAAGTTGGTACAATAAATTGAACCAGGCGGACTAAGAACAAGTCCTACCACCTTTCTACCACCAACCAAACCGAATACAATATGTACCCCCACTGGGAAACGAACCCGGGACCTTTTGGTCTGAAATCGGTGGTGTGATGTGAACCACTAGACCACAGAGGCGGTATTGTCAAATGCCATACATAATACATCAAAATTTCATAAGTTCATTATTAGTTACTTTATTTCTTTAATTTGATCACAAAATATGACAGACCTGGAATTATAACAAGAAAAGGTAAGGTACTTACCTAAGTTTACTTTGAGGGTGGGTATCAATATACTCGCAAGAAAATTTGCAAAAACAATACATCGTATTGGAAGGGTTGATATTAGTATCCAACCGCAGGCTTTTTGTAGATTCTTTGTGTGGAAAATGCAGATTTTGATCTCCGCTTTCCAATGACACCACTTTCAGAGCGCGGAGATTACTAGTTTGTAAGAAATGAGATTGCAAAATATCGTATTTTATGTTATTTATTAAGTACTAGCGGCCGCCCGCGGTTTCACCCGCGTGGTTCCCGTTCCCGTGGGAATATCGGGATAAAAAGTACATATAAACCTTCCTCTTGAATCACTCTATCTATTAAAAAAAAACGCATCAAAATCCGTTGCGTAGTTTCAAAGATTTAAGCATACAAAGGGACATAGGGACAGAGAAAGCGACTTTGTTTTATACTATGTAGTGATAAGCGAGTTTGCCTCGGAAGTCTTGTAGAACACATGATAGGTTAGAAAAAAGCCTTAAATTTCGTGGTTACTTTTTGTGAAAAGAAACTGATGGATTGTTTCACAAAAAAAAATCTGAAATATCTACGCAGCTGTCAAAGTCAAAGTCAATAAATTTTTATTTATATAGATTAAATAAAGTTAATGCTTATGAATCGTCCAACATTTTTTTACCTACTATTTTTTTAGAACTTTAAAAATACAGTTCGATAGCGCAGAAAAAACTGATTAAGATGGCATTCAAAAGTCATTTTGGTCAAAATGGTGGTTACGCCCTTTGAGCCGGAAGGTATCGATATATTCTGTGACAATACATCGTGTTGGAATGGTTGGTATTAGTATCCAGCCGCAAGCTTTTTGTAGAGTCTTTGTACAGATAATGTAGATTTTGATCTCCCCTTTCCAATGACACCACTCTCAGAGCGCGGAAATAACTAGTTTGTGAGATATGAGATTGCAAAATGTCGTATTTTAGGTTATTTTGAGGTGACAAGTATGAGCAAGTTTGCCTCGGAAGTTCTGTAGAACACACGATAGGGTAGGAAAAGGCCTTAAATTTCGTGGTTACTTAATTTGTGAAAAAAAATCCCTGTTTTCTCGTGGTTCCATGATTTTGTCCCATTAATGGGACCACGAGGGATAACTATTTCTTGTGGTCCCATTAAAATTGTGCTCCCAGGATTTTGACCAATTAATGGGACCACGAGTGATTTACTATTTCTCGTAGTCCCATTACTATTTACGGTTGTGGAAATTCCCTCCTGTCTACAATGTGTAACAGAATTAATAGCTAAACCAGAATATGATAGTTATGGGACCATCAAACTGAATAACTTTTACTATAGGACCAACTAATTAATTATTAATTGATAATAAATATGAAAATGTATGAAACAGCTGATTTTTTTTTCGTGATTTCAGGGTTGGTCCCATAGTTCAGTTTAATGGTCCCTTTCTACCATATATGTAAATTCTTACTCAGCGTTAAACAACAACCGCACGCGACATGACTCCCGCGCCACTATTGGTTTCTATGTATTTGTATGAAATACATTAGGTATAACATTTTCATTTATTTATCATCGACTTCACTACACACTCCAAAAAGTTTGCCTATGCAGGAAATATATATAGGAGGGATCCACAAATTTAGATGATAATGGGACTACGAAAAACAGTACTCCCTCGCGGTCCTATTAAATAATAATGAGACCACAAGAAATAGTTATCCCTCGTGGTCCCATTAATGGGACAAAATCATGGGACCACAAGAAAACAGGGAAAAAAATTATGGATGTGTCACAAAAAAAAACACTGAAATATCAACGCAGCCGTGTGTTTACTGTCGCGAGACTAATATGTTTTCTGTATTTGGCATCAAAGGTTTAGAAGATGCTATTTGTATTGCAGAAGATAAAAACGCATGTAAGTCTTGCAACAACCAAACAACAGTAACAGTCTGTTAATAAACACTTTCAAATACGGTTTCGTTCGATTTGAATGATTGCAAAAAAAATTGTTTGAAGGAAATACCAGAATCTATAATGGTTCTAGGCAGCTCATACACATTAATGGGCGCTATAGAATTCTTTCCCAGAGTTAGTATCACTGGCGTGGGTCACTACTACAAATGTCATATACTAGCAAAGGATGAGATGTTGTGTTACGATGACTATGAATCCAGAATTCGTAAGAGCACAAAAGACCCAGTACTCATCCATTCGCTAACCTATATTTTGTAAAAATTTATTAATAAATTTTAATAAATTACTTGTCCTACTTTCATTCACATAATTATGGTCACCCCTCGCAACGGATCCTTGAGCAATACCAAAAAGCTTTATTTTTCAGTAATTAAAACGAATACAGCAATGAATTGTATGTAGCCATTTAGTATGCATGCCTACTAAACGTTAGAGTCTCTGGCTTTTGATTTCGTTGTGATCTCAGGTAAATATAGTAAATTATTGGTCTGCTAAACGTCAGGATTGAGGAGCCAAGTAATATGCGTTTGTTTACGGAAATCACTTTGTTTTAGTATTTCATTCATATTGTAGGCAATGGAATTTACCTCCTTCTAAATTATCATTATGTCGAATATCTGAATTGACTGCAAATATTCATAGAAATTTACTCTATTGTATATGGATTGAGGAGCCACAGCAAAAGTGTTGTAGTTTCTTGAATTTTAGAACTAATGTGCTCAAAATTCTAGTAGATATCCTACGTGATGGCTACAAATTGATACATAATTTTCAGAAACCTACATTCAATAGATTACGAGTTCTAGGTGGCTCCTCAATCTAAACATCAGGATTGAGGAGCCACCTTTGCAGTGATATAACTTTTGATGTATTTTACTACAAATTTCAGAATTTGACCTACAAAATTATCTGCATGGCTACTAAATAAGGGTGATAGCTATCCTTAAAAATCTGACGTGGCTCCTCAATCCATACGGACGTTAAAAATAATATAAAACCTTTTTGACTACTCTAGACGCTTAAAATATCAATTAGACGCCGACTGTACAAGGCTCTCAGCCTCCGCACCGTTTGCGGCCGGCCGCCCGCCCTCGTCACATCCAGCAACATTGTTCCCGTATCAATGGGAATGGGAGAAGGAGCCGCTTCACTATCAATATTGCCGCACGCATTATAATGAATAATTTGCGTCCTACAACTATTGGGTTGTTTGACAAACTCGGTTATGGTGTAACTGAGAAGGAACGGGTTTGACAAACTCGGTTGCGGAATGTAACTGAGAAGGACCGGCCTATTCATTCGAAGGGCTGAGGAAATAGGGTAGGTAATGCTCCGTTATATTAATTTTAGATCTCTTCGGAAAAATTATGCTGAAGCGAGATAGCAATGAGAAAACGCCGCGCGCGGGAGGGAGACTGATTTTGCATATTAGGCAAAAAAAACACAAAATCACTACGTATTCAAAAACTACAGCGATTTTAAAAAAATGCTTCTATACGATCCTAAATATTATTGGTGTCCACTAATTAAACCAATTTCCAATAGTGTAAGTAACCCCATTTAGGAATAATCTTGAATTTTCGTATTTATTTGAGGTCTTTTCGAAAAGAAAAAGTGTCGAGGCAAAATCATAAAATCGTGTTTTTGAAACTATACGATTCTAGATAAATTTATGAAGAAATATATATCTTACTAGCGGCCGCCCGCGGTTTCACCCGCGTGGTTCTCGTTCCCGTGGGAATATCGGGATAAAAAGTAGCCTAAGTTACTCCTTATTACATCAGCTACCTACCAGTGAAAGTTCCGTCAAAATCGGTCCAGCCGTTTCAGAGATTAGCCGGAACAAACAGACAGACAGACAGACAGACCGACAGACAGACAGACAAAAATTGTAAAACATGTCATTTTGGTATATGTAATGTATATATAATCATATGCATGTAGTAAAAAGCGGTTATTTTAATGTTACAAACAGACACTCCAATTTTATTTATTTGTATAGATATAGATTACCAGATTTGTAACAACTGTAACCGTCCTATAGTTTTAAATCAAAAAGTCCATACTTTTTCCGAGTAGCGCCTAGGGCCGATTTTTTTAATGCCTGGATAAAAATTGTTCGTCTGATATCGTTTACCTCCAAATAGAAGCAATCAGTGTCTTGTTTTGAGATTAACATTTACTTTGGTTGATTATTATCTGAGGCTTATCTGGGGATTGAAAAATCATAGTATATATTATGTGAAATAGTTTTATACACTCATCACTGTGTTCATTAAACTATTTGATTCCTTGTTTAGTTGAAAATTGTTTACTATTTTAGGTAACAAGCAAAATTGTACTTAATTTAAGCGGTATTCTGTATTGTGATGGAAAGTAACCTTACTATATGTGAAGGTCATTTTTCAAATTAGACTACTCTGTATAAGTTAAAACAGTGAGAAAAAAATAGCCCTTGGCGAGTTTCTTGCCGGTTCTTCTCGCTACAAGGTCTCCTGCCGTAGGAATTCAGAACCGATGGCGTAGCTTCATTGACGTTCATAAGTGTTGTTAAACAAACCTAAATTGAATAAACGATTTTGAAATTTAATTTTTTTTTTGAATTTTATAGATATTGTATTAAAATGTTTGTGACATATTAAAGTGAAAATTCTAGCATTTCTATTTTACTCCTCTGGCTTTCACACACAATATTACAAAACGGATAACCCGGACTTACTTGCTCCCACCCTACTCTTGTAGTTACAGTTGTTTATTGTTTCGAAACGATGAGGTTTCTTTTACGAATCTAGAAGAAAGCATATTGCGCGCCAGCACTTAGATTTATCAGAGGGCCCTTCCAAAGCCATCTCTATCGTCTTCTACACGATAGAGACGGCTGTGCTTTGGCCCTTCCAGTTCCGTCTATCTTCTTCTTATTTTTATGCAATGGCGGTTCCTCTTTGGATTTCGCCAAGTTCCGTCTATCGTTAACGCGAGCATGGTTGAAAAACTTGTTGTTCCATCCAGCACAATGACAGTGATAGAGTGAGCAAGTGAGACGCGATAAAATTGAACGAAAAATAGTGTACGTAACTAGTTCCACGAAATACGTGTTTTTAAGTAAGCCTAAAAAGTGTGTGAAATAAATAAAAAAATAACTTTTTACAATCACACTAATTATCTAAGCCCACGTAAATTTCATTGAGAAACTGTATCATGGAAAACTTGATAACGTATAAATATTATATTTAAATACTTTTTTGTTTGTAAATACATACTTAATATAGGTACTTAAGTACATAGAAAACACCCAGACCAAGACAAATAGACATGTTCAGCACACAAATATTTGTCTTGTTCGGGAATCGAACCCGAGACCTCTGGCGCAGAAGGCAGGTAGCCTACCCCTGCGCCAAATCGGTCGTCAATTGTATAAAATTCAATTCAATGTCAATAAATGTTTGTCATTTAGATTCTTAGGTACAGCTACATTTGAAAGGTTTCTATCAAAATATCTGAATTTGTTTCTATAAATTTTCAGTTTTTTAATATGATAGAAATATAATATAGTGCACAAGATACCTATTATTTCAAAAGTTTCAAAGAAAGATCTGTTACAACGCCATAATCACGTACGAGATGCGCGGTGGTGTCGTGTGAGTCGGGTCGTTACGTTCCCTAAAATATGGTTGAGCGAAGCGATGGCTGGCTCATGCGTCATGCTCGTGAACGGGTGCTGCCAGTGGGGTGGGTCTGCTCATGTCTACTTGTGTTAAAGGTGTTCGGGATATGGTTTATAATAGTATTATATAGATTTATGAGCGAGCTGGTGTGTCTTATAGTAATTTTGGTATCCGTGTCTTACAGTAACAGCAATTTTTCTAATAACTGCTTTATTTATTCAAAAAAATTTTTTTTTGTTAATACTTATAAATTTTATTATACAGCGCAGCTTGCAGTTTCCCTTCCATTAATCCTATAATATAATTTGAATAAGATTGAGATTAGTGTGTTCATTAAACTATTTGATTCCTTGTTTAGTTGAAAATTGTTTACTGTTTTAGGTAATAAGCAAAATTGTACTTAATTTAAGCGGTATTCTGTATTGTGATGGAAAGTAACCTTACTATTATGTGAAGGTCATTTTTTAAATTTGACGACTCTGTATAAGTTAAAACAGGGAGAAAAAAATAGCCCTTGGCGAGTTTCTTGCCGGTTCTTCTCGCTACTAGGTCACCTGCCGTAGGATTTGCGAACCGATGGCGTAGCTTCATTGACGTTCATAAGTGTTGTTAAACAAACCTAAATTGAATAAACGATATTGAATGTTCAATTTAGAATTTTTTGAAAAAGCGTTTGTATGAAAAGTAAGAGGGGCCACCCTCTATAAGATTCTTAGAGCGAGCTGTCTAGTCAAATAGTTACCAAAGTCAACCAAGAAGTAGGTAAGCGAGGCCGGGCGGCGGGCTTATAGCTTGTGTAATTATGCGGAACACCGGAGGGTCCGTCTGCGGCTCGTGTTTAATTAATACGGACCATTATTGGGCCCGGGGGCCGATCGGATCCAATTTGTCGAATAGTTGCTCCGACCGGCGACGGGTCACTGCGTACAGCCCCCTGTCCATTTTTCAATGAATATAATAGTTTGCTGGGAAACCAAATGTTTTGAGAAAAGAGTATAAACTTAGGATTACAAAAGCTGTAATCTTTCAAGGGCAATAAATAATTTTTCCACACCCGTTTCATTAACATTATGCCATAACGCGTTCCGCGAATGCTCCCGCTAACATTTGAGTGATTCGTCCAGAATACTGGAGTCCTGGAATGAACCCATTTGAATTCAGTATCCTGGCGTCTCCCGCCGCCGCCCCGCTCCCGCCCCGCGCCCGTCGCGAGCTGTTTATGACGCGGACGCCGCCCATAAAGGGGACCATATTTTCTCCACATTCCTCGACGCAGATATCAAAATAGTTTTATTTGCGGAACGAAGCTGGGTTTTGTTGGGGTTGAAAGGTATGTGTAAGCTGGTAACTGCGATGTGACTACCAACGACGTCGTCTGCTCATTCTCTCACTTTGTCGAATGATTTCGTATTTTCAGCGACTTCTTTGACTTAAATCAGAATACAGGCTGGTGGAAAAGAAAGCTTAGTTACACAAAATTGCTCTGTTCTATTGTGTGTTTGTTTTCATTATTTAGCATGTGGAAATATGATAAATAAACAACACTCCCTAACGTCCTATTCAACCTCAACAACTTAAACAAAGGTGGTTTCTGGCGCAGTAATTAGAAGGGGCTCGAGGAATGGCCATTTCATATGCAATATAGGCGGACGTGCAGCGGGCGGGCGCGGGGCGGGCAAACAACTCCATTCTGATAATATATTTATTTTGAGTACGCGGCCATCTTGCCTGTGATATTGCTACGATTCGCAAATGGGCTGGGGTTAGAAGCGCAACATGCGCATATGCGGCCGAGATTGTATGAACAAGATCGTATGGAAACAACGACAACGAGTAATAAAGTTATTCCGACACACAGCGATAAAATCAGTTACTACTTAATGGAAAATAAGTATCTTGTATCAGGGCCAAAGAATATAATACACTAATGTCAGAGCTCACATTAAAAAACAAAGTGTTTTTGAAGTGTTTTTTTTTTCTTTAGCTTCGTTGTGCACTTTTTGTGATGGGTAAAAAATGTTAAACTTGCGTCAGCCGGCCTAGAATGAGCGGCTTTTAACACGCAATATGATATACCCACAGCCATCTCTATCGTCTTCTACAAGCCATGCTATGATACGGAACGGCAACATCGCTGTGAACCGGTTTACTCCTCTGAGTATGAATCCTATGGATATGGCATACCTACGAAAAAGTGAGGCATGCCTACACATACCGAGAAACCAAATTGGCGACGGGCCTCAATCATGCATTACTATGACGTCACGTTTTAATGTTGCCAAAAATAGGTCGAATAAATATATTGCTGTCTCTTTTTACATGCAGTATTGGAGGTAAGATAGAACAAGATGGCTACAGGTATACGAGTACAATGTCGATTTAGCTTATATTTGTATAACGGTAAGTTCATATAGAACAAATAGCTTTCCGCCCGCGGCTTCGCCCGCGTGGACTTCATGACGTTATCCCGAGGGAATGTGATATTTTTCCCGGATAAAAAGTAGCCTAAGTTACTCCTTTTTACATCAGCTACCTGCCAATGAAAGTCCCGTCAAAATCGGTCCAGCCGTTTCAGCGATTAGCCGGAACAAACCAGACAGACAGACAAAAATTGTAAAACATGTCATTTTGGTATATTTAATCATATGCACGTAGTAAAAAGCGGTTATTTAATGTTACAAACAGACACTCCAATTTTATTTATTTGTATAGATGCATAGAAGATATGCCATCTCCATAGGATTCAGTAGTCGTGGTTTACTCGCTGTTTACCTGTCAAACGGTGCAAACGGTGTCAAATCGGTTCACTTAAAACTACGTTGCCAACTTTATGCGCACGGCTTTAATGATGGTCAAGCTAGGCAGGCAGGGAGTGGACATCGCGTGGAACGTAACCTCAGATCGAAAATTCGTAAGACGGACACGTGAGCTGATCGAAAATCTGTTACAATGTCATTGGAATAGGAAGGCAAATTGCGCCACCCTTTTAAAAGTTGTAATAGCTCAGGTTAGAAAACGGGCGGCATTGAAATCAGAAGACCTCGTTTCAAATCCCGTCCGAACCTTTTGTTTTTTTTTTGTCAAATTCCTTTTTTTCTGTGAAAAAGTCTAGGGAGCCCTTTTCACTTCTGCCGGGAGTGCCCCGGAGTGCAACCCGTGGTTTTTAGGGTTCCGTACCAAAATGGTAAAAAGACTCAGTCTGTCTGTCACAACTGGACATCTCAAGAACTACTATATATCAACTTGTGGAATAGTTTTAGATGACGTTTGCCCAACTATTTTGCAAGTAAGAGAGAAATAAAAATATTTATATTTTTATTGCAATAGAGACTGAAAATGGATCTTAAAAATTCGAAATTGAAATTAAAGATTCTAAAGTAGGGCTACTAGAGCACATGGGGTATCATATAAAAGGGCGCTGCTTGCACATTCTCAAACATTTTTTTGTCTTAAGCGGTAAAGTTTTCGATTTTTGATGAAAAATGTAAAAAAAAAACCATTCGTTTGCAAAGAGAATAATCTGAAATAATTTTATGTGATAGAAGTTTTTGTAAAGATTACATGAAAAATAAAACGAAGTCTTTAGAGACTGATTTCTGAAAAAGTTTACTATTTAGATAGTAAACTTTTTCAGAAATCATCAACAAAAATTATATTAGTTCCACACTATCGGTCAAAAGCTGGCATTGACCTAAAACTGCAATAT
This sequence comes from Crambus lathoniellus, assembly GCA_949710035.1. Lineage (NCBI taxonomy): Eukaryota > Metazoa > Arthropoda > Insecta > Lepidoptera > Crambidae > Crambus > Crambus lathoniellus. Next base: position 618,742 of record OX453296.1, read on the forward strand.
TCTACCCCGCAAAGGCTCTGACGAATCTAGCCTCGCCGTTAAAACATCTTCACGTTATATTTATTTAAATTTATGATGGTACGGAACCCTCGGTGCGCGAGTCCGACTCGCTCTTGACCGGTTTTTTTTTCTTTTGGTAATTCCCAGTAAGTATATTCAAATGCTTTGCTCGTATATTTGGTTGATGTCTTAAATTTTTTATACAGATATTACTTTTGAATATTTTCTATGTTTCGTACGTGTGTGTGTTTCCTCATTGACATGCAACTGGCGCAGTGTGTACGAGCTTCGAGACCTTCAATGTTCATGATGCCACATAAACGATGAATACTCTAAAACGCACTTAGGCAAAAAGCTTAGACATTTCAATGGCATTAGACGAAATACAAGAGTGGCTCAGATTAAAATACTTTATTATCTTCAACGAGTACCTACTTCAACGAAAATCGTCTAAAAGGGAAATCTTGTAGCATTGTGCGATTGCAGCGATAATGCGCGTAATGTGCTTAGAGGCGGTAAAATTTTAGGAGTCCTTTGTTCGGGCCGGTTACACTCAGCTGTCATTAGCTGACGAACGCTAGCGGGCGGGCCGGCTCCACTGCCAACCGAATGGGCGTTTGTGCACTACCACTGAATTTTACCGATCCGGAAAAAAACGGATGCTTGTATTTAATTAATTACTAATATAAATGATTAATTATTAAAATACAAGCATCCGTTTTTTTCCGGATCGGTAAAATTCAGTGGTAGTGCACAAACGCCCAATGGCTTTAAACTGCTATTCCTGGAGCCTAACGCCCGGTTAATGGGGCGCTTTAATAACTCGATAAACGGGCGCGATTCCAAAACGTGGTAAACGTTTGTTTATCGACTGTTTTATGGCAAACTAGTGGATCCTCGCGGTTTCACCCGCTAGGTACCCGTTCCCGTGGTAATGTCGGGATAAAATATAGCCTATGTCACTCGGGAAGAATGTGGCTCAAAGAATTTTTTAAATCGGTCCAGTAGTTTCGGAGCATATTCGATGCAAACAAACAAACAATCAAATCTTTCTTCTTTATAATTTTAGTATAGATAACGGTGTTTCATGAGGTTTGTAGACGTTAGAATTTTGATGGCTGAAGGTCGTGCAGTCTTACAGAGGACACAAAAAAAGTTAATGGAGTTTATGCAAACTTACGATTTTACACATTATGCTTTTTAGAGACATAAAAAATAGGTAAGTACCCAAAGTGAGTAATAGGATATTTTCTGGCCAT